>VDFB02193867.1:252486477-252826817 GCA_007258455.2 Sequoia sempervirens
AACATATCGCATATCGGATTTAAATCGGATATTCGATCCAAATCGGATATCCAATATTTTTGACAAAAAAATAATGCCTAGGGATTAGGCTTGGGCTTGCTTTGGATTTTGGTTCGGACCTGCCAATCCTAAGAAGTCAACACAAAAAATATGTTTAATAACTTACCTTGCTTTTCCAGACTTTGTGCATATGGCTGATGACTTTTTTTTTACCCAAAATTGATGAAACGAAAAGGGATTGAAAAGGAGCTTCTCAGCTTTCCACCAATATAAATTATACTTTAGTTTGAATCTAATCAATAATTATTATTCATTTTCTATTAGAATTACGACTAAAGTCCTGATTGAATTTTTTTTATAACTTTCAAGGGTATGTGCAGGATCATCATGGAAAAAATAGGCCCTTAAGTGGCAAAAAAATTAGAAAAACTAGAGTTAGGAACTTGACGAAAAATTTGAATAAGCATTCATATTATTTCAAAAATATGTAAGAATAGAATTTGTAGCAAATTGAATATAGTTTCTAAACTACTAGGTTTGCTTAAAAAAATCTATTTGGTGAAAATTTGAAATTTCAATGCAGTAGTACTTAAATTTTGGGGAAAAAATAAGTAGGTGTCCGTCTAACCACCCTAACCCCAATAAAATGATAATATTTTTTTATAAGATTTTAGATATAAGTAGACTCATGTCCTAATGTGATGCATATTTTTTTGTAATTTTTTTTCAAGTAAATAATTAATTATTAATTTTTTTTACAACTTTTTAAAAATATAAAAAACTCGTATGTCTGACCACCTTGGTGAAAACTTCATGAAATTTATTTATTTTTTAATCCCATAGTATGTGAAGTATTAGAATGTGACACATATTTTGATTCAAAAAATGTGATACCATTTAAAAGCTATAGATGTTTCTCAATTAGTCTATCAACTGTGACTTTACTCTCAGAATTTGAATAGAAAATAAATAATAATTACTTATTAAATCTCAAAGTAAAGCATAATTTATATTGGTGGAAAGTTGAGAATCTCCCTTTAAAAACCCCTTTCATTTTATCAAATTTGGGTAAAAAGAAGTCATCACCACATACCCATCATATTGCCACTTTTGGCCCATCATGATCCCCGCACATACCCTCAAGCTGTATCACATTTTTGAATCGAAAGCATGTGTCACATCTCTATGCTTCACATTACCATAGGATTAAAAAAAAAATTAAATTTCATGAATTTTGACCAAGTTAAGGTGGTCGTATTATACAAGTTTTTATATTTTTAAAAGTTGTAATTAAAAATTCATAATTAATTATTTACTTGGAAAAAAAAAAAAAAATATGCATCACATCCGGACATTAGTCCTCTACTTATATCTAAAATCTTATAAAAAAATCTTATGATTTTATTATGGTTAGGGTGGTCAGACAAACACCTACTTCTTATTTTTTCCCTGAAATTTAAGTACTACTACATTGAAATTTCAATTTTTCACCAAATAGATTTTTTTTTTAGAAAAATAAACCTAGTATTTTAGATACTAAATTCAATTTTCCACAGATTCTATTCTTACATATTTTTGAAATAATATAGATAACTTATTCAAATTTTTGCGTCAAGTTGCATAACTCTGATTTTTCTAAATTTTTATTGCCACTAAAGGGCCTATTTTTTCCATGATGGTCCTGCACATACCCATATATTTAATCATTACTTTAGTCATATATTTAGTCATTAATTTAGTCATTTTTATTTACTCGTTTCCATTAATTAGTAGTAAATATAGTCATGAAATGAATAATTTATTAAAAGTACCATAAATTTTATAATGTAAAATTAACATAATATTAAACTTGAACTAAAACATAAAAGCAAATAAAAATATTACATATACGGACAATCTACAACATGCTAGAATTACAAGATTGATTCAACATCATGATAAATAAATGTAATCTGTAATAAAAAATTTAATGCATATATATATATCAAGTTACAAGATGTCAAAGTTGTCTAAGAGTATATATGTAAATATAATGAAAAATGTCAAAGTTGTCTAAGAGTTTCCAAATCTTTCAAATACACCATGATAATTAAGATCCCTGAACAACACATTCAAAATACTACATAAAGCAGTGAGCCAAGATGTCTAACATTAACTAGTACATGATAAACATGTTCAACTGTCATTTTCTACAAATATTTTAGTGGCCATTGTGTGAAGGTTCCCTCTTTCTCTTTCAGATGAACAACTCCATCTATTTTGTCTTCATAAACAAGGGGTATGTTACTTGTGACCTTTAAAATGTTTACATTTGCATTTCATGTTCCTTTCAAGTTGACTCCCTAACTTTATCCCCTTCTTTGAGTTTATCAATACATTTTTGCAAAAAGAAAAAAAATAACACATTATATTACATAGGTAATGATTACCCTTGTTTGCATAATAAAACAACCATTACTTACTTAAATATTACTTGCATGTGTTGTAAAATAATTGCAATGATCAATCTAATTTACTAAAAAACCAACACTCATAGCATTGCTTACAGTGTTACTATTAGCTTCATGCTAATCAGATACAAAGGCCACAAATATAAACACTACATTACCATGCACACATACCAGACACATAAGGTTATGACAACACTGTTACACATAAAAAGGTAGCTAATGCATAAAAAAAAAATGCAATATGAGAGCACTACTACTATTGTTGCAAGGTGAAGGTTAAATACATTGGGATGTACAAAAATAGTGGCATTTAAGCTTTGAAACATAACCCCATGAATTCAAAAATTGGGAAAAAATTAGATTAAAAAAAAAGGTAAAAAATTGTAGAACAAGAGATAAAAACTATTTTTTTTGAAATTGAAAGGAATTTCCATAGCCTAGAGATATAAAGAGAAAACAAAATAAAGATTTTAACCAATGAATTGTAAAAAATAGATTTTTGTAGTTTATATTTATATCTTTGATTACATTGCATTGCACATCTTTCAAACTCAAAGCATTACTTCACATTGCATAACTAATAACTAGATGTTGATAGATGACAAAATTTCAATTACAATATAGTTTTTACAAAGTGAACCTAAGTAGTTATGCAATTAATTCACATTATATGTAATGCCCTGCCATGCAACCCTAGAGGAAGTTGCAATTAACTACACAAATGTACTAATTTTTTTGTTTGTTTAAGTACAAAAATATGCAAGATCACTATCCATTGCCAACAACCTCTAAGGTTACGAGACTGAGATTACTTAAAACCCAAACAAGAAACATGAATTGAAAACATCACATTTAATTACTTAATAAATTAAGTACACATACATTTCAAACATGATAAATTACACCAACACATAAGAGATACCACATGATTCCAATAATATGAATTACAATATGATTACAACACACATTCCTTGAATGAGGTAAATCCAATAAACAAGGTTACAAAGTACATCTTCCACATCGATACAAAGAGGGGTAATAAATTACAATAATAATAAAAGAATAAGCAGGAAAGCACTGGATCCCACGAGCTCTCCAACTGGAAACCTCGTCCACACAAACAAGAAGAAGAGCCAATGGATTAAGATGCACATTCCACCCAACTGTGTGATCCCCAAAGGCTCACCCCCCGTGCTAGGAGATAGTAACAAGGAATCCTAGACAAGACCATCAACCTCTAGACACAGGATAACTCACATTGACACATCCAATCACATGAACCAAACAACCATAAAGATAAAACAAGTACAACTCTAACATCACTGACATAAGTCACATTGCTTCCAGAAATAAAAAAGATCAAGTATGATAAGAAGAGCATACACACATAAAACCAAATACCAACTGTTGTCATAGAAAGAGTGTCATCACACAGCTCGTCATGGGATATCCTCTGGGAATCTTCCTAGGCTCTGACCCCCACTATGAGTTGTCCTGGTGGCCTCTACCAAATCTCGACACCCATACTCACTTAGCAGAATCAAATACCTTTCGTAAGGACAAGATAGATGACCTTGCCATTCCAGGCCTTCCTGTCTTATGCCAAGTCTATACAAGCCCTTTCGTCCATGAGCAAGGCTTAATTATCTTAATTAATGTGAAAAAATACCTAACTTCTAAGTACATTAGTTTTAGTTATCACTTGATTAAACCATTTCTAAAGGTTTCCTAGTTTACCTCTTTGGGCTCTAGCCCCTAACAGAAGCCACTCTTCTACTTGACAACAAACCAACATGAAACCAACCACCAAGGATGCCAAAGGGCATACAAACAAGATAAACAATCATCCAACTCTAGAAGGAACATATAATGAAAACCCACTCCAAACACTGGAGGCAACAAAAGTCAAAACCCTCTCCAAACACTGGAGGCTACAAAGGTCAAAACCCTCTGCTAACACTGGAGGCTACAAAGGTCAAAACCCTCTCCTAATTCAAAGGAGGCACAAAACATCCCGGTTCGTGAAAATCGGGTAAAACAAAAGGTACAAATCTATGCACTACCCAAAACAATACAACCCCCAACCTCAAAGGAAAGCTAATCTGGAAGACTTACATAACAATAGACACAATTTCCTAACACCGAGAATGAACAAGAACATCATTAGAAAGCATTTTAGGAAATTTAAATAAACTAATGTTAAGATTTCCTAAATCCAATCAACTCAATCTATGTTACTTGCATTTATCCAAACGTTGAGGAATTTAAAAACCAATAAGTTAGCTTTGAGTTTCTCAATCATACTCAATAATCAAAACAACTTGATAAAAAAATTAATTTGATTAAAATAAATCAATCTTTATTTCAACTACAATTATAAATAATCAACTTAAATTTAACTATACTTGGATACAAATATATATTAAATATATACATAAAAGTATATACTTAATGTATATACAATTATATATATATTTTTTAAATATATAATTAACATTTGAATATAACCAATATAAACTCAACTAATTAATTTATTTAAAAATACATAATATATATACATTATATATATACATATACACAATAAATGTATATTATATATATACATAAGTATATATATAATATATATATATAAATAAATAATTATTAAAAAAAAATATTATTTAAATATTAAAATATTATATATATACATATAATATATATATTATATATAATATATATATATATATATAATATAATATATATATAATATATATATAAATAATATTAAAATATAATAAATAAATAATTTTTTTAAAAACAAAATTTAAAATAATAAACAAACCCACATATGGGTTGTGGGCCCCTCCCAAAAGGGAGAGGCAACTGTGCAACCCTATATGGGGTGCATCAGGGCTAATTTCTCCAAACAAACTTAAAAATAAATTTTATTTTATTTATTTCTTTTTATAACTATTTTTTTTTAAATAATCAAAACCCAGAAAACAAAAGAAAACAGAGCATGGATTGAGGTTCTAAGTCGGTTAGGGTCTAGTTGGTTTTGAGGGAGCTCTATCCCTATTTTGTTTGCACGCTTCTAGGAGTAAGCCTGACCCTAGGGGGGGAGGATGTAACACCCCTCCATTTTAGATCTTTTGATCGGCAATGTTTTTCTTTGTTATGTGTTTTTGTTAAGTTGTGACTTTGGAACTTGCTTACTGTTTGATCACAACTGCTAAATGATGTGAATATTATATTTTGATGTGATGTTATTTTATTCTGATGTTATCTTTATGGCATGTTTTGGATTAACTTAGCAGATATTTGAATTAATGATGTTTTAATGCTTTTGATCATATCATTGATGTTAGGATCATCAATTAGTATTTTGTATTGGTGAAGGGGATGAGATTGTACCACTCACTTGCGAGTGCCCTACGATTCTGAGATTTCCTCTTCACAGTGTGTTTGATCATATTATGTATATATGCATGTTAGATATACTCTTTGTTTGCAGGTTGACAGGTACAGGACACCGACTCCACCTGATTTCATAGGTTTGAGCATGTCCATTGGCCAATGGTATTCGATTGGGAGATAGTAGCTAGGTTTTCCATTCCAAGTCATCACCCTAGTCATAGCGTGTCGTCGGGTTTTAGTCCGGTTAAGTTGCTTATTTTTTGTTCATCTCTTCTTGTTTTATTTAAATTGCTAGTGAAAAAGGTAGAATAATGGTTTTATGTATGCAAGTTGTTTATTAAATTTATTTGGTTATGATGTTATAAATGTTGCTTAATTTATTCATTAATTTAATTTAATTAATAAAATGATCTAATATGGGATTAGATTTATTTTATTGATTAATTAAATTAATTGTGTTAAAATAAATCAAGTTAGTCATTTTGGAAATTATAAAGTTAAATTCTTTTGGAAATTATAAAGTTAAAGTCTTTTGGAAATGAAAATTGTTAAAAGCATTTAAATGCATATGAAATAGAAATTTCAAAAGAGATGATAAAGTCTTGTTGAAAATAATTTTGGTTTTAAATTTAAAAATTCAAAATATCTCCAAAATGCAATAAATTTGGGGATCAGATATTTTAGGGTATTTGACTAAATTTGGGGAAAACTCTATTTGAGCAATTTCAATTTCATATATCTTAACAAAAAAAAAATTGTTGCGTTTGAGTAGTTAATTGCAACTTCCCCTAGGGTTGTGTGGCGGGGCGTTACATTACATAACTAATAACTAAGAGCAACTACCAATTGCATTTGCTTGTCATGGCATTCTATGAGACCACATTTCTTTGAGGCATTTTTTCAAATAGTCCACTGCCTTGTCTATGCTACCACATTTTCCATACATGTCTACCAAAGCATTTTGTCACATAGTTCACTGCATTGTTGCTATGGCTAAAAGCCTAAAACAAGTGCTTTCAAACAATCTACGGATTCTTGGAAAAATCTATCAGAAGCATAATAGTAAGCATGAGACCATAATAGTTTGAGGCTTCATAAATCTTTCCCCATCCCTAAATAAAAATTAGCACTATCGGCCTAACAATGCCTCATCGACAGAACCCCCATTATAGCCTCGCTCATGGCCTGATGAATGCAACTCATAACCTATCACATCGTTGTGACACATGAACATTGGTGGAAAAAATGTTGGCATTCCCCCGATGGCCCGATATAACCATGGATTATCAAGTGCATAATGTATATCAGTGGAGTTGGGGTGCATCGGGGTGACGTTATCTGGAATCCTGTCGATAGACCTAAGGAAAGTTGTCCATCAGCGGAGAAGGTGGCTATTGGTGGAAGAAGAATCACAGTCTCACCAATATGGTGATAATGATTATTACTAACCAATGTGACATCTCGAGGCATCATCGAGATATTTAAAATAAATGTTCTCCCCCGATGACAAGACTAAAATGGGTGGTGCATTTAGGGAGCTCTAAAATGGAGTAATTGCAGGTTTTAATTCTTGAAGTGAATGAGAGAATGTGTGGAGTCAGGTGGCAGTGATAATTGATGTACACCGAGAATTTATGGAAAGGAATGTGAATGTAGTTATTAAATTCTTGAGGCATTACTTTCTCAATGCTCCCCTACTGTGGCGAACAATAGGTGTGAAAATAGTGTACAGGAGGTGGTGGCTCTATCACTACAGAGGTGATGGAGGCTGGTTTCATGCTTAAAACAAAGAAATAACTCTCACACTTTTATGGAGAACCATCAATAAAGAGACTGATGGGATGTTTCCTATACAGTGATGAACGATTAATGCAGTTAGTGCAGCTAATTCTGGGAAGAAGATTTGTCGACCTCAAGCATAGGTACAAAACTAATTTGGACATTTATTCACTGATAATGGCTTGGGGCTTAGATTTGGGAGAGCTGATTGAAGTTGTGAAAAAGGTGATGAAGGCATTGGTGCATAAGGATTATCTGGAGGACATGGACTCACTATTGGAATCGATGATTCCAAGAGTTGGGATGGAAATCAGTGAGGGAATTGAAAGCAAAGAGGATGAATAAACAGAGAAATATGTGGCCTTTGTGAAATGGCCAGAAGGAAAATGTAAAGCCAAATGGAGAGAGGGAGCAACACGCAAGTGGGAGGCTCTTAAATTGATTGTGGAACTAATAGAGGTTGAGGTGGTGATAGTGAAGGAAAAGGCTGAAGTGAAGTAGCTAGAGAAGTTGGAGCAGCTACCTCGGAGGAAGAAGAAGACAAATAGGACCTCTATGGAAACTGTCACCAGTAGCTCGTCTACATCTCTATAGTTAACATAATACTTTTCCATGAATTTGAGTTTTTGGTTTTTTGTAGTTAGTTTTAAGGGGTTTTACAAAATTGTGGGCAATGAAAAGGAGTTTTTGGTTTGCATGGTAGTTAGTAGTTATTCAAAAAGACGGTGAATGTAATTTTGGGTGAAAATTTTGATTCTGAAATAGTTGTTAAGGACTGGTAGTGAAGTCACTGCAGATAAACTATAAATTTTGAAAACAATGAATATATAAACTCTCTAGCCATACAACTATAATCTCAAAATAGATTGTAAATAAGGAAATTAATAGTTTGAATGCAAGTAATCTATTTCAATTGTCAAACATTAATATTCTCTAGTTGTCACCTAAACCTGATTTAATAAGTAATAAGCACTTACTGGTAATCATGCTTGCCCACCAAAGTGGTTCATATATGTAAGAATAACCTCCCACTCTTGCAATATTTTTTTCATGGTCACTATTAGTATGTAAAAATAAATTTGGAAAGAACAAAGTTGCAAAGATAGAATAGAATGAAGACTCTAAAGAAGTTATTTTCACATTGTAGCTTTCTGACAATCCAACATGACACTGAAGCTTAGTGTTTGATTTTTGTTCAACACAAAAACAAGAACCAAGCCATGGGATAGAACACTAAAATCAATTTTTTTTTTCAGAATAAGTTAGTATACTCAAATGTGAAAGGAGATGAAAGCATAATCAAAGAAATGTGTTAAAAGGGTGCCTCCATTTACATGAGTGCAGGTAGCAATTGTCTAAATTTTAAAGTTCAATATTGAAATTTTATTTAAAATTGAAATATAAATTTCCTTAGTTGATCAAAAGTAACTAGTAGATAAAGCTAACTAGTTCAAGGTATTCACTATCATGTTTACACATTCCCTAAGTATCTAATAAAAAAAAAAATCTTGCATAGAATGTATATATTTCTAATTTGAAGATCATATTTACAGTCATGGAGAGATACATGAGGTATAGGTAAGGTCTCTAGCTGATATATAATTGGTGCAAATATAAGGTCTTAAGTTGTCCTACCCAATAATCTTTATTCCAATCTTTAAATGACATAAAAGATTGAGGCTTATCCTTTGTTGTTCTCAAATTCTCAATCAAACCATCTTAACCATATCATACTAAAAGTTTGTTGTCAGTACCAAAAAATGTAAGTTTTGAGAGTCCCACTCAATCTCAAGGCCAAAAGCATAGCATGTGGCTTAAAATAGGTACAAACCAAAATATTCAAATAGTATAGTGATATCTTCAACAAAACCCTAAGTACTTAAATCCTTCCATGGTTTTTTGTTGATGTAATTAAATTATCATAGATGATCTAAAAGGTCAAAGGGCTTTCATTTTTCTTGTAAGTTGTAAGCCCTAAAAACAAGTCAGTCAGTCATCAAGGTAAATACATGACTAGAACATGAGTGAGGTAACAATCATCAAGGTGATTACATGACTGGAACAAGTGTGAAATAATAGAAAGAGCAAGTGTGAGGTAACAGAAGGCATTATACCTCTGTCCTCATCACCCAAAGCGAGATTTGAGGCAAGCAGAGGAATGTAGCCTACTCACTACTTTTGCACAACAAAATTTAATCTATACTTTATTTATAAATGTTCTAAAAAAGAATGTCATATGAACACCAAAATAATTTCAACTATCACAGTTATATGATTTTTCATCAACACCATCTCATCACAAAACCATTAGTTATAATTTAATCCTGACTGAGGAAATACATACCCGATACATCCTCTTCAATACAAGGAAGGTGAGCTTAGTCACTTGTTCAAGCCAACAAATACTCCACAACCTCTCTCCTCCTAGAAAGTAACACCCCTTGAGTTCTCTCAATGGACCCTTCTTCCCATCAAGCTTCAATATGATGGAAAGTTTTTGATGCAAATCAATTTGGATTTGAACAAATCATCACAAAACAAGCTGATTCAAACAACCAATTGATTCAAAAAACTCTTCCAAATCACTCCTCTGCAAAAAATCTTCAACTCATCTAGTAGTTCTGTAGACCCATATTTTTTACTTAATCTCACAATGAACCACTCAACAATCAATCTGTCTACTCTTTTAGACACCCTTTAAGGAAAACTATAAATTACCTTCAAAACCATCATGGGTCACTTTGGACCATCTCACACAAAACCTAGAAACAACACTATCCTAATAGACCAATTAGGTCTTTGTTTCAAAGGAGGTACCTCAAATTATTTCCTCCAACTCCAAACAACCACTCAGATCTTCTTACCAGTCAACATAGGGCCCTAATCAACAATTTTTAGATGGGAAAACTCTCATCTAACCTATGTAACTAAAAACCCTCACTTTACACTAACTTGGGGTAGGGTTTATTGAAAAATGACATTTCCAACCTCTCATAGCTCTACCACCGCCTCCAACACTCTTCATTATGGCTGCACATGCTTACAATATGAATTGGTCAATGATGACCTTATTAATGACTTCTAGACTCAAAACTCAAACTCACCTAAGATCTCCATGAATAAAAATTTCACAAATACCTTGGTGCTCCTGCACCAGTTTTTAAATGTTTAATTGAAGAATAAATAGAGCTATTTAGATATACAAGTCAAAATAAAATACATTTTTACATTTATGTATTGGTATTGCAAACTCTTTTATGAAGGCTCGGACTAGGGTTTTCCTAATTGGTGCATGTAGATTCTAGGTTAGACTCTTACAAGACTTAAATAGTGTACATACCAACTTTCACTTTACTGTCACAACCACCTCTGTTACTATTTTCCCCCTCAATCCATCACAGTACCATTGCTAGGAGTCACCCAGAGGTCTCTAGCAGATGATAAGGTGTAATCAGCAAGAGGGGTGTATACCTCTATCCCAACCACAGAGGTTTTATGTGGTCATGTAAAACCCCACCTTGAAACCCCAAACCATATAAACTCAGTGCTCCATGGGGACCTGTCCCCTACCTTGGTACCCCCATCCCTATCCCAGAAACATTTTGGGGACTTGGGGGACTCAGAAACTTCCCCCTTCCTTTGCATTTGACAGTGACACAAACTTGAGCTCCAATTTTGATACAGACCTACTAGTTGCATTTTCTGATTAGGGACAACCATATATTTTCTATGTTTTTGTCATTTTATTGTTGAAACTTGAGGCCTTTGGGAATTTTGTTATAATTCTTATTTAATATGTATGCACATTGACAATAAAAGAATTTAAATTTTGTTACTTTGTTTGTCAATTCTTATGTGAAATCTCAATTCAAGTCTAATGTTATGTATTAATCTTCTACAATGCATATGATGAATGCTTTATCAATGTTCTCATATGAATATTTTAAATTTCTCTATATTTTAAAAAAATTCCATAATTTTTATAGTCGTCCCCTATCATCCCCTAAAAAATGACCCAAAAGTACCCCCATACCAAAAACACATCCAATCGTCCCCTATCGTCCCCATCCTCAAAACTTGGGGGAGCATAGTATAAACTTGATTTTACAAAAAAAGACATTCAGGCATATAGGAAAATCTGACTCTACAACATTGAAAACACCAAATAACAAAAGCTATAGGAAAAACTAGCTTATGTAGACAATATATGCAAAATGTGGAATCATAGACAAAACACCTGAATTGTTTGACAAAATGCCTCAAAGAGATGTCATCTCATGGAATGAATTGATTGATTGCAAAATGTGCACAAAATGGATTTTGCAAGGAACCTCTCAAAATATTTGAATTAATGAAGCACACTAGAACAAATCCTAACATTGTAAGCTTTTCTTGGATTCTAGGTACATGCAGTCATGCAGGTTTAATGGATGAGGGCTGCACATACTTCACATGTCAGTAACCCTTATTACATTACAATTTACATATATAGTTGATCATTAGGTGTGCATGGTTGATCAACCATTCATATTTTTAGTTGGATCCTAAAAATGTTGCAACTTATGTTCTTCACTAAAACATCTATAGGAGGTTCAAATAGTAAAGAGATTGATGAAAGATAGATGAATTAAAAAGATACCTGGATATTATAGTTGGATATGCTCTAGTAGACATATATGCAAGATGTGGAATCGTAGACAAAACACCTGAATTATTTGACAAAATTCTTGAATTATTTGACAAAATTCCTGAATTATTTGACAAAATTCCTCAAAGAGATGTCATATCATGGAATGCAATGATTGATTGTAGAATGTGTACATAATGGATTTTGCAAGGAATATCTCAAAATATTTGGCCAAATTTGAAGATCTCTAATGTTTAAGACGTGTTTTTCCCAAAACAGCCTGACACATTTTCTGCCCATGCCTTGTTGTTCTTTATCACCATTTTTCTTCAATTTTCTGGCTCTAAACCAAATCATGATGATCAAAAAAGCAATCCCAATCTTCTAAGTACAATTTTCTTCATGTTGGGTTGTTTTAAACAATATTTGATTGAGTTTGAAACACCAATTCAACTCTATTTGGTTCCAAAGAAAATTTTCCATATCATCTAGAACAAAACTCCTAAACTCTAGCTACTTCATTCTGACAGAAATGGCTAGAAGACTTCACACACCAAGGTTTTATCAAAAAATACAAATAAATAATGCAACTAAGAACAGTTGCATAGCAACAGGAAATAGTAGTGCAACAACTAAGAAAAATTTATAATAGGTGAAATGCATGGTTAGTATAACATTCTTCCTGACTATTGAGTATAAAAGAACATATTCGTTGATTTAGAATTTTGTTAACAAATCAGTTGTGGTGTAGAAATTCTTGTTTGGGATGATACATGATTCTATCAACAAATCAGTTGTGGTGTAGAAATTTTTGTATATTGTTGGGTAGCTCTTCTAGATCCATTTATCTAGTGCTCTCTTTTACCAAGGATTGGTTTTGTAAAGTGAACTCTCAGTGGGGCTTATCCGACCTAATTAAGATCTGCTCTGCTGGGTTTAAGCTAATTTGGTTAGGATCCATTAGGCCAAAAAAATCCTTCTTCCATTAGATGATGTGTCAATGAAAAGTTTCTTAGTGGTTCTTGTTAGTCTCTAATTCTAATGCTTGTTTGGCCCATGATAGTAGAAAAAAATTATTTGAAAAGGAATACCTTATTGGTCTATCAACCAGATGTTTTGTCTAGTTCAAGTGATGCACCGACAATTTTTCTTTTCCATTGGCATGAGGATATTCTATCAGCGGGATGAGGTCTCATTTTCCCATGATGGTCTGATGGGGATGTCGTTGGTGGAGTTTGTTCCAGTCGTTGATTCCAACGATGGGCTCGAACTCCACAGATGAAATCCCCATCAGACCATCATGGGAACAAGAGACCTTGTCCCACCGATAGAAGATCCTCACATCGATGAAAATATATAACTGGCTGGAACCAGAAGACATGTTCTACCGATAGATCGATAAGGTGGGGGTAGTCAGTTCCATTTTCTGTAATGTGGTAAGAGTCATTCAGGTAAAGCTATGTTAGGCTGGGGAACTCTTCTTGGAGGTTCTAAATGATTTGCCTCTTTTTTATAAGACTATGTTGGCAGTGCCACCTGAATCACAGTTGTTTGGTGGGATTCCAAACCTAGACAATGAGGTGCAGTTGTGGAAATCTCACAGAGAGAAGCTACAAGTTACCATGATGATTTTTCTGAGTGAATTTATATTAGAGTCTTGCTTAGTGTGGCTTAATACATGTGCAGATGATATTCTCTATGCAGATAGGCTTAGGGGAAAGTATTTGCTTGATCTTGTGAAAAGTGGCAAGGAACTTGTAGAGAATGAGACATTGATCAGAGAAACATTAGACAGTCTGGATGCATTTGAAGGGAGCTTTGAGTGGCTAAAAATGGTTTTTGGTTCAAATGTTGAGTTTCCATGGTAATGCGTGTGTGAGATTATTTTGAAGCACTCAAAGAGTCTATGGGATGAACTTTTTGAAAGCCTGTTTGTTAGTAGGATGAAACAAATAATAGCTAATGGATTTGCAGATTTGTGTGAGAGAGTTAAGGTTGGTAAATTCCTTGAAGCCATAGTTACATCTTTGGAAAGTTACAAAGATGTTGAAACCCATTTGCACAAATTAACTACTAGTGAGGTTTGGCTTGTCAAGAGAAGGGACCTAAAAAGTATCAATTTACCTGGGTTGAGTTTTAGATTTATAATGACAAATGATGACGACTGGTTTGGTCACCTTAACGCTTATTTTGGAACTAAGGTTAGTCAAATAAAAGATAATGTATATGAGAGGTCCAAGAATATTATGGAAGACCTCCTAAGTTTTCTTCATGCACATAAATCTCCTTCAAGGATAAATGATTTAGCACTTTATTTGCAAGAGCAATGCTTCCATTTTATCTCAACATTGATTGTTGAGATTGAAGAACATCTTGCACACCTTTCAGAAGCTCTCTATCAAGAAATGAAAAATGAGGAGATGCTAGAAAAAATGAAGAAGTAGACACTAGAACCGGTAGTTATAGTGGAAAGGGCACTTTTCTTAGGAAGGCTTCTAGTTGCTCTTAGTTTTCGTTCAACTTCCCTTCCACTAGTTCTTGGCTCGTCTTAGCTCTAGTTTGTCAAGAACAAAGCTTCAATTTGAGGGAAAGGATCTTCGACTTTTAGATATTCCAGAACTAATTTTGATTACCCTCTTCTAGATAGTTCTGGAAGACAAATACTAATGAGAGGGGTTGGTTTGAAGCCTGAATCATAAGATAAAAATAATAGCACCAAATTGAATAAACTGAGAAGAACTATGCACAATCTTTGTATAAGAGCTCATAGCATGTGGATATTATGGATAACTAAAGATCTTTCAGGAATTCTCACAAGAGATCTAAGGGAGGATGATTCTTTATCCATGACAACTCCTTTGAAGGCTTGTATTCTCATTTGCATTGCATATTTTGTTTGATGTGGCTTATGGATTTGGTTTCATTTCCATGATTCATCTAATCACTGATCTCTTCTTGTAGTTTTCATGAGATTTCTTCTAGTTCTTATTTAAGTCATCATGGTTTATATTTGGATATATTAATAACCGAATGAGAATAAAGCATCTAGAGTAAAGAGCTACATTTTATTCTTTTAGTCACTTCAGACTCTTTATTGCCCAATAAATGGAAAAGACTAACATGTGCCCTTTCAACCCTTCCAGTCCATATTAATCATGGAGATGTAATATGTAAGTATGTAGAAAAGTATCAAAGGGGAGCCAAAAAGTTAGAGATTTTCATAGGGCTTATGAATAAGCTCTTGTTTTTTTTATATAAAAATATTGCTATTTGTTTTCTATTTATAATATCTATTGGCATCATTTGGGAACTCCTATTTCTAGGAATTCAGTAAGAGGTCTCAAACAAAGTAGGATGACATTTACTGTACAACTGAACATTTAAATGAAATTTGAAGCATGATTTTATTTAATTTTTAATTTGCTTCCTTAAGGCAGCCTCATAAAATTCCCTTTTCTAATTATATATCAAACTGCCTACTGCTTCTTTTCTTTTACTGTTGCAAGTCACAATTTTAATGTTGTATGCTTGCTCCGTTTCTTGTAGTTTTTTGTTCCATGATTTCAAGGCTCACCATTTATTAGTCTATGATTTGCAGCGTTGGGAAGAAACTGAATTGAAACAAGAGCATGAGGGTGGAGGTCAACTAGAGTTAAGGTTAGTAAATTCCTTGAAGCCATAGTTACATCTTTGGCAGCTTACAAAGATGTTGAAACCCATTTGCACAAATTAACTACTAGTGAGGGTTCGCTTGTCAAGAGAGGGGACCTAAAAAGTTTCAATTTACCTAGGTTGCATTTTAGATTTATGATGACAAATGATGAAGACTAGTTTGGTCGCCTTAATGCTTATTTTTGAACTAAGGTTGGTCAAATAAAAGATACCGTAGATGAGGGGTCCAAGAATATTCTGGAAGACCTCCTAAGTTTTCTTCATGCACATAAATCTCCTTCAAGGATAAATTATTTAGCACCTTATTTGCAAGAGCAATGCTTCCATTTTATCTCAACATTGATTGTTGGGATTGAAAAACATCTTGCACATCTTTCAGAAGCTCTCTATCAAGAAATGAAAAATGAGGAGATGCTAGGAAAAATGAACAAGGAGACACTAGAACTGATAATTATAGTGGAAAGGGAAGTTTTCTTAGGAAGGATTTTAGTTGCTCTTAGTTTTCATTCAACTTCCCTTCCACTAGTTCTTGGCTCATCTTAGCTCTGGTTTGTCGAGAAAAAAGCTTCAATTTGAGGGAAAGGATCTTCGACTTTCAAATATTCCAGTACTGATTTTGATTACCCTCTTCTAGATAGTTCTGGAAGATAAATACTAATGAGAGGGGTTGGTTTGAAGCCTGAATCATAGGATAAAAATAATAGCACCAAATTGAATAAACTGAGAAGAACTACGCACAATCTTTGTATGCAGAAAATTATGAAAGGGGAGCCAAAAAGTTAGATATTTTCATAGGGCCTATGAATCAGCTCTTCTTGTTTTTATATGAAAATATTATTGTTTTTTTTCTATTTATAATATTTATTGGTGTCATTTGGGAACTCCTATTTTTGGGAATTCAGTAGTTCTCAAGCAAAGTACGATGACATCTACTATACAATTGAACATTTAAATGCAATTTGAAGCTAGTAAAATTATAAAAAAGAATGGATCATATGGATCATATGGCCTAACCGCGTATAGATTTGAAAAGTAAAATTAACTGAAACCATGGAAAGTGACTTACCACAATATTTTGCAAAAATCATGTTCGATGTGGAAAAATGGGCAGAGGTTGCAATCCAAAATCAAGTGTAGCACTTTACTTCTCCATTTTGGTAGGATACCTTGAAAATAAGGTTTCAACTCACTTCTCCATTTTGGTGGGCTACGATTGAAAATAAGGTCTTCACAAAGGTTTTAGAGTATGTTTATTAAAATGAAAATTATGCTTATAGAAAAAAAATTGGTCCTTTTTCCTCTTAGATTATTTGGTTGCTTTTTCTTATCTTTTGTTTTTTTCTTCCTTTTGCTTATTTTTTTGTTTTTCAAGGTTTTTGGGTTTTAGTTTTTTAGGCTCTCTTATAGTTTTCGTTAATTTTTATAATTTTGTGGTTTTTCATCAATTTAGAAGAAAAGTTGGTGTTCATATGATGACACCACAAAACAAAATATTTATTCCACAAAAAGTATTTATTAGTAATTTTATTTGTAATATTTTATTATTAATTATGGCGGGCTACGATTGAAAGTAAGGTCTTGATGAAAGTTTTAGAGTATGTTTATTAAAATGAAAATTATGGCCAATATTTTAATAATGAGCACATTTATTTAGTTATTTATTTAGTAATTTTTATTTTTCTGATATTAGTCATTTATTTAGTCATTTATATTTGTCTGATATTAGTCATTTAGTTGTGATTTTACCCGATGACCAAATTAGTCATTTATTTTCCAAATACTACTAATGTTAGTCACGTGACTAAAAGTTTTAGTCACAGTCATTTATTTGCCAAATTCTACTAGTGAATCATTTCCAATGCTAACATTCTTGAATCAATCAATACAAATTCCATATTGCCAAATATGTCACCTAAATGTGTGTCAAACCAAAATGACCATGTCTTCCATATGTAGTGAATGTCATAATGCTATCCCATAATCCCTTCAATGAATGCCAATATTGTAAGTTCCAAAAAAACCTTTGACATCAATACCAAAACCAATGTTAAAGGGGTCAACAATGCTTTTGCAATAGGGAATTAATCCAAAGCATTTATGTTGGGGTTGAAAATACTCCAACGCTTTTGCATTAGATATGTTGATTCAAATGCCTAGTTTCAAAATTGTGCTTTTGATTTCTAGGGACACTTTTGAAATACTGTAGTGATTTTGCACAATGGTGATGCTATTTCCAAATAGCAACACACTTTTTGATAAGATACATCGACACCCTTGAATAAAGGCTCACTTTTTCATTGTAGGGTTTCAGACTTAGAATTTTTAGAAAATTGACATGCACATTGTGCATGCAGGCATTCTTTCATCTATGCAAGAGGAGGCCAAAATTTTTAGGATGGATGGTCAGCTTCAACACAAAGGAGGATGAGTTCTTGGGATTTTTTAGACTTTATTACATTTTTTATATGCCAAAGATTAGGACCCACTTGTCTATGATTACTACACTCGTAGAGAAATGCAATTTAGAGACCTCTTATTTTTACCTCCCAATAGGTGAGGTGACTATTACACTTGAGGAGGTATGGCACATCTCATGAGTACACATGCATGGAGACAAAGTGATCTAGAAAAATACCTTGGCATTGATACCATATATAGAGTACTAAGAGTAGATCAACTGGAGGTAGATGGCATGTAGATTGACTTGAGGAGGTACTATGGCTAGGTTAGCAACTTGAGTTTAGTGATTGCAAGACTCGTCATGTGAATCTTGATGCTAGACAGATGTACTCAAGGATTCAATGTTGGTTGTGGATTGTACTAGAGGGAATTTTTTAGGACATTCACATGTATGCATGGCGATTGTGCCTCTTGGCCACATTGTACCATGACATGCATCAGGTGGTCTATGTGAGAGAACATAGCTTATCTACTGGAGTGACATTGTTCAACATCTAGGCTTGGGAGCACATCGTAGTGCTCAGACCTATTATTTCATTAAGGGATGTGGATGACAAGGAACCAATGGTTTATAGATATGCAACCATGACCACACTCCACCACACTGAAGCGGTAGATATTGCTTATTGGAGGAGGGCCATAGATGAAATGAGAGTATTTAGGTGGATACCCTAGATATAGGCACAACCATGGGATGATGATCAAGATCAATTGTTCTATGCATGACATACATAGTGGCTCGGAAGCCGCTAGATCCATACTATTGAGAGGTATCTCCTTGACCAGGTTGTGAGGTAGTTTGGGGGCCAGTAGGATGTCCCAAGACTAGATTACAAGGTGATGTATGTGTGAACTTTAAGAGACATAATATCTTGGGAACCTTAGATAGACCATTAGGTGGATATTCCCAACTTTATATAACTTACTCCTCTTTCATGGGTTTACACAAGAGCACCAGATGATCCTAGTATGACTCTAGCTTATGACACATGGTTTGCTCAGAACCACCCCATTTGATTGACAAACCCAACAGGGTTTAAAGGTGTAGGTCATGATAGAGGTAGAGGTAGACATAGAGGACAAGTTCCTAGATAGGTTTTAGGTCTGGTGGGATAGGTTTCACATCAACCACCAAAAAAGACATCACAAGGTCCATCGCCACACATTCAACAAGTAAAATTTTATGGGGGTCTTGACCCTTAGATATTACTTCAAAAAAGGACATGGTGTTTTAAATAAACCAATCTAATCTAATAATTACCTATGAATTTTCTAAAATCCATAATCAATAATTAGGAGGGATTGGACAACTTCATAGGTGATCTTCAAGACTTTCCCTCTACACTTTGGGCTCTATAAGACCCAAGAAGGTGATCCCTAACAATGTTCTCAAGCTCTCTTGTGCCATTTACTTATGAACATTGTGACAATAGATATATTCTCCAAACTGATGTTTAATAGATGAAAACCAAAAGGACCTGGTGGATCTTACAACATTTATGAATCTACAACATGAGAATATGGTTAGAATTAACTCAAAACATACATTCAAACTTAAAGTAAAGATTTAAATTGATTGTGTGAGTATAATTGTTGTGAATGACTAGAGGATTATAATATAGACACAACTTATGGACTAGTGACTTATCTCAAGGCATGGAGTCTTAAATCATTCAATCAAAATAATACAACACTCTACCTATCACAAAAGAGCTATTAAATAATTCCTTACACCATCTAACTCAGATTTTCAAGAAAATATTTCTTAATTATCCTAGGATACATTCATATAAACCTTCACTCATGTTAAGGAAAATTAACTTATTCTTTGAACAAGAGCATTACAAATAAACAAAAATTCAATGGGAACACCACAAAGATGAATTGAAATATATTTGATCCATTTCATTCATGATTTATATAAAGTATACAATGGAGAACAAAAGATCTAGAAATATTCCATTTGAATTCAGATGTAATAGGATTGGCATACAATGCTAAAATTCAAATACTCAAACTCCAAAACCTAGACAAAACTTAGACAAAATTTACATCTACGTTCTTTGTTACAATTTTCTTCTTAGAGTCACTCAACTACCCCATTAATGGCCCTGAAATCCCTTTTATAAAAACAATGGAGAAAAACAAGCTTTGGGCCAATTGACACTTGTCATATTTTCATTTGACAATTACAATTCATCTCAAAAGACTGTTATATTTGCAAAATCTGGGGGAAATATTTGTATGAGACAAAATTTATTTTCCATTTGTTGGCGAAGATCCTCCCCACCTTCGAAAAGGAACTTTAGCCAATGAATATATTCCTTCCATGAGAAAAAAAACTTCCTCCACATGCTCCCAAAATTGTAGGATGAAAAGCATTAAAATAAGAAGAAAGAAAAGAACAAAGCAATTCCACATCAGCATCCCTGCATCATCAACTTTGAATTGAGGAGGAAACAATATCTAAAAATTGATATAACAAAGGCTTAATCTATATAATTTTCAAGCCATGTATTTTATTCCTCCTCAGTAGGCTATCCAACATCCAATAACCTTTGTATCTTAGAATCATGTAGGTTATATATAGTATCCATCATTACTCTGGCCTCTTTGAAAAATACATTCATGTTCGTGCCTCAATCCAAAACATATCATGAATAGCAGTATTTAATGTTGCATAGTCAGGGTTCCCAAAAATGTAAATAATCTAAGGGAAATAAGTGAGGAGATCTCCAAATTATTCTTTTCATATGTTGAAATCCTTTATTTCCCCCTCTTCATTTATAATCTTTGGTACCCCACATCCCCCAAAACTCTAAACATTTTAATATTGCTTTGCAATTGCACTCCAAAATTTCCATGGAAGGCTAATATCTCTCCCAATAACTCAATTACTTTTATTAAATCTAGGAGGTGTGTGGGAGCCTCAAGATCATCTTTCATTTTCACCATCATTTCTTTGAGAGCACAAGATCTTGCACTCTACTTCACACATTCTAGAAAGCATCTTGCACTTGAATATACATTTGATGAGATTTGTGGACACTTTTGTACATACTCCAAATGTTATCTATTTTACGCAATACATAAGAGAATCTATGTTGCAAAATTTCATCTACTATCTCTTTGGACACTATTGCAATCTTTTCCTTAGCCTTCTTTACATTTCCTTTCTTTTCCTACAACTCTTCCTTCAAGCTCTTAATCCTCAAAGAAAAAGTCTCCCTATCCTATGTTGACAGTTCAGGGGAAGAAACTGGAGAATACAAAGCCCTTTGTGATGAGATTGCATGAGATGTAGTGGCTCTCATCTTATTGCACTCATCAAGGAGAGTGTTGTATTTATCCAACAATTGTTCATACCTATCCTAAGAAACCTATGGTGTATCCACACTCAACATGGCTACATGCATTGTCAACTTAGCCTCCTATGTAGGGGTGATTTCAATTGCTCATTTCACCATGAGTTCCCCAATCACCCCTCCACTAATTTGATAACTTTTGGATTTCTCGTATTTGGTTTCAAGGAGCAAATAGCTAATATTTTTAGATTGGGACTAAAGCCAGAGCCAAATACCTTGTTACCAAACTTTTCTTTAGACATAGATGCTCTTGGATCATTTATGATTGCATCCAATGCAATTACTTAAGAAAGATCCCATCTAGGTAACAAGATATTGCTATCTTTCACCAACTTCTAGCATCCACAAGGGTTATTGTTGCAATTTCATTCATTATCTTTTCCTCTAAGGCCTTCTTCACCTCTTCCTATTGTGATGGATTCACTTGTTCCTTAGCACTTTCAATTCTATTTTTAATGTCTTGGCCTCTGATTTGAATAATAAAATATTTAAATTCTTTGGTTTGTACAAAAGATTCATCACTCATAAAATCTTTGCAGACATTGACTCTAACATCATTATCTCCTTCTTCATCATACTCCCACTTCATAATTCTATTACTTGGTACATAAGGATATAGAGCATCATTGATTACAAGGGAGGAGAACCTTTGTTCCACCTCCTACAAAGTAGGGGCATGCTCTACAAATTTCTCCTACATTTCCTCTCCTTGAGCTTGCTCTATCATAGAATATTCAACCAAAGAATTGACTATTGGCACTTCATCAACTCCTAATGGATCTCCTTGAGCACCATGATATTTTGATTTAGCTAGAAGGATCCTTAACTTGGCATCATTCTACTCCTTCATGACTCTAGCCTTCTCTTCTACTTCTTTGAATTTTTCAAAGAAAGTCCTCTTTTGATAGTCATCAATCTCTGCCATAGCTTTCTCATAAGAATCTTTTATTTTGGCATAGGGACTACATAGAATGGTTTCATTTTTAATATTTTCTCTTTAGTGCTGCAAATTAATATCCACTCTTTCTTCCTTCCTACCACTGCAAAATATGAAGGAAATTTTTTGATCACATCTTCATTGTAGAGAAACTGGTGCCAAAATCCCAATCTTCCTTTTACCTTCCTTTCTCTATCTATAACCCCCTTCGGGTCACAATTCCTCACAACATCTACTTGAATTTTGAGGTTGTTTAACATTATCCCAAATTTATCATACCCATCCTTAGTAGTAACAATGAAATAAGTAAAAGAAAATTGTGGGGCAATGAGGGATCCCTTCCTTACATCTCTAAAATGCTCTTTATCCATGACATCCAACTGCCACATGATCTCCATAAAATCCAACCGATTAGAAACATAAATAGGAAAACAGTGTGGGGGCACCTTGGCTCCATAAACCTTGATGGTAGTATAGTGAAAGTGTAAATACCAGTCACCCCAATTGTGATCATGCTTTGTGCCCTCTCTGAATTCTAGGGGTCTTAGGATTTCCTTGATGCTCCTTGAAATCCTATATACTAGATTTAGATCTAGACTCTCCATGACACCAAACTTAAAAAACCATTGCAAAAATCATCATAATTAGACTCTAGGTAATTTTGGTCCTAGACATGTTTCCACATCTGCACAGGTAGATCATTATCTTGTTCATATTTCTCTCTCAATTTCATAAAATTCCTCCATGCCTTTTGGCCCATCCACAAAATCATGTGCATTAACAAAGAATAATGACTAAACTTCAAGGGAGACCTTCCATCCCTCAACTCCACTAGCTCCTTGTGGATTTCCTTTGCAAGATAAGCCACATAATCAAACCATGTGTTTGAGTTTTTGTTCTATATTTCTATGGCCATTACCATCAATGGAACATTCATATTTACATCATAATTTCTTGCAAGAACTTGACATAAACAATAATTGGTGTTTTTGAAGAAGTCTTCAAATTCATCATATTCAAAAGGCTCTACATTCCTTGGACCAAACCATACATCTCTTTTATTTTGGTCCCTTCTTCTATATCCATGTTTATTTTTCTCATATTCTGGGAACAATGCAACAAAATTTATTAAAACAATGGTAACAAGCTTCAATTTGAAGATCCCCACTATCTAACTCTTGGAGATATCCAATAGCAAGGTTCCATTTATACTCTGAATAATCCTGCCATGATGATTGTAGTTATTTGTAGTATCCAAAATCAAATTAACCTCTACAAACACATTAGGGACAACCAACTTATCAAGATCTCAATCCCACAAGTGGCAAGTTGGGATTTTTCCCCTCTTTTGTTGAAGGCATATAAAAATAGCTCCCACCCACTTTGAGGTAATGAAACTTCCCCAATTTCCCTTGCCAAATCTTGCAATATATTAGTCATCACACCTTCTCCTGTGGCCCTCTTTCCTACTGGATTTTCCCTAGGAAGTGCCTCTTGAGGGTCACCCTCCATGACATGGGTGAAATCCCTCTTTACACCCTTTTTCTTCTCAAAAGCCTCTGAGATTTTTGGTTGTTGTGCTTTGGCCTTAACCTATATTTTTCTAGGTTTATCCTTTGGCTTGGATGATTTAATTTCTTGACTCATTTCAAATTGATTACAAAAGGCTAGGGTTTAACCAAATTTGAACTAAGAGACAAGGGTTTTTCTTCTTAGGATTCAACAAAAATCTCTTCAACTAACCCTACTAGTTTCCCTTTAAATTAAACTTAGGCTAACAATTCACCTTTCAAAATTTAGAACAATAATTGTAACAAGCCCTAAGCTATGTTTCATTTATGCTAAAACTTGTCAAATCTACCCCAATTCTATTTCCATTGAAAAATTCACACAAAGAAGTAAAATTTTCACTTACCTAGGAGCCCTAAGCTCTTTTCCTTCTGAATTTGCATGTCTATGGTCTCTTTCTTCCTGTTCTCCTTCAAATTCTTGAAAATATGATGCAAAATGTATAATTCAATCCTTTATGTCCTTTGAATGCATGTAGATACACCATTAATGGTGAGGGATAGTTCACATGAGAGAACAAGAGTGCTCTAACATTTAGCCATTCATGTTTGAATTCTCATCATTGATCAATTTATTTTAAAATATGATCAATAGTTGTCCATACTCATCAATCATTTCCATTTGATTTTTGGTGCTTTGTTGTGAACCTGTAATGTGAACATTTGGTGCGATGTCCTGTGATGATGCCGCCTTACTGCTTTAAAACTAGCTACTGGCTTTGCTGTGAATCCATTGCTCATTTCTTAAATGCTTTAGCTTGAAGAATTAAAAATTGCAATGTGAAGAGTCCCAACGATGGAGGGAATATTCTTGAGAATATCCTCCAATCACCCATCACTCATCACTGAAATGTTATTCATGTTTAGGAGTATAATAGTGATGCATTAGAACCAAGAGATGAAAGAAAGGTCTGAGACTCTCATCACTCATGTCTACTTCCTTTCCTTCTAAAAAATTAAATCCGTGATATATAGGATGTATGTGATGGATTTACAACCTTTTGATTGGAATATCCCTTTTCGCATATTCCTTCCTTTTCCTTCTTTGTAGTAGCCCATCGCGCATTTGGTATGAGCATTTTAAAATGGAACTATGATGCAATGGAGCTATGTGATACATTGACACATATCAACATCCTTGAGAATATTCCTTTATCTTCATTCATCACCCATCACCCATCATTGTTATGTTTTTGGAGATAAAAATATATTAGCGATATGAAGAAGCGGGGTGATGGGATAGGATCAAGACAAGTGGTAAGATCATAGTCATTCAACATGAATCATACAAGAATTTAATCAAGGATGTAACTAGCATTGTGAAGGGTAGCAGTGATGGATGGGATGTGAGACACATGTCCCTTATAAGGAATCAAGGGACCATTGCGTATTGCTAAAATGAGAAAGACTAGTAGCAAGCTATCTATAATGTATTTGATTTCCATGAGGAACAAAGAACATTCATCACACATTGCTGAAATAAAATGAGTGGGGGAAACTCAATTAGTGATGCCATGGAAGCTATCGATGTGAAGGAAAATATAAGGCATCCCTTATTGCACAAAGGACTTAAGTAGGAAATTAATAATTCATGATGTGAAGGAAGCCAATGATGAGAAGAATACAATGGATCATGCATCGTGGATATGAAGCCGATGGGATCGGGACAAACCATGATGCACATAAGGTAGGAAATTGGTACCACTTAAGTAAAACAATTAAGTACATGTTCAAAAGTTATTTTTAAAAGAGGGTCTACCTAGGTTATATGAGTAATAAAGACAACAAAATCTAAGGCGTAAGTCCAACTTAGGATAATTAAAATATTTCAAGGTTCCAACCATAGGAAAACATTAGACATTGGACCAAGATATATCAATGAGGAATTAGGCCAAAAGGAACTAAGGTCTTTAAAAGAAAGGTTGATAAACCCTAAACCCTGAAATGAAAAACCTTACCCAGAGGAAAACTAATCAAGATTAAGAAACTAGCTAGATATGGACCTAAAATCAATGGAGCAAGATTTTTTTTTAGGGGTTCCACTAATGCCTTTGATTGGGGATGCATTCCTCTTACAGGCATGGTGAGATTTCAAACATCTCAAGCTAAAGTACCATTACAAAAAAATAGAAACCAAGGAGCTACTTAGACAAGGTAGTCAAATGAGACCAGAACCCAACCAAACCAAACCTATATACACAATATACAAAAAAATACATTGTACATGGAAAAGATCATACTTCAAGAGAAGGCTTAAAAAAATGTCCATGTACTGGAAACTCAATAAGTTCATCAATCAAATTTTGTAGAAAATAACAGTCCTCACCATGTGTGTTGCTGATTAGATATGGTCCTAAGCATAAGGCATCAAATTTACCATGTTTTCCTTTGTACTGTGCTCTTGCATTCCACATCAAGACCATATCTCCAACTTCAAATTTCCTAACTGAGGAATTCTTTTGATATAGATTCTTCACTTGTAGCTAATCTTCTTGTCTCATCCAATTCTACCATAGTATTTATCATTATTTGCATATCATCTGGGATATCATCATCATATTCTTGTATGAACATGTACATCTATAACATATTGTTTGTAGGCATTCTAGCCTCAAGGCCATAAACCAATTCATATGGTGACTACCCTATGGATTTCTTGATTGTCACTCTATCATCCCAAAGTTCTTACTTCAACTTGGAATCCAAAGATTTTTGTTCTTCTCAATCACCCTTTTTATAATCTTTAGTAAGCTCTTATTTTTGGAATCATCTTGTCAATTTCATTGTGGGTGATAAGGAGATGAATATGAAAGTGTGATGCCATATTTATTATAGAAGTCCACAAAATCTTCTGACTTAAAGCACATAGCATTATCAAGTACCAGCTTCTTAGGTACTCCAAATCTAGTCAAAATGTTACTCATTAAGAAATCTATGACTACTTTTCTTGTGACCCTCTTTGTGGGAATGCCATCTATCCATTTTGTGAAGTAGTTTGTGGATACCAATATCCACGAGTCTCCACCACTTGATTTTTATACAATCTCACTAATGAATTCAATACTCCATTGTTGGAATGGTGCTTGTATTGAAACTAGTCTAAGGGGTAACTTACCTAAAAAATTCAACTTACCAGTAAATATTTGGCATGCATCGCATGCCCTTACCATTTTTTGTGCATCCTTAAATAATGTGTGCCACCAGAAACCTACCCTCAAAATCTTATGAGTAGTTGTTTTGGCCATGTAGTGACCACCACACACACCATTATGAATCTCATACAAAATTTCTTCATCTTTTTGTCCATTGACATAATTAATCAATACTCCATCCATGTTTCTCCACCATAGCTCATTATCAATGATCACATATTTGATGGCTTGGAGCTTGAGTGTTCTTTTCTCATTGTCAGTTAACCCTTCAGGGCACTACATGGTTTGTAGGTAGTGCATAATATGCATGTACCATACATAAGTTTTCATGTCACAAATGGGATACACATCCACAACATTAACAATGTTTATTTGGTTGGCTTCTAGATTTGACTCAACCATTAACTTTTCCAACCCTTGTCCTCTTACAAGCTTGGTAGTCTCAATATTGATGTTAAACTCCTAGATCTAGTTGATCCACCCTCACCTTCTACCCGTGACCTCCAATTGATTAATTATATCTTTAACAACATTTGAAGGTACATATGCAACAAGTTTTGCATCAACCAAATAAGTTTTGAAGTTCTTAATCACCTTCACCAGAGAATAAGCTTGCTTTTCAGTCATGTCATATTTTAGCTCAATAACTAGTAATTATTTACTGAAGAAAGAAATCGGTTGCTCATATCCCTCATCATTTTTCTACAATAATACTACAACAATTGTATGGAAGGGTGCAAAAGAGAAAATCTATAGTGGCTTGGAAAAATCATGAGTTCTAAGGACTGGAGCCTCCTTAATAGCTTGTTTAATACTTTGAAAATATTTAATGGGATCTTCACTCCAAGTCACTTTCTCACCCTTCTTCAACATTTTTGATATGGGGTGAGTGATCTCTACAAAATTTATGACAAATCTTCTCAAAAAAATTATTTTCCCAAAGAATGACCGAATTCCCTTAGCATTCTTTGGTGGTGGGATCTGATCTATGGCAACTACTCTTTTAGGGTCAATTCTCACTCCTTCCTTAGATAATGTGTCCCATCAATTTTCCTTTAGTAAATCCAAAGGAACATTTCTTTGGGTTGAGTGAGAACCCATATTCCAAAGCCATGATAAAAAAATTCTCCAAGTGCATGTAATTCTCTTCTTCTTTCTTGGAGCAATAAATTAAATCATCTTGATAAACTACTAGGAAAATATCTATAAAATTATAGAACGCCACATCCATAGCTCTCTAAAAGGTAGCACTAGCATTGGTTAGGCCAAATAACATCCTTAAATATACATAGGTGCTCCAAGGAGATGCAAATTCAGTCTTATATTGCTTAGATTCCTTCACTTTTACTTGATTGTAACTAGAGAATTCATCCATCATTGATATAATTTCACATTCAGTTACCTTTTGTAGCATGGAATCCATGTTTGGTAATGGATAGTTATCATTCAATGTTGACACATTAAGTTTTCTGAAATCCACATATAATTTGGTGTCACCATTCCTTTTCCTCGTTGGCACAAGATTAGAAACCCAAGATGAATGTCTGATAGGCTCGATGATTCCTACTTCTCTTATCTTATCAATTCTTCTTGCATTTTCTGTGCCAAGATAGGATTAATAGGCCTTTATTTTTTCCTAAAGGGCTTTGCATTTTACTTAAGAGGAACCTCATGCTAAAATAACTCCTCTTTGTATGCCTTTAGGTCATCATATGACCAATCAAAAACATTCCTATATCTTCTTAGTAAATCAATTAACATTGCTTTAATTTGGGGCTTCATTTTATTTCCCACATACTTTCTTTGGAGCACTCACAATCCCTAGGTTCACCTCCTCTAAGTCCTCTGGATGTGTTAATGGTTGTTTGGGATTTCTCCTATAAGGGCCATCAAAGACCCTCTTGGCCACAAGAACCTTAGGGATCTTATTGGTCTTGAGCTGAATGACTTAATTACCAAACACTATCTCCTTCCCATCCATAATCTCAACAAATTCTCCAAAGTCAATCTCCTTACCCTCATACTAGTCCACACATGTCAAAAACCTTAGTATGTCTACATGATCATTGAATACTTGCCAATTTTGGATGTTTTGAGGGATTGAAGGTCATGTTTGGACCTTGACCTTGAAGATTCCAACAAAATTGATGTCATTTGGCCTGAGAGAAATGTTGGCCAATAAATCAACGATCTAAGTCTTTGTCCTCTGTAGCCATTTTATGCCAAAAGCATCGAACTTCTCAATTGAGTTCCATACATAATTCCTATATTATTTCAAGCGTTTATTCTTGGATGCATACTTTTAAATGACCTGGGAAACAACCAACTTTGAGTCACCAATGACTCTCAATTTCTTGATACCATGATTTTCAACTAACCTCATCCCTAGCAACAATGCCTCATATTCTGCCACATTATTTGTGCACACAAATAACAAGGAGAATTAGAATTTGATAGTTCTACCACTAGGGGAAACAAGTATTACCCCTGCACCTAACCCATCCTTTGAACATTCCCAATCAAAGTGTATTGTCCAGAGGTCATCATTATCTCTCTTTCAAGGAGTGTAGGTTGCTTGTCACCTTCTCCCTGTAACTCTTCCACTCTAAAGTCATTAATGCTTGTATCAACAAAATGGACTGTCTTCTTTAGAAGGAAACTCTATCATGTGGGGGACTCTAGACTCACTAAATAGCTTGATGTCTTTTCCATCAATGGGGAATGTGGAAAATAACATATCAAACTGTATACTACCTCCCATGGAGGCACTCCACTTCCTTGATAGTAACATTTCATAATTGGGTGGGATGTCCACCACTATAATGCTCATTATAAATTATTTTCTGGGGATTCAACAAGTTTGTAGGGAAGTTCTTTAATCACTCCAATCATAGGTACTTCCCTAGAGTCCATAGCATAGCACTTTCCATAAGCACTGTTTATTTGTAGTCCCATCTCTTTCATGATCTCAACTAGAATTATATTTGATGAGGCTCCTGAGTCTATCACATAGTTCTTCAATAACTTTCTATCGATAATAAAAGTTACAAAAAATGGATCTACTTGGCTAGGACAAGCAGTGATTGTAGTTCCCAAGTAGATTTGATGGATCTCAGTAATTTCTCCCTCAATCTCTCTGTCTTTTGAATCATTTCTACTCACTCTAGGTGGAGTAGGCACCACTTGTCCAATACGGGTTGTATCTGTGCCATTGATAAGGTTGATTGCCTTATGTTTGTTCTCATTAATCCTCATCATATCCAACAAAGGAATAGTGACTTTAACTTGGGACAACAATTGAAACATGTCCATAAAGGTATACTTAGGAATATCAAAAAATTTCATACCTTGTTCATCAACCTTTCCTTTCCACTACTTACATACTTTTTCAACCTTTTTCTTGTCCTACTTGCCTCCTTCAATACTTTGCTTCTAGGTTTTAGCCTTCATGGCTAGGAAAATGACTTCACCATCCACTTTTGTTTTGTTATCCTTCTTAGCCCAAATTTGACTTCCCTCATTTTCTTTTACTTTGGATCTAGCTACCTTAGTCTCTGGCTTTGACACTTTGTTGTTTGTATTCTTCTATTTAATGAAAACACTACCTCCTTAGCCTTGATCAGCTTTAACAACCCTATTCCTGAGGTTGTAATTTTTCCTCACTAACACAACTAAGGTAGCTATCATTATTTCAATCTCCTAATTGGATGGCTTTCTAAGAGTTACATTAGACTCATAAGTCTCTAGAGTACAAACATTGTGATTCTCTTCAGTGTCTTCATCAGAAAATACTTGTTGTTGATATGTACCTGCTCTCTACCTTTGGTTATCAATGTCAATCTCATGAGACTCCTTGTTAGAAGAACACTCTTCATCAGAAAAGTTAGATCTACTCATGAGGACATTTATTTCTTCACTTTGATCCTAAGATGGATAATAATCAACAGGTGTAGTTTTCTCTTCCTCCAAAGACTGTGCAACTACACATTGGTGGGGTGAATGTGGCAACTAATAGGCCACACACCATGGTAGCTCATCAAAAAAATTGGTAGAATTTTCCTACAATGGGTCAGGTGTAACCTGATTTTGTGCATTCTTCTGCTTATTCTACACTAGCCTACCATTGTGCCAATTTGTATTGTATGGGAAGTCTTGAAATCTTGGGGGCTTCTCATTCCTTTAAAACTTAGGTTTGTCATTTGATAACTCCTTTTCTTTTGTTGCAAGTTTATAATTTAGATCCTTCAATAAAATAATAATCTTATCCATTTTTTCATTAGATGAAGAGGCTTTGTCTATCACTCCTTTATCTTGTTTAGGGCTCTTGAGAATTTTAACATCATCCCTTTTTCCTACCTTGCCTGAGGCTCTTATATTTCTCTCAATGTGTAAGGAAATTTTAAAATAATCTCTCAAGGTTTGAGGGTTCTTGTCTCTTAGATGATAGCTCATCTTAGAATCAAAATCATTGCAATAATTGACCAACCATACTTGATCATTCAACCTTAAATCAACAGGAAGTCTATTCATTACTTTCTAAAATCTAGTGTTGAAGTTAGAAACCATTTCATTAGGAACTTTGGTAATGTTATTAAATTCACTTAACATGAACCTTGGATTAGTCTTGTCCCCATGCTATTCCCTAAATCCTCTCTTGAAATATTCCTACGAGCCAATTATCTCCACGGGTAGACTTTTGTACCAGTCTCTAGCATCCTTAATTAATGACTGCATAAATAGTTTCATCATGACATTTGCATGTTCCATTTCAAAGTCATCCATCATATTGTTGAATGATCTTAAATGGTATTCTCCACTAATTTCATTGTTTCCAGAGAATCTTACCAACACATTCCTTATATCTTTCAAGAGAGGGTTAGGATAACCAGGTATCCCAAGGAAGCACAGTTGTGTATACCTATCTAATTATGTTGATCTCCTAGTAAATGGATCTCTTCCACCACTTGACCAAAATGGGAAGAATGGGAACCTCCACCACCACCACCTTGATTTAATCCACCTCTACCACCACCAGTATTCTTATTTCTAGAGTTGGTGTTCTTTCCTCCACCACCACCATGACTTCCTTGACCACCACCTCCACTCCAACTAGGAATTTTTCCACCAAATTGATTATTGTGTGGTTGTGAAGTAGGGATGGAATGACTATATATAGAAGTGGTATTCATGCCTATGGTTTGTGCTGGAGTGGGGTTGATTCTGAGAAGTAGAAGTGTGGGGATTAGGTATTTATGACTTCAAGAAAGCAATTTTCATTTCCATCTTAGCATTTGCAGCCATAATCTATATTTTATCCAACTCCTTTTGTAATTTTTCATTTGCTAACAACAATGTCAAGATTGTAGGGCCAGGTGTTGTATTTTAAGGAATAGTAGTGGGTGTAGTGTTTATATTAGTAGAAATATTTGTGGTTTTAGGTTGACCTATAGGTTTTCTCCCAAGTTTTATATGCTTTGCTTTATGAGTATTGGTAGAAGGGTCTGAAACTTTAGTAGTCACTATAGAACCGGTATACGTGCTTGTGGCTATGGTACCAATAGGGGTATTCACTTTAAGATGATCCATATTTTGGGTCATAATAGGTTGGTAAGTGGTGGTAGGAGTGGGTTCTTCAACATCTATTTCCCTCAATTTCTCCACTCTTCTTCTTAGCTCATCCCTTTCATACATGGAAGCTAGTATCTTTTCTTCCCTTTCCTTTTCTTGTTTTTTCTTTAGCTCACTAAGCATTAAATCTTCTTCTCTAAGGGATTTCATATCTTTGATTATGTCATCTGCATCCTCTAGAGTGATCTTTGATTCAAAATGTTTAGGACTATAGTTTTTCAAATTCTCCCTCTCCCCTTGTGTGCAAGCTTTAAGGGTTCTATTTCTAGACTTTCCCCTTGGATTAAAATCCTTGTGAATGGTTGAAGCCCCATGATTCCCTCATCTGGTAGCCAATTTCCTATCCTAGAAGTTTCAGGGTTTAGATTCTCTTGAGATATTTGGGTTAGAACCTAGCTTACTGAGAGTAGCAAGTTGACTAGTGGTATTGGCTTCTTTTATAATGTCATCTTCCTCGTTATCAGGAGGCATACCATATTCATATGAAACATTTTGCATAGCATCATTAGAATTCAAATTTCTTGGCATAGAAGGATTCACAAACTTACTTGTGTCTATATTCTTAGCTTTCCAGGATGACTTTGGACCATGTTGCAATTCCTCATGTTTTTTTCTCAAGGTGCTTCTTCATGTTTCTTTTGGTTCCTTTCATTATTTTAAATTATTCTCACAATTCTCTCTCTCCTTTCTTGAAGTTAAAATGCACTGGCACAAGAGACCTTTTAGAGTCACCACCCACTTTATGGGAATATTTTGATAAATTCTTGAGATAAATTTAATTGCTAAGAACACAACCTAATGGGAAATTCTAAAGAAACTTAGATCCTAGACTTACAAACGGATTATTTAGCTCATGATGAATAATTTTATGAAATTGTTCTTTGTTCAACAAAGAACAACACAAATAATTGAGTCTGACTATGTTAGATCTACAACTAGAGACACATAGAAAACTATTGTCCCCAACAGAGTCACCAATCTATTAGTGTTTTAAATTAACCAAGTTGATCTCATAATTACCCATGAATTTTCCAAAATCAATAATTAGTATTTAGGAGGGATTGGCCAACTTGATAGGTGAAAGTATTCAAGACTTTCCCTCTACACTTTGGGATCTGCAAGACTTGGGAGGGTTATCCCTAACAATTTTCTCAATCTCTCTTGTGCCATTTACTTATGAACATTGTGACAACATATATATCCTCCAAAATATTTTTTAATAGATGAAAACCAAAAAGACTTTGCAGATCTTACAACATTTATCAATCTATAACATGAGAATATGGTGAGACTTAACTCAAAACATACATTCAAACTGAAATTAAAGATTTAAATTTATTTTATGAATGTAATATCTATGAACGACCAGAGGATTATAACATAGAAACAACTTATGGACTATTGTCTTATCTCAAGGCATGGATTTTTAAATTATTCAATTAAAATCATACAAAAACACTTTATCTATCACAACAGAGCTATTAAATGATGCCTTACACCATCTAACTCAAATTTCCAATCCAATATTTCTTAATTATCCGAGGATACATTCATATAAACCTTCACTCATGTTAAAGATAATTAACTTGTTCTTTGAATAAGAGCATTACAAATAAAAAAACATTCAACGTGAACACCATGAAGATGAATTGAAAGATCTTTGATCCATTTCATTCATGATTTATATAAATTATACAACATAAAACAAAACATATGGAAATATTCCATTTTCATTCAAATGTAATAGTATTGGTATACAATGCTAATAATTAAAGACTCAAGCTCCAAAACCTAGACAAAACTTAGACATAATTTATATTTGTGTTCTATGTTACAATTTGCTTCTCAGAATCACTCAACAACCTTGTCAATAGCCCCGATTTCCTTTTATAAAAAAAAGGGAGAAAAATAAGCTTTAGGACAATTGAAACTTGTCATATTTTCATTTGAAAATTACAATTCATCTCATAAAATTGTTATATTTGCAAAATTTGGGGGGAAATATCCATATGAGACAAAAGTCATTTTCCATTCATTATTGAAAATACTTCCCACCTTCCAAAAGGAACTTTAGCTGATGAAGATATTCCTTCTACGATAAAAAACACTTCCTCCATGTGCTACCAAAATTGTAGGATGAAAAGCATTAAAACAAGAAGAAAGAAAAGAGCAAAGTGATTCCACATCAACATCCCTCTGTCATCAACTTTGAATTGAGGAGGAAACAATATATATACATTCATATAACAAAGGCTTAATATATAAAATTTTCAATCCATGTATTGTATTCCTCCTCAATAGGCCATCCAACATCCATTAACCTTTGTATCTTAGAATCATGTAGGTTATATCTAGCATCCATCATTACACTAGCCCCTTTGAAAAATGCATCCATGTTCACCTCATTCCTAAATATATCATCAATAGCAGTATTTAATGTTGCATAGTCAGGTTTCCTCATTTAGGATCTTTGGTACCCCACATCCCTCCAAATCTCTAAAAAAATTAATATTGATTTGCAATTGTACTCCCAAATTTCCATGGAAGGCTAACATCTCTACCAATAACTCAATTGATTTTATTAATTTCGGGAGGTGTATGGGTGCCTCAAGATCATCTTTCATATTCACCATCATTTGTTTAAGAGCACTAGCTATTGCACTCCACTTACTCCACACATTCTAGAAAGAATCCTACACCTTAATATACCTCTGATTAGCTTCGTGGACACTTTTGTAAACACTCCAAATGTTATATGTTTTATGCAATACACAAGAGATCCTCTGTTGAAAAATGTCATCAATTATCTCTTTAGACACTATTGCAGTCCCTGCCTTAGCCTTCTCTACATTTTCTTTCCCTACCTGCAACTCTTCTTTCAAGCTCTTAATCCTCAAAGACAGTCTCCCTATCTTGTACTAATAGCTCAGAGGAAGAAGCTAGAAAAGGAAAATCCCTTTGTGATGAGCTTGCATGAGCTGCATTAGCCCTCATCTTATTGCACTCATCAAGGAGAGTGTTGTATTTATCCAAAAAAAAAATCATACCTATCCTCAAAAATCTATGATGTATCCACACTAAACATGGTTGCATGCATTTTCAACTTAGTCACATGTGTAGGGGTGTTTTTATTTTCTCTTTTCACCATGATTGCCCCAATCACCTCCTCCACTGATTTGATAACTTTTGGCTTTCCCGTATTTGCTACCATGGACCAAATAGCGAATGTGTGAAATTTGGGAATAAAGCCAGAGCCAAATACCTTGTTACCAAATTTTTGTTTGGACATAGAGGCTCTTGGATCATTTTTTATTGCATCCAATGAAATTACTGAAGAAAGATCCCATCCAAGTAACAACAAGATACCACTATCTTTCACCAACTTCCTAGCTTCCACAAGGGTTATTGCTGCAATTTCATTCATTATTTTTTCCTCTCCGACCTTCTCAACCTCCTCCTACTACAAGGGATCTGCTTGTGCCTTAGCACTTTCAATTTTATTTTTAATGTTTTGGCCTCTAATTTGAATAATAAAATATTTATATTCTTTTTTTTGTACAAAATATTCATCACTCATAAAATATTTGAAGGCTTTGAGTCTAACATCATCATCTTCTTCTTCATCATACTCCCACTACACAATTCTAGTACTTGGAACATAAGGATCTAGAGAATCATTGATTACAAGTGAGGGGAACCTTTTTTCCATCTCTTGCTCTATAGGGGCATGCTCTATAGATTGTTCCTACATTTCCTCTCCTCTAGATTTCTCTATCATAGAATATTCAACCAAATGATTGACTATTAGCCCTTCATCAACTCCCAATGGCTCTCCTTGAGTACCATGAGATTTTGATTTAGCTATAGGGATCCTTAACTTGGCATCATTCTACTCCTTGATGACTCTAGCCTTCTCTTCTGCTTCTTTGATTTTCTCAAAGAAACTCCCATTTTGATAGTCATCAATCTTTGACATAGCTTGCTCATAAGAATCTTTTATTTTGGCATAGGGGTTGACATAGAATGGATTGTTTTTTAATATTTTCTATTTAGTGTTGCAAATTAATATCCACTCTTTCTTCCTTCCTACCATTATAGAATCTGAAGGAAATTTTTTGATCACATCTTCACTATAGAGAAAGTGGTGCCAAAAACTAGATCTTCCTTTGACCTTCCTTTCTCTTTCCACAAACCCCTCCAGGTCACAATTCCTCACAACATCTACTTGCATTTTGAGGTTGTTTAACATTACCCAAAATTTATCATATCCCTCCTTAGTAGTAACAATGAAATAAGAAAAATAAAACTGTGGGGAAATGAGGGAGCCCTTCCTTACATATCTAAAATGTTCTTTATCCATGGAATCCAACTGCCACATGATCTCCATAAAATCCAAATGATTAAAAACATAAACATGCAAACAGTGTGGGGGAACTTTGGCTCCATAAACCCTGATGGCAATATAGTGAGAGTGTAAATACTAGTTACCCCATTTATGATCATGATTTGTTCCCTCTCTAAATTATAGGGGTCTTAGGATTTCCTTGATGCTCCTTGAAATCTTATATATTGGCTTCAGACCTATACTCTCCATGACACCAAACTTAAAACCATTATAAAAAGCAGCATAATTAGACTCTGGGAAATTTTGGTCGCAAACATTTGTCTGCATCTACACATGTAGATCATTATCTTATTAATATTTATCTCACAATTTCATAAAAATTCCTCCATACCTTCCAACACATCCTCAAAATCATGTGCATTAACAAAGAATAATGACTAAACTTCAAGGGAGGTCTTCCATCCCTCAACTCCACCAACTCCTTATGGATTTCTTCTGCAAGATAAGCTACATAATGAAACCCTCTATTTGAGTGTTTGTTTTAGATGTCTATGGACATTAACATTAGTGGAAAATACATATTTATATCATACTTTCTTGCAAGAACCTTTCATAAACTGTAATTGTTGTTTTTGAAGTAGTCTTCAAATTCATCACATTTGAAAGGCTTTACATCCCTTGGACCAAACCATACATATCTTTTTTTGGTCTCTTCTCTTGTGCCTTGGAAGAACATGTCTTCTATATCCATGTTTATTTTTCTCATATTCCTAGAACAATGCAACGAAATTTATTGAAATGGTGGCAATAGAATTCAATTTGAAGATCTCCACTATCTAACTCCTAGGGATATCCAATAGTGAGGTTCCATTTATACTCTAAGTAATCCTATCATTCTGATTGTAGTTATTTGCAATCTCTAATATCAAATGAACCTCTACAAACACATTAGGGACAACTAGCTTCCCAAGATCACAATCCCACAAGTGGCAAGTTGGAAATTTTTCCCATCTTCTATTGAAGGCATATAAAAAGAGCTCCCACCCACTTCGAGGCAACACAACTTCCCCAATTCCCCTTTCATAATCCTATAATCTGTCAGTCATGACACCTTCTCCTATTTCCCTCTTTCCTATTGGCTTTGACCAAGGAAGTTCTTCTTGAGCATCTCCCTCCATGAAATGGGTGAAATCCCTCTTTACACCCTTTTTCTTCTCAAAAGCCTCTAAAATTTTTGGTTGTTGTGCTTCAGCCCTAACCTTTATTTTTCTAGTTTTAGCATTTGGCTTGGATGATTCACTTGCTTGCCTCAGTTTGAATAGACTATAGAAGGCTAGGGTTTTACCAAATTTGAACTAAGAGACAAGGGTTTTTCTTCTCAAGATTCAATAGAAATCTCTTTAACTAACCCTATTGGTTTCCCTTCAAAATAAATTGGGGCTAACAATTCACCTCTCACAATTCAAAACAATAATTGCAACAAGCCCTAAGCTATGTTTTGTTTCTTCTAAAACAAGTCAAATCTACCCCAATTCTAATTCCACTAGAAAATTCACACAAAGAAGTAAAATTTTCACTTACCCGGAAACCCTAAGCTCTTTGCCTTCTAAATTTGTATGTCTAAGGTGTCCTTCTTCATGTTCTCCTTCAAATTCTTGTAAAGATGATGAAAAAATGTATAATTAAATCCTTTATGGCCTTTGAATGCAAGTAGATACACCATTAATGGTGAGGGACAACTCACATGCGTGAACATGAGTGCTCTAACACTTAGTCATTCATGTTTGAATTCTCACCATTGATTATTTTGTTTTAAAACATGATCAACAGTTGTCCATACTCATTGTTCATCACCATTTTCTTTTTGGTACCTTGTTGTGAACCCACAATGTAAACATTTAGTGTGATGTCTTGTGATGATGCCATGTTGTTGATTTAAAACTAGCCGCCAACTTTTTTTGCAAAGCCATCAATCATCACTTAAATGACTTGGCTTGAAGAATTGAAAACCATGATGCAAAGAGTCCTAGTGATGCTGGGAATATTCTTGAGAATATCCTCTAATTGTCCATCGCTCATTGTTGAAATGGAATTCATGTTTAGGATTATAATAGTGATGCATTAGAACCAAGTGATGAAACAAAGGTCTATGCCTTTCATCACTCATCTCTATGTTCGTTCATCACTCATTTCCCATCACTGTTATGTTTTTGGAGATAAAAATGTATTAGTGATATGAAGAAGTGGGGTGATGGCTAGGATCGGGACAAGTGGTAAGATCATAGCTATTCAGTGTGCATCATGCAAGGCTTAAGGTAACCAAGGATGTAACTATCATTGTAAAGGGTAGCAACAATGGATGGGATGCGAGACATGTGTCCCTTATAAGGAATCCAGCGACCATCATGCATTGCTAAAATGATAAAGACTAGTAGAGAGCTATCCACAATGTATTTGATTTCCACAAGGAACCAAGAACATTCATCGCATATTAGTTAAATGAAATGAGTAGGGGAAATACAATTAGTGATGCAATGGAAGCTAGCGATGTGAAGGAAAATATAAGGCATCACTTATCGCATAAAGGACTTAAGTAGGAAATTAATAATTCATGATGCCAAGGTAGCCAACGATGGGAAGAATATGGTGCATCATGCATTATGGATATGAATCCAATGGGATGGGGACAAACCATGATGCACATAAGGTAGGTGACGGGTACCACTTAAGTAAAACAATTAAGCATATGTTCAAAAGTTATTTTTAAAAGGGGGGTCACTTAGGTAATATGAGTATTAAAGACATAAAAAATCGTAGGCATAAGTCCTACTTAGGAGAATAAAATTATTTCAAGGTGCCAACCATGAGGAATTAGACCAAAAGGGACTAAGGTTTTTAAAAGAAAGGTTGATAAACCCTAAACCTTGAAACATAAAACCTTACCCAGAGGACAAATATCAAGACCAAGAAACTAGCCAGATATGGACCTAAAACCACTGGAGTGCAAAAAAAAATTAAGGAGTTCCTCTAGGACATCAGAGTGGGATATCGCTATTCAAGAGAGGGATGTCACCCAAGCTGAGCAAGATAGATACAGATAGGAGTGGGATCAATCCCATGCCAAGCTAGCCTAGAAGAGACACCAGTGATAGTAGACAGATCTATAGGTAACACAAGAGAATCCTCAAAGGAAAAAATTAGAGATCATGGCACATGCCTAGGCTTAGGAATAGGGGACCATGGTGATGGAAACACTATACAACTAGGCCATGGTGGAGGCTTCTTATTATAAGACTTTATACCATCGTGAGGTTCTTCGACACCATCGACAACTAGATTTTTCACACAAGAGTGCTCTAGCATCGATTAAATTAGTAGGAATGATGAATATCAGGTGTATACAATCTTAAAGTATTCACAACCAACCCTTCATCCAAACCCTCAAACATCAAATGATGGGTTTTGTTTGACAAGCCCTTATTCCCTCCTAGTAGCCATTAAAACATGGTTTTTTGGACATAACTTGTAGGCCTGAAATGGAATTAAAAATTTAAATACATTTCCAAATACCCTTTTGGCCATTTACGAACATATCTCAAAATAAAGTGGGGTTACTTTGTATGGAAGGCCTTAAAAACTAATTGTCCTCCTTTTGACTAGGCCTAATTGTGCAACTAGACTTGACACCATTTTAATGCACACAAAAAAATGATTGAAATTACACAAAAAATAAAATCCTAACTATCCCCATACCATGGTAGGCCTCTAAAACATGATACAACATTCATCCAACCCAAATATATGAGATTAAATGAGGGTTTCAATAGATAGTCACCATTTAAGGGATTTTCATGACTATTCTGAGAATCTGTGGAAGCTGACTGGTGAAGAGATCTCCTTCCCATGTGTATTTCATGATATGCAAATTTTTGGGGTTTTTGTAGACATTAGTACATAATTTTTTTCCAAATTTTAGCCTTTTTCATTGGATAAAACAAAAGGTATGTCATTTTCTATGTGACTGCAAACCCTAGGACAACTTTTAGGTAGTTTTCACAAAAAAAGCTTGTAACTTACTCAAACATGGATGAAATTTAGCCAAAAAAAAACTAAATGAAAGGTAACTCAATTATCTTTCCAACCATACCACGTGTAGGCTCTAAAAAGTTTGTGCATATCCATACCATGTGAAAGAACAAGACGGTTATAGAAAAAATGCACAGAAAACAAGGTTTTCATTTATCAAAACTTCAAATACATAATTTTTTCTCATCCTTTCATCATCCTTTCAAATTTGGATGGTTCCCGCATCTATATCCCACCCATTCCAACTTCCTTTAACCACTTTTTTATTAGTTTTTACATAAAACATCATTTTGTCACTTTTTGCCAAAGTTGCTTGACAACTTTTTGTGCAACTTGACAACATTTGCAATTTTTTAATACCTTGCATCTAATGAATAAACAATGACTCCAAAAAACATGAAATGGTCTCAAAGGACCTTATTACATGAAAAAAAACTAAAGAAAAAAAAATTCCAAGTTTTGACCCTTGGAGATATAATAGACCCATGGGTGCCCCTACACCATACTCCCTAGAGGAAAAAGAACTCATCCCTCTTGAGTTAAGACCCCAACTCCAAAAGTCTGCTTGATGGAATATATCTAACCCACTCAAAATATAAACCTGCATCATAACTTGCAACAACATCCACTTGTAAAGAGTACAAAGTAAAAACTAAATCTCCAACCTTGAAATCAATGGCTCTTTTTCTCACAACTGCCCTTGTTTGCATCCACCACCTCCAACTTGTAACTGGTCCCTTTCTATTGTATATATGGCATACAATGCAATAGAACCTTGCCCCACTTCAAGATCTTGTTTCATTTTAAACTTAGGATTCTCACCCCTCAAGCTTATTATCACAACTAAAGCATCATGTCCCCTCTCTTTACCTCTAACCAACATGGCATTAAACATTATTTCTTGAGAAATGGTACTGATCTCTTCCAAAAGAAATATATCATTACTAGCCTCCAATATCTCCTTGTGGAACTCCTACAATGAATGTGTATATGCCAATAATGATATAGGTGGATCTCGAGAACTTGAAAATTCAATTGTTCCACATGCCCTCAAAATCAACACCATGTCGAAGTGCTCAAAAAACTGGACTCAACATGACTTGAATGGGTGAAAAATGAGGTCATATGTCTGAGTTATGGCCAGTAAAAGTTTGGTCAAAATAGGTATTGGGGACTAGTCAAAAGGCAAAAAAAATGACTTAGAATCAGTCAAAATCAGTGTCAAATCGAAGATCTCATCGACACTAACCCAACACCACTCGTTTTGCTGAAATCTGAGCTCGTACGTTAAAGTTATTATGAGTTAAAGTTGGTAGGCCTTAGGGCTAGCTGGGCCGTATGAATGATGACATCATTATGATTTCAACATGCTAACACAATAGGTCCATACCATATGGACATGACGTGGACCAATCGGTTCTCAACACATGGTAGTTGATTGTACAATCCATACGATGATGTGGCAAAGATGATGTGGCGAAGTTGACATGGTAATGTTGACTGGATGGTGATGTGTTTGTGACGGTGAATCAGTTTATGCCACATGACACCTATTTATCCTCTCTGGTGGTTGCGCAATTCGATTTGTTTTAGCAAAATTGTAGGTTTGGGTTGAACCAACGACCTCCACCTTACCAGCACATCATTTCCACCGTTGCAATTGTGGGGTTGTCTTTACTCGTATATGGAAAGTGTTTCTTTTGTCATTTAAAACTTTTAAATCCACTTTTAAAAATAGTAGCGGTGGGGGTTGAACCCCCAACTGCTCGACTAACAAAATGTTCGCCTACTGCCGCACCACTGATGGTGGTTAAAAATATATAGGGCCGGTGGTATTTGACCACATATTAAGGCTGAAACCCCTATAATGGGAACTAATAACCAAAAGGGTTATTAGTTAGGTTTTAAATAAACTAAAGACAAAACCTATGGAAACAAATAGCTCGAAAATTTAATAGAACAAGGGCTTAAATTTTTTTTTAAAGGATTTAATAAGGGAATTGTTAATGTCTTTTAATGTAATAAGGGAAATTGGTTTTAATTTTTCCTTAAGGGGGTAAATGGTCAAAAAAATTGGTTGTAACCAAATGGGGCCAATTTTTTTTATAAAAGGAGGATGTGAGGAAGGACCAAGGCACCTAATTCATCCAGTTCATCATTGATCCAGTTCATTCAAATCAAAGCATTGATAAAAGAATTTAAAGTATGATTTTGGGTTGATTAGTCAAGATCCAAAGTCCAAGTGGAGGCATCCCAGTGATGAAATTTTGTAGAGCAACCTAAGAGAAGGATTGGAATTTCAAAACTTTGTACAGAAGGTTGTGCTTGAATGAGTGTTATTCAGAGTCCAGTTTGAAGACTTTTCTCTTACAAGGTTGTAGAATATTTCTGCATTTGTGAATCTAGTGTCAGGTAACCATAATGTTTTGATACTTGACTTTATTCTGGAATGGTGTATTCAGTATTGTCTAAATAATGTATGTAAATGAGACAAGATACCTCTATGTCTAGTTCATATTTAGTTAATTCTTTAAGAACTAGGACTGCATTTGTTCTTGTTGGAAGCTCTTGTTCAATGTGGATTCAAGAAGTGCTTGTAGGGCTTGAAACTTCCTGGCAATGACAACTTTGTATATACAGTTAGAAGACCAAATGTTGTAAGAAGTTTTTAGGTGACAACATTAATGGAAAATTGATCACACTTATTGAGCAGATATAGAGACATAGCCCAGAGAGGTGAACTCTGTAATCAAATGTGTCTCTGATCTTTTGGTTTGTTCTTGATAATGGTTTATGTTTTAATTCTGCAAATAGATTAATAAATGAGCTCAGTAAATTGATGGATTGAGTTTGCATATTGGATTTGAACCATTAATTAAAGATCTTAGCACAAATTTGGATTTGAGTAAGTAAAGCAACTGATTTCAAATCTGATAAATGAAGAACTTAGTTGAGTAAGCATACTCTAGAGTTTTTTAGATCAAATAATCCTTTCAACATTGCAATTGTTGGTTCAATAACCTCAAGAAAATATTGAATGGAATATAGTATTCCCTTACTCAAAGGAATTTCTCCTATATTTCCTTCATACTCAAAGGTTTCCACTCCATAGGCAATACACAAATACATACCATAACTTTGTTGTTCTGCCTTTGTAAGACCTACTTCATCAATTTTATTCATGGCCTGAGATTTTATCAACTCATGCTTTCTTTAATTGTTCCTCAATTCTTCATTTTGAAAGACTTTACTGGAATGCACATCCTCAACCTCTTCAAGTGAACATCCCTGCTTTTTGATTGGGTCTTTCCTTCTTTATCATCATATCATTACCTGCAAACACATACTCACACAAAGACTTAGTTTCAAAAACACAAGATTTGCTTGTCTCTTCAAATGCTTCTAAAACCCTTCCTTTCAACATATCTTGTAACTCATCCATGCTTGCTGCTCTCATCTTTTTCCTTCTCCTCTGAATAATCTTCTTGATAGGCCACTTAACCTTCTTCCTTATTGGCCAATGTCAACCATTTTCTTGGTTTGTTCTCTCAAGAAACTATTGCATCTCAAGATCCATCTTTTTCCATTTCTTCCAAATTGTGCCTCAACTCTATTATCTCTTGCTAAATATTTATCTATTCTTCTTTCCCAATTATCTTCTTCATCTCACTTCTCTCTTTTCTCATCACTTGTTTCTTGTTTGGTGCCTCCTTACTTTGCAAGTCTCCACGAACTAATCTTCTCAACATTTCCATTCTCTTTTCTCAAGCAATTATCTTTCACCTTTCTTCTTCTCAATGCTTCTTATTTTCTTCGTGATACCTCACCTTAGGCCTCTTATTTTCCCTTGGCCTAGTCTTTTGGCATCCAAGTTCTTCCTTCAACTTGTGAAAAAGACAATACACAAACGCCCAAAACTTTCTTGCCAAGATATTTGGGCTCTGATACCAATTTGATGGAAATCAGGGGTAGACAATCTCAAAATACTCACAACCAACCCTTCATCCAAACCCTCAAACATCAAATGATGTGTTTTTCTTCGCAAGCCCTTATTCCTCCTAGTAGCCTTTCAAACATGGTATTTTTGGACATAACTTGTAGGGATGACATGAAATTCAAACTGTAAAGACATTTCTAGATACCCTTTTGGCCATTTACAAACATATCTCAAAATTAGGTTGGGTTACTTGTTATGGAAGGCCTCAAAAACTGATTGTCCTCCTTTTGACTAGACCTAATTGTGGAACTAGGCTTGGCACCATTTTAATGCACACAAAAAATGATCGAAACTACACAAAAATTCAAATCTTAACTATCCCCAAACAATGGTATGCCTCTACAACATGACATGACATTCATCCAACCCAAATACATGAGATTAAATGAGGGTTTTAGTAGATAGTCACCATTTAAGGGATTTTCATGACTATTCTGAGAAAATACGTGAAAGCGGACTAGTGAAGAGATATCTTTCCCACATGCACTTCATGATTTGTAACTTTTTTGGGTTGTTTTAGACATTATTATAGAATATTTTTCAAATTTTAGCCTTTTTCATTGGATAAAACAAAAGTTATGTCATTTTCTATGTGACTGCAAACCCTAGAACAACTTTTAGGTAGTTTTCACAAAAATGCTAGTAACTTACTCAAACATGGATGAAATTTAGCCAAACCAAAACCAAATTAAAGGTAACTCAATTATATTTATAACCATACCATGTGTAGGTTGTAAAAATTCCATATAGATCTGTACCATGTGAAAGAACATGACTGTTATAGAAAAATGCACAGAAAACAAGTGTTTCATTTATCAAAACTTTAAATACACAATGTTTTCCCATGATTTCATCATCCTTTAGAATTTGGAGGGTTCCCCCATCTATACCCCATCCATTCCAACTACCTTTAACCACCTTTTGATTAGTTTTTACATAAAACATCATTTTGTCACTTTTTTCCAAAGTTGCTTGACAACTTTTTGTGCAACTTGACAACATTTGCAATTTTCTACTACCTTGCACCTAATGACTCAAAAATGACTCCAAAAAACATGAAATGGTCTCAAAGGACCTTATTACATGAAAAAAAACCTAAACTAAAACAAAATTATAAGTTTTGATCCTTGGAGGCATAATAGACCTGTGGGTGCCCCTATACCATACTCCCCAGAGGAAAAAGAACACAAGTCTCTCTTGAGTTAAGACACCACCTCCAGAAGTCTGCTTAATGGAAGATCTCTAACCCACTTAGTATATGAACTTGCATGTGAACTTGCATCATAACCTACAACAACATCCACTTGTAAAGAGTACAAAGCAAAAACTAAATTTGCAACCTTGAAATCAATGGCTCTTTTGCTCACAAATGCCCTTTGTTTGCATATGCCACCTCCAACTTGAAATTGATCCCTTTCTAATATATAGATGGCATACAATGCAATAGAACCTTGCCCCACTTCAAGATCTTGTTTCATTTTGAACTTAGGTTTCTCACTCCTCAAGTTTATTATCACAACCAAATCATCATGTCCCCTCTCTTTACCTCTAACCAACATGGCATTAAACATTATTTCTTGAGAAATGGTATGACTCTCTTCCAAAAGAAATATATCATTACTAGCCTCCAATATATCCTTGTGGAACTCTTGAAATGAATGTGTATATGCCAATAATCCTTTCAACATTGCAACTACTAGTTCAATAACTTCAGGAAAATCTTGAATGGAATATAGTATTCCCTTACTCAAAGGAATATCTCCTATCTTTCCTTCATACTCAAGGGTTTCCAATCCATAGGAAATACATAAATACATACCATAACCTTTTTTATGTCTTTTCAAGATGTACTTTATTAATCTTATTCATGGCCTGAGATTGTATCAACTCATGCTTTCTTTCATTGTTCCTCATTTCTTCATTTTGAAAGACTTTATTGGAATGCACATCCTCAACCTCTTCAAGTGAACATCCTTGATTTTAATTGGGCCTTTCCTTCTTTATCATCATATCATTACCTGCAAACACATACTCACACAAAGGCTTAGTTTCAAAAACACAATATTTGCTTGTCTCTTCAGATGCTTCTAGCACCCTTCCTTTCAACATATCTTGCAACTCATCCATGCTTGTTGCTATCATCTTTTGCTTTCTTCTCCTCTAAATGATATTCTTGATAGGCCACTTAACCTTCTTCCTTATTGGACAATGTGAACCATTTTCCTAGTTTTCTCTCTCAAGAAATGGTTGCATCTTAAGATCCATTCTTTTTTCTGTTTCTTCCAAGGCATGCCTCAACTCTATTATCTCTTGATGAACATTTATTTGTTCTCCTTTCTCATTTTTCTTCTTCATCTCACTTCTCTCTTTTCTCATCACTTGTTTCTTGCTTGGTACCTCCTTACTCTGCAAGTGTCCATGAACTAATATTCTCAACATTTCCATTCTCCTTTCTCAAGCAAGTCTCTTTCACCTTGCTTATTCTTGTCTTCATGATACCTCACCTTAGGCCTCTTCTTTTCCCTTGGCCTTGTCTTTTGGCATCTAGGTTCTTCCTTCAACTTATGAAAAAGACAATACACAAACTCCTAAAACATTTTTTCCCAAATCTTTGGTCTTTGGTATCAATTTGATGTAGAGCTGGGGTAGACAATCTCAAAAAACTCACAACCCTTCATCCAAACCCTCAAACATCAAATGATGGGTTTTGCTTCACAAGCCCTTATTCCTCATAGTATCCTTTCAAACATGGTTTTTTGGACATAACTTATAGGGATGACATGTCATTCAAAATGTAAAGACATTTCTAGATATTCTTTTGGCAATTTACAAACATATCTCAAAATCAGGTGGGGTTACTTTGTACAAAAGGCCTCAAAAATTGATTGTTCGTCTTTTGACTAGGCCTACTTGTGCAATTAGGCTTGGCACCATTTTAATGCACACAAAAAAATGATTGAAAATACAAAAAAATTAAATTCCTGACTATCCCTAGACCATGGTAGGCCTCTACAACATGACACAACATTCATCCAACCGAAATACAAGAGATTAATTGAGGATTTCAATAGATAGTTACCATTTAAGGGATTTTCATGAGTGTTCTGAGAATCTATGAAAGTGGAATGGTGAAGAGATATCCTTCCCACATGCACTTCATGATCTGGAAATTTTTGGGGTTGTCATAGACATTAGTACATAATTTTTTTCCAAATTTTAGCCTTTTTCATTGGATAAAACAAAAGTTATGCCATTTTCTATGTGACTACAAACCCTAGGACAACTTTCAAGCAGTTTTCATAAAAAACACTTGTAACTTACTCAAATGTGGATGAAATTTAACCAAATAAAAACCAAATGAAAGGTAACCCAATTATATTTCCAACCACACCACGTGCAAGTCATACAAATGTCGTATGGATCCATACCATGTGAAAGAACGAGACTGTTACATAAAACAAGGGTTTCATTTATCAAAACTTCAAATACACAATTTTTTCTCATCCTTTCATCATCCTTTCAAATTTGGAGGGTTCCCCCACCTAAATCCCATCTATTCCAACTACCTTTAACCACCTTTTTATTATTTTTTCTATAAAACATCATTTTGTCACTTTTTGCCAAAGTTGCTTGACAACTTTTGTGCAACTTGACAACATTTGTAATTTTCTACCACCTTGGACCTAATGACTCAAAAATGACTCCAACAAACATGAAATTGTCTCAAAGGACCTTATTAAATGAAAAAAAACCTAAACCAATTTTTTTTTCCAAGTTTTGACCCTTAGAGGCATAATAGACATGTGGGTGCCCCTGCACCAAGGTGGGCCCTGTATAGGCCAACCATTGGGTGGACATCAATCACCACCAGGAGAGGATATGACGAGCAGAGGATAGATTCGATATATAGACAATTTTTTTTATGTAGCTTGATTATTGATGTATATCAATTCATTGGCTTATTTTTTATAGCCTCATGTATATTTTGATGATAAATCACACATACTAATATGTGTTATGATAGTGATTTTTTTGATATATATATATGAGATGATCGGATGCAACCTTATACTTATGATGTCTCATTTCATGTTCTTATACTCATGTGATATATGTATGGATTCATCTATGGATATGATATACATATGTAGATGTTTATGAGATGCTTGTATGATGTATGATGATGATTCTCTTTATTATTCTTATGACATGTATGATATGCTTATGATAATAATGTGGATATATGTGTATATAATATAATGCAATGCAATAGATGCAAATGAAATGGATGATTTATTTTTATCTTTTTTCTCATATGACATGTGATGATTATGTAGGATGTATGCTGAGATGTATATTCTAATGGTTTATGGATGCAAGATGGATACATTTATATTATTTTGGTATGAATTTCATGATACCAAGTTGGAAATGTTAGCATGGATATAATATAGAAGAATGATACAAATATTGATTAGCCTTTATTATTGTGATTGATTCAGAAGTCCAAAAAATCTATGATTATTCAAGAATTTATTGGATATGATATGAGATAGGATAGATGATACTACTTTGCTTTTTGGATTAGGGTAAATTCATCATAGCATTCCTTATTTTTGATATAGAAAATAAACACATTGCACCAAGGTATTGAAAACTATGATGACATTGTATCTAATTCGATGGAATTTGACTCTGCAAACAAATAGGAGTATCCTTGTTCATACCTAACATACGAAAAACTTGCTTGATCATGTAAGAGAATAAAACCATCGAAGTAAGGAGACTACCACACAAAAGGTATGAAGAACCTGATACATCCTAGCCATTTTTTACTTGAGACTATCCCTACACACACAAGGCAAGTATTCACCAAGATTGTATTACAAGAATATCCAACAAGCACGACAAAAAAATGAAATGATCAATTCCCCATTCCTTTCTCTCTAAATATATTTGATAGACATCTTCAAGAGATCATCTAAATAGACCAATAATATAAATCATAAGAAAAGATCAAAATGAATAAACAAACAATGTTATTCATATCTCTTGCCAAAGTGATGTGATTAAGGTGATCTCCAATGATGATGTCCATTGTTGGAAAGATGTATTCATAGGACATGTTATCAAATTTTTAACTAATTCTAACTGTTTGATAGGTTGTTGATACAAATTTTTAACTAACATGTTTATCCATGATAAAGACTTAAGACTTTTACATTTCAAGTTTATGTTTTCTTGATTGTTACACCTATTTCCATTTGTGTTCCCAAATGTTGAAGATGGCGATTGATTTATTAGGGATGTAATTCTATTGTGGGTGAGAGACAAATGGGATGTATTATCTTGTTTTCTAATGTTCCAATGTTTTTGAAATTTAGAATTTTTGTGAGGCTATTTTTGAACTTTTGAGATTATGTAAATGTTTAAGTTTTCAAGTTATTTGAGGTTGTTTTGATTTTATGAAAGTTTTTGAATGTTTTGATTTTCACTTTATTTGAATGTTTTTGTATTTTCCAAGGTTAGACCAAGAACAAGACCTAAGGGGGACTGACCTGATGCCTTGGGGGCTCATCAATGATGGCCTTTCCAACGTAATTATAGAGATAATGTAGTTCAACAAGTGTTTTTGACCTTCTATTGATGATATATGAACATTGATGGATTTCCAGTTTATTATGATGGACCATTAAAGGACTAATCTAAGCATAGGGGGAACATCAATGATGGCCTTTCCTACGTACACACATAGAGAGACAACGTATCTCAACAAGTGTTTTTGATTTTTTTGATATTTTGACCTTTTTAGGAGTTTTGATTTGATTTGGATGTTTTTGGAATTTCAAGATTATTTGGATGTTTTTGTATTTTGATGATGTTATGAATGTTTTTGGATTTTTTAATTTTACAAATGTTTGGATGTTTTTTTATTTTAAACTTTAGAAATGTTTGGATGTTTTTGGATTTTGAACTTTACAAATGTTTTGATGTTTTTGGATTTTGAACTTTACAAATATTTGGATGTTTTTAGACTTTTGAGAATGTTTTGAATGCTTTTGATATTTTGATGATTCTACAAATGTTTTTAGGATTTCAAGAATAACCTTAATGGAATATACAAGAACCCAATCTGATGTAAGTATAGGAATATTCCCCTAGTGTGATGTGATAGACTACCTCAATATAGGCAGGACAAAGTGACCTTAGGAGTGTGCCAGGTAGTACTAAGGGGGATAGATACTCACTAAATACCAAGTGATGATATAGATGTGTATGGGTGACATAAATAGGGTCAAATACATAGAAGATGAATGTGACAAATGAAAGTGGTAGGACAAGCCAAAGATCTGTTCAAAGTGATGTTGAAGTCTTTCATTCATGATACTATCTAGAAACATGAGCATGGTATGTAGCATGGTAAATATTTTTATGATCCAATGTTTTCATTGATGTCAAATTTTTTTGGACCATTCCAACATGACTTGGAAGAATTTTTGAAGACCTTTGTACAAGATAAGCTGGTCTAGAAAGCATAGCTACAAAGGGGAATGTCTAAGTCTCAAATCTGCTAGTACAATGGTCTAGTATGTCAATTTTTGGTCCACACTACACCACAAATTGATATGTCACTATGTGATTCTAACAGTGTCTTGATGATCATCATATGTATCTAAATCCAAGATTTCACGTGGTTAGGTGAAGTATTGTGGAAGATATGGTTGACAAAGCTTAGTCTTGTATATTATAGTTATTTTTTGTACAGAGTGTCAGTGTGGGAGATTTTGCATTCCTTCGTGAATAATTATTTTGTTCTGTGATATTGAAGATAAGATTTTGGATTTTGGTTGAGGGGGAATTCAAAGTAGGATCGAGTGTTGAATCAAATGTTTGACAAATTATGTAATATAGATGGAAGTCTTGTGTGCAGGTCTTATTTGAGGCTGACCTAACATGTTTCATGTTAAGTGGAGGATAAATGTGTTGTTATCCTATGTAAGATATTTTATAGGTCCATCCTAACCTATCTTAAGGTGAATTAAAAAAATTTAAGGACAACAAGCTCAATTTTGTGTTTTACTTCTAATTAGGCCGACCCAATTGGAGTTACACCTAATGTGCATATAAATAATGGATTAGTTTTCATAATTTCGAGATGAGATAATGTATGGTGTGAGTAATATGTGAAAAGTGGCATACATGATGTGAATTTGATCAGAGTTAAGAAAATTGTATTGTAAAGTGTGTGAATGCAAAGCAAAGTAGAGCATTGATCCAAATTAGTAAAAATATTATTTTTGTGCTTCATTGGAACTGTATCCCAACATATTGTAGATGCATTTGTAATAGTTAAATATGTTGTAATCCACCCATTTATTCTTCTATCTTATTCTCTATGGACAATGAGTCCACTTGTAGTGAGCATTTTTGTAATATACTATATCTAGATATAATATATTGTGAGCTAACCCACACCGTGGTTTTTCCCATTTTGGGTTTTCAATGTAAAAATAGTAGTGTTCTTATATCATGTGAATTTGTGGATGTTTCATGCTACCATTCATTATTATATTTAAGTACATTTTGGTAATTGGATGACTAGTTTTAAAATTATTTAATGGAATATTGATTCACCCCCTCTCAGTATGTTGGATGTTCAACAATTGGTATTAGAGCTTGAATCCCTGGAAGGAGCTTGATCGCCTTGGGAAGATCTTAGAGTTTGAACACATGGTTGATAGAAAGTTTCCTATTCATCTAAAAGATTAATCTTGCTACTAGTTATATAGAAGAAGATTGCATGCTTGACAAAGATGGAGAACTCAAAGTTTGTCTAAAAGATCTTAACAATGTTGAATATGATAAAAAGATTTGAACGAGAATCTTAAAGAGTAAAATTAATGTATTAGAAAATTGAGAGATCAAATCAAGAAATTTAGAGAAAGGCATAAGGAATTCAATGACCAATTGAAACAATCAAATGAGAACGTCACTGGACTAAAAGTGCAAGTGGAAGAAAATAAAAGGATTGAGGAATATCTAAATTCAATGGTAGAAAACAAATCTAATGAATGCATAAGGCTTGAACAAGAAGTGGTAAATCTAAGATTAGATCTCGAGAAGGAAAGGATTCATGAGGAAAAATTCAAGACAAGTTCTACAATTCTTGATGAGTTGATTGTGGGCTAGAAAGCTTCAAAATACAAAGGTGGTTTGGGACTTGAAAAATGAGAAAGCTCAAAAGTAGATCAGCCATAAAATACAAAGAATATTAGTGAACCTAAGATGAATGAAGACAAGAGGAACAATGGAAAGCTTTGAAATCAAAGAAACAATGCTAGAAGACCCCCTATCAGACAACCAAATGCTCAAAGGTACCCATATTTCAATGGTTTATGTTATTCTTACAATAACTATGGACATAGGGCTATGGAGTGTAGAAACAAAATGAATCACAATGCTTCATCCTTTACTAGTCAATGTTTTACATGCAAAAAAATTGGACATAGAGCAAGTGAATGCAGAAGTCAAATGATGAATAGATACAAAAATGGTAGAATGATTCAATCTTTCAAAGGTTATTGTTATACATGCTATGGATTTGGACACAAAGCTAATAAATGTAGATTCAAAATAAATGGAAGGAATAATGTTCAAAGAAATGTCATATGCAACAAATGTAGTAGGCCTAGACATATTGTTAAATTTTGTAGAAGTAAAAATAAAAGGAAGAATGATCTAATACAAAAGAATGAACCAATCAAAAAGACTAATCCTGAACAAGTAAAGAAGGAAATGGAGAAAGAAAGAGGAGCCTAAAAACAAGGAAAAATCAGTGACTACAAATGAATCTATACCACCCTCCAGTGTAGATAATTCCTTTGGGAATTGAACCTAGGAGTTGGCTTAGGGGGAGCAACAATGGAAAATCAAATAACCTCCTCACCTATATGATGTTTCATGGCTTGGCACGAAGATATATCACGAAGAATGTAATGCTTAATCTATTGAAGTAAATTGTGGAAATAAATATGCTAATGCAAAAATTTGAGGAGCTTGAGAAGATGACTATGCATATAATATTTAGGATTACCAAATTTATGGTTGGAAGCATTTATTGGAGAATTAGGTCAAATTGGAGAGTTAAAAGTGTATTTGACAAGAAAAATTCATTTCATTGAACACATTCGAAGAAGATTAGAGGAGCAAGACGTGGAGTTGAAGAGTTTGAAGTGTCTCCAAGTTATGGAATTTCAAAACCCTACTTCGTCGAGGACAGGAAAAAGGTGTTCAACAATCCCTGCACATTCTAATTTTCTAGAATTTGAAGGCAATCTAAATGCAATGGCAAAACTGAAAGTTGTAGATGTTTCACAAATACCGCTACCTAAATTTAGAAGATATTCCACCAAAATTTTAGAAGATGATCCCTTAGGTGAATTTTTGCACATACCTCTTGGGGTTCTACATACTAAATATATTAGGGATTACATTCATGAAAATATGGAAGAAAAATCCTCTAGAAATTTGTTGAACCCATGGATTGATGAGTTAGTTGGAGATGATTACACCTTAAAACTAGAGTACAATATCCTAACTAAGAATAAATTATATGTGTGGAATTGGTTTCCAAACTTTATCTATGAAGATAAGTGCATTAGAATGGCCTTAAGTGGAATTAACCATCATTTTATATGGATTGATGGACCTCACATGATTACCAAGGAATTCATTAGAAAAATCACTACTTTATGGTCCATTAGACCGATTCCAATCTGGAAATCCACTAAAAACAAAGACATAATGGAGAGAGTGGATGCTACAGTAAACCCTATGAGTAGTCCATTAGTTAGATATGTAGCTATGGTTATTGGACATAAGATTTATAGAGACAACTTGGTCTCTACCACTACAATTCATGTGGCATTGGATATGATTGAGAACAATGTTGAGTATTGTTGTTGGTAAAAATAACACAACAACGTTAAAATAGAATATTGCTACTCTACTTCTCCTGAAAAAGAAAAATAATATAAACTACCCATCTGCCAAGGTCTCTATAGTTGGTTCTCAATTATGCTCTTGTCATTCAGTGGCCTATGCAACTATAATATTCAAGGGGCCTATTGGTAAAGAGTAAAAACTACATAATATGGACTAATCTAACATTTGGGGGGTGTAAATAAACAATAGAAGATGGAACAGGGCTTATAAAAGCAAACATGAACACAAATTTCTTTTAATCCAGACATATAAACTTCATAATGAGCATTTCTTTTAACTAAATAGAACCATAGAATGACACAATCCATAGAATAATCTATACCATTGCATTCATTCACATTGTGGATTCAAGACGTACAACTATTTATCATCACTTTTTTTAAAAGAAAACTTCACTTTTCAAATAAGAACACATCACTAGCTCATTACTAAAATTTATAGATCAACAAATATAAAGAGATCTCATTCATAGATAACTTAATGAAATATTTTCAAATTCATAATCTTCTATTGATTTTCATCAAATAAGAGACATTTATGCACATCAAAATTATTATTAAAATAACATAAACTGCATTAAAACTTGTACAAAATGTTTTTGAGTATCTTTGCACCAAAGCTATAAAAATCCTAAAAGCCATAAATACTATACTAAATTTCTCTTAGGCAGCCAATCTTGACTTCAATTAGCCGACCTTTACAATATGAGAAAACATCCCACTTATAGACAAAAATCCTAGCGACCTAATGCCTTTAGAGCTACAAAAATCAGATCCACAAATCAAGGAGCAACTGGGGCTACATGAGGCAACTATCTATTATGATCTTTAGTTAACTGGTGATGAATCTTTATCAAAAATCTGCATGCAAAGGGAGAAGGTCAAACTTCTGGGGATCTTCAGTTGAACTTGTGTCATGACCCTGAAAAGCAGGAGAGAGCTGCCCAACTGGCCGTGCCATTTGATGCTCATCCAAAAAGGGAATATTCTATTGCCACTTCACTCCTCTATCTTCTTCTCATGTAGATATTCATCATAACTAACAAATACCTATTTAAGCACATCTACATCTGCCCATCTTCCCAATTGTCTTTAAATTTTATCCTTCTCAACTTGCTAGAGGTGAACTTTTGCATATCTTCCAATTTAGTAAGCTCCTTTTGGGCAACCTTTACTACCTCCTTAATATCCATGAATCTATCTATTATCAAATCATCACCATCATCCCCCTTTTGTACAACCTCCTTGAATCTATTATTCCATTTACCCTTAAGCTCATCAAGAGGGAAGCCATCTTTTACAAGGATATCTTCATTCACAATGATGGCTATAATTGCCTCTAATTCCACAATTTGATCTGCTAAATCCTTCCCATCCTATTGCACTTCATTCCTATGTGCAAAATGAATGAAGACCAAAATCTAATAATGCTAATAGTCTTTTCAATGAAATCCATATTACCTTCTTCAAGGATGGACTGCTCTAAAAGTGTTTGTTGAAGTATCCTATTGATCTCCTTCAACCTCCTCATATGTTCTTTGTATTCTTCTTCTTGTTTCTAGAGGGTCTCAACATATGAAGTCATGCCATTCACTAATTCCCATGCACCTATATGAGCCTTATGGCTCTCAGAAACTAGTCCATCTACCTCTTGTTTCAAGCAACTGATCCATCTGTCTAACATCCCTACTTTGATTCTCATTTCTATGAGGTCATCAACCTCTTTCTTACTTAGAAAAATTGGTGTTTCAGGGGTAGCAGATTGTAAAGAAATAGGAGAAGAAAAATCCTTCAAGAACTTATGCAATTGATCCACCTAAGCTTTGAGCTCATCCTTCCTTTTCTTATCTTTCATCATTCTTGATTTGGTAGAGGATTCCACAATGTCTATTAGATCCATTTGTTGATTCCTTGTAGGTCTTCCCAAATTCATAGTGCCTAGTTGATAGTCACTTAACTTCATTTATTTATCATCTTTGTCAACTAAGGGAATGGCACATTCAGCCACAATTTCTCCAACATTGTTCAATTTGGTAGAATGAAGGACTCGAGCCTTTTTCTTGGGCCTCTCTTTCTCAATTTCCTTCATCATGTCATCCTAGTTTAGGGGTTGAGGCTAGGCTAGCTGATTCTTCTCCAAAATGAGCTTTAGCCACATTGGGGCAATAGGAGGAGTAATCATTTTTTGGGAGGAAGAAGGTGTAGAAGAGAATGGTTGCAAAAGTGTTACCTTAGGTTGAGAACCAATCTCCTGTTGTTGCTCCTTTTCAGCCATCTCCTTAGCCAGCCTATCAGCTTGAACCTTACCAAATTTCACATTCCATTCTAGATCTAACTATGGTCCTACGGTAGAGGGAAGGAAACAAAGGGGCCAATTGACACATGCATCAAGGTCAGAATGGACACCCGATGATACCACAACAAAAGGAGTGGGGGCAGGATCAGAACCAAATCCAGACCTAGAACTTTTACAAAGTTCTAGGTTCAGATTCCACTCCAGTTTTTCTCTTGACAAAGGGAAATGAAAAAGGAACAAAGGGAAGCGGGACCAGAGCCAAGCCCCTCCCAAATAGGAAACCAAATGAGAACATAACACAAGGAAAACAAACGGGAGTGGGATCAGAACCAAATCCAGACTTGGAACTTTGCAAAAGTTCTAAGTCTAGATTATGTTCCAGTTTCACTTCTGCCAAAAGGAAAAATAAACACAAGGGGAAGAAAACAAAAGAAAATCCAAGGAATAAAACAAACAAAAGAGCCCAAGACAAGAAAGAAAAAAAACAAAGAAGCCAACAAGGCAAGAAATGGGGTCAGGATCAGAACCTAAACAAGAATTTGAACCTTATAAAAAAAAGAACAAGTGCATATTTCGGCCTATGACTCAAGCCCGCAAAACAAAAGAAACAAGGACTTAGGAGGAAAAGGAACAACTCCTAAGACCCAAACAATAACACCAAGGAAAAACAAACATGAGGGGGGCCCATTTTTACCAAAAACAAAATGGGGTGCTTATGCAAGGCAAAACAAGTATGACCTCTATGAGTTTCTCTAGAAATAATTGATGGAGAACCTAAAGGAAATTAAGAAGAAGAAGCATGTATTCATGTATAGCACATTGGTGATATGTGTAGTTTTTTTATGAAGGAAGTTACAATAGTTGGAAAGGTTAATTGGTCAAATGAAAATCTTGTTGCAAACCAGATAAGAGACTAAATGAGTAATCTTGGAGATATGGATGCTCAAGGTGATGCCCTTGCAACATTCTTTGCAATGCTTCAAAGAAGAATGAACATGAGATAGAGAATTTTGAGAGATATTGTAAGGAAATATATAAATGACATTACCTTTTTGGTCTCTATTGATTATTTCATAATGGAAGTAGTTGAACCCAGAACTATTTTGGTTTCATAGCTTGGCTATGAAGTGTCAGAAGAAGTAGCTACTGGTTGTGTTGAAGTGTTGTTGAATAGTCCTAAGGAGCCCAACAGACCAATGTATGGAAATTACAAAGAAAAAGAAATGGAAGTTTATCAAAAAATTTAAGAAATTGTAGATGAAGAAATAGGTTGATGTTGAGGTAGACTCATATGCCAAAGAGCTTGGCATCTTAAAATACAAAGTTAGGATAGCTATAGAAAGAGTTAGAGTTGGTATGAGTGCAAAAAGAAGCCTCTGGTAGCTCTAGGAGATCATTTACTACATCTCTACTTGGTAAAAAGAGGAATTCCATAGATTCTCCTTTGGAAAGGGAGAATTCCCCTTCGATAGTCCATGCCATCAAGGCAAGAGAAAAGAAGACTACAAGAAGAATCAAGCAGAAAGCTATAAGAAAAAATGGAATTAGCATCAATGTAACTCTAAAGAAGATTTGGATGTTGACCTTAGTGCCCCAAAACCAAATATGGAAGGAGATATGCATATAGATGATGCTCAACATGAGCATGAAATTAGTGAAGATGTAAATATAGTACAAGTTCTAACACCAATGGAGAACTTCAAGGAATATGCCTCCAAACTAAGAGAACAAGTTGAAACAAAAGTTGAAGCATGGCTTGTAGAAAAGAAGTTATTGGACATTATAGAGAAGTGTTCATCTACACATAGCAAAGTAGAAGAAATTTTGAAGGATGTGCAAGCCCATGAAGAGGAAGCAAAGACCCTATTTATATATTGTATGAAGTGGTCAGATGCCCCCCAAAGCATAAAGGATGATATTAATGAAATTGAAACACAAATAAGTAGTGCATCTAACACCTATAATTTGGTACAAGATAAAAATGATCAAACTTGGGCTGCCTTAGTGAACTTACATAAAAAGTACTTTACTCTGCAGAACTAGAAGGAAGAGATAATCAGACAATTTGAGAATCTAAGGGACTTGGCAAAGATGAAGCATATACCTATCTCAAGTGCCCTTGCTAGTATAGATAGGATTTCAGAGATAAATCTTACTCCCTATACTTTGGAAGAAGGAAAGGAGATCTTAGTGAAGCTTGAGTCACAATACATAATACTTGCAACAACAAAGAAATACTAGGAAGAAGGTAAATCCACTTAGTAATTCACCCTACAGAAGCTTCAAGGGTTAACATCCTAAGGGAAAGTTAGCACACTCATCCAATTATATCATTTGGTACATCTAAGGGGGAGTATACACTTTTTTTGTTTTGCACACCCTTTTCCATTGATGTCAAAGGGGGAGAGATGTTCGAAGATACTTGAAAAGTATTGAAGTGTTTTGGGAATGAAAAGATATGACAAAGGGAGAGAAATACTTGGAGAAACACTTGAAAATATATTAAGTTATTTGGGAATGCAATTTTTTGGAGAATGTTTTTGATATGCATGTTGTCATCTATGTCAAAGGGGGAGATTGTTGGAAGTGATGATAAATTTTTTCAATGATGATACTTTCTAGAAACATGAGCATGGTATGTAGCATGATATGCACATTTTGTATGATCCAATGCTGTTATTGATGTCAAAATTGTTGTGGATCATTCCAGCATCACTTGGAAGCTCTTTTGAAGAGCTTTGTACAAGATAAGTTGGTCTAGAAAGTACAACTACAAAAGGGAATGTCTAAGTGTCAAATTTTCCAATACAATGGTTCAATGCATCAGTTTCTTGGTCCACTCCACCACAAATTGAGATGTCACTATATGATTCTAATAGTTTCTTAATAATCATCATATGTATCTAAATCCAAGATTTCATGGGGTTTGGTGAAGTATTATGGAAGATATGGTTGATAGAGCTTAGTCATGTATATTGTAGTTATTTTCTATATAGAGTGTTGATGTGGGAGATTGTGCATTCCTTCACAGATAATTATTTATTTTGTGATATTGAAGATAAGATTTTGGATTTCAATTGAGTGTGAATTCAAAGTAAGATAAATTATTGAGTCACATGTTTGACAAATTATGTAAAATAAATGGAATTCTTGTGTTTAGGTCTTATTTGAGGCCAACCTAACATGTTTGGTGTTAAGTGAAGGATAAATAAGTGTTTCTATCCAATGTAAGATATTTTATAGATCCATCCCGACCTATCTTAAGGTGAATTAAATTTTGTATTAAGGCATGAGATGTGGATGGATGTTTTAAGGATGACGAGTTCAAATTTCTGTGTTACTTCTAATTAGGTCGACCTAATTAGAGTTACACCTGATGTGGATATAAATAATGGATTAATTTTGGTATTTTTGATATGAGAGAAATGATGGTGTGTGTAATGTGCAAAAAGTGACATACATTATGCGAATTTGATTAGAGTTGAGTGAATTGTATTGAAAAGTGTGTGAATGCAGAGTAGAGCAGTGTGCTTCATTGGAACTATATCCCAACATATTGTTGATGCATTTGTACAGTTCAATAGGTTGTAAGCCACCCCTTTCTTCTTTTTGGTGTAAATAAAGTCTTGTACCTAGTTAATTAATTACTAGGTGACTTAGGGGACTTATTTACATGTTAAGATTACTTAGGTACTAGGAATCTTTCTATAAAGTGTTAGTTGTCATTAGTTGTTATCTTATCTTTTGAATTGTAACACATGTGACCTAGGTAGTTCTGATAACTTGTCTTATGTCATATGATTAAGACACTTTTCGTAATATTATGATATCTCATGTTTCACCTTGGCTATATAACCAAGGGGTCTCTCATAAATTGTACACGCAATGCATTGAATCATATTTGCATAATTGATAAGAATACAGTTTAGTCTTTTCATATTCAAATATTATCTCTCTTGTTCTTTCCATTTTTCCTCAAGATCTTGGTAGGCTATCTCCATATCCAATTCTATCACTTCTTCTATCATATCCTCTGTGGACGGTGATTCCACTGGATAGTGAGTCCACCTGTAGTGAGTCCACTTGTAGTGAGAATTTATGTAATATACTATATTCAGATATAATATATTGTGAGCTAACCCTCACTGTGATTTTCCCCATTTTGGGTTTTCCACATAAAAATCTTGGTGTTCTTGAGTCATGTGATTTCATGGTTGTTTCATGCTTTCATTCATCATTATAGTTAAATACATTTTGGTAATTGGATGGCTAGTGTTAAAATGGTTTAATGGAATACTAATTCACCCCCCCCTTCATAGTATTTCAAGTGTTCAACAAGATCCAATGGTAGATGGGAGATGGTGCTTATTTATGCAAGACATCTATTTGGAAATTTTTCACCAAGGTACTTTCCTGAAGCACCACCGAAGTGGTTTTCGCTAGAGTATGATTTTTCTCTTTACTATTTTGATCCTTTTTCTATTGTTTTCTTTTTTTTTGGATTTTTATTGATTTAATGTTTTTTTTTTGGATTTTTGGATTTATACCCTTCATGATATAGGCATAATTTTTTTTGATATGTGTGTTGTTGATGGGCTCCTATAAGGGTTATCCTTGATGTGTGGCTAGTTGGTAAGCTCTCGAGCCATAGCTTGCTATGACAATGAAAGGCCCTAACCAATTTGGCTCAAATTTACCCTTGTTGGATTGATCCAACATATTCTTTTGATTCTCTTTCAAGATAAGGCCTCCCAACTAGAAGCATCGACCTTTGGTATTTTTGTTATACTTCATTCTAAGTCTATTTTGATAGGCCTATAGGTCATTCAATGCTTCAAGGAAACATTCATCCAACAACTCCATCTCATTCATCTTGGATACTTTGTATTCTTCATCAGTGATGAGATGATGTAGTGATACTCTCAAGGATGAAAGCTCGACCTCAATAGGAAAGATAGCTTCAGTTCTATAGACCAAGGAATAGGGTATTACACCTATGGGTGTGTAGATGTTGGTTCAGTAAGCCCACAAGGTGGGGTTCAGTTGTTGGTGCCAATCATAGCTAGCTTCATTGACTATCTATTTTAGGATTTTTTTGATAGTTTTGTTAGAAGCCTTGGCTTGACCATTTCCTTGGGGGTAGTAAGGGGTGGAGAAGTGATTTTTGGATATTAAACTTCTTACATAGCTCACTAAAATCTTGGTTTTTAAAAGGTGTTTCTTTGTCTATGATAAAGGCTTGAGGAACACCATAAATGTAGATGAGATAGTTTAGGATAAACTTGGTTATTTGCTTCCCTATGATGTAGCTAATTGGTATTTCTTCAATCCACTTTGTAAAGTACTCAGTGGTTGTGACGGTAAAATTATGACCATTGGAAGATGTGGGAGTGATTTTTCCTGTGAGGTTGAGTCCCCATTGTGAAAAAGGCCAAGGTGTAGTGATAGGCTTGAGTTCCTAACCAGGTGCATGGATGATTTTCTTCTTAGTTGACAATGGAAAATTTTCTTTAAAAACTGATTTTCTTCTTATTCAATTGTGCCTTCCAATAGTATCCTATTCTCAATAATTTATTTGACAAGGTTACACCACTCAAATGTGACCTGCAAATTCCTTTGCACACTTCTTTTAAAGAATTCAATGCTTCCTCTTGGTTAAGACATCACAATAACATTCCTTCAAGACTTCACTAATAAAGGGCATCACCCAAAAGGACAAATTAGGATGCTCTTTTGATAAAATTATTTCCAAGGTTAGAGGCAAGGTCGAATGGGAGGATACCATTATGGAGGTAAGTGAATATGTCATGATTCCATGGGAACTAGGACCAACGATTTCACACATAAATTCATATTCAAGTACCTAAAAATCTAGTATGAGAAGCTCACATTTCAAACTATTATGAGGCATGTCCAACAAGGATCCAATGGTAACCATGGGGTCTGCTACTTGATTTTTTATTCTAGGTATCTTCTCAATTGTTATGTCAATGAAATAGTCCTTGAAATTGTTGACCATCTTCTTATAGGGCATCAGCTTGTCATCCTTAGTTTGATAGTCATCGTCGACTTTGTTCATGATTAGCTGAGAATCTCCTTATAATTTTAGCTCTTGGATCACCCATTGTACTACAATTATTAACCATATGATGAGGGCCTCATGCTTAGATATATTATTGGTGAACAAAAAATATAACCTGTATGATTTGGGGATGCAATAACCTTTTGGGGTGATGAAAAGAATTCCTACTCTGGACCCATTTTGTGTGTATGAACCATCAAAATACAACATCCATTTCTCTATTGTGCTACTTGGGTGAACACCAATTCATCAAGAAACTCTAACAATAAATAATTCTCACATAGATGGGTGATTTTGCTAGTTGATCAATGATGAATTGTCCTTAATGGAATTTTTATCAACATATTCTATGTGAAACTCTATAAGGATCATTACCCATTTTTGTGTGTGACCTCTGAGAGTAGCTTTTGACAATAAGTACTTGAGTGGATCTACCTTGGAAATGAGTTTAACTTGATGGGAAAGCATGTAGTGCCTAAGATTTTGGGAAGAAAACACCATTTTCAAACAATCATTTTCAATGGACGTATAGTTTAATTCATATCCTACCAAGGTCCTACTTATGTAGTATATAGATCTCTTTTTTCCCATTTCATCATGCTGACCCAAGAGAGCCCATAGGGATGTTGAGGTCACTGAAATGTAGTACCAAATTCTTTCTTGCTATTAGTGACATAAAAATAGGTGGTGTCACTAAATATTCCTTTAGTTGTTGAAATACTTGCTCACAATTCTAATCCCATTTATTTATAGGCCACACCTTTGTGAAGGAGATGGCTAAACAGGTGACATTTATTTTCTAGTTGCATAATAAATCTTTTGATGGATTGAAGTTTCCCTTGTAGGATTCAGAGTTTCTTGAGGGTCTATGGTCTCCAGATGTCCATGATTTCATTGAATTTAACTAGGTCCAATTCAATTCTCCTTCGTGACACAATGTATCCTAAAAATTTTCCCTTAGTGACACCAAAGGCATACTTCTTAGGGCTTATCCATACCTAATATTGTTCAAGTTTATCAAAGATTGGTGCTAGCACATCTAGGTGCTCCTTCCTTTTTTTATTTAACCAAGATATCATTGACATAGTCCTCTAAATTCTTATGGGTCATGTCATGAAATATGAGGGTCATCACTCTTTGGTATGTTGCTCCAACATTCTTTAGACCAAATGGCATTACATTCTAGCAATAAGTTCCCCATGGGAATGTAAATGTTGTCTTATGCTAATCATCCTTAGCTATCATTATTTGGTTATATCCTAAGAATCCTTCCATAAGAGAAATCATTTTGTTCCCAATTGTTAAGTCTATAATGATATCTATGTTTGGTAGGGGAAAGTCATCCTTGGGACATGCCTTATTTAAGTCTTTGAAGTTCATGCATATCCTAATTCCCCCAATGGATTTGGAAACTAGAACCAGGCTGGAAACCCTTTTAGGATAGTCAATTGGTATAATGAACCCTACTTCTAGAAGCTTTTGTAACTCAAATGTGACTAGCAATGCAATTTTTGGGTGCATTTTTCTCATTTTTTGCTTTATAGGCTTTGCATGAGGACAAACTGTGAGATGTTGAACTACTAATGATGTGTCAAGCCCTAACATGTTTGAATAGGACCAAGCAAAGTTAATTTTTTGTTCTTTAAGAAATATTTCCAAGTTTTTCTCTTCTTCATCATCAAGGGAAGAAGCATAGAATGTGACCTGTGGTGCTTCATTTGTTCCCACATTAACTAGATTAGATGCCTCTACTAGTACTATTGAATTTTCTTGCTCTATTATGATACTAGGAAAATTTAATCCCTTGTCCCTAGGCACCTTAGATATTTTTTCACCCATGGATACATCCTTTATTTTGACTATTTTGCACTCAGAAAGTGCCACAGTGTAGTTTTCACTTGGAGATCGAGATACTCATATTTTTAATTTTGCGACTAAGGGTTTCAATCATTTCATTGTAGTATATTTGGGTGTCTACCTCAATATCAAAACCTACCTTGCAATCTCCAAATGGTTGCTTCAATTTTTTCTAACAAAGAACCTCTAATAGGTTTAGGACCAATGATGTATGATGTTGTGGATGAGTGAATGATATGGAACTTTCAATTTTTTGACCATAATCTAGACTCAAGTTTGGTTGATATTTTTTGATGTTAATTTTTATGAAATTGTAAACCTTAAGAGTATATTTGAGACTCCAAGGTGATTTTTTCCAAAAAATATGTACACTAATGCAACTAAATGCTTATAAATAGATTATTTTTAAACATAGAACTAAACTAGTTGATGTTGTGAAAAACTTAGTCTAAGAGATTTGGTGTCAAAATTTCTAAGTTGTTGTGTGTTCTTATTGATTGTTTGATTCTTGATTGTTTGGTGTTGATACTAATTAAAAACCTTGAAGATTTTTTTGAAAAGATCAAGGTGTTGAAAAACATGAACTTTGTTTGTTATTTGATGAGTGTTATAAATGAGCCAAGATTGGTTTTATTTCAGTTTGAATCAGTTTTAGATCAATTTGATGTTTAGGAACCAAAATACAATCATTTTTGTTTTTTGAAAGTTTATTGTTTTTCAAATCAAGAAAATGCATCAAACTATCGATGCAAATGCACCAAACTATTGTTCTACAAAAGTGTTAGTATTTGTAAAAAGTGTCAATGTTCAATAGAAGCATCAAACTATCTAAACAAAGGCATCACTTATCAAATTTTTTTTCCTTGGAAAATGCACCAATCTGTGTAAAAGCATCAATGTGTAAACAAGAGCACCATTTTGACAAAAATGGAAGCATCAGTTTGTGTAAAGGCATAGCACTATTAAGAAAATGCATAGATATGCCTAGGGGATCTTTAGAATGCAAGGTTACCTAATTTGTTTGATGTTTTGATTTTTCAGACATAATATACATGTAAAACTAACTCAATAAGGCGATCAGGTGATTTACTTGTGTTCTTCCACAAGAACTCACTAATTGGTGTTACAAGGTCTCAACATGAAAACATAGCATATTGTACAACCTATTTAATGGATAGATCGGGTTTATCTTCTCAAAGTAGGCATGCACAATAAAATACCACCCATAGAATGAGTAACTATAGTATGCATGTGAACACAATACACCTCTTACCTTGGAAGGAAAAGTTCCTTGCAAGGGATTTTGTCACCTCAACTATGCTTGTTACATGGCAAGTAACTTCATGGAATGATATTATTCCATTGCACCACTAAGACAAGACATTTGAAAGTCTTAGGCCTCTAAAACATGGGTTATTAGTGAGCAGAACTTGGTGAACACTGCTGACCTCTCAAACATCACATTAGGAAGCCCATGCAAGTTTGGAGAACTTCATGCACAGATTGACCTATAGCTTTCACTCTCAGCCAATTTATATGGAACAAAAATGTCACTTGAGGTCAAAACTTCGAGTTCTTCGTTAGGATGCATCTCAAGGAAAACCTCCTACTCAAAAGAAAAAAAGGTTTTACTATTTCTCTTGACCCAAGATCACACTAGGTGCAAGGAGAGAGGATACGTAGAAACAACCTTATAGGGTTACAATGAATATGAATTAAAATCGAAGATGTTTCTCTTCACCCAAGATCACACTAGTCACAAGGGGAGAAGACACACATCAACAATGTACCACACATGTAAGAAAAAGCACACACTCTTGTTCTTTTTAAGTGCACCAAAAGATAAATTTGTTCAATTGGCAAGCACCAAAATGAAATGTGTACTTTGTATGTTCTTTTTAAGCTCAAATGAAGATGTGTTCATTTTAAACCAAGACAAAGTGTTTTCATTTTAAGAACCCAAAGTAAATGTGAGTAGTTGTTGTTCAATTCTTAAAGCACTAATGTAAGTGTGAAATTCTAATCTAAAGCATGAAAATTACAAACCCTAAGGTTATCCTTCATGTAAGTGTTAAGAAACACTTTGGATTAAGGTTTGATTCCTTTGGATAAGTGTGAATAAACACTTTTGGATTTGATCCAATCTTTCCTACAAGTGTTAGTATCAGAAAACTAGAAAATAGAAATAGGAAAAGGTTAGGGTTAGATGTAAAAACAATTTGAAATTTGGATGAAAACCCTAAAGTTGAACTCCCTATTTTACCTGCAAATGTGTCAAACTTTCAAGCATATGCATCAGATTGTCAAGCATATGTGTTGCTCTATAAACCTGCAAATGTGTTGCTATCTGGCATATGCATCACTCTAGTATTCTAAAAATGCATCGTCATTTGTATATGTGTCGCTCTATAAACCTACAAATAGAAAGACAAAAAAGATTAGTAGATGCATGACTATTTACAAATGCACTGACCTTTATGATGTAAATGTGTTGTCATTTACGAATGCATCGACTTATCAAATTCAAATGTGTTGCACTAGCTTCTGATCCAGAAAATTCCAAGAAAACTCAAACAAGTTTGTTAGCTAGGGATATGGGGTCCCACCGAGCATGCCAAAATGTGAACATGGAAATTAGAAAGATCATAAACAATTGAAATAAATAAACTAAACCAACAATTGATCTAACTAAGCCATATTCCAATTAAATTGTTGCAAGTTCCTAATTAAGAACCCATTAAACATGAAATAAAAAATTAAACCAAATGGAAAAACTAATTAAAGGATTGCAAACCTCATCCCATTGGGGGATTAGGACTAGATTGATGTGGACTGCTCAGCAAGCCTAATTTATTATTGATGTAAAACTTCAAATAGTGAAATTGATGCAAAGTGAAGGTAATTGAGTCATAAATTTGATGGTTTGATCTCAAAGGGTGAATATAAAAATGGCTATAGTCCATTTTCTTGAATTCTTGTGAATTAATTTCTCATATAAATGAGGACTATTTATAGGATTTTTGGATGAATCGATGGCTAGTATCAAATTGGATAATTAATGGTTAGAATTCCATGAGAGGAAATTATTGGGATCAAAGATCACATCAAAGGATGAGATTAAAGAGTGACATGGATCAAGGATATTAATCAAGGGCTCAAATTTTTTGAGACAATTTCAATACCTTAATTTTAGGAAGATGGAGAAGATATTTCTATGTGGATGGAAATATTTGAATTCAATTTGGAGGAATATTCCATTAGAATATTCTTTCAATGATTGGAGGAATTAGAAGAAATTAGTCAATTAAATAATTAAGAAATTATTTAATTGTGCAAGTGAAGAGAATTTGGGAATTTAGTTAAACAATTAAGAAATCATTTAACCAAAGTGGGATTTATGACATTTAATTAAATAATTTGCATTATTTAATCAAATGAGAGAACTTAAGAAATTTAAATAAATTACTTGGATTATTTAATCAAATAAGATGAAAATTAGCATGAAAGGGGTGAATTAATCAAATAATATTAATTATCCAATTAGTAGAGGGAAAATGAAGAATTTAATTAAACAACTGACATTATTAATTAAATAGATTAAAATGATTGAATAAGTGTAGAAATGGTGTTAGTAATCAAATTAGGTGTGTGGTATTGATCAAGACATTTTTTGGATTTCTACACCCCTTTACTTTATTCACTTAAGCTAAACTTAGGAATTTATTTTTTCATTATTAAATTGGCTTATTTTTTCTCATTGCATAGGATGGTGAAACTTGTCATAGGATAATTTAATCCTCATAGGATTTTAGATCTAGGGTTTCTATTTCCTTTTCATAAGGATAAATTTTTCATTGTAATTATTAATTTAGGTAATTTTTCATGAATACATTATTAGGTTGTGTGCACTATATTACCTTTGATCTTCTCTTTTGTGATAGGTAATTTTCTACAGGTAATTTTTGGGTACTATGAGGTTGAATTTGCAACTTCAACAAGGTATAAGAGCTCCAAATTTGTTGCCTCCTATTCAAAACTTGATAGATTCAAACTTTAGAGAATTTTTGGTGCATCTTGGAGTGAAATGGACCTCACCATTGCATCCAAAGTGGCCAAAAACCTAAGATTTGACTATCATTTCACAAAAATTTAAGCAGAAAAATTGAGGCTTTTTTTGGCCATAAAATCAAGGCAAAAAAATCTATACAATGTATGGATCTATATGCCATGTGTCATAATGGTATGGTGCTATTAATATTCCTATGCGGGTCTAGATAGAGGCATTAAAAATTGTGCACATGGTTTACATTTTTTATCAAGGAATTAAATTTTGCAACGATGAGATTATAAGAAATTCGATGGCCTTTTTTAATTTTCTTAATGGCTGATGCAAGCAAAGAATATTCCTTTGGAATATCTATCAACCTACATTCAAACATCTCACTACCATCACTCTCCAACTATTATGCTACATCCACCTGGCCATGCCACCCAACTCTCTGCTCTGTCGCCCATCTATAGCCCCTTTGCCACCCAACACCAAACCCTTGATCTACCATAAGACTAGGGGCTATTTTTAAGCCCCTATTTTCTTTTCAAGGCCTAATTGGGATTTTTTTACAAAATTAGGTGTATCTTGGGCATCCTAAATTTTATTTTGAAAACTTTATATCGTCAAAAATCTGGTTCCAAGATCAAATGAGTGGTGCAAGTATTTTTCTTGATTTTTCCCCAAAAAAATTCTACAAGTCATTGAAGTCGTATCTTCCTCTTTACACTTTCGGGGTCATAAATCAGGAATACAAAATCTATTTTTATGAAAAAATAGGTGTTGTAAAGGTGTTTATGTGCATTATCTTTCCTAGAGTCATTGAAAATCTGCCAAATGTATTTTGAGATATATTTAAGGCACCTCACATTATGGTACTCATTATACATCAAGATTTTCTTAGATTGTTAGCTTCATTAACTTAGATTGGGATGGTGATGTTAATGACATGAATTCTAATTTTGGATTTTTTTTACCTTAGTTTAGTCCCATTGCATGGTCATACAAAAATCAATTTGCTTTTGCTTTATCATCTATAGAGGTTCAGAACTGAGCAGTAGTTTTAGCTGGCCAAGAGGTTCTATGGCTTCATCAATTGATGACTAAGTTTGGTTTTCCTTTTGATAGTCCCACTATTATTTGGTGTGACAATCAAAGTTCCATTCATATTTCATGCAACCTAGTGGAGCATTAGAGGACAAAACACATTGAGATCCACATGTACTTCATTTGATAGCTCATTCAATATGGGTTTCTCATCTTGGATTACATTCCTACAAAGGAGCGGGTTGACATCTTCACGAAACCTTTAGAATCACCTCATTATCTCCAGTATTGATTGATTCTTGGAGTGAAGGAATTGTCCTTGGGAGGTCTTCATGAGGACTTCATTTCTTCATTTTTTTCATATATTCTTTCATCTCTTTTTTGGAGAGGAGTTTTCCCCATGAGGTTTCCTTCTTTTCTCCAATTTTGAGAGATCTTTTGTTTGTACATGAGTACCCCATCAAGCCTTGTTGTTGAGACCCATTTTAATTCTATTACAAATGAAATTTTAGTGTGTTTTCATTGATGGTAGCTTATGTTATCTTTAATGAAGAGTTGTGTTGAAGAGTTGTACATAGTTGCACCTTATCTTCTGAAGTTCATAAATTTATGTCACTTATCAATACAATTTATTTGATGAAATATTGCATATGTTTCTTGATGAAATACCTTACATGGGGTATGAAGAAAAATATGTCTTTAAAATGTCAAAGTTGTAAAGAATTGCACTATAGTAGCTTAGTTAAATTCTCTACATTTCTTTGCAGATGAAGTTGTGACCTTGTGTTTTGGAGGATAGTTCAATACAGTTATGAGGTATGTATGTTCCAAGTTTCAGTGCATAATCATTAATACAAAGATTTCCAAAGTTAACAGAATAAGAACAAGTCAAGTTCATGTGAGTGGTTTCCTAAGGTAGGACAAAATGTATCCACACTTCACCACATCATCTTATTTGGGCTAGCGATTTTGAATTTATATTCATGAAGATTATGTGCCTTCTCGGTTCAAGTTTCATATGATTTGGTTCACTACCAATGATTTTTGTATGTAATAGTGTGTTGTCTATGTTCTAGTAATTAGGAAGATTGGTCTATTGGTGATCTAATGACTTACACCAACATTAATTGCCTAAAACTGAGAAAATAAGTTATGGGAAGCATAATTAAGGCCCATAGTGTTCTTTGTGAGAAACACAAGATGAAAGTTGATCTTCTCCTATAATGCAGTATGCATGGAATTGATATTTTGGGTATTAAGTGTTTGTTGCAACATGCAATGATCTAAAATGATAAAAGGAGTATAGATAAATGTTTTACAAGTCATATATTAATAAAGGAATGATTTGTATAATGTTGTTTGATCTCTCTGGTATCACCTTTGGTTTGAAGCTGATGCATGAAAGGTTATATGCTTTTTAGTATGACTTGACATGTTGAGATGCTTGCACCAGGTGTTTGGAAGTGTGGGCCAATTTGAAAATATGTTCTATGGAAATATCAGTCCTAGCTATCTCTTGGCTTGAACCGTATGTGATTTTATCTTTCCATAGATATTTTTGGGGTTAAAATTCATGGTTATTGTGTGTCTCATATGATATGCTTCATCCTGGATGACAAAGGAATTTTTTTTTGAAGATTGTAGAGGATAAATATAAAGGATCAAGATCATTGAAAGGTAATTCAAATGTATGACACATGTTTAGAAAGTTAATAAGCGAATAAGAATTTTGTACAAACTATTATGATAATGAATTGTGGAGAAGATCAATTCAATAGTGATATTGCTATTGAGATAATATATTAAGTATGATGATAGAATAAAGGTATTTTGTGTTGCAGAGATTGGAGTAATTGTGTAGAAGTAAGATGATATTGTAGATCTTTGAAAGATCAACAAAAAGTTCAAGTAGTCTTCTTTTATGAAAGAAGCATCAGTACCTTAATATAGAGGTTGTAGAACCTCATCTTTGTAAATATTGTTGTGCTTGAGGGAGTTTTAGCTTCCTTTAGATTGTAGCCCATAAAACTTGTTGTAATTCATGTTTTCATTTGTGAGGCTAGATTTGGATAGTAGATCCAAGCAACTTTCTCACTGTGGTTTTTCTCTTGTTGGGATTTCCAATTAAAAATTTGGTGTTATGGTTGTGTGCTTGTATGTTCTCCTACTTATCATGTTTTAAATGCTTTCATTTTATTAATTTCTATTGGAAGTGAAGAATTTTATTAAGTATTGATTCACCCCCCTCTTAGTACTTCTATGTGTTCAACAATTGGTATCAGAGCCAAGTTCCTTGATCCAACCTAACAATTCTGGTAGATCTTAGAGTGGAATGTCATGTCCAAATTTTTTTTTCACCTAAACAATACACAACTAATTTTTTTTATAATAACCATGTGTAAACACTGATAGACATCAAACATACAAGAAACATAACCACACACCAATGACAAGATGAATATTAAATGATTCCTAATCACAACAATTGATAATACGTATATCAGTATCATATCTACCTTTAGTCTTATCACTCCCCTTCTCACATCTATATCTAGTAACATTACTAACATTGACACTACTAATTTCTTGATAAGTAATAAGCATAATAATCATACCTTCAACACTCAATACTAATATGTATTCCTCATTACCCTCCTAATAAGTACCAAGTTAAATATTAATCGAATCCACATATCTATATTCAATATTACCCTTCATATATAACTCTAAACTTACTTAACATCACGATTTATAGCAACATTGAAATCTACCATTATTGCTACTTAGCCAGCTATAGATTTCACCACTAACTAACAATACAATATTAATGTTACCCATAAAGTTAGTATTGCTAATATCCATATCACATAAATTCCTAACTAATGAAGATATTATTGTGATTGAAAATCACAACAATAACATCATTAGTTGATATGGTTCCCATTACTCTTTTTGACATCTTCTTAATCAATAACACTAAAAATCATGCTAATCAAGAAATAAGAATTCTATATAGGTTATTATCCATTAAATAATAAAGAAACACCATATTCAAATGTATTCATTACTTAAGTAAAATTGTTCAAATCTTTAAAAAGATTTCATGACCACAAGTTTGGTGATCTTAATCCCAAAAGATGTCATTGATACTTAATTATTTCCCTATCCTATTAATTAGAATATAAAATCAATTAATGCATCTAAATTCATTAGTGATGGACAATCCAAGATTTGAATAGATTTAAGATTGGATTCAATTTCTTCCCACATTATTAAAAGTTGAGTTAAAATTTTATAATCCACTAATAAGTTCAAATACTAGAGATGTGTTGAAGGTGGTGAATCACTTTCAATTTAACTTACCCTTACAAGTTACCTATTTAATGTCTATTCATATAAATGAAATTGATACATTAAACAATACTTAAACTAATCTCACTAGTATGAACATGCAAGAAATAAGCTATCAAACAAAAACTAAACTATCAAATTATCACAAATAATGTTCAACACTATTGGACCAACAACCCAACAACCCAAGAATGATTATGCATATTTGGAATGTACAAACACACACTCCAAACACATAATTATTTAAATTTATCATATTTTATTAACAATATTATTTAATCAAAAAAAAATTCAAAAGCATTAAAGTGATACTCTACCCATGAAATTTGTGTTTCTACCCAACTAATATTCTTCTTAAATACTTTTTAGGTGATTAAATCTACTACTTTCCTTAGAAACTTCTTTACTAAGTAGTTGAAGCATATTCATATATATAATGAAATACTCTTCTTCTTGGATAAAATGAAAATATTGCCCAACTCATTAAACAATCAATTAGGTGACTCCAACTCCCTAATAAGAAACCAATCCCAAAACATATATAAATAAATGAGACCAATCAATTGAGACTAATTCTAAACTCTACTTAATTATAACTCTTAAATGATAAATAGAACTATTCCTAAATAAAAAAAGATTTTTCAAAGGAAAAATAAATAAAGATATAACCCTTAATCTCAACTTCAACATAAATATGAACTAATCCCATTAACAGAAGAAATCTAATTTAAAACCAACTTTGAAATTCCCTAAATGTAAGTTTTCTTAATTCAATCTATTAGAAATTTAAAAACTAGTTTTTGATTCAATCCACCTTATCAATTTTGTTTCCTCAATCGAGGGTTGTCGTTTGAACATCAATTTATTCAAATTCACTACTCATTTAATCCTTCCCATATGATTGCTTATATAAAAGCATATTTAAAAAATTCTTAATCAAGTCTAATTTGTCTCTTGATAATTCAAAAATGAACAAAATATTTCATAAAAATCCCTAACTTACAATTTTGAGTTTGAACATTAAGACTCATTATTTTTGTATGATATATATATATATATATATATATAAAATTTATTAAGTATTCTTGAATTCATTTTTAAAGAGAGATGAATCATAAAAATAAAGGAAACAAAAAAAATGTGAAAATGTTATATCTAAAAACTAATTTCAAACTAACTTATGATACCTTAAATATGAGTCTTATCAACTATTTGCCCTTTTCTCTTTGAAAATTGTTTTTCACATGTGTAATGTTATTTCTTGATTTCCTCCTTTTGATTGTTTGTGAAAGAAATACATCTTGTAAAATTTTATGTTTTAGGTTAACAAGAGGATAAAGATGAAAGAACATATCTCAACTCTCTTGTCTTCATGAAACCCTAACTTGGTTCCACTTAATTTGTATTTTCAATTTGTTGTTTTGATTTTAAAGTAAGGGGCACTAATTTCTTAATCATAACTTTTATTTGGTAAGCTTCATTTCTTTGGTTTTCAGATATGTTATACAAAAATTTTATTTGAAAAAACCCTTTAAATTTTATTCTCTAACTATGTGTTTTATGTTCTATGTGATAAAATACGTAAGATTGTTTTATGGCATATTTTTATTGTCAAAAAGGTTGCCAATGTTTTCTTGATAAATCCCAATTAGTGATCTGGGTTCATAGAATTTTTGAATATTTTTTCTGAGATTAATGATTGAAAAAACCATTAAATTTTATCTTTCAATATCATGTGGATCAGTTTTTATGATCAATTTTGTGAACTACTTTAAATTAGTTTATTGTTTTTCATAGGGGCAACAATGTTGTAATCCTCATTGATTAATCAAGTGAGTTAGTGTGAACCCCAATCCTAATACCTGCAAAACAATAAGAACAAATACATTAGATTAGAGATTGAAAGTAAGAACAAGGATTCCCCATGAAATCCATTCACAAAACTTAAATTAGGAAAAAATCAATGAAAAACACAAGAAAACAACAAAATAGATTGAATCCTAATTAAGCTAGCAAACTCATGATCCCATGGGGGAATTGGTGCCAGTTTGATGTGAAAATTGGCCCTTTCCTAAATCCTATGATGCAAGCTTGATGTGTTGATGATAGTTGATCCACTTTGATGAAGGATGGTGAATGCTCCAAGCTAAAAACCTGCATAACCTAGCTAAGATTCAAGAATGATGGATGGAATTTGATAGATATTTGAGCATGGTAACTTTGCATAATTTGTGGATGATCAAATGAGGGATGAAGCCTCTTATTTATAGATGAGATTGAAGGATGAATGTCAAAAATTGAGCAATTTGGGACTATCATTCAACCAATGGAAAGATGCCACTTGTCAATCTATGAGTGGATGGAGGATGTGCAAGTTTTGAGGATTGTGTCAATAAATTCCTATTTTTGAATTTGAATTCTGTTGAAATGACATGCAAGAGGGAAGGGAAAATGCATTAAATGCCACTTGGATCAAGGAAAAGGACATGTAAGATGGAGTAAATTCCTTGTTGGATGTACATGTCAACTTGGATTTTTGAATTCAAACTTGGAGAATATTCCAAAAAGATGCCTTGTTGAGGAAAATAGAGATTTAATAAATCAATTAAATCTATTTTCATGTGCAAATGGAAAAAGTTGGAGGATGGGACATGATAGGAGATTAAATTAATCAAGGGTTAATTAATTTAATGAGAGATTAAGCGATGTGACAAATTTGACTTAGATTTGTGGATTTATTTAAATCAAATATGAGAGGAATGTGATAAGAGATTAATTAAATAAAGATTTTGATTTATTTAATTAAAAGAGATGATGTTAGATTAAATTAAATAAGGTTTTAATTTATTTTATTTAATAGATAGACTTTAGAGATTTAATCAAATAACATTAATTATTTAATTAAATCAGACAATTAGATCAAAATGATTAATTTAATTATCGAGAAGATGGTGACTTAATTAGATAACTAGTTTATTTAATTAAGAGGAATATTGATGAATTCAATAAGATAGGGGAATTTGATTAAATGGTTAGACCGAAGGATGATTCAGGATGAAACGATGTTAGTAGGCGGGATCAGATGCACAATGTCAATCGGTACATTTTACGTGTCTACATTTTTCCCCTCTTTGAAGCAATGGACTTGTTGTGTTGGTTCAAAGAATAAACGATCTCGATCAAAGTAAAAAAAAATTACTTTTAAAATCTTGCCCCACTGCTGCCTAGTGAGATAAAATATGCCAATATACTGCCCCCTCGAGAGATTAGACGAAAATTCCAATTTTTGGGTGATCTCACAAAAAAAGAGAAGAAGGTGCCCGATAGGTTCGAAAAGGCTCCAGGAGACCAAAAATGTGTCTAAATGCAATAAAATGATGTAAAACAAGCCTCAACTAGACAAAAACAAGTTCAAGTGTCCAAAACCCTAGCAGGATAGCTAATTAGGGTGAAAAAAACCCTAATTTTCAAGCTTAAAAGGGGTTTGAGGGGTCACTTTCAATTCATTTTCACACAACCATTTAGCAACCCTCAAATTTGAGCTCTGACCTCTTGACGATATGGTGCAACAACAGCTTTTGATGCACATCTTCGACTGACTTCGAACGTACCAGCGGCCACCCGGTATTGGGGCACTGGTAAGTGATCCTTACTTGAGCTCTGTTTTTCATTTTTAGCCTTCATTTAATGCTTTCAAAGTCAGTCCTTCTGTAGTGGCGCTATATAGCATCGCTCAGAAATCAAACTGTGCTGCTTAGTGTCAAATTGCATTATGGCGGTGGAGTTTGGAGTTTGAAAACAAATTACAAACTCTGCCATTGAGCTCGTGGCCGGCAGGGTGATTTGTAAACTGACGCGGTGGTCCCTTATGTTTGCAAACTGTGCCACTGGGAAGGAAAGTGCACTGTGGTGGTGTGCTTTTAGGCTTTTGTGCCCTAGCATCAGAGTTTGATTAAAAATAAAATTGCAACGCCTTCACGGATTGTGACGTCAAAGTGGTTTTTTGGACGCCCAGTGAAGAATTTTTAAATTTTTTAACATGATGACCCTTTCTGATGCAAGATGTGGAAAGGGAGCTGTACTCCCAAGAGCATAGGTTGTGAGATCTATTCAACTACTTGTGGGACCTGAGTGATAGAGATCATGATCGACTTCACGACATGGGGCTATGGTACATCACCTACACAGTGCCTATTCACACTCACCTAGGGATGATATCAACGCTTTCCAAGAGATGGCACATCGAGACCTCTTCATTTCACCTTCCCACCAACAAGGCCACTATTACCTTGGAGGATGTTTGGCACATTTTGAGATTGTCGATTCATGGTCAGTGGGTCATTTTTGATATGGATGAGGGGCAGGATGCCTGCCACAGAGTCCTCACCATAGAGGACATCATTATTTGTGAGGGGCAGATCAAGCTCGAGTGACACAGGACCCTAGCACCTCCCTTCCACTTGGTTGTTGCAGCAGTTATTTTGGGTCTCATTGCCCCAAATAGACAAGGTCGATACTTCAGTCTCGGTTGGGGACTCTACTAGGAGCATATGGTTCATGACATGCTAGTTCATTTTGCTTAGGATATGGTCCTTCTAGCCTCTCTTTACAGGGATCTCCACAAGTACATCTACCTTGATGACAGAGCACTCAGAGTGGGTGTGACACTTCTCCATGTATGGGTGTGGGAGCACATTGCTGTCCTTCAGCCACAGATTGTTACAGTTCTGATGGGGGTTCATGATCCCCTTGTATGGCACTATAGAGGTGGTGTGTCCTTCACACACATAGGCAAGCACAAGACCCCCTATTGGAGGAGAATCCTAGACGAGATGTAGGTATTCACATGGCATCTATACCTTGGTAGGCCCAGATGGGCCGACAATGCAGATCATTTTTTCTTTGCCCACCAGGACCACTGCATGTAGGGGTGAGAGCATACCATGATCGAGAGATATCTGCCTAGGCATGTGTAGTGTCAGTTTGGTGAGCCCCAGGAGCAGCCATATGACAATTATGTGGCCATCTTTGCTTACACCATGTCATAGGTTTCATGGGGGTGATACATTCCTGCCTCAGAGGTTGTTGACAGTTTCAAACAGTTGGTGGCCCGGTCGTGGGCTTATGATCAAGGGCCTTTAGATCCAGGCATGACACGGGCATATAGGGATTGGTTTTGACCTCCACTTCATTTGACTATTCCAGGAGCTGTCCCAGATCGACGAAGGGTGAGAGGCAAAGGGGGAGGATGAGGACAGAGGGATGGTACATGACAGGACCAGCCAGTTGTGCCCGTAGTTCAGCCAGATCAAGGAGATGTACTGATGCAGGATCAAGAGCATGTGCCACCAGGTGTACCACCACGGGCTAAGGATCAGCCTCAGGTACAACCTCCATGAGCACAACCAGTAGTGTAGCCAGCAGGGTAGGTGGATCCCTGGGATACTTTGATTACGTAGTTGCAGGCCCAAGTGCAGACCTTGACAGGGGAGAGAAATTAGGCTCGAGCTGAGAGAGAGTAGATCAAGGCCGAGAGGGATCATGCCATAGTATAGAGATAGGCGACAGAGCTACAGGTAGCCACAGAGCTAGGCTAGAGACAGCAGTTGGAGAGCATGGCAGCCTCCTCCTCTTAGAGTACAGTGTCCGTTCGGTCCTACAGGGATGTCATCTGAGAGGCCGAGTACTACCAGATGCATTATCATGAGGTCGTACCTATCTAGTACCATGAGTCCCAGAGTACTCACAGCGAATTAGTCACATACCTGTAGAGGGTCACAGTGACAAGGGTGAGGGAAACATACATGGGGGTAGACCTTGATTGAGATGATACTTTTTGTGCCTTGTGGGCTCCTTTTTGATAGCTCGATGGGCCTTTTTGTACTAATTGACATACATGTATAGTGATCCGATTATTTTGTACTATGACAGTTACATTATTGATGATATATATGAGCTGATGATTTTGATATGATGTGATGTGTGCCATTTATTTATGTATGGATGGATGACTCTACTTCTATATGTTGTGCAATGATGTTATGGTGTTATATGATGCTTTTATGGATGCATTTATTTCTAATGATATATGCATTATGTAATGATTATGACTAACAGATCTATATTATGTTGACTTATGATATGCAGATGTATTTATGTGATGTGTAATGATGCAAAATGATATGATATGTAATATGTTATATGGAATATACAAAAATGATATGGTGTATGATCTATGGTGTATACGCAAAATGATATGTGAATTATGCTTATTAAATTTTTATGAATGGATGTATGTTTTGCATGTAATGAATTTTTATGTTCCTATTTATAATGATGTGGAATGATTGGTGCAATGAAATGCAAAAAATGATCGTGATGCTATTTATAGATGACATGGATGATTAGTGGACGATATAATGCAATGTGAATGTAATGGTCGTGTTTTATATGATGATGCAAATGGGATGTTTTTCTAAGATGCTTAGAATAACAAATCTATATTATCCTAAACATGTTAAATGTATGTAATGTATGTGATGCATTTAATGCGATGCGATATATGAAATGATATGTTAATGCAAAGTGGTATGATGATGTGTAATGTAACATGAACGTAATGTGTGTGAGTATGTATGTAATGGATTATATTATAATGCTTATGTACCTATTATGTATGATTGTGCAGAAGGTGGTAATGTGAAATGGTTATGAAATCTTTATGCAAATGAATGTTATGCAATGATTTATGTGATAAATGCAATGTGATGCAATGTAATAAGAATGGATGTGCTTATCTATGAAGAATGCTTATGATAACATGTTTATATGATGATGGAAATGCAATGCATGTGTTTCCTATATGATATGTTGATGCAATATGCTAATGATTTGTGGATGCAAGATCGATGATGATGATGACTAACTGTCATAGTACCTTGTTAGCGTGATGAGCAAGAAGAGAAGCAATAATTTCAACAAGACACATGATGATGGATATGCAAAATGATGATGATTACTTTTTAAGGAATTAGGATTTTCAAAGGGCCAATTTCCTTATGTTTGATGACACACGTGGTATGATGCATCAAGGTATAGAAAACTAGGATGGTGTTGTACCTAGTGTGATGGACTTTGACTTGAAAAACAGATAGGAGTATCCTTGTTCACACCTGACATACGAAAACCTTGCTAGGATGCACTTTAGAAGTTTCAACACCTCAGACCAAAACATGGAAAGGTATAACCTATCAATGTAATAGTCAACAAGTTGGCCAAATCCTCCTTGATACATACCTAACAAAGCAAGTATTCGCCAAGATTATATTACAAGAACGTCCAACAAGCACAACAGACAAAAGATAATGATCATTGCCCCATTCCTATTTCTCTAAATCCTCTTGTTCAGATATCATCGAGAAGTCCTTGGAATGAGCACAATAAGATAAGTCAAAAGGATAAAGAAAAAGTAAACAAACAATATGATGTTCTTCAATACCGCTAACCAAAAGAGGATGTGTTTTTAAGGATAAGAACTGGAACTATTGCCAAAAGATAATGCCCATTGTAGGAAGGATTCATCCTAGGACATGTTAGTGGATGGTGGCACGCCATTTCATTTATCCTAAGTGTTCTTTCAAATGATTGATATGGGAAAAATTGGATGATGAGTTATCGACACAAAGAGATGACCAACTTGTTTATGCACTGACATAGACCTAAGACTTGACATTTTGAGTTTTCACTTTTAACCTGCTAGACCTGTTTCCAATTGTCTTACCAAAGATTGAGGATGACGATCGTTTACTAGGAGTGATGTTATTTTGGGTGCAATCGAGATGAGGTGGATGAATTTTTTCAAATATTTGGATGTTTTTGATCTTTTTGAGATGTTTTGAGGTTGTTTTTGGTATTTTTCAAGATTTTACAAATGTTTTGATTTTTTAATTTTCTAATGTTTTGGGGTTTTCTGAGATTTTGACCAAGAGACTAACCTAAAGAAATATCCTAGGGGCCTCGAGGGCTCATCAACAAATTAGCCTTTCCTACGTTATATATGCAGAGACCACGTAGTTAGACTGACGAGTTGACCAATTTACAGATGACGATATACATGATGAGATGTCAGTTTATTTTGATAGAGTTCTAAAGGATTGACCTAAGTGTCTCGAGGGATGATCAAAGATCAACCTTGCCTACGTTCAAGGCTCAGAGACCCACAGTTCGACTAGACAACTTTGTTTTTGACTTTTTGACCTATTTTGGGATTTTGATGATTTTTTGATGTTTTTGGATTTTCTAATTTTTTGATGTTTTTGGATTTTGTGATGTAAGGACTTTAAGAACATACATGAATCTGATCCCATAAGAATATGCCCCCATTGTGATGCAATAGACTACTCCGATAAAGGAAGGACAAGCTGACCTTGAGGATGGGCCAAGTAGTACTAGGAAGGATCATGATACAAACATAGGACCAAGCTATGATGCAGATGCAGGTGGATGAGTGATGGATGTATATTTGAATGCAATGGATGATGGAAATGTAATGGATGGATGATGCAGAACAAGCAGTAAAGATCCTGGTGGATGGAAAGTGCTTATTTACACAAGGCACCTGTTTGCTAGGTTTTCACCAAGGTACTTGTCCAAAGTGCCATTGAAGTGGTTTTCATTAGAGGACGATTTTTTTTCTTTACTATTTTCAATCCTTTTTCTAATTTTTTTGGATTTTTTTTTTTTTTGTTGTTGTTACCAAGATGCCTGTTTGCCAGGTTTTCGCCAAGGTAACCATTTTTTCAGGACATTTTCTGATTTTTGGATTTTTGGTTCTATACCTTGAAATATTTAGGCATAAAACTTTTTGAGGTAAGAGTTATTCATGGTCTCTTGCAAAGGTTCCCCTTCGGGTGTTGATAACTGATATGCCCCTAACTTGTAACTTGTGATAACGAATGGTCCCAACCAATTGGGTTCAAATTTTCCTTTGTTGCTTGGGTTTGGGACATTCTTCTGATTCTCCTTCAATACCAGTTCTCCAACTTGGAAAGTCATGCTTCTGATTTTCTTATTATAGATCCTTTTGAGTCTATTCTTATAGACTTGCAAATGATTCAAAGCATCTATACATTGCTCATCCAGTAGCTCCATCTCATTCAATCTTGACACTCGATACTCTTCATCTATGATGAGGTTTTGCAGTGATATCCTGAGTGATGGGATCTCGATCTCAATGGGGAGTACTGCTTCTGATCCGTAGACCAGGGAGAAAGGGGTGGCACTAGTAGGTGTACAAATACTGGTTTGATAGGCCCAGAGGGTAGGATTAAGCTGTAGATTCTAGTCATGACTTGCGTCATTGACTATTTTCTTGAGGATTTTCATAATGGTCTTGTTTGTAGCCTTTGCTTGGCCATTGCCTTGGGGATAGTATGGGGTGGAGAAGTGATGTTGGATTTTGAATTTTTTGCATAAGTCACGGACCTCCTGATTCCTAAATGGTGTCCCATTATCTGAGATAATAACCTGTGGAACACCATATCAGCAAATGAGATAGTTCAGGATGAACTTTGAAATCTTCTTACCAGTTATATACGTCATGGTTATGGCTTCCACCCAATTAGTAAAGTACTTTATTGCGGTTATGATGAATTTGTGCCCGTTAGATGAAGTGGGCAAAACTTTTCCAACGAGATCAAGTCCCCACTGTGAAAAGGGAAATGGTGTGACGATAGGATGAAGCTCTTGAGTTGGAGTATGGATGAGGTCCCCATGCTGTTGACATTATAGACACCTTCTGGCATAGTCATGTGCCTCTCTTTCCATTGTGGGCCAATAATACCCCATCTTCAGCAATTTCTTGGCTATAGTCATTCCACTCAAGTGTGAACCACAGATACCGTTATGTACTTCAATTAGAGAAATTAATTCCTCCTCAGCATTTAAGCAGCATGGTAGGGTTCCTTCTATGCTTCTACAATATAGGTATCTCCTAGGATGACAAATCTGGATGCCTTTTTTACAAAGGTTCATTTTAGGTTTGAGGGTAGGTCGGCGGGTATGACTCCTATTCGAAGGTATGTGTAAATGTTGTGATACCAAGGATCACCCGAACCAACGATTTCACACATGAATTTTTATTTTGGTACCTTGAATGTAGGCACAAGAAGTTGCTCAATTAGTAATTCATATTTTGGAACGTTGTGGGGGATGTCGAGCAAGGACCCAATTTTTTCCATGGCATCTACTGCTCTATTGTTGGTTCTAGGAATCTGTGAACCCCAATCCTAATACTTGCAAAACAATAAGAACAAACACATTAGAATAGAGATTGCAAGAAAGAACAAGGATTCCCCATGAAATCCATTCACAAAACTTAAATTAGGAAAAAATCAATGAACACAACAAGAAAACAACAAAATAGATTGAATCCTAATTAAGCTAGCAAACTCATGATCCCATGGGGGAATTGGTGCCAATTTGATGTGAAAATTGGCCCTTTCCCAACTCCTATGATGCAAGCTTGATGTGTTGATGATAGTTGATCCACTTTGATGAAGGATGGTGAATGATCCAAGCTAAAAACCTACATAACCTAGCTAAGATTCAAGAATGATGGATGGAATTTGATAGATATTTGAGAATGGTAACTTTGCATAATTTTTAGATGATCAAATGAGGGATGAAGCCTCTTATTTATAGATGATATTGATGGATGAATGTAAAAAATTGAGCAATGTGGGACTATCATTCGTCCAATGGCAAGATGCCACTTATCAATCTATGAGTGGATGGAGGATGTGCAAGTTTTGAGGATTGTGTCAATAAATTCCTATTTTTGTATTTGAATTTTGTTGAAATGACATGCAAGAGGGAAGGGAAAATGCATTAAATTCCACTTGGCTCAAGGAAAAGGACATGTAAGATGGAGTAAATTCCTTGTTGGATGTACATGTCAACTTGGATTTTTGAATTCAAACTTTGAGAATATTCCAAAAAAATGCCTTGTTGAGGAAAATAGAGATTTAATAAATCAATTAAATCTATTTTCATGTGCAAATGGAAAAAGTTGGAGGATGGGACATGATAGGAGATTAAATTAATCAAGGGTTAATTAATTTAATGAGAGATTAAGTGATGTGACAAATTTGACATAGATTTGTGGATTTATTTAAATCAAATATGAGAGGAATGTGATAAGAGATTAATTAAATAAAGATTTTGATTTATTTAATTAAAAGAGATGATGTTAGATTAAATTAAATAAGGTTTTAATTTACTTAATTTAATAGATAGACTTTAGAGATTTAATCAAATAACATTAATTATTTAATTAAATCAAACAATTAGATCAAAATGATTAATTTAATTATTGAGAAGATGGTGACTTAATTAGATAACTGGTTTATTTAATTAAGAGAGGATTATTGATGAATTCAATTAGATATGGGGATTTGATTAAATGGTTAGACCGAAGGATGATTCAGGATGAAACGATGTTAGTAGGTGGGATCATATGCACAATGTCAATCGGTACATTTTACGTGTCTACAGTTAGTATGAGTATTTGACATTGTTTTTCTATAAAATTATTATTGATTATTTCTATTCAACATAAATACCCTATAATATACATTATAAATTTATTTAAATAAAAATAAACACTGTTGGAAAATATATGTATTAAACATTTACACAACAATATCCTATTCACAAAATGTTTCATTAAAACTTTGTTCTTTCTAAATTCATATTATCTTTGAATTTCAAAATCCTCCAGGATAACAACTACTAACCTTTATTATTCTTATTCGCTTTGATCAAGTATAAATCCTTCTACCACAGTTAAACTCTAAATTACAATGCATATCTAGGTTCTTAATAACTTTGTAAACCCCCACAAGACCAACATGTTTCTCCCTTGAAATCCATAGGTTAAAGTCCCAAGATAATATTTTTTATTCAATAATGTACCTAAAATACAAAGATCAAATAAAAATAATTTTGGCCAATGGGAACTCCTCCCAATTGTAGGATTGAAAATCAATCCACCCTGAGCTCTAAGGGCCATATAGCTTTCCCTTACACACACCATCACTATTCACAAGGGTTCCTTAAGAAAATTACACAACATACTATGCACAATGAAAACATGCATACTATAATTCATTACCCCATCCCTTAAATATCTACTCACATAAAAGAGATACTAAAACAAGATGAAACTCCACAAGACAATACCAAATACACAATTTCAACAAATACCACAAAATGATCTAGCATTGAATTGCACATAAAATTCAAAACATAAACAATATTCCTTAATATCTAAACAAAGATGTACAAAAGGGTAGACCTTACCAAACAAGAGAAAATAAAAAAGTGGTAACCTCTTCTTCTCCAAGCCTTCTTCTCCCATCCTTTCCTTTCCTCCATCAAGAGAGCTCCTCCCTAAATGATTAAAAAACAAGAGCAGGAAAAAAAAAAGAGAGAAGCCAAGGAAAGAAAGAAGCCAAGACAAAAGAGGGATCCCCTTCTCCTTTCAAAAAGAAGGAATATATAGAAGGGATGGTGCAGTCAAGGATAGAGGGTCCAAAAATAGGACTCTCCAACCTTGCAGCAAGAGTAAGCACAGTGGAAACTTAATGAACAAGAACACAATCACATATGGGAATATAAATGATGATAAATTATTCAATGGAAACATTCCCTACCTTCTGGCTTACAGAAATATAGAATTATAGAATGATATGGCGTTAAAGCCCAAAAATACAATGCGGGTCAAAGCCCTTAAAACCATAGAACTATATTCAGGTACTTGATTACTTGATTGAATGTGTCTAATGAAACTACACAATGCTTATTTATACTATTTCATAGCTCCAAAAAGGGTTTTTATCAGCCTTAAGAGGTCTTAAACCCTAAAATATATGAAATGTGTGAAAGTCGGCCAAAATATAAGAATTTCATTTGATCCTTGGACAAATGTGATGTGGATCAGTACTAAGGTTCCTCGCTGAATGTGAATCCTTATGGAATTATCTCTTGAGCTCTACAAGACACAGGATAGGTCTGCACCCTTGAAAAGCCAAGACTGGTCGGTGGATGCTCTCTATCCAAATACAACTGATATTCCATTAGCGATAACTTCATACTGTAATTTCCAAAACACTTGAATTTTGGATATGATGTAGATGTAGCCATGAAGATCATGTATCCTGCTCCACGAGCTCTGATGTTGCAATGTGGTACAATGCAGTATGAAATATTGAGACTGGGTGATAGATAACTACTGAAATGCAAACATGAATGCATATATTTTTGGTTGATGCAAGATTGCTTGAAACCTAGGATGCTCCTGAATCAAGGGAAAAGGGAAACTAACTCCCCAAAACTTCCCAACCACCTAACCAACTCCATTTTTTGCCACTTTTCATAAGTGGAAAATTAGAGTAGGTTTTAAATTTCATTTAAGTGATTTTATAGAATAAAAAGACCTCCACTCTATAGACCTATTGGAGCCTAAAATTTCATACAAATTTTGGAAAAATTTAGAGCTCCCATAATGAAAAAGTTGATTTCATAGCTCAAAAACATAGTGGTGAAATTTGCTCCAATGACCTACTTTGAAAAATCACAACCTAAAGCCATTTCAACTTCATGCAAAACCACCCTATAAAAATGTCTATCTAAAATATGTGAATGTGAATGCTTGATTTCAGCTTCTTACAATTAGTTTTGACAAGGTTTCAAAGTACCAAATTAGAGGGATCAAAAAAGGTGTGTTGGCTACAGAGTATTAAATCTGCCAAAAGGGTCAACTTTGGAGGATGATATTGTTCAACTGAAAGATTTCCATAACGAACCAATCGGTGTTCCATACTCTTCCCATGTAAACCTACCTCCATGCTAATTTTTCAGGGTCACAATACCTCATTTGGTATATTTTCAAAGCCAAAACCAAATGAATTTGGCATAGTTTTGGCATTGGCATTTTCAAAAAAAATCACAGAGGTCAACTTTGATGCTTGATATTTGGTGAAGAAAATAAAATGATTGAAAACCATCTTGCACACATGTTAGCTTAACCTAAATGAACTAATGTCTAGATTTATAGCTTTATAGGAAGTGATTTGATTTTTTTTTTTTAAAATAGCAAGATGGTGATCTCCGATTGGATTTTTAATAGGGGTAGTTTTAGAAAATGCCAAATAAGTAGCTTTGTTAACAGTTTTTAGTCCTCAAAACTTCATGCCCAATCGTTTGAGAAGCATACTCTCCTATCACAACTCAACATGTTGGTGCATTTTCATGACTCAAGGAGAAGTTTTGATTAGTTTTCCACATCAATTTTGGAGGCTACCTAGCTTGTTTTGGCCATAATGCAAAATGTCAGAAAAATAAAATTTGAAGATTACCCACTTCAATTTTAAATGCATTTCAAATTTTGGTGGAATAGTTTCAAGAAATAAGGTATGATGTAATTCGATTGTTTGGGGTTGTATAAGCTCTACCGAAACACCATGATCATCTTACACCACAAATTAGTTACTCAGATGCCTATTTCAAGCACTAAATTAGAGGAAACAATGATGTCGATGTGCTATGAAGCTATACACATAATTGTGAAGAAAAAATTATACTCTCTGGGAAGGATGTGTTGAATGAATGCATTTTAATCAGCTTTATACCTGAGCCATGTTTTGGAAGAACATATCATCTTGTATTTCAAAATTCTCCTTCAGCAAGATGACATTTGATGAAGATTTATCCATAGTTGTCCAGTATAGATGCTAATATTTTATGCTATATATCATGGCCAATGATATATCTATTCAAGAGCCACCTAATACTGACTGAAAAGACCCTGACAAGGGTCAATGCTTCATCATCAAATAGTATGAAAAAATTCACAACTGGATATGATAATAAATCTATGATTTGGCATTCTAAAATTCATTGGACTGGAATGAAATTTAGTCCTTCAGTCTCAAGCATCATAAGGAAACTCCTCCTCCATTCAAAGGCTATAAGTTGTGGCTACTACCTTGATTTCATAAGTATTGGTTGGTGACAATAAGATTGAGAAGACTGAATTGGATTCAAAAGTTATGATTGAACATCTTGCTTTTGTTGAACTATTAGGGTGATACTCAACATGGGCATATGGATTAAGTTGATACCACATTGAGGCATCTTGTTATGCTTTGGGCCAAATTGACGATGGTAAATGAAGACTCGGTATATAGGAAAAAAAAAATTATTTCATTGATGTATCAATTTATCATCTTGGATGATCTCTAAAGCTTACATTTAACACTTATTAATTTGAGTGAATTTACAAAGGGAGCTCAAAATGAAGTCTTCTCAATGAAGCTAGATTCCATTTAAGTTTCATACATGGGATTCCATGGAACAATAGGAACTAGTTACATTGATTATAGTAACAATAGTCAAAGAGGATTTCCTTTCACAATTTACTTGATCAATTGATGAGAAGCTCATCCATACAGGTTGTCCTAGTACAGACAATGTCAGTAGAAGGAAACAAGCTACAATTGTAGTTGTGGAAACCGATGAACAACCCAGTTTTACCACCTAATAACCCTAGTGGGAAATGAATTGAGGAACATCAAATGGGTGAAACCAGTTCATCACAGGCACAACAGAATGCTTATATGAAACATAGTGAGAAAAGGCAACCCAATTTTGATATGAGGGCCATAGGGATGATACCGATGTCCTAATGAGAGATGAAGGTAATGAAGCAGGAAATCAAGACTCAGAAAGTACAGATAGTGAAATGTGCCTCACATTGCAAGCATTAACATCACTCTCCATTGTCTAGCTCTTCTTCACTTTCATCAAGTAGTGGCCTCATCGCATCCCCGCTAAGTAGCCCCAAGACTTGTGTCAAAGAGTGGTGGTTCCCGTGGTCTTACCAACAAACTATAATGCCTATGTGGGTGAGTGGTTAGCATTCCCATGTTCCTTCAAGGGGTCTCAAATTTGTGTGTGGGAGGGTGGTGAAATTTAAGACCCTTCCCACATTACCGCAAATGCTCCCATGAAATAATGCGGGTGTGTGGTGAAAGAAAAGAGTAGAAATAATAAGGTATAAATTGAAATATTTTACAAGTGAAGATATGGTCAAATATGATTTTCACCAGAAAAGGAAAAGATAATTTAGGGTAATAAATAAAAATGTGTGGGATAAGTGATTTTAAAAGGTGAAAATATTGATTTTGTGAAAACATTTTCACCTAGGGAAAATGGGTGATTATTTCACCGTATAAATATTGTGAAGATAAATATATTGGTGAAATATGAATTTCTAGAGAGGGGGATAGTGAAAATATTTTCATAGAAATGCAAGTGAATAGGAGAAGAAAAAGTTATCTTTTTGGGAAATAAATAAGAGTGTTGAATATATAATTTTGAAAAATGAATTTTGTGAAATACTGAGGAGGTTAAAGAATGGGTAATTATTTTATTCAAGGAATACTTTTAATTATGAAGTGAAATACTTTCACCAAGCGAGTTGTAAGTTGGTGATTATCTTTTCCAAGAGAATATTTTCTAAATGGTGAAAATACATATGGATAAATATGAGTGTGAAAATTACTAGCAAAGGAAAGATTTGATAATCATTAAGATTATTTTCACGGAGTTCAAAGATCGAAGAGATTAAAATTAAATATTTTAATTTTTTGAAGATAATTAATTAAATGAAGAGCTGCAACAAATGGATGTGTAAAGGGTCATAACCCTAAAAATTCAATGTATATTTGATAGACAAAAATTAGCATTATCATATAGTCAATAGGAATTAGAATTTGGTAGTAAGCTAGAAAATCATCAATAGTAGTAGATCATTAGTATAGCATATTCCATCCATCCATTTTCATATCTCAATACTTTTGTTATTAATGTACATCTTTTGAAGCAATATAATGGAGAAGATTGTGCTTAATTGGTGAATTTATTGTCAGTGTTCAACTATTGTGTTGATTTTCATGCTTATATGTTGTTGTGTTGTCTCCAAAGTGGTTCTCTTAAGTTATTCAAATTTACATAATTTTTTAGGACACATTTGTTGTTACTGTGTGGTTATCTTGATTGGTTTCTGGTTGGAGTGAATTAAACATCCTTTCAAATAATTCATTTTGATTGGCTCTTGCCTAGGATTAAAATCCTTTTAAAGTGATTATTATGATTGGTTTCCCTCAGGCTGAGAATTAAAAGTCCTTTCATGAGATCACAGTATCTTAGGAGAATAACACTTGGATTTATAAAGAAGAGTATAGTATCTTACTAACCTGCATGTTTGTACAAGGTGCAAACATTTAAAAGTGTCCAATAGTTAGAGTTAAGTTGAGAAGTAAATACACTCATCCTACAAATTTTTCTCCATCATCATAATCCACCCATCAACTCCATTCACCCAATAGATTAGGCACTAGTCAACTTTAGAACATTTCTATACAAATTCAACTCACACTCTTGATTATTCAAACACTTTTATTAGGAATTATTTAGTAATCTTTGCATCTACTTCACACTCATGTGCCATATTGAGTAGATTTCCCAAGTTAGAAGTCAAATCCATACATTCAAATCTTCCTTATCACTCAAGTACACCCGCCTAGGTCTAGAAAAGCCTAAAGAGCATGGGGTGATAAACCATATTCACCTCATTTGTTAGCTGAAAATGTATTAACAGATTGGCACCCTCTTAAGGTTCAAAACCTGCATTTTTGAGACCTAACAAGACCTACCACTTAGGACACCTTTTAAATAATTAAAACCACATAAAGAAATTATAAAACCTAAAATAAATAATGACATTTAAAGAGGTGACTCAAGGGTCTAATAAACATCTCCCACATGCACTTGACCCTTACAAAAAAAGGATGAATACATATCCTTGACAATACTAGAATTTTCCAAGAATGACATGAGGGAAATAGCTATGTGACCCCTTCATCAATAGTGGCCAATTTTAACCTATTTTCTCAACCAGAAGGAGGTGTTAGTATTTCTCGTAATTAATAGTATTTGAAATAGATATCATATGGAAAATACTCTTCTAATGATAATAAACTAAGGAATTAAATCTACATATAATTTAACTTTACCTACTTCCATAATATCCTTTATAGTCGAGCAATAATTGATCATGTTATTTAATATCAAAATATTACCACTTATCAATAATCAATTTTACCCATAACGAATACTAATACAACCAAATATTGAATATCAATCATTACCTTTATATTCACTTACTCACACTCATAATATAAATCACCTAACATGATGAAATCCATTAATATACATAATGATATTAACAATAATGAAACCTCTCAGTCATTACATACTTATGTAGATAGGGAATAGACGTCATCTAGCTATCACAAAAAATCACAAAAACCACTAGCTAGTTAGTTAACAATCAAAAATATAAACAACTTGATGTATAGGAACAATAATAAATAATGTATATTTCCCAACACAAAATAACATAAAATATAGGACATGAACTTTTGATGACTAATAAGATCAACAAGGCCACAAGGGGTGGCGTCTTACATGGAACACATGGGAAATGAAACATTGAATAATGGTAAGAATCCTCTAGAGGATGGTAAACATAAAGACATTATAGTCTTTAATGAATAATATTGTGAAGTTGATTTTCAAGGAGAAATTATTTCAGCACTAGAAGATCTTAATGCAACAAGAAAATAAAATGAAGAATTTAAGATCAAACTCAAAAAATAAAAAGAGACAATCATCAATTTGAAAGTTCAAGTTGAAGAAGGTAAGAGGTTTGTAGACTGTCTAAATACTAAGCTCAATGACAAATCAATTGAATGCTACAAGCTTGAAGAAGAAATTGTCTCCTTAAAGAAAGAATTAGAGAAATCAAATGACTAAATAGACAAAGTCCTAAAACTCAAGAAAATCACTAATATCCTTGATGAGAGAATCAATTGGAAAATACCTCTGAAGAATAAGGGTGGTCTTGGATTTGAAAAGGTCATAGCTCAAATATAGATATCCTTGAAATGAAAAAAGAAAAGGCCTATTCTGAAGACTCTAAGAAGACTAAAGATGAAAAATAGGAATTGGATGATGACTTCATAAAGGTCAACAATTAGAAGAAAGGCTTCAATAGATCTCCTCCTAGATAGGTTGTTACTTCCAAGTTCTCTCAATCCTTTCATGCCTACTATTATTTTTCAATAAGTTTGGCCATAAGGCTATCAATTGTAGAACTAAAGCAAGAAGAAATGACTATATGAGTAGGAACTCATTTGTGCCTCTAATACATAATGCTATGATTTATCACTCCTTTTATGGTTATTGATATGCATGCAATAAGTTTGGTCACAAGGTTGTTGACTATAGAACTAAAGCAAGGAGAAATGGTTTGGCTTCAAAATAGAATATTGTCTACTATAAATGCAAAAACTTTGGGCACAAAGAAATATTTTGCAAAGGAGTTTTTGTGAAACCACATGTTGATCATAAGAAGATAGAGGAAAAGAAGGAAGCTACAAAATTTTGGAGAAAGAAACAAGGGCAAGATAATGAGATGAAGGATGAAACTATTCTTATGCATTATGCACAAGACCTCATGATAGATTGAGATAGAGAATTAGCTCAAGGGGAGCTACCATCCACAAATATTTTAGCTCCCTAAAAAGGATGAAATGTTGAGTATCACAACATGCAAGTTGATTTGTACTAGTTTTTCTTAAACATATGATTTTTGAGTAAGTTAGAACTTGTATCTCAATTTTTTTGAGTAAAAACATGATATGCTATTATTTGGAATGTATTTGATTCTCTATGAAGACACATAGAAAACCAACAAATTTTCACCTAGCAAGGATAAAGTGCATTAATTTTGAAAAGTTAGGTAAAATGCAAGTTACTTCTACTTTAATTGCACACTATAAGCTCATTTGAAATGAAAGCACTTACATTTAGAGCTTAGAAGAGAAGAAGGTGTTCAAAGATCATGGTAATTTGAGGAGAATCATGAAAAACATCAGAAAAAATTCATTCTTCAAATTTACTCATAAAACCCTAAGTTTTTGAAGTAATTATTATGGCGACTCCCCAATCGGTTGATATTGCTGAGAAACCAAGGCAAAAATAAAAGAAGTATTATTTAAAGGTCATGAAGGTTGATAAGGATGAAATGTTTTCCTTTGTTATGGCATATGTGGTATATAAAAAGGATGTAAGGATATACATTCACTCCACTCTGAATGAAATCAACCATGTAAATTTTGAAGAACTATATAACATGCCCATTGTTCTACCTAGTAATTTTACTAAGTTTTACCCACAAGTGGATAGTTATGCTACTAGCATTACGAGCCATAAAAAAAATTCTTTTCTATTCAATAATAAATGCATCATTTTAAATATAATTTTATCCAAACTTTCCATTGCATAATCAAAGAATCATTGCAATAATATAAGTATGATTTAACTTTACATAAATATATTTAGAATAACATTTCACTTTTACAATTTCCATATAGATGGATACATGATTATATGTGTAGCTTCAACAAGCTGGCATAAAATAGAAATACAAACTAATACAAATGTTCCAGCATTGATGCATACATTCTAAATGTCCCCTTTCTTTGGTGCATAACTTCTAGTTGTTCCCAATACTGGTATGTACATCTTGAATCAGAAATACCAATTATCTAGAATGTCCTTCCAAATCTTGGCCACCAATTGCATGAGGAGAAGCATCACTCAAGCGCATTTCCACCAACCATGGACTTACTACGATCCTCTGCACAACTACCAAACTGGTAGATGTCCCTACCCTTTGACAAAGAGATTGGTTTGGTAACCTCATCCTTCAAATAACATTTTCTAAGCATAGTGGTGTGTCCAACATATCTAGAGCTACCATAATGTCTACTACCTCATATATGATTACCCTAGCCTAGAATGTAAATTGGATCACATAGTGAACTGATAGTGTAGATAGTGGCTACCTACACTACTTTGGCCAAAGATTCATCACCTAGTAACTTTGAGTGAGGTCTACAATATCACCGAATTTAATTACTTGATTTGTATTGACCATTAGTATTCTATTTGAAGACTATCCCCTTTCTCGTGGATTTTCCTAATCCCAGGAATAACCTTCCCATTATCTCATATCTATAAGGCATTGCTTCATAGTGTCTAAAGGAAACTCTATCTTACTAATTAACGTCATGGATTAAACATAATGTCATAACATTAAATGACTCTATTTCCAAAGTACAATCTCAACAATGAAAGACTCCCATCAAAAGTATAATCTCATCCAATAAATGATCTCAATCAAAAGTATAATCCTTAACAATAAATGACTTCAATCAAAGATAAATCAATGATCAAATAGTCAATCCGATTATATAGGTTAATCCCAACCCATGTGCTTCAATCAATATTCAATTAAATATTCCAACCAAGTAGGTTATTCTCAACCTAGGGTTTCAATCATGTAAAGTAACATTCAAGTGATCATGAACCAATCCTAAAACTTCTCTTTTTAAGATACCTTAAATATTCACATGTTTACTACATCTGTATATAATCTGGAGGACATTATCATCTTATGAGGAGTTGGTGCATCTACGCCCATAATCCTCTCACAATATAATTTTGGGTTACCAAAATGTGAGTCCTCTTTTAGCATGAATAGGAATGGACTCTAAATCAAGATAAGAAGATAACACAATCATAAATACATTTAATCAATCCTATAGTTGAATGTTTGATATAATCATAAATTTTATACCCTAACTCTAGGGATAAGACTCTATTCCTACTTTCAAGGAGATACGAGTAATCAATCAAGTATAGATTAACAATAAGGTTTGAACTTCTTATTGTACTACTAAACTTGTTTCATAAATTTTTAGCTAGCATTATATGCTAATGAACTCAAGTTACCTTAGGACATCAATGTAAACCACATTTCACATTTCATTCTACTTACGTATAGTATATCCTAACTACATATATTCTATACAAAAAAAACTATTATCTAAATTCCCATATAAGGTATATAAAAATATTAACCCAATAGATAAGTTCCTCCAAAGAAAGAAACAAATAAGAACATTCAAGAATAAACAGGCATCACAACATACCAAAAAGACATCATTTCCAAACATGACCACAAAAATAAATAATCTTTCCAACTTAATAACAAGGAGGACAAAACAACATACATGTTCAAATCTCCAACTGAATAATCTTCCCTCCTAGCTTAATGGCTCAAGATCGCTTGTAACTTCCACTATGAACAACCAAAATTCCTCTACTAGATTCTCTCAAAACCTCTCATCAAAACCAATGTAGAAAAATGAAAAACTCTCTCTCAACTCACTTAGCACAAAATATTACAGAAAAATAACACAAAGAAAATCAGAATGACAAGTGTAACAATTGGTAGAATGGGAATCTCTATTAATACTAATTTGTGGGCAATCGAAGTCTATAAACAAGTCAGTATTTCTGCCACCTTTCTAGCTTAATGCAATGACTCGCCAAGTTAACTCATAGGTTTGCAACATATCACAGTCCTTTCCATTTAAATGGTTGACTCGACTTGATATATGGGACAACAAACTCAAAACAATTTTCCTAATTTGAATTCATTTACAAAATGTTACCATGTTTATACTTGACTAAGTCTAAATACTATTTGTAGGCATAAATGTGCATTTAAAAGACTTCTTTTACATTCCAAACACTAGAAAATATGGCGCCACCTCCATAAGCTTGGTGCCACAAACATAGCATGGGCTTTGACATATTTCAGAGGTTTCCAAACAACATTCACTTACTTAAAAAACGTTTACACAACAACACAACTCATGCGTGCTTTGTTTCATGTTTTGACTTGGGCTTATTTAAAATTTAAGCATTGTCTTACATTCCACTAAAATTTGTGCCATGTGTTTTATATGCACCTCCTTCATTCAAGCGCTTCACTATGTGTTGGTCTTCACTATCATTTCAAGCATAAATTTCAAACTATGCAAATGCATTAACATCTAGGGCAGTGACCTTTATCCTTCTTGTAGTGTGTAACCTTAGCCATAGGAACTTCATATCTCATAGCACATTGAATTCTTAATATGCACTGCCTTTACATACTTTAAACAACACTTTTAATTCTTTATGCAATGTCATTTATATATGCTCTAACTTCTACTTGTTGCGCCCTTATAAAAATATTACTCCATAATCTATGCGCAACATCTTGTATTATGTTGACTTTGATATCAGTCAAGCTTTCACCATTATATATTGTGCCAATATTAAATCTATGCAACACTTTGTAAATGTGCTTACACGCATTAAAAATACATATATTTGTTAATATATATATTTATATTCCACATGATATATATATTAATACATATACATATTATCACATGCACAAGATTATAGAATGCATCAATTGCCAATTGATATAGATATAAATATATTACTATATATGCATATTAAATTCTTTGATCGATATTTTAATATATTAACAATTATATATATATGAATACGTATTGACATTACTGTCATAAGCACACACATATATATGTTGGTGTAATTAATTATTAATTACACTTTGCATAAGTTTACTTAGGTAATTATTTAATTCCTAAGTTATAGGTTCTTATCTTTATCTTATTGAGCTATCTTGTTGCTCAAGATAAGATTAGGGTTTTGCATCTTTGCTTTTATAAAGGAAATCTTTATCATGTAATTATTGAATATTCAAATAATATTATGTTGCACATCTTTTTGCAACCTCTCTTGCTTTTATTTTTTCTCTTCTGTAGAAGGATATTTTGGTTTGCAAATCTGATCTTGGTTTCTAACATGGTATCAGAGCCTTGATTTGCAGCCCCTTCTCAGATTTCTGGAGAGATTCATTGCAGAGTTCATTCAGGATTCCTTGAGGGTTTCATACCTCGAGTTTGTCTCTCTATTTGGGTGCTCTTGCATGGTTACTTTTGGTGCATGCTGGAGGAAATCTGGGCTCATATTCGAGTTTAGGGCTATCAAAAAAGTCAAGATTGACTTTTGTTTTGCTTGAATCTGACATTTTATGCCAGAGTTATGAGGGTTTGAAGATTTATCAGATCTAGGAGTTGCGAAGCTTCTGGTGCATTTTCAGATAGATCAGACCTCGCCATTAGATCTAGAGCATCCGAGAGATGAAAAATGACATATAACTCACCTATATTCAGCGTTAGCTATTTGTGAGGCAAATTTTTTTTACCCAGTAGGCCGTACAGCCCGCCAGGTATAGTGTACGATTTAGCTGCAAAAAATATATATATTTTGATATGTTCTGCAAAATAATTTTCATCAGGCTTTATAAAAATATTTTGGGCTTATTATATCGATTTTACTTATAAAAATGGGGTTTGATTTTTTAAAAAATCCGTGGGCATTGAATTCCCTGGTGCTGTCATACCAGGGTCTGTCATCCAATACCCTGCAACCGTCAGCCCCCGCTTTCTCCACTGGCCACCCTTATCTCTTTGGGCCTGTCGACGGGAACCATCCCTTGCCGCCGAATTCATTTTACCGGCCCCCATAGCTTCTCCTTCTGGTTTTTGGTGCTATCTTTTCCTCCAGCCACCACTATGGCTTCATCCGCTAGCCAGCTCTGTCTGCCAAGCCCTCTTCTTTTCGCCCCGATTCTATCATAAGCTCCGGGGGGGCTCCCAAGACCCGCAGTGGTGCCATTGGCAGCACCACCCTTGCGCCGCCTCCGCTCCGCCCACCGCCACCCGCCTAGTGGCGGGTTTTATTTTTTCTTTGGCAGTGCCCGTGGTCACATCGTGGACCAGGGGCCATGCCAAAAGGAGCTAAAATATTGGGCCTGTTTAGCCTTGCAGTACCCTAAATTGCCATTTTACAACCCTTTTTTTCATTTTTCCATAACTTTTGATCCCGGAGGCAAAAATTTTGAAACGAGATATCGCCGGAAAGCTGACGAGCCCATTTTTTTGATGGTGTAGTTTGTTTCCAGAGATTTTTCTATTTGATGGGATATTTTTCTAGTTGAAGTTAGATGTTCAGATTTCACTTCGGAGGGCATATCATTTGACTTGGTGATCCTTTTTTCTTCATTTTCACGGCATCGAAAGCTGATTTTGTCCTTTACATAGATATGACATCAGTTTCTATTTTCTATTTATGCATATTTATCATGTTCTCCTTCTGCAATCATTGGGTATTGTAATAACGAACTGATATAAAGTTCCATTAAGGGGGGTTCTTGCATCCATCTTTCGTATTGGTGACAACTCGCATGAGTTTGTCTGGTTTCCTATTGTTTCCCTTAGCTTCTTTCTTGCTTAGCTAGACACATCATTGGTTTGCTTCAGTTCACACTTCAGTTGGGATTTTATGGTTCTTGATCTGCATTGGTTTAGATCTTTCTCATTTGAGGGCCATGTTTTTATGGTTAATGTTCCAGAATCTTGATGGTACTCATCCTATGGGTAGTTTTTAGTTTCAGTTTGGCATTGGCTTTGAGAGACACAATTTCTAGATTTGTCATCAGTATGGGTCCATTCATCCTTTCATCTATTGTTGCTTACAGATCCCAGGGTTGATCCAGTATGTGAGTTTCCTGTGTTCCTTGGCATCAGGTGTGCTGTTGCATTTGTGATTCCATTTTTTGTTTCAGTTGTAGAAATAATTATCTTTCCTTGCTTGCCAGATTTGCTGTTCCAGTGTTGCTTCATCAGAGTTCTTCCAGTGCTTCTTCACAGCAGTTCATCTCTTTGGGGGGGTTTTTCCCACTGGGTTTTCTCTCTCTTTACATTTGTACATGAGTACCTGATCTGGCCTTGTTGCCGAGACTCATATTTGCATAATAATCTGCTTCTCCCTAAGTTGCACTTATGGGGGGGGTGTTGGTGTAATTAATTATTAATTACACTTTGCATAAGTTTACTTAGGTAATTATTTAATTCCTAAGTTATAGGTTCTTATCTTTATCTTATTGAGCTATCTTGTTGCTCAAGATAAGATTAGGGTTTTGCATCTTTGCTTTTATAAAGCAAATCTTTATCATGTAATTATTGAATTCTCGAATAATATTATGTTGCACATCTTTTTGCAACCTCTCTTTCTTTTCTGATTTTCTCTTCCGTGGAAGGATATTCTGGTTTGCAAATCTGATCTTGGTTTCTAACAATATATATAATCATTTTAGTACTCTTTATATACTCATGCATTTATACATATATAAACATATATCGAAATAATTATAACTATATATACATGTATTAATATATATGTATATATATCTATATTTACATTAACTTAATCATATATACATATATATTAGTATTTATATAATATCTATATATATGACATTATTTCAATATTCATATATATTCAAGTATTTATCAATTAACATATAATTATGAACATACAAAGAACTTCTACTCAACACAAAGAATCAATCACACAACCCCAAACTATAATTGAAGGTTACCTACCTGATTTCATGAACTAACTCGACTAGACCAACTAGGGTGTAAATGTGTGTACATGCTCAATTAGGCCAAATTAAGGGTTACCAGACCAAGATCCTCTCTTGAGTGATACTCCCCCTCTCTTCTGGAGGTTCATACCTATTCCTACATTCAACTTAATAAATCACAAAGGTAGTTATTTATTCACATAAAATCCATTAGCATCATAAATCATTTGCATCAGCCAAGCATTAAAGTAATCATATTTCAATACATATCCACTCATTGCATTTTCCATAAGTATAAAACATTATCATTCCTTCAAAAGCAATAACATCATAATACATATTCAGTATTTCATTCACCTATTGAATATATTATAGTCATGATCTACATTTATCATTATATTTACTCACAAGGTAAAAGTAACCTGGCAACTAATAAATGGAGTGTAACATAATTTCCCCCTTGTGAATCATCATCCCTGATGATTTAAAGAACTTAAACATATAGATTAATTCAAATAAGGTTTTACTTTCCATTTTCTAAATCATACAAGAAACAAGTATATTTCCAATTAATCTTTCCTCGTAGTATGACTCCTTGCAATATTGTCCTTCCTGGGCCTTGCACTGAGTGACTGTGCTAACATACATGGATAACTTGTGTGCTTCACACATACCTTCCCTCCAATAACTATACATCATATTAACTCATATGTACATCATAAGTACAATAGTAATTGTATCTTACATGACACCTATACCATAGTGACTTGTAAAAACATGTTCTCCTTGGCTAATACAATGATCTTTAGTGTAACCCAAATGGAAAATGAATTTCGGTGTATTGCACCTTAAATTGTGGGTCCCATCCTCCCTTTTTTCTTTACACCATCAGAAAACTCAGAATTTGATACCACCCATCACTGCCATAACCATTTACCTTAAGCATAATAATTTTGCTTCTTAACTTGAGCTTTGCATCAACAAATTTTTACTTGATCCTATTGATCTACTATTCCATTTGACAACCTTTATGGTCTAAGGTTAATCCTATTTCTTAGCTTATCTAAACTTTATAAAGATTCAACCCTTCTTCCCATATAACGAACCAAATCTCAATGATAGAAGTTTTATTATAATATAGTTTTCCTCAAATCCTCCAAAATTTGATTTATCCCCTTTTTCCTAATTGGCTAACATAAAGTAGTAATTTGAGCATTCATTCAATTGAATTTTCATAACATTATCATGGTTTACACAAAACCTTAACATTACTTGCTTGTTCCTATCTCAGATAACCTGCTTAGGCATATTAAGCAATTTCTTTACACAATATGTTGTTTAGGATTGATATCCTATAAATCAAAATTTCCAATCAAAATTGATTACCTTGGTGATTTTATCCACCATAACATTATGCAAGTTCTATTGACATAGAAAAATAAAATCTATTCTTATGATCTACCACTTCCTCTCTAGAATTCCCTGAGGGTATACAAGTCGTGTTGTTGATGACATCATGTCTTCATCTATTGGCATACTTGGACAACAACTTGCTACATACCTTGCAACATCTGACTCTATCCCCTTCCAGATTATAGTGGTTCCTCATCTAACAATTAATATTTTTATTCACGTGTCCTAAGTAAGACATCATTTACCTCATTCATTCTTTTAATCTCCCAGACTTTGTTACATAGGTTCTTCTTTCAATACATAATAGTCCATCTCAACTTAGTGAAAACTCTTCCATGGACTTATACCACATTCAATTCTCAAAATATAATGATTAAATATTTTTGCAGAGATAAAACTCCTTCATCCCATGACATCCATACCCTATATTTCTTTCGTACTCTAATCTCTTTTAAAGTCATAATTTGATTTCCTAGAGTTGCAATCCAATTTTTCAGATCAATCTATTTCTTCCGATGAGCATTTTATATTAGTTCGAGTAATGATTCTCATTTAAATCATGTTGGTTTTGATTTTTTTTAATACGCAAGGATTATATTTTATATTAAAATATTAGAAGAAAATACATATCATATGCAATGCACGTAATATCCACCGAACTACCATTGAAATCTAACCCTACCACCCCAGGGAACGCACCACAACAAGAGAAAAATTGACAGTCACCCTGCCCACCAAAAAACCCAGCTCCAGAACTATAACATTAAGACAATAAAATTCAGACACATAGGCCGAGCCTCATAGGAACCCATTTAAGTCCGCAAATGTGGAGAAGTCTTCTACCCATTGCAAGCCTTCCTCCGCCACCAACCCTATCTTTCATTTCAAAAATTCAATGGCCATTGTCGAGGTCATACTGTGCCTCATGAGCTCAACTCCCTTCAAGTCTAAGAGAAAGGGGTAGACCTTCACTGCTTCATCCATCTTCCATAGAAGCTCCAATTCAGAGGGATGTGGAATCCCTTTTCCCATGAAGGCTACTTTCAAGGTCTGCTCCAGACCACCAGTAGGTTGCCGTGGAATAAATTCACCATCAATTCTCTAGCCTCTACCTTGGTCACTTCTATGTCCAGGATAGCAGCCAAGAACCGTGAGGATATGTAGGCATTATCCCTTGTGAACTCCTTTCTGGCCAAGTGTCTCTTTCCTAAAACCATTTTAACTGCTACCAAGACCAGGGGATCACTGACGAGCAAAATGCATTTAAGCCTTTGGTCTATGATCTCCATGAACGGTGCTTGCCTTTCCATCGCCACCAATGAAACTGGAGTATCCATGCCAAAACATTCCAGCCCCTCCATGGAGACTGAAATAATGAATTTTGAGCGGCTCACTTCGCCATTATCTGCACCCCAGCCAAAAAAACCCCCTGCATAGAGACAACCAACAAAAATAAATTTTGAAAGCACACGAGTGAATTTCCATCATCCACCAACATTAAAAATCCCACAAACAATAAGGCCAAACCATAACACACGAACCAAGAATAATGGCGATGCAAGGCTATTTTTCCTTGCATGTAACATTCATCCTTCAAGAACAAGCTTTAACTTGAACATTACCTTGTAATAAAAACCATCTGCCACTTGGCCGATTTTCTTGATCTACTATGAGCTTTGTACCCTTCGTGCCTCTGCATTTGGAAAGATCATCATAATTCACTAAAGCAACGGTCACTTCCATGAAGTACCCTATTTTGAGCAGACTCCCACCCCACATATAACCTTCCATCGATGGCCACTTGGCATTGATGCCTTCGACTGCCACAAGAAAAAAGGGAGAGGTGATGTGGCCTTGCCACATGTCTTCCCTCCTTCACTACCCTCCCTACACCCCAGTGTCCTCACTCTCCACCACCAATCATCCACCATATCTTTTAGCCGAGCTAGTGGGTGAAAAGGAGAAGGGGTGAGAGTGGGGGGGGCACCCTACCACCCACATGCTGGTTTTGATTTTATCTTTCAAAAGATATCAACAATTGTTACATACCTAGTTTCTAAGCATGAACATTTTCTCTATAACTCACAATCATGAGTACATGAATCTTCCCTTTGTGATAGCATAGGCGATAATCTTTCCTTCCATGATTAAGCATGCTTCCTTCTTCTTTAAAGCATCAATTAATCTTCCAAAATAAATATGTATAAAATTGCATTGTAAGTATTTTTTTCTCATTGGTCATAAGTCGTGACCTTTCCAATACCTTTCTCCAATAATTCCAATACCTCAACCTTTTTTGTCATGGAGTATAATACTTCATTTGAATCATGACTTATGATGAAGTCAAAAGTTCTTGAAAATACATCATTAAATTTTGTTGTGTGGAGTACTTTATCTAAGACTAACTACTCTCCCTCTTCCCCCCTTAGTGTTTCCAAGACTTTTGATCAACTTAAAGTTGAACTCTTAATATACATTTGCTTTCTCCAAATTGAATTAATTTATCATTAATTACTATTGGCCTTTGATATTTGATCTACCATTACTTTCCTTTCTTACCCTCTATGGTATACATTGAATATACTTTCTTGTTTCCAAAATTATATTTATCATCACCATCTAATCTTTCAGAATCAACAGTTGAATCCATTGTTGTTGAATATCTGGAATACTGAGAGGGGGAGTGAATCATTATTCCAAAAAACTAGTCAAATAAAATCCATCTAAACATTATTACAATTTTGATTTAATTAGAAAGAGAAAGCATACAAACAAGACAATGCATCAACACACATGAACACTAGAATTTTTACATAGAAAACCAAAAAAGGGAAAACCCACGGTGAGGGTTAACTCACAATATATTATATTCAAATACAAGATATTACAAGGCTCACTATTAGGACTTACTATCCTTAAAAAAAGGCTCACAACCTGAATACAAAATATGGCTAACCACCAAGATACAAAAGTTATGGTTCACTACAAAGAGTATGAACTGATAGAAAACACCTTCTATGTGTAGGGTTTAGTTCCAATGAAGCTCTGAATAAGAAGAACTGCCTCTCATAACAATTGCTTAACAATTTTGTTCTAATCCTCAATTGATAAATCATTTCAGCTTGGATCTTCACATATCCCTTGATTCTCTTCACTCTTTACTACACTTCACCACATACCATCACTTCTCTCTTTCTTCTTCAAAGAATCTTATATATATACAAGTATATCTCATTCATCAATTAGGTCAACCTAATTAGATGAAAAAAACAAAGACACTCTTATCGGCACCATATATGATCTAAATTTTTTTTTTCCATGTAGTGCATCATGTCAAGTTAGCATAGATCTATGAAAAATATCCATAAGTTATGTCTAGTCTTCTTAATGTGTGGCATACGTTAGGTCAGCCAAGACTAGGACATAATCACAAAAACTATAAACCAACATACAATCCTCAAAGCAAACACCGTCTGGATTTGATATTACATCAATTTCTCATCACACTACCACCATAGAGACTACCATTAGAACCACAACATTAGAATGTTCATCTTAGGAAAATTCGGAGTCTCCCACACTAATATGCAGAGCAGAGAAACACTTGTAGAGTACAGAGCAAAACTCTGCCAATGATAACTTTCTACTCACAACACAAAACTTCTTAACATCTAGGATAGAGTTGTCTAAATGAGACATGATAGCATGGTTAAGAGATTAGATTCAGACCATTTTCTTGCAGTGATTTTTGGACTCTTGTAGCACTATCAAATTATACAAATTGGAAGTTCCCATGTTGAAATATTTTCCTCTGCACACTCAGAAGTGTTAGTGAAAAATCAGCCCAAGTGACTTACTTTGGAGGGTCATAACTCAGAGCCAAATAATTTTCATGCCAAACCCCGTGCTAGGAATATTTAGTTGATGTATGTAAACATGCATGTCATTTTTTATCTTCCCATGATGAGTTTTGACAAGGTTTTGAAATGCAAAGATGGAGGGTTTTGGAACAGTTTTGTTGTTTGCAAATTCTTTGTCTTGTGAAGTGGTCTCCTATTCAAGTTGATATTTCACAGCTAGATGATTGTCATGAAAAATGGATTGTTTCCCCACATTTTTCCCACATTCATATGCTACCTCATTTGGTTTTAGATCCTCATGATTAAATTTGATATTTTTTCAAGATCAAAAGCAAATGCAGTTTGTTCTACTTTTACATTTGCATTTTCAAAATGTTTCAAGGTGGTCAACTTTGACCCCTAATATCTTGTGAAGAATATTGATTGAAGGAAAGCCCTCTTGTGCGTGTGCTCAATGGACCTAAATGAGCTCGTGTTTCCATTGGCACCTTCCCAGGAGATGATTTAATATTTTTTTCAAGAAGTTGACATGGTGAGCCCTAATTGGTTTTGAATAGGTGTAGTTGCATAAAAGTCTAAGCTACTTTGACATTGAATATCTTGCACCTCATGATCTATTTTTCTGCACTGAGTTTTTGGTTCAAATGTATGCATTCCTATCCATTTTTTATGGTTCCAAGAGATTGTTTGACCAGTTTTCCAAGGTGATTCTTGAGGCTATTGGGCCAGTTTTGATCACTGTGCACATGTTAGAAAGAAGATTTTAATGAGAACCCAATTCATTTTTTCACCTTAGGAACATTCAAAACCAACCTCCAAATCAATTTAGGATAAAAAAAATTTCAAAACAAAATTGTTTTTAGCTGGGCCCACATGGGGCCCTGGCATGTTATGAAGTTTCATATTAAACAAGAAACTTGAAGACAACCAAACATAGGGGTCAGCATACATTGAATCTGTTAGCAAAGAAATGGTTGATAAGGCCATGGAAATAAGTTCATTAGATAAAATTGATAGAGGCAATATTGTTTGAGGACTATCTTTGCTAGAAGATAACAATTATGTGAGTATATGGCAAAGCTAAAAACGAGTGGAAATTAGGTAGTTCCTTTAGGAACACTTAAGTATTGTGTGTCTCCACCTCACCAAAAAGAATAACTTTTTGTATGCCAATATCCTATTGTTCAGAGTTTGATAATATCAACAAAGCATTTCATGGGCATCAAGTGCACCAAGTTCTCTTCAAGCCCCAAGAATCATGGTACAAGATGAAAAGTTTCAATGATCACAATCTTAGCATGAGTATGGTTTATGATAAATTATGAAATGGGCATCATTCATAAATCTTGTAGGCATCAACAAAGTCATGCTGAATCAACCAAGGTTGCAAGAGAAAGAAAAAGGGAAGAGGAGATGCTTCACTTGAACAACCATGGGATAAAAGTCACAACACTATTTGATTTTGCAGGGCTATTTGATCAACTATGTGATACTAAAAAGGCGAATCAATTACACAGGAAAATAATAATAGGTTTTCCTAATTTTGTGGAGGCATATCCATTTTTGTAGCTGCAGCACAAGTTTGGAATGCATCAAATTAAAGTTAGAATTAAAGGAGAAGGCTTTCAAGTAGACTCAAAACACACTAGATGCTTGATGAAAACATATTGAATGCTTTGTGTTTGCTTGCCGATATGGAATCACAAACAAGTGACAAACATAAAGCAAAATAAATAATGAATGCCGCGCAAAGTGAAGCAGGCACGGGGAATTCCTTGGCTAGTTTTTCACTTTGAAATGGGAGTTTTTTTGTGGATTTTTGTAGATAAGGTTGGATACAAAGAACATGGGGTTGCACTTGTTTAGAAGGTTAAATAATTGTTTTGTAAGGCACTTACACGATGATTGTTTTGTGAATAAGGTAGCTACTGTACTAGCTAAAGGTAATCAAATTGATATGGTAGAGAAAATTTCACATGGGTACATGGTGATGCAATGGAAAACACCTGTCTTGATGCCTTTCATGGGTAAATCTAGCATGATTACCTTGAGTAAGGACGACCAGTGCTTGCAGTGTAAATGTATCAAAATGATTTGAGGAAATTCCAATGTGGATGACACCAAACATAGAGCAGTTCCAGCTTTCCCATTTTCCTCCCATCATTCAATCAAAATCAGTCCATCCACTTGCATATTTTTGGTCATCCATCATCCATTATAGTCCCCAATCCATCCAAATTCCTAGTTTTTCACTTGGATTAGTGTAAGAAGAAAAGTTTGAGATGTAATCAACTCACTTGAGGCATACACTATAGAAGTTAAGGTAAACATAAAAATGAGGCAAGCTGGATAGTCCAATGTTGAACATTGGAAATCCTAATATAACTAAGTAGTTGCAACATATAAATGGAGAAAAGCTTCAAGGGGACATGACACCATATTTGGTGAAGAGGGAGGTTTGCGTTTGTAGTAAAAATGAATCAAATTTTTTGGAAGAAATTATATTTCAATAGGGCTTCAATAGAATATAAGAAGAGTTGCAAGTTGACTACCATAAACACTAGCTTGGTTGTCATGATCGATGAGAAGCAATTGAAAATTAGATATCGATCAAAGGAGATTCTTCCTTTGTAATGTTTCAAATCCTAAATTCCCATCACTCGTCATTGAAGGTTCTTTGCATTTTCTTTGTATTTCAATGATCGACGATGGTGTGTGCTTCCCATCACCCATCACTGTAAATTATTTCCATTTTCCCACTTCTTTAGTGATGCATGATGTGTTGAGAGGAGAGGACTTTGGTGGGCCCATGAAAGGCTTAAATTGCATGGGTAAATATAAAATATTTGAAGCCCTCACAATTCTAAAGTAAAGAATTTAAAATATAAGGCAAAGTGAAAAGGGGTACGGGTAAATTTTTGCCCGAGGCATTTTTTAAAAATATTTGTAATGTTAACGGGGAAAATATTTCAAATGAAATATTTGAAATATTGTGGGTACGGTCAAAGCTGAAGAGGGGTTAAATTGCTCCATTATAAATATTGTCTTTAATGGAGTGAAATGTGGAGGGATGGGTGATATTTTATTTTGCTCGGCCGAGAGTGAAAATGAAAATGTGAATGGGGTGGGTAATGCTTTTATAATGCCCCACTAAAATTAAAATTCTCACCCCAATTTTAAATATGAGGTGCAAAGTAAAATGGCACGAAGGGATTAATTTATAAATTGAATAGAATATTCATTGTTTAAAAGAGTTTTCTTTGCTGGGAAAAGGGATTTCACGGGAGAGAAAATATTTTCTCAATTGCAGGGTAAATTGGAGGTGAAAATTTTTCACGGAGGGCTGGTTTTTCTATTGTTGTTTTGTTTTCAGAACAAAGATGTTTTATTGCAAATGAAGAGACATGAGAGAAGCTTTTTCTAATTTCTTGTTTCTTATCAACAAAGGATGAAACTTCCAGGTGTCTTCAACAGATTAATTTTAGGGCTCTTCTTCCTTCTTTATCTTCTCATTCTTTCTCATTTTATAGGGGTTCCATTTTCTAAAAGTTTTGCAAGGCAAATAGAGGCTTGTAAAAATTGTAAAGTGTCAAATTAGGATGGATTATATAACTATTAGTCATTAATCTAAAATGTTCTTGTGCTTTGAATTATGCTTCATGAATATACTTTATCTGATGACTGTCTCCATGGCTGAGATGTAATACTTTTTTTAATTCAATAATCATAGATTACTTGAGTTTTTTCATGCACATTTGTTGCATTTGAGCTGTATTTTTTATTTCCTTCTATTCAAAGAATAGAGTAATTTCTTTAGTAAATGTAACAAGAGTTTTTTTTTTTAGATGGATTTGTAAGAATGGTCATTTGATAAAGCTTCAGTGGTCTTGTTATCATAATGTGATAACATTTTCAAAGATCTTCAAAACATGTTCAACATTGTAGGATGAAATGTTGGTTATATGACTATGTAGCCCTTCTATTGGCACTGATCAACCCTTGTGCATCTTTTTTTTTTCAGTTTGGTCCCAATTATTAAAATCAATTAAAACCTTCCAATTATGTTTTATGGGTTATTTTTATCTACCATGTTCTCCATGTTGGTTAATGAAATTCACCCAATTTCTTAGCCAATGTTGAGTGATATTTCATTTTTCTTAGCATATTCTTGTGAGAGCATTATCTATTAAGCAATACCATATTAAGTGTGTGTCTGAATCTTTAGGTGTTGCTAAAAGGGTTACCCCCTAGGTCCTACAAATCCTGAAGTGCAAGGGAAATGGTTTCAATCTCATTTCCTATAGTTGGCCAAATCCATCTTTAAGTCTGAGTATAAGAAATTAGCTATTCTTTAGGACTTATTGGATCTATTGATTTTGGAAACCAACAGATCAGTGACTCTGCTAGGGATAAATTTGAATCTCCAAGTGTAGACTGATATTTCACAGAGTCATATTATTTAATAATTTGAACATTTGGTTCAAATATTAAAGGAATTCATACCTAGAGAAAGAAATTGTTGTAGTAAACTTGAAAGTTTCATGATATGTGGTGCTCTGCTAGTGAAAGGAACTCAAAAGGAGATTTATCCTTGAAAGAGCTTCATACTAGTTGAAGTTTAGTCCTATATGAAGAGAGGTGGTGACTCTGTCAAATGAACCTGATGAAGATGTGGATAAAGTTTCAAATTTACAAATATTTCTAGTCAGGAAGAAGAATTTGTAGCAGCTGCAACATTTCCAAGTATTCTTCACTTTTGGATTTCAAGAAATTTATGTGTGAAAACCATATTTGAAGTATTGAAAAAAATTTGATTCCCTATTGAGTGAATTAGCACTAACAAAGGGAAAGGATAGTAATATTGAGTTTTCATACTTCTAAATTATAATTTACAACCTATGTATTATGTTGAGGTATGCTTATTCTTGAAATATTCCCACTAAATAGATGTTAGGTGTAACTTCATTTGAATTATGCATTATGGTATTCTAACGTGATGATGAAAGCTAGAAATAGGGCAGTGAATGATCAACTATAGAGTTGATGTTTGAAGTCTGAAAGAGGTGTGTCCAACTACAACAATATATGCATCCTGGTATGGTTCCTATTGTGTGGTCTTAGAACACACCCCATTTTGTTACTTGGAAAAATGTGGACTCCCTCTTTTCTTTTTTTCCGTTTCATTTTTTTTTCTTTGGTGTTGCTTTGTGGTTAGGTCAAATACAGGCTTCATTTTCAATTCCTGCTTGGTCTTTGTTTTATCCCTTATCTTTCCTGGATTCAGTCTTTCAATCTTTTCATGAAGTTAATATTTTCTGAGAAATCAGAATCCTAGAGTTGTGTAGTTGTATCAAGTGAATTGTATCTTCAGTGGGTCCGAGTCCCATCTGGCAAGTCATTAGTCAATAGTGTTAATCTCAGTAATACCATTTTCTTCTACCGAAGTCTGGTAGTTTTTATTTCATTTCCTTTATTCGGAACTTAGAAACCAGAGATTTTGTTTTGCAACATTTTAATCATTTTTATTCTTTTTGATCTCTCTTCAACCCAGTTTTTGGTCATTTCTTTTGTTTTAGTTTTCTCTCAAGCTTGAAGGTAAGTGCCCCAATTCCCAATATTTCTTCTCAAAGGTTGGTACCAGAAGTCTTAATCCCAATGATCACAAATTGATCACGTATCTTAATGGATTATGCATCATCTTTCTCCTCTAGTAGTGAGCCCACACAAAAACATAGGCATTCATAATTTGAACCCTAATTCATAATGATTGCACCTTTATTCGAGGAATTAATGAATTATAATAGGTAATTAATGAAGGTGATAAGCTACTCTCGTACTTAGTACCACCTTAAGAATGCAATTTCTTTCATAACACACCACTTCACATCATGTTGCAAATTTGCAAAGGACATAAAACGAATGAAATAATACTGGTGCGCAGGGAAAGCTAAATTTTGAGAAACTAAGAGCATAGCTACCAAGGGTTTTGAAGCTCTATTCTGAAAATATTGTCATCGTCAACTAGAACCAGGTTTGTTTCAAATAACTAACATTTTGTTAGTTATTTTCATGCATGAAAATATCAAAAAAGGTATTTTACCCTTTTGAATTTGATGTGTTGATTATATTTTTATTTGATTTTATCTGAAATGGTAAATTGAGCTTTTTGTAAAATGGTAAGAAATTTGGTTAAATTTAACCCTAACTCACACACAAGATACACATTTGAAAATGCATAACACACCAGCAAGAATGAGTACTTTTGACGCAAGAGTAGAAGATGAATATAAATATTGTAGTTCACAAGCCATACCAATTGGTGTGGTAGTTATAGATACTCATATGGGGTGGACTTCTAATGTTGAAATTTGCACTCGGGTATGGTAGGAAAATGCTTCTCAATGTGTAGGAAATGTTATAGCAAGTGGGTTACTTTTAGCAGGAGGGTTTCCACCAGCAATGGAGGCCCCTGAATTGGTCATGCAATGTATGAATTATTACAAACCAAATAAAAGAGTCATTAAGAAGGGGTGAAGAACTTATGCATATCTCTCTCATAAAGGAATTATATACACATTTGGGCTTCCTATATTCACCTAGATGTATAATATTGATATGAAGGTGAAAGCCAAAACTTATCAGAATTCTGAAGGGTGCAACAAATAAATTATGAATACCTAATGGTGTCAAGAGCTGATTACACAACAAACCAAAGTAATTCTAAGGTCTATGTTCAACCAAGATATTCAAGATGTTATAACCATGCTAAGCAGGGTAGCTCGGTTGCGAGATGCTAGTAAATTTGAACCCTAGATGTTTGTGATAATATCTAGACTAATGGAGAATCCCGTGCAAATGTATTGGGGAAATTTTATTAGTGACAGATTGCATGAATAGATAACTACATTTCCCAAAACTAGATGTTTCTATATGTCTTCATATGTGATCTATTCCTATGCCATGAGGGCAAGTAAAAAAGGGTTGAAGAGAATTGGTACTTTGGTTAGAGAAGTGGGAAATAGTTTAATATATGCTCATTTTCCCCAAATCACTATCCACAGATACAAAGAGCATTACAAAAGATTTAATGATGTGTTCTCTATGAAGCTAGTTAGAATGATGGAAGGTGACAAAGCCAAAAGACTATCAATGGAGCAACAAAGTGTTATCAGACTAGTGGGAGGTTGGTATGTTCAGTTCCCCACTTTGTCCTACATTAGTGTGGAAGAGTTTGATGGACATCCTTTCATGTTGCCCAAGTATCCTTTAGAGAAAATTGTGTTATTAGAATTGGTGAGACAATTAAAACCATCTCAGGCTCTTTATAGCAAAGCTCATAAAAAGGCTTCCTTCAAATTTCCTATTGTGATAAGGAATTATAAATGCAGTGCAATTAAGGCAGCTGACTTGTGTGAAGAAGAACTGAAAACATATAATTTTGAAAATTTTACACTTCAAAGAATGTATTATGATATTGAAGGGAATATTACCAAGAACATTCCTAGTTACTGTGCTCATGTTCAACACCTATACGATTATTGGCTTAATTGTGAAGATGAGCACATAGTAAGGAAAAGAAAAAATGAAAGATTGTCCTTAAGATCTGCTCGGATTCTTATGCTTCATGATACTCCAGATTAGTTGAAAGAGGATGATGGAGAAGTGTTGAGAAAAGCTTATAACGAAGACAAAGTGTATGATGAACCTATCCCAAACCCAGATTATGAGGGTGAATAAATGACATCAATTCATGAGTTCTCTGTACCAATTTTGTTACACACTCAACACTGGATAAATGATTTTTGTGAAGCTTTAAGAGAGAAATGAATTGAACCCATGTTCTCAGAAGATAAACGAAGAAAACAAGAAAATGAAACTACATTTAAGAGTGGGGAACCTACCAAGAAGAAAAGGAAAACTAGTAAAGTGACTTATGGTATAAGAATTGAAGAAAGAAACCCTAAGGCTTCAAGTCAGGGAGTTTCATTAAAGCTAGCTAATAAGCAGAAATATGTAGAATCAAGTAAAGATAAATCAAAAGTAAGACCTAAAGGTGCATCTTCCTCTACAACAAAACCAAAGACTAAACCTACCATTGATGAAGAGGTAGAAGTAACAAAAAATGTTGGTGCACAAACAAGGTCTACTTCTCAAAGAGTTTCAACATTGTTTACTTCTCCCTCTATTAATATGGCTAATGTGAAACAAGCACTAGGAGGAACTCCAATTGTTTTGGATGAAATTTCTAAGGTAGATGAAACCAAAATTAAAGAATAGATGGATAGACAAGGTGCCATGTGGGAAAAAGTAAAAGAGAAGAAGTTTAAGGATAAACCCATGGTACAACCAATGGTAGAAGAAATTCTAGATACAAGGTCCACTCCTACAAATACTAAAGAAGCAGAATTTATACAAGGAACACTCACTTCAGAAGTGGGGAACCCTGATATTCTTGAGACGGAAGCAAGGGAGACTGTATGGTATCCTATTGATGAAATGATTATTGAAGATACTTTTGATTCCTAGTCTTTTCTTGGGAATAATCCAAATAATAATGAATAGTCACAAGTCTATGAAGAATCAAAGAAAGATCGGGTTGAAGTTGAAACTGAGAAAGAAGAAGCTACATAGGTTTCAGGTGATGGAGTTACAAATGAAGAAAATCCTAGTCTAGTAGAATACAAAGAAGGTGACATCCAAGAAGGTGATGTTGAACATCTAGATAGAAAAGAAAATATAAGTCTTCAAATAGAGGAGATAGTGCCAAATCCCAAAAATCTTGAATCTATGCCATAAATTTTTAAAGATTCCTATTTCAAAGGACGTGAAAAATAAAATTGAAGTAAGAGAAGAGGTTCTTGAATCAAGTGGAAACTAGGAACAAAGTAATGTTTTAGAGGTAGAACATGATGAAGATGCACCTGATTGGTTGATCAAGGAATTAGCTTCTCCAATGGAAGTAGAAATATTGCCTCTGGATCTTAACAATTTTATATAGGAAATAGATACTCCTAAACCTAGGCAGAGAGCTAAAGCTAAACATGTCGTACAAAAAAATGCAGATGGAGATAGAACCGTCCATATAGCTACTCTAATAGCTGACAAAAATAGACATGAGATAATGCCTAAGGAATACAAGATAACAAGTATTAATATTGGACACTCATCTTGGAGGCAAGAGTTGGAAGAAATAAAAATGAATCTGGATGCTACTGTTGCTATAGTAAAAAAGTATAAAATAAAGAAAAGATAATTAAAGGAATAGGTTGCTGCCTTGGAACATTTTATAAAATCACTAACTTTGTTTGGTCAACCATAGACTAAATTTCCCCAACATCTAGTACTAATGTCACAAGAATAGGTGGATGCAATTGCAGCAATTCTCCATAAAATGAATGTATTTGAAGAATGAATTGAATATTGGGTGAGGCAAGGAGAATAATTTATTACAGATGCAATAGGAAAGTACAAGGAAGCATATCATTGGTTTGAAAATTCCAGAAGATTTGAAAGTGAATGTAAGGTTTGCTAGGAGTAGGTTGATACTAAAAGGCGAAATGTTGAAATTCTCACACAAATGGATGTCCAAGAATTAATATAGAGATATGTAATTTTAGAGCAAGAAGTTCAATTGCCAGAAAATGTAAGAAATAGTTGAAATGGGAAGGTGACATGTTGATACAATGTATAGAATGATTTAAAATGGTCACCGTGGAATTTAGAAAATTACTTGACAAAGATCAAGACTTTATTGAAATGCTAGCATGTCAATGTTGTGATCCCCAAATGCTAGGATAGGAGGGTAAAGAAGCTAAAGCCTTCAAGGAATGAATTGAAAGGATTATTAGAGACCCTGTTCAATTGTTAACTCAGGAGGTCATTGATGAAATTATACAATGTAGGAACATTATAGCTAGATATGAGACAGACAAAGTGCAAAAGAATGCTAATATACTCTAGGTATCAAAAGAATACACTAGGCTTAAGCTCACTTGGAAGGAAATGCAAGGTATTTCAAAAGAATGTATGCATAAAAAATTGAATAATTTATGAGAATATCAATTGAAGAAAGGTGAAGAAAATATCCTAGAGCCTGAGCCTTAAATGATGAAAAGAAGTACCAGATATTGGATATTGGAGGTGTCCCAGAAATATTTTGTCTCATTTGAGTTTTGCAGGTTGTTCCTAGTCTCAGTAAATGTTTCCTGTCTGGTATTCTAAAAAAATTTGATAGCCTTGATCTATGCAAAGTATTGTGTACTGGAGTTTGGAAGTGAAAAGTGTTGTTGCTAAGGAAGTCAAAACTTTGAATTCATCTAGAATATTCTGATGACAATTGGCTTATGCCTTGTGCCACATTTTGATTTGCTATTTCTGATTCTCTGGATAAACTTTAAGTTTGAACTCTTGGGGCCTTGTTCCTATAAAATTCCATTTACTACTTTATATTTGTTTTAAGTTCAAAATTTGTGGATTCTGGAAGAGCCAAAAATTCTCCAATTTTGTTCTTTTTTCCTATTTTTTAAATCATTCCGGTCTAAAAACTTGTATGCACATAGATATTAATCAATATTGAAGCCAATTTGATAGCTACCTATCTCATGAATCTCTTTAGTTGGTTTTGTTAGTTTATCTGAACAAGACTCTGTGTTGTGTCGTTTAAGGGTGCATGCAGAACCTACTCTGTGTCCAAACGAAAACCCCTCTCTTTATAATCTCACACCATTTTATATGTATCTATGAATAATTTTGGTGAAGTATAAAGCGGTTTGCTTTGATTTGGTTAATTCTTTGGGGCATGCATGAAAAATAACCAGGATAAATTTTAATTTTTAATATTTTTTATGCTTTATCTTAGAATAGATGTTTAAATTTTGGAAAATGTTTCAAAAAATAGATGAATGAATGGAAATTTATTAAAAATATTTCATTTCCTATGAAATTGTTGAATGCTTAAAGCTAAATCTACTTAAGTGATAGAAAAATTGTTGATATTCATGAAGTATTATTTCAACTCTTTCAATTTCATGATGTCATTTTATGATTGAATTGGAAATATTGTGTAAAACGCGTATGATTCTTAAGGAAACCAGAAACAACCATATTCCCTTTAAGATTAACAACAATATCACATCATACCCTAAAGTGAACCTAGTACTATCAAGACCTGACTATCAGAGACTTGGGTTTGAACTAATCCAACCTTTGTCCTATCATATGGATCCCCTAGGGTTGTCTTTAGTTAAGTCTTTCAAGAAGGATAGGCTGTTCGTGGTTTGTCTGTGGTGCAGGAGCACCTATTTGATCACATGCCTCCATGAGGCCATATTGAGTAATTTGTTCCATTTTTATGTTTTGAGATTTTAATAAGCCCAAGAGGCCACCTTTGTGGTGTTATAGGTCCTAGGATGTTGTTCATTTCTCATATATTGTAAAAATTGTCAAAAGTGCAAAATTAGGTAGATGAAATGTCATTAAGGTGTTTTGTCAACACACTAATCAAAAGGTGGTTCCAAATAGTTGGTTTGGGTTTAAAATTTATAAATAAACCCTCCAAAACTCGAATTGGGGGTTGGAGACATCATTTTTGAAGTTAAATGAATGGAAACCTCAAGTTTGGTATGCATTTTCTGATTTTTACATTGTTACCAGGCTGAAGTTGTGTTTTGTACGGATTTTTATGGGATCAAATAATGGAGTATCATATATTTATGGAAATATCTCTGTTTCTAGTTTCCAATTCTTTTTGTCTCACTCAATTTTATTGAGTTTTGTGGAAGATATGATTATTTTGGTGAGACTGCCTATTCTAACAATATTGTGCAGGATTTATAGTCTGAAAAGTGTGATGGTGCGGAATATAAAGTCTATATTTTGGATTTGAAACCAAATTTATTTTTTTACCATGTGAATCTATTTTCATTTGCTTCAAGTCTCATCAAATTTAATTAAGATTTGAATGAGTTATGACCATTTTTGTGAGGGCAGGTCTAAACCCTACCTAGGGTTTGCAGTTTTGGGAAAAATACAATAACTTTCATTTCAACTGTTGGATCTTCATAAGAATTGGAGGAAAAATCTATAACTATGTTTTCTTCACTCTCACCAGATAGATTTTCTTCATTATTTGTTTTTTAGAAGTTATTAATGACTGTTCATGGCAATAAATTGTGGGCTGCCATAGTTATGTTTCCAATGTGATATACAATGCCAAATAGCATGTGTTATACAAAGATTGTTTTGGATTATTGTTGAAGGTTTGTGTGATGTGTTGCGAATCCTCCTAGCTCTACATAAAATTGGTATTAGAGCCTAAAAAAGACATGGGCTGGTGAAGTTTTTTGGTTTTGTGTTGGTGTTTGTGGTTGTGTGTTGTATAAGTTGAGGAAGGAACCTGATTGCCTAGGTGTGGCAAAGTAAAGTGGAAGCAAGGAGAGACTTGCTTGTGGAGATGGATTTGTTGAGAAGATTGGAAAGATATTTGTAGGCTGAGGATTCAAGAAATAAGTAAAGAGAGGAAAAAGAGTTGAGAAAGAAGGAAAGAAAGAAAAGGATAAGGCAAGAGAAGATGGACAAAGAGATTGTTGAGTTGAAGGGAGAATTGAAAAGACTTGAAGAAGAGTTCCAAGAATCCATGATGAAGATGGAACAAATGATGAAACAAGATACAAGTTGGCATTTGACATTGAAAATGAAGATGGTTTGGCCTATAAAGAAGATTATGAAGAAAAAAAGAAAACAAAAGAAGGTAGCAAATTCAGTCAAAGATGAAGAAGAAGATTTATGGGCACAATATGCAGCCATTGAAGAAGAATGGAATAGTAAGGTTGGTGATGGAAAATTCAAACAAGAGGAAGAAAAACTCATCAAGGTAGAAGAAAGCAAGGAAATTGAGGTTGAAAGTGAATTGGTGTCAAGATTGGATAAGTTGGTTATGGGTGAAGAGGAATTTGAAGTACAAGAAGACAAGGAGGAGACCTCAAGGTCTCTATATTTTGTTTCTAATTTTTCCTTGGACTATGTATGTGCAGGTTATGAAGGACAAAGTGAAGTGTTTGATGATATGATAGAGTTTTGGGACTTCCAAGTTGCAGGGATGCTTGATAGAAGAAGGCATAAGAAGAACAAAAGGAAGAAAAGACAAAATCTGATTGAAAATACAAAGGACAAGGTGCAAAGTAACTGGAAGACTAGGAAGAAGATAATTCAAAGGGGCTTGAATTCTTTTGCCCTCGGGAGTTTGGTGCAGGAGCACCTATTTGATCACATGCCTCCATGAGGCCATATTGAGTAATTTGTTCCATTTTTATGTTTTGAGATTTTAATAAGCCCAAGAGGCCACCTTTGTGGTGTTATAGGTCCTAGGATGTTGTTCATTTCTCATATATTGTAAAAATTGTCAAAAGTGCAAAATTAGGTAGATGAAATGTCATTAAGTTGTTTTGTCAACACACTAATCAAAAGGTGGTTGCAAATAGTTGGTTTGGGTTGAAAATGTATAAATAAACCCTCCAAAACTCGAATTGGGGGTTGGAGACATCATTTTTGAAGTTAAATGAATGGAAACCTCAAGTTTGGTATGCATTTTCTGATTTTTACATTGTTACCAGGCTGAAGTTGTGTTTTGTACGGATTTTTATGGGATCAAATAATGGAGTATCATATATTGATGGAAATATCTCTGTTTCTAGTTTACAATTCTTTTTGTCTCACTGAATTTTATTGAGTTTTGTGGAAGATATGATTATTTTGGTGAGACTGCCTATTCTAACAATATTGTGCAGGATTTACAGTCTGAAAAGTGTGATGGTGCAGAATATAAAGTCTATATTTTGGATTTGAAACCAAATATATTTTTTTACCATTTGAATCTATTTTCATTTGCTTCAAGTCTCATCAAATTTCATTAAGATTTGAATGAGTTATGACCATTTTTGTGAGGGCAGGTCTAAACCCTACCTAGGGTTTGCAGTTTTGGGAAAAATACAATAACTTTCATTTCAACCGTTGGATCTTCATAAGAATTGGAGGAAAAATATATAACTATGTTTTATTCAATCTCACCAGACAGATTTTCTTCATTATTTGTTTTTTAGAAGTTATTAATGACTGTTCATGGCAATAAATTGTGGGCTGCCATAGTTATGTTTCCAATGTGATATACAATGCCAAATAGCATGTGTTATACAAAGATTGTTTTGGATTATTGTTGAAGGTTTGTGTGATGTGTTGCGAATCCTCCTAGCTCTACATCAGTCTATGAAGAATTTATTTTCCCTATTGTTATGAGTGAAATCACTGTCAATAGTTCCTAGTACAACCATGGTCTGTGATCAGCCCCAACCAGGTTTTCAAAGAGGTTATAACACTGGAATATATAGACCCATCAATTTCAATGGAATTAATGGTTTCCCAAATGTCATCCCATCTAGAATCATAGATAAAATACCAAGATTGAATGGTGAGAAGTTTGAATTAACAAGTAGGCCTCTAGAAGAATTCAATAAATTGATAGATGACTATGAGGTGGATCATGAAGATGTTTGTGAGAACTTTAGAAGATGTTGCAGAATGCTAGTTTTCTAGCTTACCAATGCATTGCATATGTTCATGGCAAGAGATTAAGATACTTTTCATTGATTAGTTTGAAGGAATATCAACAAACAACGTGTGCTTGTTAGACCATCAACATTGGTATATCCAAGAGGAATTTGAAGAGAAACTTGAAAGAAAATTTAAATCCATGTCACTTATTGATGCATTATGTGATATAAAGATATTTGAGGATGAATCCTCTTATGAGTTTCATGATATATCCATGAAATTTATGTTTTCTATACCAGAATTAGAAAGAACTGATGAATCATTTTGCATTGATTTATTCTATGAGAATTGTGAACCAAGTTTGAGTACCTTGCCAACTAACTTGAATCTCCCTAGCCTTAATTGTTTATATCAATGGCTTTCAGTGATTGAAGAAATGGTAGAGCGGTTCGAAAGTGGCTTCCTAATTAGAATATGTGACGGTACCTTTTCTAGACTTGATCAAATAGATCTAAGTGGTATAGTAAATGACAGTGATAATGCATCTTGTGGTGACGAGGATGTTGTTTTTGAAAAACTTACAAAAGAAACAAACCCAGATGAAGATTGCAGCCATAATAATCATGATGAAATGAATGAAACATATGAAGTTCCCTCTATTTGCTCTGAAAATATAGAAATAGAGAGCCACTTTTCTATATCAGATGAAGGTTGCAATGATGTAGATAATTTCTTGTATGATCATCTCAGTTCAAAATGTGATGATGATACTTTCCCTTCAAGCAATGAGTGTGGTATTGATGAAAACTTCCATGATGATGAGACAATGGAGTTTTTTTATTTAGGGAATGCATTTGAGAATGTCAGTGTACTAGATGTAAATGACAAAGTGTGCAATGAATTTCAATTGGAGAGATCATCCACAAGTATTTGTGATGAAGAAACAAACATTATGAATAAAGAAGAAGATATGTGTGTAAGAGACTCATTGGATGAATCGATTTAGATAGTTAATTATGAGGAGCATGCAAATGTTGGTAATGTAAGTGATGAACAAGGAACTCTTTTCTTGTTTGACTCTTTACCTTCTTCCATTATTTTTGCTGGTTTTGAAGTCATCACTGAATCTTTGCATGAGAATTGCACAAACGTGGTTGTATGTGAAAGTGAAAAGTTAGAGACAAATTTTGGCATAGCTGATGAAACTCTTTATGATGAATTTTCACATGAATAATATGATTGTATTCATCACATAGATGTATACGGGAACCTTTTTTCTAGATCTACAACTCATAGTCCTTCTCATGAGAAATATGTTTCATATTTTCATGTTGGTGCGACAAGAGATAATGTTGAGTGGCATAATCTTTGCAATGGTGAATGTGTTTTTAACACTCACTATGATGAACTCATTGCAAGTGAAAATTCTGAGTCATATGCACCTGTGCTTGAAGATTCTCTTTGTGATAACATATTCAATGCTAACAATCTTGTCTATGAGCTTGAAGTAGGAAACATTGTTTGGGATGTTAGCCTTTCCTTTGAATGCCATGATTTGAATGAAGTTGAAAATCTATCCATATGCTCTCCTAGTGATTGTAATGATTTTGAATACAATGATGATATGAAAGATTTAAACCTTCATGCTAAGGAGGTAGAAGCTTTCATTACAACAATGAATGTAATTGAAAATCCTTTATTTGATGAGCCTCCATCTTCACTAGGAATGAGAAATGATAATCCTTATTGGTGCATAGATAATTCACTCTTTATTGAGAACTTTGATGATGCATCTGACATAGGGTTAGAAAATGGTCATAAGAAAACAAGGCAACACGTTGATGAGCTCCTCAAGGGCATTGCATATGAATGTTTTACATTTTATACAGATGTTTCAAACAAGGTTGGGTGTCATGATACTAGCTTCTTGGACGAGTATGAACATTTTCAGTTTCCAATTTAGTTGGATGAGTATTTAGTGGAACATGACAATGAGCTGGCCAAGGTAAAATGTCACAATGATTATGGACTTTAGTTAGTATCTATTTGCAGATTGCAAATTGATAGAATTAGTGGTGAAAGAGGAAAGATTGGATTGAGGGAGATCAACTCCTTTAACAGATTAGTGTTTTACAGGGATAAGAATTGACTCCCCTTTTTCATTTGGTGGCTCGGGGTCCTCAAATCATGTAAAAAAGGAGTTTGAATAAAGGAGCAGTTTTAGAGCGCCCGATGGACCCGACATTTGTTATAATCCCTAGAGATCAGAATTATTGCTATGCCCATAAGGGGGCATACATCCCCAATTGGAGCCACTGGTAGCACTTTCAAATTTTTCAAATTTGAAATGCCCATGTTGAAATATTTGCCTCTGCACACTCAGAAGTGCCCCTAAAAAATCTACCCAAGTGACCTACCATAACTCAGATCCAAATAATTTTGATGCCAAAGCCCTTGGTGGGAATATATAGTTGATGTATGTGAACGTGCATGTCATTTTATAGCTTCCCATGATGAGTTTTGACAAGGTTTTGAAATGCAAAGCTGGAGGGTTTTGGGACTGATTTGTTGTCTGCAAATTCACTATCTTGTGAAGTGGTCTCCTATTCAAGATAATATTTCATAGTTGGATGATTTTCATGATAAAAGGATTTTTGCATCACATTTTCCCCACATTCATATGCTCCCTCATCCGGTTTCAAAGCCTCATGATCATATTTGATATTTTTTCAAGATCAAAAGCAAATGAAATTCTCCTTTTACATCTACATTTTTAGAATGTTTCAAGGTGGTCAACTGTGACTCCTAATATCTCATGAAGAATGTTGATTGAAGTAAATCCCTCTTTTGCATGTTCTCAATGGACCTAAATGAGCTTTTTTTTCCATTGGCACCTTTCTAGGAGATGATTTCATATTTTTTCAAGAAGGTGACTTGGTGAGCCCTAATTGGTTTTGAATAGGTGTAGCTGCAGAAAATTCTAAGTAAGCTACTTTGACATTGAATATCTTGCACCTCGTGATCTCTTTTTCTGAACTATTTGTTGTACTAATTTTTCCAGTTCAAATATTTGAATGATTGTTCATTTTTATGGTTCCAGGAGATTGTTTGACTAGATTTCTAGGGTGATTCTTGAGGCCGTTGGGCCAGTTTTGATCACTATGCACATACGTTAGAAAGTAGATTTTAATGACAACCTAGTTCATATTTTCACCTTAGGAACATTCAAAAGCAACCTCTAGATCAATTCAGGATAAAATTTGTTTCAAAATGATTTTTTTTAGTTGGGTCCACATGGGGACCTAGCATGTTATGAAGTTTCATTCTAAACAAGAAGCTTGCAGACAACCAAACAAAGGGGTTAGCATACATTGAATCTGTTAGAAAAGAAATGGTTGATAAGGCCATGGAAATAAATTCATTAGATAAAATTGATATAGGAAATATTGTTTGAGGACTATCTTTGCTAGAAGATAACAATTATGTGAGTACATGGAAAAGGTAAAAAGGAGTGGAAATCAAGTAGTTCCTTTAGGAACACTTAAGTATTTTGTGTCTCAACCTCACCAAAAAGAATGACTTTGTGTATGCCAATATCCTATTGTTCTGTTAGTATAATTAATTAATTATTACACTAGCATAAGTTAACTTAGGTTATATATCAGTTAGTCCTAGGTTGCATTTTTAATAAATCATTTAATAATGGGGTAATATCCCCTTCCATGTTTGTAGGGATAAGATTCCTTCTAGAAGATGAGTTATCCTTCTAGAACTTATCTCAACATTTAATAATTTCCTAGATAGGGTTCACATGTTGTCACATGTTGTTAGATCAAGACACATGGCAACATCTCATGCATTTTAGGTTTTCTCTCATGCTTATTTCTTCAAGGCATCTTGTACATTTGTAATCATCCAATCTCATAATGTAGATCAATATAGAATCTCCATTGTGCATACCTAAGTTCGAACACTTTCTGTGTGGTTGATTGTCTTTCCCGGCAAGGGTCCTCCATTGAAGATTCTAGAGCTTCAGGGACTGTGCATCCATAATCTAAACATGTTCATCATTTGATATCATCAACAAAGAATTTCATGGGCATCAAGTGCACTAAGTTCTCTTCAAACCCTAAGAATCATGGTATAAGAGGAAAAGTTTCAATGATCACATCCTTAGCATGAGTATGGTTTATGATAAATTATGAAATGGGCATCATTCATAAATCATGTAGGCATCAACAAAGTCATGCTAAATCATCCAAGGTTGCAAGAGAAAGACAAAGGGAAAAGGAGGTACTTCAAACAACCATGGGATAAAAGTCACAACACTATTTGATTTTGTGGGGTTGTTTAATTAGCTATGTGATACTGAAAAGGAGAATCAATTACATAGGAAAATAATGTTAGGTTTTCCTAATTTTGTGGAGGCATATCCATTTTTGCAGCTGTGGCAGAAGTTTGGAATGAATTAGATTAAAGTTAGAACTGGTGAAGAAGGCTTTCAAGTGGACTCAAAACATACCAAAAGTTTGATTAAAACATATCAAATGCTTTGTGTTTTCTTGCCGATATGGATTCATGAACAAGTGATAGACATAAAGAAAAAGAAATAATGAAGGCGGCATAGAGTGAAGCAAGCATGAGGAATTCATATGTTAGTTTTTCACTTTGAAATGGGAGTTATTTTTTGTCTTTTTGTAGATAAAGGTTAGATACAAAGAACGTGGGGCTGCACTTGTTTAGAAGGTTAAATAATTGTTTTGTAAGGAACTTACACCGTGATTGTGTTGCGAATAAGGCAACTATTGTAGTAGTTGAAGGTAATAAAATTGATATGGCAAAGAACATTTCACATGGGTACATGGTGATGCAATGGAAAACATGTCTTAATGCCTTTCATGGGTAAATCCAACATGATTACCTTGAGTAAGGATGGCCAACACCTACAGTGTAAATGTGTCAAAATGGTTTGAGGAAATTCCAATGTGGATGGCACCAAACACAAAGTAGTTCCACCTTTCCCATTTTCCGCCTATCATTCGGTTAGCATCGGTCCATCCACTTTCATATTTTAAGTCATCCATCATCCATTATAGTCCCAAATCCATCCAAATTCTTTTTTTTTCACTTGGATTAGTGTCAAAAGAAAAGTTCTAGATGTAATCAACTTGCTTGAGGCATATGTTGAGGAAGTTAAGGTAAAAACAAAGATGAGGTAAGTAGGATAGTCCACTGTTGAACATTAGAAATCCTAACATATCTAACCAAATTCAACATATAAATGGAGACAAGCTTCAAGGGGACGTGACACCACATTTGATGAAGAGGGAAGTTGGTGTTTATTGTAAAAATGAATCAAAACTGTTGCAGGAAATTCTATTTCGATAGGGCTTCAACAGAAGAGAAGATGAATTGTAGGTTGACTACCTTAAACACTGGCTTGGATTCCATGATCAATGAGAAGAAAATGCAAAGAGGATATTGATGAAAGGAGATTTCACATTTGTAATGTTTCAAAACCTAAATTCCCATCGCCTGTCGCTGAAGGTTCTTTGCATTTTCTTTGCATTTCAATGATCAGCAATGGTGTGAGCTTCCCATCACCCATCATAGTAAATTGTTTCCATTTTCCTACTTCTATAGTGATGAGCGATGTGTTGAGAATGTTGTAAGATGGTGTGTCCCTTGGTCTTCATTTTCCAACATGGCGCTTGGGTTTGTGACATGGTTTAACTTCCTCTTGTGGATCTTATCTAAAGCTTCTATTGGGCATTGATAGGTCGACATTTTGGTGCAACAACAAGGCCAAGAATTGGCATCAAAGTGGAGGTCATAGGTTCAAACCCCTTGGTTGTGTTGGGGGGGATTGTTGCAAGATGGTGTGTCCCTTGGTCTTCCTTGTCCAACATGGCGCTTGGGTTTGTGACATGGTTTAACCACCTCTTGTGGATCTTATTTGAAGCTTGTATCAAGCATTTACAGGTCAACCTTTTGGTGCAATAGCAAGGCCAACAGAGAGGATTAGTACTTTGGTGGGCCTGTGAAAGGCTTAAATTGCATGGGTAAATATAAAATATTTGAATCCCTCACAATTTTAAAGTAAAGACTTTAAAATATAAGGCAAAGTGAAAAGGGGTGGCATAGGTAAATTTTTGCTCAAGGCATTTTTTAAAAATGTCTTTAATGTTAATGGGGAAAATATTTCAAATGAAATATTTAAAATATTGTGGGCATGGTGAGACTTGAAGAAGGGTTAAATTGCTCCATTATAAATATTCTCATTGCTGGAGTGAAATGTAGAGGCATGGGTGATATTTTATTTTTCTTGACCAAGAGTGAAATTGACAAATGTGAATGGGGTGGGAAATGTTTTATAATGTCCCATTAAAATTAAAATTCTCACCCCAGTTTTTAATATGAGGGGCAAAGTAAAATGGCATGAAGGGATGATTTTATAAAGTGAATAGAATATTCATTGTTTAAAATAGTTTTATTTGTTGGGAAAATGGCTTTCACGAGAGAGAAAATATTTTCTCAACTGTAGGGTAAACTAGAGGTAAAAAAATTTCATGGAGGGTTGGTTTTTCTATCATTGTTTTGTTTTTAGAACAAAGTGGTTTTATTGCAAACGAGGAGAGATGAGAGAAGATTTTTCCAATTTCTTGTTGCTGACCAACGGAGGATGACACTTCCAAGTGTCTTCAATGAATTAATTTTATGGATATTCTTCCTTGTTTATCTTCTCATTCTATAGGGGTTCCATTTTATGAAAGTTCTACAAGGCACACATAGGCTTGTAAAAACTGTAAAGTGTCAAATTAGGATGGATTATATAACTGTTAATCATTAATATGAAATGTTCATGTGCTCTAAATTATGCTTCATGAATATACTTTATCTGATGACTGTCTCCATGGTTGAGACCTAATACTTTTTTGAATTTAATAATTAAAGATTACTTGATATTTTTCATGCACATTTGTTGAATTTGAGTTTCCTTTTTTATTGCCTTCTATTTAAAGAATAGAGTAATTACTTTAGTGAATGTAATAGGAGTGTTGTGCTTCCATGTGGATTTGTAATAATGATCATTTGATAAAGCTTCAATGGTCTTGTTATCATAATGTGATAACATTTTCAAAGATCTTCAAAACATGTTCAACATTGCAAGATGAAATTTTGGTTATATGACTCCTTAGTGCTTCTCTTCGCACTGGTCAATCCTTGTGAATCTTCTTTTTTTAGTTGGGTCCCAATTCTTAAAATCAATTCAAACCTTTCAATTATGTTTTATGGGTTATTTGTATCTGCCATGTTCTCCATGCTGGTTAATGAAATTCATCCAATGTCTTAGCTAGTGTTGAGTGATATTTCATGTTTCTCATAATATTCTTGTGAGAGCATTATCTATTAATCAATACCCTATTAAGTGTGTGTATGAATCTTTAGGTGTTTCTAAAAGGGTTACCCCTAGGTCTTACAGACCTTGAAGTGCAGGGGAAATGTGTTGCAATCTCATTTCCTATCAATTTTCCAAATCCATCTTTGATTCTGAGCATAAGAAATTGGTGATTCTTTAAGACTCATTGGATCTATTGATTTGGGAAACAAAAAACTCAAAAACCAACTCACTGGTTCATTTGAAAAAGAACAATTCCAGTAGAGAATAGCTTCTGGTAAACTAAGAAAACTTCCCATGCAATTGTCACAATGTTGACATCAATAACAACATAGGAATGGCTTGATTAATCCACATACACTTCATTCTCACATTGCAAGGATCCATACTTCCAACAATCTCCCCCTTTGGCATTGATAACAACATGCATGTCAAAAACATTTTTCTGATATAAGGCTATTGGGAGCCTTGCAACATGAGCATGAAGTATGGATGGTTTGTGTTGGTTTTTTCTATGTTGTCATTGATCTCAACATGGTGATAACTATATGGAAAGTCTACTTGGTTTATCATATGTTTTTCTCTTCTAGTAATACCCTTTTGTGAAGGATCGGTGTGTTGGTATTTGAGTCCAGAATTTATCGCAAGATTTGATATGACTCTAATCTCTTAACCATGTTTTCTTGATTCAGTCAGAAAACTATATCCTAGATCTTGAGATGTCTTTTGTTGTGAGAAGAAATTTATCTCTAAAAAAGTTCAACTTTGTATTCTACTGTTGTTCCTTGCTTGGCATAATGTGTGGGAGACTCCGCATTCTATTAATGTGAACATTCTAATTCTCTGGTTTTGTTGATAGTCTCTATGTTGGTAGTATGATGGGAAATTAATGTGTTCTCAGATTTGGAAGGTATTTTCTTTGAGGATTATTTTTTGGTTTATAGAATAGTGTTCTATTCTTGGGAAACTTAGCATATGCAATACTTTATGAAGACTAATTATGTTTTATGGATGATAGCCGACTTGGTATAATGCATTACATGGATAATTTTTTTAAATCATATATGGTGTCGACAAAGAAAGTTTTGATTATTTTGTTTTCATCTAATTAGGCCAACCTAATTGATGATTAGGATATACTTGTATATATAAGATGTTTTGAGGAATGAGATGAGGAGGACATACATGAGTAGTGAGTTATAAATGAGAAGTAAGTGTGAGTGTGGAAAGGATTAAGAGGTGTGATGATCTGAGCCTAAATGCTTTATCAGTTGTGATTAGTGTAGTTTTGTTGAGCGACTATTGTGAGAGGAAATACTTCATATTCTACGCTTCAGTGGAATTGAACCCTACACGTTGAAGGTGTATCCTATCAGTTCAATCTTTTGGCAATGAGCCACTATCATTGTATCTTGGCAGTAAACCATCTTTTGTACTCAAGATGTGAGCCTTTCTAAGGATAGTGAGTCTTGATAGTGAGCCTCATAATATTTTGTATCCAAATATAATATATTGTGAGTTAACCCTCACTATGGCTTTTCCCTTCTTGGGTTTTCCACATAAAAATCCTGGTGTTCATGTGTATGGTTGCATTGATTTGTTTCTATGTTCCTTCTTGCGAATTCAATCAAAATTAAGATAATATTTAAATGGATTTTAATATGGTTTTACAAAATATTGATTCACCTCCCCTCTCTCAGTATTCTAGATGTTCAACAATTAGTATCGGAGATCGATTCCTCAGAAGAAGCCTAACAACTTGAGGAAGATCCGAGAATTTGAGTACAATAATTTTTTTTCCTCCAGAAATAGTCTCTATCAAATATGTAGAAGAAATGGAAGATCTGAAGGACAAGTTGATGAAAGAAAATGAGTACATTGAAAATCTGGAAAGTAAAAGTCTTGAAGCATGCGATCTATTTGTTGAGGGAGAAGAAGTTATCTCTAGCCTACTGCAACAATTGGATGAGAAGAAAAGAACTGAAGAATTTCAAGAAATTAAAATTCAAAGATAGAGGGAGGAATGCATAAAGCTTGAAGAAGAAGTAGAAATCTTGAGCTTTGATCTGGAAAAGGAAAGAATTTTTGAAGAAAAAATTAAGATAAGCTTGGTGATGCTTAATAGATTAATTACTTCTCAAAGACTTGAAATGAATAAGAGTGGTTTAGGGTTTGAGAAAGGTCATAGTTCTAAAGCAAAGCAATCAAGTGGTAAGAAGAATCAGTACAAAAATGGAAAAATCAAAGATCTCACAAACAATTCCGAAAAAAATCCTATCAAGCGACATGATGATAAAAGGTATTTATCATTCAATGGTGTTTGTTATTCCTACAAGAAATTTGGTCATAAGGAAAAGGACTACAAAAGTAAAATGAATGACTCTTTATCATTCTCTTGCAAATATCATTAGTACAAGAAGAATGGATATAAATTTGGTTAGTTGAATAAAAGAGAAAATGGAAAGAAGAATGATGTTTGTTGTAAGTATAGCAATTTGGAATACCCTAACAATAAATGGAAAAGAAAGAATAATAATTATCTGACGAAGAAGAACGATCAAATCATTGATCCAAAAGAATCAAGAAAGGAAATGAAAAGGATTTGGAGAAAGGAATCATCAGTCTTATCTATGTTGACCTCAGGTGTAGATACTCCCATCAATTTCTAAGTAAAAGTAGTGGCTAAGGGGGAGAAATTATCAAAAAATATAATAAACCCCCTCATCGGTACTTGTGTCATATCATGACAGAAGTATATTTAATGTGGTAACAAAATTAAGGTATTTTTCTCAGTCACATGTGTGAAGGATGAAGTCTGCAGAATTTGAAAGAGTGGAGGCGTACACAATTTTTGAGGCAATCTACCTACAAGTTGAAACATTTATTGAAAAAAAATCATAATGGAAGGAATGAATTCAGATAATTATAAAGGATTATGTATTTTTAGAGAAGTGTGCAAAGGAAGTTTAGAAGGTAATTCATAGTTTCAAGGTTTGAAGAAGAAATCAAGCAGATTCAAAGTAAGCTTTGGAAGTAGGATATCTATACATTTCTTGTTGGCATTTATAGAGGGATTCTAGTTTGTACAATCTTTCATTTTTATTTCTATGGATAATTCAAAGGTTTTGAGTAGTGCAGATAAAGTGCAAGTCAGTTTGAAGAGATATTTGAGGAATGTGTCGAAAGAGTTTGTTGGTGCATTCTCTTGCATCCCTCTGAGAGTGTTTCCCAAATAAGATATCCTTGGATTTGTTTACAACAAGGTAGAAGAGATGTAATTAGTTCAATTGAGAATGCTTTGGGAAAGTAAATTGAAAGAGAACCATGATGCCTACATATTATTAGTTGAGAAGAAGTTGGATGTTTGGAGGAAAGTTCCTTTTTTTGAATTTGAAAAGAAGTATATTTGAATAGTGTTGAGCAGAATTCATGATGAATCTTTGTGGATTGATGAGGCACATTTGATTACCTAAGAAGTTATTAGAGATGTAACTGGTTTGTGTTCCTCCAGACCAGTTCCCAAACTGAAGGCTATGGATGAGAAAGAAATAATTGAGGTTAACAGTGTGAATTTTGAAGGGAAAGAGATTGATTTGAGGTCAATTGTTGATCCAGTAATAAGGTATACTGCTATGGTCATCGGTCACAAAGTTTGTATCCCTAACAATGACCTTACAATTTCTATTGTTGTACATACTATTGTTGATATGGTTAAAAGAGGTATGGATTATGATTTGTGTGAATTAATTCATATACATCTTTTGAAGAATTTAAAGGAAATCAATAAGAGTAAGAAGAATACATTCTGGTATGGCAATTTGGTTGTTTGTTTGCTCTTTTACTTTTTGAGAGAGTTATCAGTAATAGGAAGATAGAATGGTTAAATTCAGTGCCTATTGCCCATCAAATCAGGAACTTCATGATAAATCTTGGTAGTTCAGATGCACACGAGACTGCGCTTGTTGCATTATTCAGAACATTTCAAATGAGGATGAATAGAAGGTTTAGGATTCTAGTAAGTTTTTTCGAAAGGTACTCTGAAAGCATAAATTTTCTTATGTCTATAGAATTTTGTCACATGGAAGCAGTTGAGTCAAGGTTAGTTTGAATATCTGAATTGGATTATGAAGTGTTAGAGGATAAAGTTGTGAATTATGCTAAATTTCTTTTGGAAATCCCTAAGAATCTCAATGTAAAAGGTACCTCTGACAGTGTGACCGGAACATGGAAGAACAAGAAGAGTGTCGTTAAGCAAGAAGTTGTAGAAGGAAGTGATCTTGAACATAAGCATGAAAGGATAGATATTCAGAGAGCTTTGGAAGAATTGCAAAAGGTTATTCCCAGTGCTAATTTTGATTCATCTATTTCTATTGTGGAGAATCTTCATGGCATGATTGATTCTTTGAAGGTCTGCATCTCTAGACTTGAAGTGCTTGTTGGAATTAGGTCTGATGAAGGAAATTTAAAAGATGTCAAAGGATAATGTGTGAATGAACATAGTCATGTGATGAAGGAATTGGAGAGTGTACAAGTTTGTGAAGAAGAGGCACATGAACTACTTTCTTTTTACCTAGATTGGTCTAGCAGTACACTGGATATAAGAAATGAGATAAGGATGAGTGAGTCCCAGATGAGCACTCAAGTAGATACATATAGGTTAGTAGAAGATAAAGATAATTAGACGTGGTCCTATATTGTGCGGCTTCAGGACCTATTCTTTTATCTACAAGATCAAAGGAAAAATGTTATCAAGAAGTTTGTGACACTCAAAGACATGATTAAACTCAAACATACTTTTGTTTCTAGTGTTCTTGGCTATATTGGTGAATTATTAGAGATTAATCTTTGTCCCAATACTTTAGAAAATGGTATAGAGTCCCTAACTAAGATTGGTCTATTTCACAATACTTTTGTAAGTGCAAAAGGTTCATGGGAAGAAAGTAAAACATCATGGAGGCTATCCTAGAGAGTCTCAGAGGTTCTTCTTTAGGTTAATTCTTGATTATGTGTTCATATATTTTTGGTTACACTTTGATGCATATATACATATGTACAAGACCCCTTCCTTTGTCTTTGATATCAAATGGGAAGAGATAAAGAGATAAAGATATGGAGAGGAAGAGAGATAGAGGAAAAACATTTTTGTGAAGAACAGTTTTGATAGGGGAGTATTAAGAACATTCAGTTGCAGTATACTTGAAAAAAAAATTGTCATGGATGTTGCCATCAATGCCAAAGGGGGAGATTGTTGGGAGCCTTAAAACATGAGCATGAAGTGTGGATGGTTTGTGTTGGTTGTTCCTATGTTTTCATTGATGTCAACATGGTGATAACTAAATGGAAAGTCTACTTGGTTTACCAGATGTTGTTCTCTACCGGTAATACCCTTTTGTGATGGATCAGTGTGTTCATATTTTAGTCTAGAATTTACTGCAATATTTGATATGACTCTAATCTCTTAACCATGTTTTATTGACTCATTCAGATTGCTATATCCTAGATTTTGAGACATCTTTTGTTGTGAGTAGAAAGTTCTCTGACAGAGTTAAGCTTTGTATTCTACTATTGTTCCTTGCTTGGCATACTGTGTGGGAGACTCTGCATTCTATTACGGTGAACATTCTTATGTTGTGGTTTTCTTGATAGTCTTTATGTTGGTAGTATGATGGGAAATTAATGCATTCTCAGATCAAAAAGATTTTTTCTTCGAGGATTATTTGTTTTTTTGGAGAATTGTGTTCTAGTGATGTAGGAGCATCCCAAGTTTCAAGCAATCTTGCATCAACCAAAAATATTTGCATTGATGTTTTTTAGTAGTTAAATGTCAGGAACCAGTCTTAGTATTTCATACCATATTATACCACATTGTAACATCAAATCTCGTGGGGTAGGATATATTACCTTCATTGCAACATTTACATCATATCTAGAATTCAAGTGTTTAAGAGATCCCAGTACGAAGATATTGCCAACAAAATATCAATTATAATTGGACAGAGAACATTCATAGATCAATCCTGGATTTTCAAGTGTGTGGACCTATCCCAAGACTTACAAAGCTTAGGAAACCATTTCATAAGGATGCACATTCATCGAGGAACCTTCATTTTGATCCGCATCATGTTTATTCAAGGATCGAAGAAGAATCATATGTTTTGAACAACCTTCACACATTTCATCAACTCTGGGGTTTGAGACCTCTTGAGGTCGATGTAGACCTTTTCTAGAGCTAGGAATTCATATATATAAGCATTGTGTAGTTGCATTAGGTATTAGTAATGATAGTAGAAGGATAGAGTGATAGATAGGAGATAAGGGCTTCGACCCACATTATATTTTTGGGCTTAGTGTCATATCATTCTGTAATCTGTAGGTTGAAAGGCAGAGCATGCTGCATGTGAATAATTGATCATTATCAATATATCCATGTGGGATTTTTCATCTAATTCCTTAAGTTTCTGTTGTGTTTACTCTTGTTGCAAGATTCAACAGTCTTATTCCTAGACCCTCCATCCTTGACTACATCAAGTGGTATCAGAGTGAGTTGTAGACCTTGGGAGAGGAGAGTTAAGTTGAGCAAGGCATTCCGTACGATCTTTGTGTGGAATTTTTTTTTACTTGAGGTAGCCTCCTTGTGTTTGTCAATAAATTGCTGATTGTGAGGTAGTTGCAACCCTATAGCTAGATCGCTGACTTTAGGCAGTTGCACTAGATCCTAGGAAAATATTCGCCAAGGAAAATTCATACTACTATTAATGTTGTTGGAGAGATGGATGAGATGATGCAAATGGTGTGAACAATGAAAGTGAGATTAGATGTTGAATAAGATAGATGAAAATGCTTAAACCCTAGACCTAATGATGAAAGTGATGATGATGAATTTCAAACTATAGACTTAACTGAAGAAACCATGGAAGAGGAAGAATCAGATCAAATGAAGATTTTGAAGGCTATTTCAAAAATAGAAAAGCGACCTAGAATGGAGATTATGAACTATACCAGTAACCCAAATCTTGAAGAGTTGATTGATTGGATAAATAACATTGCAAAATACTTTGAATATGAAGAAATTGAAGATCCGAAGAGAGTGATATTTGCAAAGACTAAACTGAAAGGAAATGCTGCAATATGGTGGAAGGAAGTTCAATTGGAAAGAAATGGAAATGGAAAAGAGAAGATTGTGAAATGGGATAGGATGGTGAAAAAATTCAAGAACCAATTTATACCCATCGACTATGAGTTGGAGTTGCTGAAGAGATTGCAAAACCTGAGACTGAAGGAAAATTTTGTGAAAGAATACACAGAGGAATTTCATAAGATCATCATCAGGATTGGATATAGTGAAGAAAGCAAGGATAAAGTGGCAAGATATATCAATAGGTTGCGGATGAACATTTAGGAAGAGTTGATTCTGGTGAGGATGAATTCAGTAGAGGAAGCATACCAATTTGGATGCAAGGTGGAGGAAAAGCTAAAAAAAAGAAATGAATAGAGGTAGAGAGGAAGAGGAGGTAGATTTTAGAAAGGAAGGTCACATTCTGGAGTAGAAAAACCATATGCAAAGAAAAACAAGGATAGAGATTCATATCGCAAGGAAGAGAGGGATTCCAATTCATACCATAAGTGAAGAGATGACATAAATTCTTACTAACAAAATAGAGGAAGCTATAATTCTTACCGCAATGATGGATATTGGAGATGTTAGAACTATAAAATTCTAAAAGTTTTGCAAGTTGTTCATACCCATGCATTTCCAATCTATCGGCAAGACTTAAGGGGTGTCACACCGATCGAAATTCGTCTGCAGGCACATATTGGCATGACACGATTCATTGTCTTGGCGACAAAAGGTATATTGGCCAGATAAATTCATCGAAGTAAGGTCTCAACGAATACATTATGTCTTATTGATCGGCTCACAAGTAAACACTTCAGACAAACCATATGCCTTTGGTATGTGGTCTTGTCGAATGCTTCATGTGTTACCGACTGGCGACATAAAGAACATATCGGTGAGAAATATTTCATTGGGATATGTCATAGCGACCCATATGTCACACCGATGAAGATATACATATCAGTAAGAGCCAAAGCATCGGAGTGAAGTCTTATTGAATTCGCCGGGACTTGCCGATAAAGCATAAGGGGATTATATCAAATGACTATTGGAATGAGGTCATGTTGTCTTACCAACCTATATGTTATGCTAAAATATTGTTTCATCGGTGGGAGAAAGATTATGTCTCAGCAAGCAGAAAATATCACGGGGTATATTGGTAACACAATGTAATCTATGAAATGTCTCCCCGACTCATATTTTTGACAGTGATACATAAAGAACAAAGGGATGACTGTCGATGAGACATTCAACTTCGGTATGACTGTAGGATGTCTTGGCGGGTGTTCAGCGAGTGTTAACAAAATCCCAAATACAACTGATTGCCAACATTTGAATGCAAAGTGATGTGTCCTTTCAAATACTGATGTATAAATGCTCATTTTCAATTGTAAAAGAAAGGGGTAGATAGAATAAGTAGATAGGATAGGAATTGAATTTTCAGAGAATAGAGACTACAATGTATGATTTCAAAATGGAGATATTAATGAGAATTAGTTGATGTGGCAGCATATTTCTGGTGTCAATTGTCTATTGTGCTTATTGAAAGTATTACTAAAGTTGTCTCCAAGATTGATGCTTTCTGGTTATTTAAATTGATGTAACAAGTTTATATTCAGTTTAGCAAGTGCACATTTGTTGTATCTATGTGGTTGATTGATCGGTTCTTTCAAGAAAAGATTAAATCCTTTTAATTGATCACAATAATCAAGGAAATTCATCTGGATCAGTAAGACAAACTTGGTAATCAAAGTCGCATGTTTATACAAGTTATAAACTAAAATATATGCCAAACAATTTGAATGTTCTCTAGAAATAAGTTACCCATTTAGATTTCATTTGACTCTGCATACCCAATAAGGCACTAGTCTCTACATTTTTCACCATTTAGTTTCATTCATATTTTTTTTACATCTATGAACTTAACATATTAGGTTTTAATTTTAATATTGTTGTACAATCAAGTTTTATTGTCCACTCTCATCTGCCATTGTGGGAAAAACACTTCCAGAGAGATAAGCATAAGTCAAGTCTGCCATACTCATATAGGTACACCCACCTAGGTCTAGCAACACTTGAAGAGTAGAAGGTCTAAAACATTTGACCTTGTCTGTTACCCTAAAATGTACCAAGAGATTGGAAACCTTTTGAGGCATTTCGCCTGCATTTTTGAGAGCTAACAAATTGGAAACTCTACTAGGGACTAAACTTAGAATCAGGGCCTTAATCATAGAGTCAAAAACCTTGTACAGACTCTGCTGGGAATAATAAATATCAAATACTTTCTCACTTTTGAAAAAATTGAGTGGCGACTCTAACATAAGCATTGAATCTATTCAAACATGAATGAAAGAAGATCTCAATACAGGGGAGATCATACTGGAGGTCATGCTGGCAACAATAAGTGGACACACAAGAATGATAAGGTTGATAAGGATAAAAGGATAAATGAGGACATGTGCATGACGAACAAAGACAAAGCATTAAGACCATATTGTGAGACATATGATCGTTATGATACATGAAGAGATAATTCAAGTGTAGAACTTTATACTCCTGAAGAGCAAAGAAATCCTTTTTATGATCCTCAGAAATAGGCTAAGTTTGAAGCTAAACTCAAAGTTGAATGAATCAGATATCAACACGAACATGATCTAAAAATGGAGGGTAATCAGAGTGGACCTATTGATCATGAAACTCCTCAAGAAAATTATGAATCTTTAACTTATGAAGAAGTAAAAGCATGGTTTGAATCTTAGAGAAAGGAGATAGAAGAACAAGAGAAAGCCCAGATGATACAAGCAATGAGAGACTTCAAATTGCACAAAGCTCAAAATACTGCTTAGACAACTAGTTTCCCAAAGTATGTACCACCTCATAAGTCGGGTGATCATAGTGCAGGGCCTTCTGATCCATCAAAGGTTCCTCACCATCAAATAAGGAATCAATACAGATAGCCAAATCATCCACCTCATATTCCCACACAATATACAAATATACAGCCACCTCATGCTTAGCATTATGTGCCACATCATCATACACAATACAATAATCCAATGTATCAGTATCAATACCCACCTAATCCTCCCCCTCATCAATACACAACAATGATTAGACAATTTGACTTGGCAAGGTTTCAATTATATCCTTACCCAATGGATGGCAGTTGGAGAAGTCTTGTTCCAAATTTTACAAGGAGTAGTGCAATTACTGTTGAAGATCATTTAAGAAGTTTTAATGCTTTCATCCAAGATTTGGATGTGCCTTATGAGGATTTTCATATGAGGCTATTTATGATGTCACTTACTGAAGAAGCTAGAGATTGGTTCAACAGCCTAACAACAGCCTCTTGATTCTCTCCAAATATTTCAAGACCGATTCCTTGAGCAATATGGGAATCTAAGTGCACCAGATGCTTCTCTTCATGAATTGATGTGAATTCAAAAAAAATAGAATGACTCAATTTATGATTTTAACTGAAGATTCAATAAACCGCAAAATAAAATACCTCCTGGATCAAAGTTGTCAGACTCTATAGCATTGAGTGTTTATTTGAATGCATTTGATCCAAAAATAGGGTATGAATTAAGAAATAGGTTCCCAAGAGACTTGGCTGAAGCCTAGAAGATAGCATTAACAATTGAAAACAATAGGAGGGCTGTTGGGATAATTGACAAAAGAGACAATCCTAGGGTTCCTCAGCAATCCAATAATTATGAATACAAACAGGAGAACACATACAAAAATGAGAGGCCTAGGCTACATGACATTCCCTATAATAAAAATTGGAAGGATGGAAAACCTGTAATGGATAGGCCTAGAAACAAGGAAACTCCTAATCCATTAAGGAAGAAGGGAACATATATGGTAAATAACAATTATTTCTATGAAGTTTGTGATAAGCCACATTCCCCAAATTATTGTGTTGTAGCCCAAAGAATGCAAGAAGGAATGTTGATGGGAAATAGTGGAGAAGATTACATAGTGTATTTGACTTCAAGTACTTTTCACCGTGTTGAGGAGAGGTACTCATCTTCAAAGGATGAAGGTTATGAGTACAATGTTCCAAATCAGAGGTACAATGTCCACATGGCTGAATAGCAGGTTCTTTCTGACTCTGAAGAAGATTATACAGAACCACATTCTGTTGAGGTTCCTACTCAATGCAGTATGAGGAAACTCACCGAAGAGGAGATAGAGAGATTAACCATTGTTGCAGTTGAAGAAGCAAAGAGTAAGTACTGGTTGAGAAATAGGATAGTGAATGAGAAGGAATGTGTCCCTAGGGAAATCTTTATGAAGGACCAGAAGGTGACACAAGGAATGCTGAAGACAGTAGAAAACAAACAACATGATAAAAATGAACAGAAACTTTTCCAAAAGGAGGAAATTAAAGGGCTACAAAAAGAAATGCAAAAGAATGATCAAAAGGAAGAAAACAAAGAAGAAACATTGGAGCAGAAGAAAATGATTAAGGAAAAAGGTTCCTCTTTTGACTTCACTCAAGCTTTATCCTAGGTAAAAATGTTTGTTCCATTGCTTGAGATGATGAAAATTAAGGAATATAGAGACAGTGTTGTTCAATTTATAAAAAATTCTGAAAATAGGATGGCTACTAAAACAATTAATAAGCAAGAGAAAGTAAGTATCCCAAAAGTGTGCCTCAATAATGCATTGTTAAATCCCCCACAAGTTGATCCATTTTTCAATACGTTACTTATAAACAACAAATTTTTGAGGAATTGCATGATAGACTCTGGCACTGCCATAAATATTATGCTAGTAGGAGTTATGAAGTAGCTTGGCATGTGGGTGGATACTAATGGAGGAAAGTGCTATGCAATGGATAATAGACCTGTTCATGTGGTAGGTATTATGAAAGATGTTAAAGTCAAACTGGCTGCTTATCCACATGTGGCTTATAATATAGATATAATAGTAATTGATACCCCTCCTCAGTTTGGGATGCTTTTATCAAGACAATGGACAATAGCAATTGGGGGAAATGTTCAGTTTGATTTGTCTTATGCAACTATTCCAGTGAATGGTCAAGAGGTTAAGTTGTATAGGGAGCCAATGATGAACCAAGTTGTTGATTGTGTACCTCAAGATCAAATCAATTGTTTCTATGATGTGGATCTTGGAAATTTCAAAATAGAACCAGCCCAGCCAGAGTTAGTCAATACTGATCCAATTGAAAATCATGTTGCAGAAAAATGTAGTGGTGTATGGAAAATGTACTTTGATGGAGCATGCATCCAGGAAGGTAATGGAGCAGGAATAACATTTGTTTCACCTAAAGGTAGTATATTTAAGTATTCATTTTTGCTAGCCTTTGAATGTACTAACAATGTGGCAGAGTATGAAGCCTTATTAACAGGCTTGAATATAGCCATGAAACATAAAATCAAGTTTCTGGCTATTATGGGGGATTATGAGTTAGTTGTTTCACAAGTTAAATCAAAGTATGCAGCAAAACACAAAAGATTGAAGCAATATAGGAATGTTGTATGGGACACAATAGAGATATTTGATGCATTTTCTATTAAATGGGTAGATCGGTCAAAGAACATAATGGCGGATTTTTTAGCAAATGTAGCTCTGAGAAGGGATGACATTACACTGGTTGGGGTGTCAAAGATTGAGTTCAAGACGACGCCTATTGTGCCTGATAATATATACAGTTGGAAACTTTTTAATGATGATGCTAACCTTTTGAAATTTCTTCACTGTATAGATCAATATGAAGCCCAAGAAATTGATTTCAATGCCTTTTTTGAAGAAGTGGATGGGAAACAGATAGTATTTGGGAAGGAGATCTTACAGCTTAAAACTAATAAGCTTCCTAAAGGGTTAGTGGCATTAGAGAGAGTGTATGATGGAAGTGATCGGTCCCTCATGAAGCAAACACCAGTCAAGAAGGAGGATATTGAAGAGATCAACTTGGGAACTAAGATGGCACCAAAAAAGGTGTACATAGGGAAGAAAATAAGCCCAACAATCAGAAGAATGCTGATAGCATTACTGAGAAAATATAAACATGTGTTTGCATGGTCTTATGAAGATCTAAAAGGATATAGAGAAGATTTGTTTCAACATGAAATACCATTAAAGCCAGATGCAAAGTCATTTAGACAGAAGCAAAGAACCATTAATCCAACATTGGAACCAAAAATGAAGGAAGAATTGGCAAAGCTCAGAGATAGTGGCATCATCAAACATATCAGGCACTCAACTTGGGTCTCAAACCTGGTTCCTATGAGGAAGAAAAATAGAGATATCAGATTATGTGTGGACTTCAGGAATTTGAATGTGGCATCTCTTAAGGATAATTGCTCTTTGCCTAACATGGAAGCTATACCACATAAGCTGACAGGGTGCAAGTTGTTATCTATGATGCATGGGTTTTTCAGGTTATAACTAGGTTAAAGTTAAAGAATTTGAGCAGTATAAAACAACTTTTACAACTCTGTGGGGGACATATGTATACATAAGAATGCCATTTGGTCTCACAAACGTAGGAGCAACCTTCCAAAGAGCTATGGATGTAGCATTTGTAGATTTGATCAATGCTATCATGGTGGTGTATCAGGATGACCTTACTGCTTATTCAAAAAAGGCTGAAGATCATGTAGAACATCTGGAAAAAATATTTATAAAGGCTTTAGAATATGGTATTAGCCTAAACCCTAAGAAATATCATTTTGCAGTCACAGAGGGTAAGCTCTTGTGACATATTGTCTCAAAGGAGGGGATTAGAATAGATCCTACGAGGGTTGAGGCTATAGATAGAACCCCTATTCCTAAAACTATTAAGGCCATCCAGTCATTCTTTTGAAAGATTAATTTTGTTAGCAGATTTGTATCTAATTTTTCTGAAATTGTCAAGCCCATATCAAAGATGTTGAGGAAGGGACAAAAGATAGAATGGACTGCAGCAGCATTGGAAGCTTTTATATCCATCAAAAGGGCCATCAAGGAAGCTCCTATCCTAAAATCTCCAGATTTTGCAAAACCTTTTCAGATATTTTCATTTGCTTCAATGCACACTATTGTTGATGTTATGTTACAGAAGAATGAGGAAGGTCATGAACAACCTGTGTCTTTCTTTAGTGAGTCATTATAGGGGTCAAAATTGAAGTATGATACAATGGAAAAATAAGCATTTGCATTGGTGAAAGCTACCAAGGCTTTCAGACTATATCTTGTTGGAGCCAAAGTGATAGCTTATGTCCCTCATGTAGCTATTAAAGATATTTTGACACAATCTGAAGTTACAGGAAAAAAATGCAGATGGATTAATAAAATCCAAGATTTTGATATGGAGATACAAATCACTAAACTGGTGAGAGGTTAGGGCTTGGCTAGGTTAATGGCAGAAGTGAATATTGAAGCAAATCAAATTTGCAATGTAGAAGAGGAAGGGAATGCAATTATGAGCATTGAGCATACTCCTTGGTATATAGATATCATGCATTACCTTAAATACATGAAGTACCCAGAAGGATTGAGTGACAGCTAGAAAATAACTTTAAAGCTGCAAGCATCTAAGTATGTATTCATAGAAGGTGATTTATTCTGGAAGAACAAGGACGGGATATTGTTGTTATGTTTGGATGAGTCACAAGCTAAGCATGTTTTAAGTGAAATGCATGAATGGGTCAGTGGAGGCCATTATTCTACAAAGAAAACTGCACATAAAATTCTCAGGGCAGGTTACTATTGGCCAAAAGTTTTTAATGACTCCTTTTCATATGTAAGAAAATGTGAGGCCTGTTAGAAATTCTCTGGGAAAATAAAGTATCGGGGAGCTTTACCACTTCGACCCTTGCAAGTTGATGCCCCTTTTCATAAGTGGGGAATTTATTTCATTGGGGAGATACAAGAGAAATCGAGTGGAGGACATAAGTGGATACTTGTAGCTATTGATTACTTTACTAAATGGGTAGAAGTAGTCCCAACCAAGCAGGCTACAAGTAAAATTGTGACAAATTTTTTAATGGATAACATCATTACCAGATTTGGTACACCACTAAGATTGATTACTAATAATGGGATGTGTTTCAGATATGATGAGTTCAAAAAAAATTTGTGGCACATATGGCATTACCATTTCTTATGCAGCTCCTTAAGTTTCTATTGTGTTTACACTTGTTGCAAGATTCAACAGTCCTATTCCTAGACCCTCCATCCTTCACTGCATCAAGTGGTATCAGAGTGAGTTGCAAACCTTGGGAGAGGAGAGTAAAGCTAAGCAAGGCATTCCATAAGATCTTTGTGTGGACAGATTGTTCACTTGAGGCAGCCTCCTTCTGTTTGTCAACAAATTGTTGATTGTGAGGTAGTTGCAACCCTGTAGCTAGATTGTTGACTTTAGGCAATTGCACTAGATCCTAGGAAAATATTCTGCCAAGGACAATTCATACTACTATTAATGTTGTTGGAGAGATGTATGAGATGATGCAAATGGTGTGAACAATGAAAGTGATATTAGATGTTGAATAAGATAGAATAAAATGTTTAAACCCTAGACCTAATGATGAAAATGATGATGATGAAGTTCAAACTGTAGACTTAACTGAAGAAACCATGGAAGAGGAAGAATCAGATCAAATGAAGATGTTGAAGGCTATTTCAAAAATAGAAAAGCGACCTAGAATGGAGATTCTAAACTATACCGGTAACCCAAATCTTGAAGAGTTGATTGATTGGATAAATGACATTGAAGAATACTTTGAATATGAAGAAATTGAAGATCTGAAGAGAGTGATATTTGCAAAGACTAAAATGAAAGGAAATGCTGCAATATGGTGGAAGAAGTTCAATTGGAAAGAAATGAAAATGGAAAAGAGAAGATTGTGAAATGGGATAGGATGGTGACAAAATTCAAGAACCAGTTTATACCCATGGACTATGAGTTGGAGTTGCTAAAGAGATGAAAAAACCTGAGATAGAAGGAAAATGCTGTGAAAGAATACACAGAGGAATTTCATAAGATCATCATTAGGATTGGATATAGTGAAGAAAGCAAGGATAAAGTGGCAAGATATCTCAATAGGTTGTGGATGAACATTCAAGAAGATTTGAGTCTGGTGAGGATTAATTCGATAGAGGAAGCATACCAGTTTAGATTCAAGGTGGAGGAAAATCTAAACAAAAGATATGAATAGAGGTAGAGAGGAAGAGAAGGTAGATTTTAGAAGGGAAGGTGACATTTCGGAGTAGAAAAACCATGTGCAGAGCAAAACAAGGATAGAGATTCATATCGCAAGGAAGAGAGGAATTCCAATTCATACCATAAGCGAAGAGATGACATAAATTCTTACTACCAAAATAGAGGAAGCTACAATTCTTACTACAATGATGGATATTGGAGATGTTAGAACTATAAAATTCTAAAATTTTTGTAAGTTCTTCATACCCATGAGTTTCCAATCTATTGGAAAGACTTAAGGGGTGTCACACAGATTGGAATTCATCTGTAGGCACATATCAGCGTGACACGATTCATTGTCTCGGTGACAGAAGTTATATCGGCTAGATAAAGTCATTGGAGTAAGGTCTCATCAAATACATTATGTCTTACAGATTGGCTCACGAGTAAACACTTCATCCAAACCATATGTCTTCGTTATGTGGTCTTGCCGAACACTTCATGTCTTACCGACCCGCGATAGAAAGAACATATCAGTGAGAAATATTTCATCGGAATAAGTCATAGCAACCCATATGTCACATCGATGAAGATATACATATCGGTAAGAGTCAAAGCATCAGAGTGAAGTCTTATTGAGTTCTCCGGCACTTGTCGATAAAGCATAAGGGGATTATATCAAATGACTATCAGAATGAGGTCATGCCATCTTGCTGACTCGTATGTTATGCCAAAAAAAAATTTCATCGGTGGGAGAAATATTATGTCTCAGCGACCAGACAATATCACGAGTTATATTGGTAACACATAATGTAATCTATGAGACGTCTCCCTGACTCAGATTTGTCACAGTGATACATAAAGACCAAAGGGATGACTATCGATGAGACATTGGACTTCGGTATGACTGCAGGATGTCTCGGCGGGTGTTCAGGGAGTGTTAACAAAATCCCAAATACAATTGATTGCCGACATTTGAATGTGAAGTGATGTGTCCTTTCAAATACTGATGTATAGATCCTCATTTTAAATTGTAAAAGAAAGGGGTAGCTAGAATAAGTAGATAGTATATGAAAATAATTTTCACAGAATAGAGACTACATTGTATGATTTCAAAATGGAGATATTAATGAGAATCAATTAATGTGGTAGCTTATTTCTTGTGTCAATTGTCTATTTTTCTTATTGAAATTATTACTAAAAGTGTCTCCAAGATTGATGCTTTCTGGTTATTTAAACTGATGTAACAAGTTTATATTCAGTTTAGTAAGTGCAAATTTGTTGTATCTGTGTGGTTGATTGATCGGTTCTTTCAAGAAAAGATTAAATCCTTTTAATTGATCATAGTAATTAGGGAAATTCGTCTGGATCAGTAAGAAGAACTTGGTAATCACAGTCTTGCATGTTTATACAAGTTATAAACTAAAATATATGCCAAAAAATTTGAATGTTCTCTAGAAATAAGTTACCCATTTGGATTTCATTTGACTCTGCATACCCAATAAGGAACCAGTCTCTGCATTTTTCACCATTTAGTTTCATTCATATTTTTTTTACATCTATTAACTAAACATATTAGGTTTTAGTTTTAATATTGTTGTACAATCAAGTTTTATTTTCCACTCCCATCTACCATTGTGGGAAAAAAAATTCAAGAAAGATAATCATAAGTCAAGTCTGCCTTACTCATATAGGTACACCCACCTAGGTCTAGCAGCACCTGAAGAGTAGAAGGTCTTAAACATTTGACCTTGTCTATTACCCTAAAATGTACCAAGAGATTGGAAACCTTTTAAGGCATTCCACCTATGTTTTTGAGAGCTAACAGGAGAGATGAGAAAGGATATGACAAGAGAACTTTCAAAGGAACTTGTTTTAAGTGTGAAGGAGAGGGACATATAGCATTTGAGTGTCATTGGGAAATTAGGAAGATTGAAAATCATGCAAGAACCATATATGTGAAGGGAGAGCCAATGGAACCACCAAGTTTCAGAGGAAGTCCTAAGAAGGGAGAATCATTATTCATGAGGAGATCAGTGTTCTAGGAGAAAGAAGTACCTAAGGAATCATCGAAAAGGAAAAGTTTATTTTGGACTGGATGCAAAGCAGGAGGTAAGTGTTGTAGCGTTATCATTGATAGTGGTAGTATAGATAACCTAGTTTCTGAGGAAATGGTGACAAATTTGTATTTGGAAAGAAGAAAACATCTGAAGCCTTATAGGATATCTTCGATTCAAGATGAGCACAAGATACTAGTAAGTGAGCAATGTCTAGTAAAATTTTGTATAGGATCATATCATGATGAAGTACTATGTGATATTATACCCATGGATGTTTGTCATATGTTGTTGGGTAGACCTTGAAGTATGATAAGAAAGCTATACATGATAGGAGAAAGAATACCTATACCATAATTTCCAATGGAAAGAGAATCACCTTGAAACCTTTGAAAGATGAACCTAAAAGTGAAGTATGTGGAACAACTAGAATCAATTTGGTAGATGGAAGGAAATTTCTAGATGGATTGAGACATGAAAACATGTATTTTTCTTTGATTCCAAGAAATTGTGGATCCCTAGATGTAGAGAGAATCACAAGAGAAAAATAATCACTGGAGAAGGAAGTCACTAAACTATTGATAGAGTACCAAGATCTTGTATCAGAGAATTTGCTTGATGGATTACCACCAATCTAGAGTATCAGTCATCATATACATCTTATTCCAGGAGCTAGTTTTCCAAAAAAAATTGCACACCAGATGACACCAGCAAATAATGTGGAGCTAAACAGATAGATACATGAACTATTGAAGAAAGGATTGATCAGAGAAAGTATGAGACCATGTGTGGTACTGATTGTACTTGCACCTAAGAAAGATGGAGAATGGAGGATGTGTACAAATTCAAGTGCTATCAATAAGATCATAGTGAAGTATATATTCCCATTGCCTATGATGGATGACATCACAGACAATCTGAGTGGAGCAAAGTATTCCACCAAGATAGACCTAAAGAGTGGATACCATTAAATTAGTATCAGAGATGGAGATGAATGGAAGATTGATTTTAAGATAAATGAGGGGTTCTATGAGTGGTTGGTCACACCATTTGGACTAACTAATGCACCTAGTATATTTATGAGGCTAATGAATGAATTCTTGAGGAAATTCTTGGGAAAGTTTTTCATTGTTTACCTGGATGATATTTTGATTTTCAATAAGACTAAGGAAGAACATTTGGAGAACATGAGACAAGTATATCAGAGGCTAAGAGAAGAGAACTTGTTGATAAACATCAAGAAGTGTAGTTTCATGAAGGAGAAACTAGTATATTTTTGATTTGTGATATCTGCGGAAGGATTGAAGATGGATCCTAAGAAGGTTAGAGCAATAGTTGAATGGCCTACACTTGTGAACATTGGAGAAGTAAGATCATTTCATGGTCTAGAATTTTTTTACCAAAAGATCATCAGAAACTTTACTAGTATTTGCACACCTATGACAGAGACAATGAGGGATGACTAAAAGGAATTCAAGTGGTCATCAGGAGCACATAAGAGTTTTGAGTTGTTGAAGAAAAATGTGACAAAACAGCCTGTTTTAGCACTACTTGACTTTGATAAGGTATTCCAAGTGGATTGTGATGCTAGTGGAAGTGCAATAGGAGCTATGTTAAGTCAAGAAGGGAGACCAGTAGCCTACTTTAGTGAAAAATTGAATGATGCTAGGAGAAGATATTCAATTTATGATCAAGAATTCTATGCAATCATACAAGCCTTGAAGAAGTGGAGACATTACTTGTTACCTAAGCAATTTGTCTTGTATACGGATCACCAAGCTTTAAAATATTTGAATAGTCAAGGGAAGTTGAACCAAAGACATATGAGATGGGTAGAGTTCTTGTAGAGTTACACATTTTTGTTGAAGCACTGGAGTGGAAAGTCAAACAAGGTTGTAGATGCATTGAGCAAGAGAAGGAGTTTGTTGACATAAATGAGAATTGAAGTATTAGGTTTTGAAGAACTGAAGCATATGTATGAGGATGACATTGATTTTGTGGAGGCATTGAAGGCTTGCAAGGAACCTGTAGAGACAAATAGAAGCAAATGGTTAGATTTTTTCATTCAGGAAGGTATGTTATTCAACAACAACCAGTTATGTATCCCTAAAAGTTCAATGAGAGAGAATTTGATCAAGGAAAATCATTGCAGAGGATTAGCAGGACATTTCAGAATTGATAAGACTATAGCATTGGTGAGTGAGAACTATTTTTTTCCACAGTTGTATAAGGATGTCAAGAAATATGTTCAAAGTTACAGGATTTTTCAAGTTGCAAAAGGAAATAGTAAGAACATTGGAATGTATACATCACTGATAATACTGGAAAGACCATGGGAAGACATTAGCATGGATTTTGTGTTGGGATTACCTAAGACACTGAGAGGATTTGACTCTATATTTTTGGTTGTGAAAATATTTTCTAAGATGGGGCATTTCATACCTTGTAAGAAAACCAGTGATGCAGTACATGTTGCAGACCTATTTTTCAAGGAGATTGTGAGGTTACATGGACTACCAAAGAGTATAGTATCAGAAAGAGACACTAGATTCATTGGATAATTCTAGAAAACATTGTGGAAGAAGATGAAGATAGATTTGAAGTATAGTTCAGCATTTCACCTACATATAGATGGACAAAAAAAAGTGGTAAATAGGAGTTTGTGGAATTTCTTGAGGTGTTTGAATGAAGGTAAAGTGGGAAATTGGGACTTAATACTACCGCAAGCAAAATTTACATACAACAATTTGGTAAACTGAAGCACCAAGGAGACACCATTTGAAATTGTGAAAGGAAAATTACCTAGAGGAGTAGCAGAATTAAGAGATATCAGTATGGAGAATAAAAGAAGTGCATAGGCAGAAGAATTTACAAGATTCATGAAAAAAATGCATACTCAAGTTAAGGAGCATCTAGACAAGATGAATAATACATAAAAGGAGAAAGCATATGAGAAGAGAAGACATAAGGAGTTTGCAGTAGGAGAGGAAGTAATGGTATATCTGGGGAAAGAAATATTTCTAGTTGGGACATATAATAAGTTGAAGATGAAGAAGTTTGGGCCTTTTAAGATCATTGGCAAGTTTGATTCTAGAAATGCATATGAAGTGGAACTACTGAAGGAATTTGGCATATCACCTATATTCAACATTGCAGATCTATACCAGTATCATGAGGGAGAGTCACTAGAGGATAGAGAAGTTGGTTTTCTAGAACAAATAGCACAGCATCCAGAGGAAATTGAGGAAATTTTAGACAACAAAGTTATACGTAGTACCAGAGGAAGGCAATACAAAGAATATCTAGTCAAATGGAAAGGAATACCAGAGGAAGATTCATCATGGATTTCTCAGGCTAAGGTGGACCACATTAGTTTTCCTCTAGCCCCAAGAAAGTGAGAGGCTCACTTTTCTTCAGCCTCAGGTGTCTGATGCAGGAGCATCCTAGGTTTCAAGCAATCTTACATCAACCAAAAATATTTGCATTCATGTTTTTCAGTAGTTAACTATCAATAACCAGTCTCAGTATTTCATATTGCATTCTAACATCAGAGCTTGCGGAGCAAGATATATGAACTTCATTGCAACATCTACATCATATCCAGAATTCAAGTGTTTGGAGATCCTAGTATGAAGATATCATTAATAGAATATCAGTTATAATTGGACAGAGAGCATTTATAGATCAATCTTGGATTCTCAAGTGTGTTGACCTATCCCATGAATTGCAGAGCTCAAGAAACCATTTCATAAGGATGTGCATTCATTGAGGAACCTTCATTTAGATCCGCATCAATTTTATCCAAGGATCAAAGGAGAATCATATGTTTTGGCCGACCTTCACACGTTTCATCAACTTTGGGGTTTGAGACCTCCTAAGGCCAACGTGGACCTTTTCTGGAGTTGGGAATTGATATATATAACTATTGTGTAGTTGCATTGGGTAGTAGTAATGATAGTAGAAGTATAGAGTGATAGCTAGGAGATAATGACTTTGACCCACATTGTATTTTTGGGCTTAGTGCCATATCATTTTGTAATTTTTAAGCTGGAAGGCAAGGCATGTTGCCTATGAATAATTGATCATTATCTATATATCCATGTGGGATTGTTCTTCCAATTCCTTGAGTTTTTGTTGTGTTTACTCTTATTGCAAGTTTCAACAGTCCTATTCTTGGACCCTCCATCCTTGAATACATCATCTAGTCTTGGTCGACTCAGTGTATGCAATACTTTATGAATACTAGTTATGTTTTATGGATGATAGTCGACTTGGTATAATGTACTACACAGATAAAATGTTTAAATCATATATGGTGCTGACAAAGAAAGTTTTGATTGTTTTGTTTTCATCTAATTAGGCTGACCTAATTGATGATTTAGATATACTTGTATATATATAAAATATTTTTTGAGGAATGAGATGAGGAGGACACAAATGAGATTTGAATGTGAAATGAGAACTAAGTGTGAGTGTGAAAAGGATTAAGAGGTGTGTGATGATACGAGCCTAAATGCTTTATTAGTTGCGATCAGTGCAACTTTTTTGAGTGACTACTGTGTGACGTAGTACTTCATATTATGAGCTTTAGTGGAACTGAACCCTGCACATTGAAGGTTTATCCTATCAGTTCAATCTTTTGGAAATGAGCCACTATCATTGTATCTTGGTGGTTAGCCATATTTTGTACTCAGGTTGTGAGCCTTTTTAAGGATAGTGAGTCCTGGCAGTGAACCCACATAATATTTTATATCTAAATATAATATATTGTGAGTTAACCCTCACCATGGTTTTTTCCTTCTTGGATTTTCCACATATAAATCTTGGTGTTCATGTGTATGGTTGCATTTATTTGTTTCTATGTTCCTTCTTTTTGATTCAATCAAAATTAAGATAATATTTAAATGGATTTTAATATAGTTTTATGGAATGTTGATTCACTCCCCCCTTCTCAATGTTATGAATGTTCAACAAATGCAACTAAAATACTCCCCCTTTCAAAATTGTTCTTATCAAAAATTGTTTTCCTCTATCTATCTCTATCTCTCCTCCTTTGACATCAATTTCAAAGGATGGGGTCTATTATATACGTGTATACATCAAAACTTGACCAAAAAGATCTGAACACAAAGAGAATTGTATTAACCTGAAGATGAGAAACCTTTGAGATCTTTCAGGGTATCCTTCCATGAAGCTTAACCTTCTTCCCATGCATCTTTTGCACTTACAAGTCTTGTGAAATATTTCAAGCTTAATCAAGTATTCTATACCATCTGCTAAAGTATTGGGACTAGGATTAATCTTTGATAGATTACCAATACTATCAAGAGAACTAGATATAATATTGTGCCTGAGTTTTACCATATCTTTGAGTGCCATAAACTTCCTAATCAATTATGTCCTTTGATCCTACAAGGAAAAGAATTTTCCCTGAAGCTACACAAAGTAGGATGACCTATGATTATTTCTAGCATCTTCCAATCTATATGTATCTACTTGAGTGCTCATCCAAGATTCACTCTTCCTTATCTCATCTCTTATATTGAGTGTATTGCTAGACCAATTCACATAGAAAGAAAGCAATTCCTGAGCCTCTTCCTTGCAAACTTGTAAACTCTCCAATTCCTTCACCATTCTTTGATGTGCATTTGCATATTTCTTCTTGATATCATCTAAGTTTCATTTTGCATTCCTAATTCTAGCATGGACTTCTAGTCCATAGATGTAGACTTTGAAAGACTTGATCATGTTTTTGAGATTTTCTACAACTTATATAGATGACTCAAAGTTAGCACCAAGAATTACCTTCTGTAATTCTTTTAAATCTCCTTGAATGTTTAAGCTTTCATGCTCATGTTGAGCTCTTTCTAATTCACTTCCTTCTATGACTTCTTATTTGACAACACTTTTTCTTTTCTTCCCTATTTTTGTTGCACTACTGGAGGCTTATTCTTCAATGGGACTCTTAGGGCTCTCCAAAAGAATTCTTGCATAATGCTCAATCTCAGCCTCAAAAAACTTCATAACCTAACTCAGATATCCACACCAATCTAGGTTCAACTGCTTCCATATGATAAACATTTGTAGAAACTAGTAAATTAATACTTCCAGAGTACTTTTCAGTTACGCTTCTTGTAATCCTTAGTATTTTTCTCATCCTCATTTGAAATGCTCCATATAATGCAGCAAGAGAAATCTCTTGAGCATCTGAACCACCTAGATTTAACATGAAATTCTTGATTTGATGGGAAAATAGGTTCTTTGTCTATTCTATCCTTCCTATTATCAGTAACTCTTTTGAGAAATAAAAGAGTAAGTAGACAATCAAATTCCCATACTAGAATTTATTTATCTTGTTTTTCTTGATTCCCTTCAAATTCTTCAAAATATGTATTTGAGGTCATTGCTAGGTAAAAAAAAAATTGTGACCAATAACCATCACAGTATACCTAATGACTAGATCTTCAATTGTTCTCAAAACAAGTTCTTTTCAATCGATGGTTGCACCAGTCACCCCAATTATCTCTTGTTCATCTATAGACTTTTGTTTGGGAACTGGTCCGAAGGAGCACAAACCAATTACATCTTTGATAGCTTCTCTAGTAATCAAATGTGCTTTGTCAATCCACAATGATTCATCATGAATCCTACTTAAAACTATTTGAATATAATTTCTGTCAAATTCAAATAGAGGGGCTTTTTGCCACACATCCAACTTCTTCTTAACTAATATTTTGTAAGCATCAAGATTTTATTCCAATTCATTCTTCCATAAGATACTTAACTAAACTGGTGGCATTTCCTCTATCTTACTAGAGATGTATGCATAGATATCTTTAGAGGGAAATAATCTAGGAGGAATACAAGATAATGCACCAACTGATTCTTTTGATAGATTTTTCAAATGTTTCCTTAATTTGACTTGCAGTCTATCCAAAATGTTCACAACATTCAAATTATTCATTGCATAAAAGAGTGAAATATTGTGAAAGTAAAATACTTATGTAATAGCCAATGAAGAATAGGATAGATGACCAGCTTTTGGGACATGCTTTGAATCCACTTCTTGCTTGAAACCCTGAAACTCTGAATTGCTTTGATTTCTCCAAACTTCCTTTGCACACTACTCCAAAAATACATATGCCTATTGAATACAATTTCCTTGATACATCTAAAATTATTTATTTCATTCTGAATGCTTTTGCAATAAATGTTTCAAATTGTAGGTAGATCACCTCAAAATTCATGTGCACTTTTATCCTTTCAAAATCTGCAACCTTCATTCTTCATGCATGCGACTGAAAAATTCCTTTTGAATTTTTTACCACATTAAATATACTTCTTCCATGATGTGACATAAGTATTGATGAGGGGGTTTATTATATTTTCTGATAATTTATCCCCCTTAGTCATTGTCGGATTTCAAAAATTGATAGGTGTACCTACACCAGAAGTCGACATAGATAAGACTGATGATTCTTATTCAACTTGCTTTAATTCTCCTTCCTTTCTCCATATTATTTTCATCTCTTTTCTTACTTCTTATAGATCAATGATTGGTTCATGTTTTTTTGTGAGATAGTTATTTTTTCTCCTTCTATAGTTATTAGCAAAATGTTCCAGATTGTTGCAATCACAACAAACACCATTCTTCCTTTCATACTTTCTTTTATTCAATCTATATTCACACTAATTAGCCTTATTTCCAAGCTTCTTGAACTTAAAACATTTTTTGGAGAATGATAGGGTATCATTCATTTTATTTTTGCATTCCTTTTCCTTAGGACCAATTTTATTGTAGGAATGGCGAGCACCATTGAAAGAAAAGTACCTTTGAGCATTAGGTTGTTTGATAGGATTTCTTTTGGTATTTCTTCTTAAGTTCTTGATTTGTCTGCCATTGCACTAAATCTTCTCTTCAAGAGATTGTTTGTTTTTGAACTCTAACCCTCTTCAAACCCTAAACCACTTTTTTCCATTTCTGGTCTTTGGGAAATAATCAATTCATCAAGCATTGTAGAGCTTGCCTTAAATTTATCCTCAAATCTTTTTCCATTTTCCAAATCTGATCTAAAAATTTTTGTTTCTTGCTTGAGCTTGACACTTTCATCCATCTTCTCTTGAATTTCAACTTGCTGAAAAACTTCAATTCTTTTCATTTCTTCCAATTGTTGTAATAATCTAGTGATCTCATCATGTTCTCTTCTCAACTGACCATAGGCTTCTTCATATCTACTCCTCAAATCATTGATGAAATCATTCTCTTCCTTCGGCTTATTCTTCAGATCTTCAATTTCTTCTGAATATGTAGCAAAGGTCACTTGTAGAGGAAAAAAATTCTTATATTCAAATTTTGGGACCTTCCTCAAGTAGTTAGGCTTCTTTAGAGGAACTAGGCTCTGATACCAACTGTTGAATATCTAGAATACTAAGAGGGGCACTGAATCAATATTCCATAAAACCAATCAAATAAAATCCATCTAAACATTATTACAATTCTAATTGAATTAGCAAGAGAAAGCATAGAAATAAGGAAATGTATCAGCACACATGAACACCAAGATTTTGATGTGGACAACCCAAAAAGGGAAAAACCATAGTGAGGGTTAACTCACAATATATTATATCCGGACACAAGATATTACAAGGCTCACTACTAGGACTCGTTGTCCTTAAAAAGTCTCACAGCCTAAATACAAAAGATGGGTAGCCGCCAAGAAATAAAACTTATGGTCAGTTCCAAGAGTATGAACTGATACAATACACCTTCTATGTGTAGGGTTCAGTTCCGATGAAGCTCTGAATAAGAATTGTCTCTCACAATAGTGACTCAACAATTTGGTTATGATCCTCAACCGGTAAAGTATTTAGGCTCAGATATTCACATATCCCTTGATTCTCTTTACTCTTCACTACATTTCACCACATACCATCACTTCTCTCTTTCTTCTTCAAAGAATCTTATATATACAAGTATATCTCATTCATCAATTAGGTCAGCCTAATTTGATAAAAACAAAACAATCAAATACACTCTTGCTGACACCATATATGATATGAAACATTTTTTCCCATGTAGTGCATCATATCAAGTCGGCATAGATCTATGAAAAATATCCACAAGGTATATCTAGTCTTCTTAATGTGTGTCATACATTAGGTCGGCCAAGGCTAGGACATAACCACAAAAACTTCAAACCAATATATAATCCTCCAATCAAACGCCTTACAGATCTAATATTACATCAATTTATCATCACACTACCACCATAGAGACTACCATTAGAACTGAAACATTTGAATGTTCTTCTTAGGAAAATGCAGAGTCTCCCACACTAATATGTAGAGTAGAGAAACACTTGTAGAGTATAGAGCAAAACTTTGTCAATGATAACTTTTTACTCACAACAAAAAACTTCTCAAGGTCCAGGATATAGATGTTTGAATGAGACATGATAACACATTTAAGAGCTTAGATTCATATACTTTTCTTGCAGTGACTTCTAGACTCAACAACCAACTCACTGCTTCATAAAAAAATAACACTTCCTGTATAGAATAGCTTCCAGTAAACTAAGAAAGCTTCTGGTGCAAGAGCACCTGGTTGAGTTTACGCCTCCATGAGGCAATTTTGTAAACTTTGTTTTATTTTGTGTATGGTTCATGTAATAAGGTCTTTTAGACCATTTAAAATTGGTTTGAGTCTATTTTAAGTCCTAGGAGTTGATTTTGGAGTCATATTGAAAATATTGTAAAAAGTCGTCAAATTGTCACAAAAGTTGTCATTTTGCAAACAAAATGTTGCAAAGGTTGCTAAGTGTTACTTTGGGTTGGTGGAGTCATTTTTTTGGTTTTCAATAAGGCCTATTGAGGCCATTTTAAATGTTGTTAGGTGATTAGAGTCTTTTGGGGTCAATTTTGCAAAAGTTGTCAATTCTTGCAAAAGTTGCTAAATGTTGCAAAAAAGTACAAAAGTGGGAATATGAAGGGTCATCTTGTGTAAATGATATAACAGGTAGTCAAAAAATTATGGGAAATGATGTGTAATACCTTAAAATTCCTTTTTAAATGTTTGGGCAAGGCTTTTCAACAAAGATTTTGAATTTGAATACCAAAATACTCAATTTTCTGTATTTTTACGATAAAATCTACTCAGATAGCATTTGGTATGGCATTGTATGGCCTGAACTTGCACTTTTGTGCATTTTTATTTGTGAATAAGTGAACTATATATTATCTACACCTTTTCGCATTTTATTTCATCTAGTTTTGAGTGATTTATTGCATTTTTACTCAAATTAGCCTTGAAACCCCAGTTTTGATGGTTTGAGTGAGAAAAAAATGAAGTTTTGAGCCATTCCACTAGTATAAAGGGCTATAACTTTGTGTAATTACATATTTAGGTGTATTTTTGTGTTTTTGAAATTTTTAGGAGCAGGGGAGGTAGATTCATGAAGATTTGATGATCCCTAGGTAGAAAATTGCATGTTTTTGGCACAAAAGGTTGCGTAGAGGCTACGGTTTGATAAAGACGCAAAGGAAAAGTGTGGGGAAATAGTTTGGAGAGTTTTTTCAGACCATATTAGACATTTTCAAGGTGTTGGTGAAGTGAGTTGAGGCTTGGGACTCATAGAATCCATAAACCCCTATTCAAACTAGCCTAATTTAGCCATTATGCAAAACGGGACAGTCAATTTTAAGGCCTTGTGATATAAAACAACTACCCCTTATTTCCACATATGTTGAACAACTTCCAAATGGGTATATTAAATAGGTTTTATATTTTGGATGTGAGGTTTGGTTTTTAAGATATCGCCATTTTATCAGTCTGGAGACTTACTAGTTTTTGGTGGCCTAAGTAGGGAAACCATAACCATTGATGAAATATTTGTTCTTGAGAGTCATTAGAGGTTTTCAAATGTCATGTGTACATTTCCTAAGTTTTTCCAAGGGTCTGGTAAGGTACTTGAAGTGTAGCCACCAAATTTGAAGATTGTAGCCTAGTGTAGGCTTATAACCAATGAAGCATATTTGAGTTTGCAAGGAGATAGTACCCAATTTTATGAAACAAGATGTAAAGCCAGTGATTCCTACCCCTACTTGGCATCAATTGGTTTCAAAGCCCAAAAATATCTAGGAAAGTGATTTTTTTGAGTTTATGTGTTATCTTTTTGCAAGTTGAAGGAAGAACCTGGATGTCAAAAGACTAGGCCAAGGAAAAGGAAAGGAGCCTAGGTGAGGTATCACGAAGACAAGAAGAAGCAAGGTGAAAGAGACTAGCTTGAGGAAGAAAAATGGATGTGTGGAAGAGATACTAGAAGAGTAAGGGTTTACCAAACAAGCGACAAGAAAGAACAAGAGAGGAAAAGGAGATAAAGAAAAATAATGAGAAGGTCAAGCAAATGGATGTTGAGAAAGAGAGCATAATTAAAACAAGCCTTGGAACAAATGAAAAAATATATAGAAAGAATGGATCTTGAATTCCAAATGGAGATGCAACTTCTTGAGAGATAACAACAAGAAGGTGGTTTGCATTTACCATTCAGAAAGAGGCTCAAATGGCCTATCAAGCATATTATTTTAAATAGGAGAAGGAAAAAGGAGACAATAGAACCTTTGTTGATAGAGGAATATAATGAAAAAATCAAGCACGTTGAGATGATGATGGTCAGTAGGGAAGAGTTCATCAAAGTAGAAGAAGAAAAGCACATGGAGGTTGCAGCCATTTTGGAACTTGAAGGTACCAAGACAACAAACCTAAAGAATGATCTAATTTTGGAGGGAAATGATATTGAGTTGTTGTCAAGATTTGATTTATTGCAGGTCAAGGATAAATTAATTTTGGAGACTCAAGGTTGGCTTCAAAAGTATGTTGGTATGGTGATGAAAGGGATGTTTTCTTCATTATTTTCAGTGGAGGATAATGGTCATTCAGTTTTTGTCACATCAGAGGTTGATAAATTTGAAAAGGCGATAGCTTTGGGGGCAGAGTATCATGTGGAAGAGAGGGAAAACAAAACTAAAGAGTGTAAGGATGAGTTGCAAAGGAAGATGGAAAAATTTAAGCATTCACCTAAAGTGAAGAAGAAGAATGGATGAGGTATATTTGCAATAGGTTCAACAATGTTTTCAGATGAGGGAGGAATACAAAAATTTCTTGTTGAGATTGCAAGGAGGGATAGACCCAAATTCAAGATGAAGCAACTACATATTGAAGTTTAAAAATGCAATCAATGGATGGATGTGGAAGTTATAGCTTTAATTATTTCTTTGTTCTTTTCATAAGTGATTGTGGTTGTGGGTTGTGGTGTAGGCTATCATATATTTGCAGGTCCTCACTCAAGGGACTTGAGTTTTTTTTCCATGGGGAGTATGGTGCAAGAGCACCTGGTTGAGTTTATGCCTTCATGAGGCCATTTTGTAAATTTTGTTTTATTTTTTGTATGGTTCATGTGATAAGGTCTTTTAGACCATTTTGAATTGGTTTGAGTCTAGTTTAAGTCCTAGGAGTTCATTTTGGAGTCATATTGCAAATATTGTAAAAAGTTGTCAAATTGTCACAAAAGTTGTCATTTTGCAAATAAAATGTTGCAAAGGTTGCTAAGTGTTAGTTTGGGTTGGTTGATTCATTTTTTTGGTGTGCAATAAGGCCTATTGAGTCCATTTTAAATGTTGTTAGGAGATTAGAATGTTTTGGAGTCAATTTTGTAAAAGTTGTTGAATGTTGCAAAAAAAGTGCAAAAGTCAGAATATGAAGGGTCATATTGTGTAAATGATGTAAGAGGCAGTTGGAAAATGATGGGGCATGATTTTCAATGCCTTAAAACAACTTTTTAAATGTTTGGGCAAGGCTGGCCAACAAATATTTTGAATTTGAATGCCAAAATACTCAATTTTCTACGTTTTTATACTAAAATTTGTTGGGATAGCATTTGGTACAGCCTTGTACAACATGAATTTGAACTTTTATGAATTTTTATTTGTGAAGAAGTGAACTAGATATCATCTTCACTTTGTCTCATTTGATTTCATTTAGTTTTGAGCGATTTATTGCATTTTTACTCAAATCAGCCTCGAAACCCCAGTTTTGAGAGTTTGAGTGAGAAAAATGAAGTTTTGAGCCATTCCACTAGTAGAAAGGAATATAACTTGGTGGAATGGTATATTTAGGTGTATTTTTGTGTTTACGAAATTTTCAGCAGTAGGGGAGCAAAATTCATGAAGATTTGATGATGCCCTAGGTGGAAATTGCATGTTTTTGGCACAAAAGGTTGCATAGAGGGAAGGGTTTGATAAAGAAGAAAAGAAAAAGTGTGGGTAAATTATTTGGAGAGTTTTTGAAGACCCTATTAGACATGTTCAAGGTTTTGGTGAAGTGATTTGAGGCTTGGGAGTCATAGAATTTGTAAACCCCTATTCAAACTAGCCTAATTAAGCCATTGTGCAAAACGGGACAGTCAATTTTAAGGACTTGTGTTACAAAACAACCACCCCTAATTTCCACATAGGTTGAATAACTTCTAAATGGGTATATAAAAAATATATATATATTTTAGATGTGAGGTATGTTTTGCAAGATATCACCATTTTATCAGTTTGGAGACTTACTAGTTTTGAGTGGCCTAAGTAGGGAAACCATAGCCATTGATGAAATATCTATTCTTGAGAGTCATGGGAGGTTTGTAAATATCATGTGTACATTTCCTAAGTTTTCCCAAGGGTCTAGTAAGGTACTTGAAGTGTAGCCACCAAATTTGAATATTGTAGCCTAGTGTAGGCTTATAATTAGTGAAGCATATTTGAGTTTGCAAGGAGATAGTGCCCAATTTTATGAAACAAGATGTCAAGTCAATGATTCTTGCCCCTACTCTACATCAGTTTCCCATGCAATTGTCGTCATGTTGACATCAATGACAAAATAGGAACAACCAGATCAATCCACATACACTTCATGCTCATGTTGCAAGGCTCCATGCTTCCAACAATCATAACAACATCTAATGAATAAATAGATTATAGGCTATGAGATACTCTAGTATTCCATTCCAGTTATTTTCCCATGTATACTAATAGCCCTTTTAACCATATTCATTAGAACATCTCCTAAACATAAGTTTTCTTTTGTTGAAAAGTTGGTAAATTCAAAGTTCTCTTCAACCAAACTATGCTCCTATGTTTGAGCCCTTATCTGAATTGTCTAATTTACTTTCTCAAGAATTTACCTTGCAATCATCTTTCAAAGTAATTTTTTCCAAATTCTTGGTAATTCCACTTCCTCGTAGCTTTAGACACTATAAGGTTACTTGATTTCTTTGCCCCATTGTAATCAGATTTCCAAATTGACCTTTCCTATTCTAGTTGGTGGAATTATGTCAGCTTTTATTCTTCATAATTTTCTTCTTTTCCTGACCATTTTGGTCTCTAACCTTTATACTAAGGTACCAATTTTCTCCCTTGATTCTAATTATCCTTTCAAGATTTTTACCTTGTACTGAATTAGGTATTTCAAGGGTTATCCTACCTCCTGGACACCTCTTTTTGATTTAGATTCACAAAATGTTGACTTTCTACTTCAACAAGTTTCCAATTTATGCTAAAAATTAGTTATTCCCAATAAAGCATACTTATAGATTCATAGTATGCTTACTTAATTCACCATCCTAAAGTCTTTGGGACTATAGGTTGTTATCAATAAGGGGAATTTACTTCAATTCTTTCTATCCCTTGGGGTCATTTAAACTATTTGGTAGGGTTAAGGTACTCATTAGTAATCCCCCATAACCTTCCTACCAAATCTGGTTGCACAATCTTCCGCAATCCAAAGGTGTATCCTAGTAAGTTGTTGGTTCAGGAGTTTTCAACTCCAGGGACAATTCTTTTCTAGTCCCAAATGTAAACAAGTTTTCAAGAAACTTGACTTCCTTTTTGTTTCCCCTATGTTCTTTTCTCTTGCCATCTTGGCATAAGAACTTTTCAACCATAATCTTACAATAGGGTTTACGCATCACTTACGTAATGAGCTCATAGGTTCCATAGTTAAACCTAGTAGTTTTGATACCATGTGTAACATGCCCATTGTTCTACCTAGTAATTTAACTAAGTTTTGTTGATGGTTGTTTCTGCATAGCAACAACTTAGATAGAATATAATATCATATCTCTCTTGAAAGGTAAAGCTCTATCAACAAGCCTCAAGAGATAACCTCAAGGACTCTAATGTCAAGTCTTGACAATGTAATAAACAACTCAGTGATAATGTGAAAATACTGGTAATCACAAGAGGCCTTATGAAACAAATGTTGGAAACTTTAAACTCATCATATCCTGCAATATGTTGATGATTTCAATCCTAAAACTAACCCAGATTTTAAAAGAAACAACCAAAGATAATGGGTTTAAATAGATTTCAAAATCTAAACCTAAGACCAATTGTGCAAACAATCCAATATTCAAAGTGGACCAATCTTTCAAAACCAATTTTTGCTAAACCCAGATTAAACCTACAATCTCACAGAAACAGTGCAATCTTCTAAGGAAACAAAATATTTTCAGATCATGGAGAATTCACACAAATCAACCTTATTTTATAATTGAAATGAATAAATACCCACAATTGAACTAAGTGTAAAATTTTTGGGCCCAGGCTAACTTTACATAGCAACTTACAATCAGCAAGCTGCTAGAAGTATGGACCAAGGATTGCTCAAACACCTTAATTAATATCAATTTATCAACACAATTGCATCATATCTAAATATAAAACCTAACATCCAACCACAACTTCAAAGCAATTTCTTAAAGATCTAGAAAACAAGAACCATGCAAAGTGAATAACATAAGAAAAAACACCAAAGAACAATGTCTTTACTTATATTGAATCACCCAGGATTTGCAACAATTCATGTATCCTCAATATTCCAACACTTTCTCTCAGAAAATACTAACTCCCTACTCAATTCTAACTATTCCAACTATGTCTAACCCCTTCAAATGAAGTTGGGGCCCTAATTTATAGAAAAAATACATTAGGTCAACTAAAAATTAGGGTTACAAAAAGTAGGTCGGCCAAACAGGTTAGACTACATAGTTTTATAAGAAATAAAATTATATCTAATATCATAAAACAAAGCCTAGGTCAGCCTAGACCCTTCTAGAATTAATATTGGCTGGCACAAACTTCTATGTCATCCTCCTCTGGCTAGGAATCACATGACTGGCATATTGTCCTAGGTGGTTGCCAGTTGGTTGTTTTCTCCTTCTTTATTAGCCTTTATTCTGTTGGATAATTCTTTATCCTTTCCTAATATTTCCTTTACATTTGCTATATTTGGAGTGGGAATAAATTTAATTCTCAATTTATGAGTCTTCAATTCATCAATATACTTGGGAATTACCTTATCCCACTCAACCTATAACTCATGATATTTGTCCAGCTTTGAAATGTAAATGGTTGCATCCTCTAGATGATCCTTGGAAATTGGTGCACTATCAAAAGGAACATAAATCTCATGCCACCATGCCTGTAATCTACCAATGTTCATGTTCTGCTAACCAAACTTTCTCCTCCTGGTCATAATTTCCAAAAAGATAATGCAACTATCATATATTTCTTTCATTTTCCCCTCCAATTTGACTATCTTCTTCAAAGCTTTGGATAGGAGTTCTTTCCTATAATTCAATACTTCAATCCACTCCATAACCTTGGCAATATCATCAGAAGTAAAAAGATTCATCTTAGCTAACTCTTCTTTGGGTACTTGAAAAATCTTTTTCAACTCTTCAGCAGTTGACTCATCAATCGTATTACAATCTATAACAAATTGGGAAGTGTCTTCAAGAAATTTAATAGCCTTAGTATGAATTCCGAAGAACTACTCAATTGATTCATAACCTCTTTTGCTAATATCCTAAAGCCACTCATGAGTATTATGCACTGAAGATTTCAACTTCTTTATTTCTGATATAGCTTCTTTTGGTAACAACCCTTTTAGGATTGAAGAACTACCATTAGTAGCGGTTTGCAAAGGCTTCATTTGGTGTTGGACATACTTATGAACATCATTTAATTGCTTTTGTAGCTTATCCTTTTCTTTTGTTTCTTTGTCAAGCCTTCTTAGAATGGCCTGGGAGGATTCTTGGAATTCTTCCTTTTCTTGCTCTTTGGTGGATGGTCCCAAATTAATGGTTTTCAATTTATAATTAGTGGGCCTCACCTCATCCTTAAACATATTTTCTACAGGGATGGCTATATGAACAACTTTGTTATTAAAGTCATCCCTCAATAATTTGACATTGTCCTAGCCCTCTTCCTTTGCTTGGGTTGTCCCCATTATTCTAGCAGTTTGTCCCAGCTAGGAGCTTCTTCTTGAACAATTATTGGCTTCTTTCTAAGCCTTTTCTCCAACCATTTTGTGACAGTAGGTTGCTTTGTTTTCAACTTTATAGAAGGAGCCTCTTGTTCACCCATGTTCTAATGTGGGTTGTCAACAACCTCTTCCTTATTCTTCTTTGTCTTAGGCTGATCCTAAAGTTCATCAATCACCTCTTTCTCTGGGGACTTGGAAGGCCTTTCTTGGGTTACCTCTGACTCCATGTTCTTAGTTTGTTCCCAAGAGGTTTATTTCCCAATGTATTGTAAAAAATTTCTCCATTCTCCACTTTTAGGAGTAGAAATCTCCTCATTGTCAGCTTCTTGTTGTTCAGGATCATCAGATAGTTTTCCCTTCTCATGGACTACTTCCTCTGAAATTTGAACATTGTGAGGAGGAAAAGGAAGGGGAGAATTATTTCCTATAACTTATTTCATGGTACTTTCATCTTTAGGTGCCTCTTCAATCTACACTTCCTTTTCTATAGCCTTTATCTCAACTGCAGGGGATTTTTTTAAGCTTAGGAGAATTTCTCGTAACGTACACATGTGGCTTTTCCCTCAAGCTTTCTACATCAACAAATTTAACTCAAGAGGGGGCATCAGTAGAAGTGCTACCTTTTCTAGCTTTAGCTACCTTTTGGCCTTTTGTAACTAGTTTCCTCTTCTTCACAGGTTGTGAGGCCTCTCCCTCTTTAGTAGCAGTACTGACCTTGGAAGCCTTCTTTTTCTTCAGAGATTATTTCTCAATCTATTTAACTTGAGTCTGGCTCCTTGTCTTTTTTTTCAAAGTTAGAGGCCTTTCTTCCTCTTGAACATTCTCATCGTGAGGCTCCATAGTGTCATCACCTTTATTACCTTTCGCCTCTTTCTCAGATTGGGATTCCAAGTCTCCCATTAAGTCATATGTAAACTTGGTGCCATCCGCTTCTAGCTCCAACACCTTATGCTTCATCCATAGACTGGAATATCTCTTTACTGGCTCTGTGACTTGGTCTAAGTCTATTACTTCTTCTTTACACCAATTTACTAGAGGCAAGGGCTTGTTCCTATAGGGCTCAAAATCATGGTTTTGAATCAAGTCTACATCATCATCTTGGACTTGATCTGGCACCTCTCCAATTCTGTACAATCTGATCAATTTCAGGGGCGGCCTAGAGAATCTTCTCCTTACAACTTCAAATTCATCCTGACAACTGGCCCAGTAATCCTCAATGTGGTCTTTGTTCCTAAATTCTCTATTGGCCTATTTTTAAGCCTTTCCATAGGGATCAAAGTTATCCCTGTTAGTATGAGAGTTTAATTCAAATTAGGTCATTTCTTTCTTAGAGTATTGGGCACTTTGGATAGGTGAGTAGGCCTCTAGGGTTCCAATTCTTAATGGGAATTATGCCACTAGCCCCTTATTGTGTAAATCATTTTGCAAAATTCTCTCAAATTCCATCATCTGCTTTTTCAATTCTAGCATTATGAGCTTATTAGTTGGGTATCTTGGCAATCTAAGAGGAACAATAGGAGAACCTTGTATTTGGATGTATGTGAATCTATGAAATTGAATAAACCATTTCCCATACTATTTAATCAGGTCAATGGCATCAAAATAAACCCTAACATGGAGAGCATTATGTAGCAACCTAGGAATGTACATGAAAAGTGCATCATTTTCTCTCCTATAGTTGGTTGTTTTATGTTGCAGTTGGGGGTATATGTACCATATTTTCTCCTTCCCAACAATCCCTTCACAACTAAAACCTTTATACTTAGTTTTTCTTGCCAACATGTACATAATATATGAGGTCATTGTGAATCTATTTGTCTCTTGTACACTCCTTAACTGGGTGTCTAAGTTGTTGCTTATTATTCTATCCCAATGATAATTATTTCCACCCATTATTTGTGTAATGGGGTAGAACATCCGATTGTGGAAAATGTGAGACTCTTCTACTCCCATTACCCTTCCTAAGAGAGTTATAACATCATGATATTCCAACTTAAAATCACTTCTATGTAACTGCTTGGGAAGCTTAGAATAGTGAGGTTTGGGCTTCACTATCCAAGAATTATTCATGATTTCCAAGGCTCTATTGGGGTCTTCATCATAAATTTTTATGGCTTCCCAAATGTTTATCTCCTCAATGAGCTTGTGATGTGAAGCAATATTAAACACTTCTGCAATACACTCTTCAGTGAGATTTTCCATGACTCTTCCCTATGGTCCAATTATAATCCTTGTATTAGAGTCATAATGCCTTGCACATTCTAAAACTAGCTCAGGAAACAATTGTGTTGGAGGGAACCCTGCTGCTTGAGCAGAACCAGTGTGAGTGAGGATCTAAGCCAATTGAGTTGGTGCATTTCCATACATCCTCTATGGAAAATCATCATAGTCCACGTGCCCCATATTTTTGTCTACAATCTTTACCCAAGCAGAAGAAATCTTGGACTCTTGCCATATACCCTTGAAATCATACTTCATCTTTTTAGCTCTTCTTCTCACCTCGTCTTGTACTAGAGCATCCTTTCATTTGGATGTCTTGTCAGGTCTCATTTCTACCTACGTCTGTTAGAAAGGACCATAATCACCCAAATGAAAATACCAAAATAACATATTGTATTAACTCCATGAAGTACCAATGTATGCAAAAATAATTACATTGCATACCAATCAAAACAACAATACAAACCCTAATGGGAATGCAAGAAAGATAGCTATCATATTATGCAAATACATGCAAGTAAATCCCATTTAAATCAATCAATATTGATCAACAAAGACCCTATAACCCCATATACAAACACAATTGTCATTGGTATTTGAAATTTAAAGCCAATAGAGTAAGGTAAAAAAAGTTCAGGGAGCTTGGAATTTATGGCTAGACTCGAGCTCGGGTAATCTGAGGGAGCTCAAATTTCCTGGGCTTTGCTCATCATGTTCATTTTGATTTGTAATCACAACGCATCTTCATGTAATGGGAATTCTAGGAGATAGTCATTCACATGCAAACATCAACCACTTTGAGATCACAATCCAAACCACTTTTACTAAGGCTCAATTCATCACATGCATTGTATGAGGAGGTTCAAGAGGTTCAAAAATTTCTAGGGGGCTCAGATTCCATAGGTAGACTGGGATTTGTTAAATTCGAGCCAGCTCAGAATCATTGAATGCAGGTCACATTTGAAAACTCAATAAGTGTCTAGACTTTCCCATCTTTGACTTTGGGATTTTAGGAGAAGACAAGATCCAGAAAATATGAGGGGGCTCAAATTTTCTGAGTGGATTAAGGCTCAGAAAATCCAAGCTACCTCGGAATTTCTGAGTGTTTCACTCAAGTTCAAAATTTTCTAAGTTTCGCATTTGTTTCACATTTAAGAGATGGAACTTAATCAATTCAACAGTTAAACCAAGATCAACTCCTTAAGATAATTCAAGTTAAATGTTTTGCGCAAAATCCCCTTAACATCCTTTGCCTCATTCATCAAACTCACAATCCCTAGCTATGGTTTTTCAAGAAATTAGGGTTCCAAATTGGGTTTCAAAATAGGGAAACACCCCTTGATCTCATTATCAATCATTAAAATGCAACAAAGAAGAAATAAATCAAAGATTTCCATAAACCCTAGCATTCCACTCTAATAAAATAAAAATCAATCATCAAAATCCTCCCAAATGCACACTCAAAGAGATGAGAAACCCAAATGATACACTCAAAACAATCACATCTGCACCCTCAAAATCCACGAATAAAACAGAACCAACTCGGTAACAATTTCATTAAACTCAAGGCAGGGTAAATCAATGCAAAATAAACTCAATCAAAGGCATAGAGGAAAACCTTCCCTTGAAATGGTGCACAAAGAAAGGGGATCCAATGAAAGCTTGAAATTTGGCAACAACCTCACAAGAATAATCATCCTCACCTTAGAAAATAGCAGATCACAAGAAGACCACAAGATTCTTCTCCAGATCGAACACGTAATAAGCAAAATGACTCAAAAAGATCATAAACCTTACTTATATCTTCCTTTTGATGCTCGCAATAAATGCTTGAAATGGCGTTTAAAAATATCAGTTATACGACGTGACCTCAAACCCGAGATATTCGAGGGAGCTCATATTTTTTGCCAAAATGAGGTTCGGGTAATCTGAGCTACCTCGAATTTATCGAACCTACTCCATACTTAATTAAATTTTACCCTTAAGCTAGAATTTTGAATTGAGGTTATCTTTCCAAGAGAAAGCAGGCCATCATAATGTTGCAATAAGACACCTTGAGTGTAGATAAGACCTCAAGTACCTAGGTGAAATGAAAACAAGACCCAGCGACCTATCCCTTAAGGGGAATAGGTCAAGACCCTAAGGAAAACAAGCAAACCAAACAAGAAAAAGAGGGTCCCTGCCTCTAGTGGGGCATGTGTGTGAAAATTAAATGAAAAATGGTGACTCCTATTGGGGAAATGCTCTAGAGCATTCAAATGACAAACTAGAATCAAGAACCAAAAACTTTGGTTTCAATCCTCACACCGAGTCAACCATTTTCAGAGTTTCAAAGCCAATGGACAAGTAGGTCCTTCCTGTACTAGAGTCCAAGTGTGTGCAAATGTGTTCATTTCCCTCCCCTAATTGTTGCAGGGTAACCAAGGTTAGTCTAATCAAGCTACATAAAGATTCTAACTCCAAAAGCTACCTGGATAGAGCCTCGCTGCCAATCAAGCATCCATAGACCCGATGAGGTTATTGTTGTGACTCTCCCAAATATAGCTCTATTGCTAGCGAGGCGTTCATAGCCCCAGTAGAGATATTCGGATACTCCTGATAAGTTGAATTCGCTTATTTCAATCTTCAACATTTTTCTTTTCTTTTCTTTTGATATTATTTTCTTTTCACTTTATTTCAACCTGTGAACAATGAAGTTCACATTCAAGGCTGAGAACCATAGTGGCATTGAAGCAGAAGTAGGATTTTTCACTTGACCAAACCTCACAAGGAACCTTCAACAACCTCAAGATTCTTAAGATGTATATGTAAGTGTAAGACTCAAGCACACTCCAGAACTGACCTAGTCCAATGACTTGTAGCATTTAGCACATGTGACACCAAAGAAAGGATTTTCACCAACTTATTCTGGAAGAATGATTAGATTTTGTAAAAGAAATACTTAGAGTAGTCCCTGATAATATAATTATTTTTTTGCAAGTACAACACTCCCAAAAGAGAATAGGGGAACCCAAGACCAAAAAAAACAAAAAAAAAACAAACCAGAACCCAAACTAGGGTAGATCTACACTAACCAAAGGTAGAAAACAAACAAACCAAACCAAACCAAACCAAAAGAAACCAAGACCTAAACTAACTATTTACAAAGGGGAGAGTTGCAAGTAGCTCATGCCAGGAAGTAATGCTTGAAATAATTCCCATTGACAGGCAATGGGACATCCTCCCCAGTGAGAATCTTCAAACAAAAAGCATCATCTCCCAAAATCTCTGAGATCTGGAAGGGGCCAAGCCAAAGCTTGTCAAATTTTCCATGCTCCCCCTTTTTTTCATGTGCTTTATCCCAATATAAGACCAAGTCAGAGATTCTGAATGCTTTCACCTTGGATTTTTTATCAAACCATATCTTAACGATGCCTTGGTGCTTAGAAAATTTCTCTAACGCTTCATCTCTCTTCTCTTTGAGTTGCAAAAGCTCAACCAAATGAGCCTCACGTCTATCCCCTTCATCATAAAAATCATTAATGAATTGTAGGTGGGGATTTTCAACTGGATTGGGAGTACTAGCTCTAGACCATACACAAGGAGATAAGGAGAGGTTCCCAAAGAGGCTTTATTTCTAGTATGATCCACCCAGAGAGAAAATATAAGCTGGGTGTGCCAATCTTTCGGATTTCTCTTTAAGTGCTTGCGGATGACTGCCAAAATATTCATGTTTGTGGACTCAGCCAAACCATTTCCTTGTGGGTAATAGTTAGAAGAAAACTTAATGATGATACAATGATAAAAATATCACCCTAAAAACTTTAACTAAGAAAATGGAGTACTATTATCACAAACAAAATCATTTGGACAACCAAAACGATTGATAATACCTGATTCCAAAAAATGATTACTACTTCAAAAGTACAGTGCTTACAAGCAAGAGATTCAGTCCACCTAGTAAAATAGTCAGTTATAGTAAGGATGTACCTGTGGCCTATAGAGGAAGGTGGGTTAAGTGGACAAATAAAGTCCAATTCTCATTGCACAAATGGTTTTACCTCAATTACAAGTTGAAGTGGAAGAGTTGAATGCTTCTTCTTACTTGATGTAGTTTGACATACATGGCAAGTTCTTACATGATTTTGTGCATCCTTAAACAAAGTGGTCCAATAATACCCTACCCTTAAGATCTAATTTGTAGTGGCTACTCTGGAACCATGACTTGTGTCATACTTCTCATGAAATTTTGTCATCACTCATGCAGCTTCTTCTTTTCCAAGACAATGGAGATAAATGCCTTCATGGTTCTTCCTATATAGGATGGATCCTTTCAACTTTTAGTTATCACTCTTCAAATGCAAAACCCTCTATTGTACCGTATTGAGATGATAAGGACATTTTTTATTCAACAGATAATAGACAATATCGTCATACCATTCATCCATAGAGACATCTTGAAGGTGGTATTCCTAGGATGTGAGATCAAGACCAATTTCATCCATAGTCTTAGTCAATCCTTTCCCTCTCACAATTTTCATGGGTTGGATCTCAATATCATACTCTTGTAACATTGTAACCCATTTTTCCCTTCATTCCCCCAATTCACTTTGCATCAACAAGAGCTTGACTGCAGGATCTGGCACAATTGCAAAAACTTTATTTCTTAAGATGTAGTGTTAGAATTTCTTTACACCTCTAACCAGAGCATAAGCTTGTTTTTCCACATTGGGGTATTTTAATTCAGTGTCTTTCAATAGAGCACTCATGAAGGCTATAGGGTGATCACTTCCTTGGTCAGATTTCTAAGTTAACATACCAGCACAAGAATGATCAGATGCAAATGAATATATGTAGAAACGATTGGAATAATTTGAACTCACCAATACTGGGGCATCAGCTATTTCTCTCTTGATTTTTGTAAAATCCTCTTTTTCTTTAGCATTCCATTCAACCTTTGCATCCTACTTCAGCATAGCATTAAGATGTTTAACTATTTCTGCAAACCCAGTAATGAACTTTCTCACAAAGTTGATTTTCCCAAAAAAGGATTACATCTCCTTTTTACTAGATGGGGGTTGGATTTTCAGAATAGCTTCTATTCATTTTGGATCAATAGATATTCCTTCTTATAAGATAACATGTCCCAACAACTTCCCTTCAATTACTCCAAAGATGCACTTCTTAGGGTTGAGGGAAATACCAAATTCTCTGCATCTCTGAAATACTTTGCACAAATTTGCAATATGATCACCTCGTTTCTTTGAGAAAACCATTAAATCATATTGTAGACACTTAAAAATGAATGGGTTCATGGTCGCCATATTCAAAGAACATGTCTCTGAATGAATGGGTTCATGGTCACCATATTCCCCAAGTAACAACACAAATGGCTGGGGGACATATTCCAACATACTCATCCCACGTTCATACTCACCAACATACACCCGACCCTAACTTTCAGTACCAACATGCCAATCCACACACATCATACATGTCACAACAATCCATACCGCCACAATACACCAATATTCACGCACAACAAATGGGAACCTATGGTACAATGTGTAGGACCACAAATGACCCTGTTATGGATGCCTTCCAAACAAGATAGATGGATTTAGAGAAAACTATCCAGAACATACACATTTCAGGCAAGAAATTGAAAATATCATATGATCTAAACATATACCCATTCGACATGAGCTTATACATGCCTACATTTCCTCTGGGATATGTGTCACCCAATTTCACAAAATACAGAGGCAAGACAAACCCCATTGAACATGTTCACGAATTTGCAACCAATTGTATGGACGTCGCCTATGAACATACTTGATGAGACTTTTTTCTAAAATTCTGGTGGGTCCTGGCCTTGAATGGTTTTCCACTCAAAAGGATATCCAAACATGGGATGAGCTTAAATAAAAATTCATAAAAAATTACGCGTACAACATTTACATGGACACCTCTATCACTAGCTTGTGCAATCTCACATAGGAGGATGCTAGTGAGACATTCATCCCATTCTTTCAAAAATGGAGAATTCTAGCTAGTTGGTGTCACATTGACATACCTGAAAGGGAAAAGGTTGACATGTTCGTGCAAACACTTCTGGGGCCCCTAAAATATGCATTGCAAGTACATTGTTGCACAAACTTCATGGACTTAGTCGAAAAAGGGGTCCAAATTGAGAAAGCCCTTATCACAAAGAGAGAACTAAGATACAGTCCCAAAAACACAAATGCCAATCCACCCGCTGACAAAAATAAATATTGGGTCAAAAATAAACACATTACAAATGACGGTGTTGTTGACGCCAAGACTGCAAACATTGTGGGTCTTATATTGGCCCTAAAAGGGGTTCAACAGCAAAACAAACCAACAACGACATTGACACCCCCTACCAATGTCTCTTCAAATAACCATAGTAGCCAAAATAATCAAGGACAATATCGTCAGATGAGACAATTTCCTAGGGGTCACACATACACTTCCTTGGGTGACCCCATTGAAGAAGTCCTCAAGAAATGCCTCCAGAATGGGGTCATCACACTTCAAGAACCAAAACCATATGACCCAGGACAATTCAAACCAGCATGGTGGAATGATAATACATTTTGTGAGTACCATCGGGCAAAAGGACATACAACCTCTAACTGTCGACAATTGAAAAGCCTAGTACAAGATCTTATCGAAAGCCATATCATTGAAGTAGGTGGATCTCAATTTGCCTCCAATTCAGATCACACTATCCATAAGAATCCACTGCAGGACCATGGTTCTCACAATGCTTCCACCTCAGGTCCATAGATGAACAATAATCAAGCTAACTTTGCCCAAGTCAAGTACAACTATTCTGGTGGACCAATTATAAATAATGTCCAAACTGACGATGAATACATCAATACCATTATGGTCAAGAGAGCACCTCAGTGCAATGCTACTACTCGGAGTGGCAAGGTCACCATAGCTGGTCTGCCTCCTGCTAGACAACCCAAAATAACCATACCGGGCCCATCTGCTAAACAGTCAAAACCTGTTCTGACCACAAAGCAGTGGCAACCCAAAAGTCAGTTCAACCTTATCGACCAGCCAGGCAAGCCTCCCACACAAATATCTATACTTGAGTTTCTTCGTATCTCCCCCGCGCACAAGGATATACTAGATAAAACCCTGCAAGAGTCATGAGTCCCCAAGGACATTGATGTCAATCAGCTTGAGACTGTTGGAATATTTGCCTCAATCCATACTGACATGTAACTCCTAGAGGGAAAAGTCACTGTGACATTAATCATGTCTGGCCGACTAGCTATTCTGAATTCTCTTGAAATGTTCTTATCACCGACACAAAGCAGATTTCTTGCCGAATGATGTTATTGCTGTGACTAGAAGCATTCACTGTGACCTTTTGTCGAGTAGGAGACCTCTTGCCAATAGTGTTGTTTTCTTATCAGGTGTTGGGGAGACTCATAGCGACTAGGGTCTTCGAGGTGACTTGATCGTTTGGTATGAAGTCCCAACGACTGAAGGGAGTCTCACCGATAGATCATCGGGCTAACACAAGGGCTTCGGTAAGATTTCCTAGCGAGAATGGAAGGTGACGCCAATGGGGATACAACTAAAGTCATCAGAGTAGCTCAAAGCGATCGGTATGAAGTTTTGGCAACTTGGAGTGTCTTGCTGATAGTCTTTGGTATGACATGTTCGCTCGATGAAAGGTCTTGGTGAAAGACAAAAGTCTTGCCGACTCGGTAAGACTTGGTTGCTCGATGTGAGGTCTAGGTGAAAGACAAAAGTCTTGCTGACTCGATAAGACATGTTTGCTCGGAGTGAAGTCCTAGCGAAAGACAAATGTCTTGCCAACTATCAGGTGCTTCGGTGAAACTTGAGGAGACTCGGTGAAACCTCTTGGCGAACGGAAAAGTCTTGCTGATGGCAAAGTTGAAATCGATATGACTTGTGAGCTTGGTAAAATTCTTGTCGATGGAGAAACTCTTTCCGATAGGAATGCAATGGATACCGATGGATTCGGTATGACTCATGGTGTTCGCTATATCATCTTTCCGACTATTGGAACCTATGACGATATCGATAGTGAAGACTTTGTGGCATTGGGGAGACACTGTTAGTGTCTCACCAATATGCCAACAATTTTGAATGCCTTTGACCAAATTGATCATCCTATGTGGAGCCTCGTGAACCAATCAGAGGAAGTGAATTTCAAATGGATGGCAATTAGTTTTTTGCAATAGTTGTGATGTTGCAGCTGAATTGCATGCAAGGAAAAATCAACGCTCAAGAGGAAACTTTCTATGATGGGGCAATGGGGGATAAGGATGAACAAAAGACAAAAAATGAGAATGTGTTAACATTTAAGGGATCAGTTTTGAGATTGAGAAAATCGGATTGTTGAGAGCATTTCTATAAGAGATTGAACAGTGAATGAAGCTACTGTCAACTGATACCAGAGAGTTGTATCTCTGCATTGTATGTAATTGTTTGTTACTATAATACAAAGAGATTTAGCTTGGTGTGGTGGGTTTTTTCCTGAAAGGGTTTTCCCACGTAAATCTGTTGTTCATTGTCTTTGAGTATTATTTTTGTTTCTATAAATCTTTCATGTGTGTCTTAATTGGATTGTAATTTGAAAATTAAAAGCAATGTCTACATTCTTCCCTGTGGTTTTGATGTTAGGATAGTTGTTTCCACACCTCTGCTTTCCTTACAAGTGGTATCACAGCCTGGCCAGTTGTGTTATCCTTGTAAGGGTTGGGTTTTTTTGTCAATTCTTTTTGAGTGGGATTTTGGTAGAGGTCTGATAGTTTAGTTACAAATTAAGATGGCGAGCACATCCAGGAAGATGGAAATAGATAAATTCAATGGTAGCAATTTTGAGTTGTGGAAACTCAAAATGTAAGATCTGTTAATGGATTGTGATTTGTGGCTTGTTGTGTCTAGAAAAATGCCTAAAGGCATGAAGCAAGAGGAAAGGTGTACTTGGCAAGTGATTCATGTTTGAAAATTATTGGTTGTGGAAGAGTCAAAATTCAATTCCCTAATGGAAGAGTGAAGGGAATCAATGATGTGATGCATATACCATGTCTGGCTCGTAATTTACTTTCTATAAGCAAGCTTAATGATATTGGGGTGCATGTCACATTCTCTGGAAATGGCTTCAAGATGACTAGAGGCTCTATGGTGCTAGCTAGGGGTGCTCGTATTGGTACCTTGTACAAGCTGGATGCACAAGCTATTCAATGCAATAGTGTCTCTGTGAAGTCACAGAAAGCTACTCATGGAGGAATAGAGGGAAACGTTCCTTATGGTGTAAACTCCATGGAGGTTAAACTTCCAACAGAAAAGACAATGCTCTGGCATCATAGGCTAGGACACATTGGTGAGAAAGGTTTAAAAACCTTGAAAAATAAAAACCTGGTAGAAGGGCTTGAAGATTGTAACCTCGAGTTTGAATATTGTGAACATTGCATATATGGTAAATAGCATTGTGTTTCATTTTATTCCAGTCCTCACAAATCTTTTAGTTTGCTTGATTATATACATTCTAATGTGTTTGGTCCAATGAATGTTTCTTCTTTATCTAAATCAAGATACTATGTATCGTTTATTGATGATTCTTCAAGAAGAGAATTTGTATATTTTTTGAAAAGTAAATCAGAAGTGTTTAGTTGGTTTAAGGAATTTAAAAACCTTGTTGAAAATCAAACTGGTAGGAAAATAAAATGTTTAAGGACTAACAATGGCGGTGAGTTTTGTTCAGATGAATTCGAAAGGTATTGTACAGATCATGGGATTAAAAAACATAAGACTACACCTTACACTCCACATCAAAATGGAGTTGTTGAAAGGTTCAACAGGACAGTAATGGAAAGAGCATAAAGCATGCTGAGCAGTGCTAGATTGGAGGAGAAGTTTTGGGCTAAAGCAATCTCTACAGTATGTTACTTAGTAAATCGTTCTCCTAACTCTGCTCTTGTTGAGAAGAAGCCTTTGGAAGCATGGTCTAGAAAGAAGCCCTCTCTGAGACATATTCGTGTCTTTGGCTGTGAGGCATATGCATATGTGCCATTTGAAAAAAGATCTAAGTTGGAAAACAAAGCTATAAAGTGTATTTTTATTGGCTATAGCGCTAGCATAAAAGGATACAAGCTTTCGAATCCTAAGATTGAGAAGGTTTTGTATAGCAGAAGTGTTATCTTTCGTGAGTTGAAGCCTTCTACACTGGATTTGCAGTCAGAGAAGAAATGAGAAAATGAAAAGGATGTAGTAGAAATTCCTCCAACACCAGATAAAGAGGAATTGAAAAATCAAAATGTACCTGATACTGAGGAAAGCTCAAGTAGCTCTGAAAGTTCTGAAGATGAAGAACCACCTTAGCCTCAGCCTGTGAGGAGGTCAATTCGGGAAAGAAAGCAACTTGATAGGTATGGGTTTTCTTTGATAGAGTCTACTTGTGCCTATGCTTGAATTTCTAGCACTGATGAACCTAGGACTGTGAAAGAGGCATTTAAAATATCTTATTCAAACTTTTGGTTGGAAGCCATGAATGAAGAAATGGCATCATTAGAAAAGAATGATACCTGGAGTTTGGTGGCATTGCCTAAAGGCAGAAAAGTTGTGGGCTGCAAATGGGTTTTTAAAAAGAAAATTGGTCCGGAAGGCAGTGTAGAAAAATATAAAGTGAGGCTGGTTGCAAGAGGTTATTCCCAGGTAGAGGGAATTGATTATGGAGAAATATTTTTTCCTGTAGCTAAGCTGACATCTATTAGATTTCTTTTATCACTTGCAACAATGTATGACTTAGAAATTGAACAGATGGATGTGAAGACAGTGTTTCTTCATGGTGATCTTGAAGAAGAAATTTATATGTCCCAGTCGGAGCACTTTTTGGAAAAAGGTAAAGAAAGACTAGTTTGCAAGTTGAAGAAATCTCTGTATGGGTTAAAACAGTCTCCTAGAATCTGGTACCAAAAGTTTGACACTTTTTTTTTGTCATTAGGATTTGTAAGATCAAAATTCGATCACTGTGTGTATTACAAAGCTTAAAGTGATCAAGTTCTTATTATTGCTCTCTATGTTGATGATATGTTGTTCATAGGCAATAGTAAGCTAATGATTTCTGATCTTAAGTCTCAGTTGTCTGCAAAGTTCAAAATGAAAGATCTTGGTGCAGCAAGGTTTATTTTGGGAATGGAAATAACCAGGGACAGGAAAAATAGAAAACTTTGGCTTAGTCAGAGTAAGTACATCATGACTGTTCTAGAGAGATTTTGTATGACTAATTGCAAGTAGCTAGTTGTTCCAGTTTCACAAGGAACGAAGCTATCTATTGAAGAATGTCCAAGATCTCCTACTGAGATGGAGGACATGACTAGTGTGCCATATGCTAGTGTAGTTGGCAGCCTTATGTATGCAATGGTCTGTACAAGGCCAGACATTGCCCAAGCAGTGGGAGTTCTTAGTCAGTTTATGGCTAATCCTAGAAGGACACAATGGGATGCTGTGAACAGACTGTTTAGATATCTGAAGGGCACTTCAAACTATGCTTTGTGTTACTATGGGAACTTGGTTGAATCACAGAGGACTCTCAGTATTCGAGGTTATGTGGATTTTGATTGGGCAGGGGACATTGACAGCAGAAGATCCACCAGTGGATATGTTTTCATGATGAATAGTGGTGCAGTGAGTTGGATGAGCAAGTGGCAGGTTGTAGTCGATTTGTCCACTACAGAGGCATAATACATGGCAGGTACACATGCTTGTAAAGAAGCAATCTGTTTAAAACTTTTGTGTTCTAACATTAGTTTTGATGCAAGAAAAATTACAATTTACTATGATAGTCAGAGTGCTATATGTTTGGTGAAAAATCCTACTTTCCATGCCAGGACGAAACATATAGATGTATAGTATCATTTTGTATGGGATATGGTGGAGGATGGGAAGGTCTCATTGGAGAAAGTGGATAATTTGGAGAATGTTACAGATGCATTGACGAAGCCTATGAGCACAGAAAAATATAGGTGGTGTGCCAGTTCGATGGGCCTCTTGGCCCATGAAATTCAGTAGTTTTATTTTTCTATGGAGTTTTCATTAAGGTCTTCATCAAGTGGGAGATTGTTGGAATATTTTCCTCAATCCATACTGACATGTAATTCCTGGAGGGAAAAGTCGCTGTGACATTAATCATGTCTGGCCGACTAGCTGTTATGAATTCTCTTGAAATGTTCTTATCGCCGAGACAAAGCAGATGACTTGCCGAATGATGTTATCGCTGTGAGCTTTTGTCGAGTAGGAGACCTCTTGCCGACAGTGTTGTTTTCTTATCGGGTGTCAGGGAGACTCACAGTGAATGGGGTCTTCGAGGTGACTTGATTGCTCGGTATGAAGTCCCAATGACTGAAGGGAGTCTCATCGATAGATCATCAAGCTAATACAAGCGCTTCAGTAAGATGTCCTAGCGAGAATGGAAGGTCACACTGACGTGGATACAAGTGAAGTCATCGGAGTAGCTCAAAGTGATCGGTATGAAGTCTTGGCGACTTGGAGTGTCTCGCCGATAGTCTTCGGTATGACATGTTCACACGATGAAACATCTTGGTGAAAGACAAAAGTCTTGCCGACTCGGTAAGACTTGGTTGCTCGATGTGAGGTCTCGGTGAAAGACAAAAGTCTTGCCAACTCGGTAAGACATGTTTGCTCGGAGTGAAGTCTTCACGAAAGACGAATGTCTTGCCGACTATCAGGTGCTTTGGTGAAACTTGAGGGGACTTGGCGAAACCTCTTGGCAAACGGAAAAGTCTTGCCGATGGAAAAGTTGAAATCGATATGACTTGTGAGCTCGGTAAAATGTCTTGCCGATGGAGAAACTCTTGCCGATAGGAATGCAATGGATGTTGATGGATTCAGTATGACTCATGGGCTATATCGTCTTGCCGACTATTTGAACCTATGACGATATCAATAGTCAAGACTTTGTGGCATCGGGAAGACACTACTAGTGTCTCACTGATATGCCAACAAAGTTTGAACACCTTTGACAAAATTGATCATGCTATGTGGAGCCTTGTGAACCAATTAGAGGAAGAAAATTTCAAATGGATGGTAGTTATTTTTTTGCAATAGTTGTGACACTGGAGCTGAACTGCATGTAGGGAAAAATCAACGCTCAAGAGGAAACTTTCTATGATGGGGCAATGGTGGATAAGGATGAACAGAAGACAAAAAATTAGAATGTGTTAAGATTTAAGGGATCGATTCTGAGATTGAGAAAATCGGATTGTTGAGAGAATTTCTATAACAGATTGAATAGTGAATGAAGCTACTTTAAACTGATACCAGAGAGTTTTATCTCTATATTGTATGTAATTATTTGTTACTGTAATATAAAGAGATTCAACTTGGTGTAGTGGGTTTTTTCCCGAAAGGGTTTTCCCACGTAAATTTGTTGTTCATTGTCTTTGAGTATTATTTATGTTTCTGTAAATCTTTCATGTGTGTCTTACTTGGATTGTAATTTGAAAATTAAAAGCACTGTCTACATTCTTCCCTATGGTTTTGACTTTAGGATAGCTATTTCTGCACCTTTGCTTTCCTTACAGAGACCATGGTGGGATACCTCACTACACCTCACCATGTCACCTTCTCAGATCAAGACTACTCATCACCTAAGACCAACCACAATGATGCATTGCACATAGAAACTTTTGTCCACAAGCACAAAGTTAGACGGGTTTTAGTAGATGGTGGAGCAGGATTGAACATATGCTCCCTCAAATTGGTTAAGGCTCTAGGATTCTTTGATGCATGTGTGGAGCCAACAAAGAGTATAGTGATCAAAGCATATGATGAAAAAGAGCGCTCTTCATGTGGCGTTATCTCTCTCCCTATCAGAGTGGGACAAGTCATTGTGGACACAACTTGCTAGGTCTTGGATTTGGAATTACCGTATAACATCTTGCTTGGCCATCCATGAATTCATGCCTTAAAAGTTGTTTCTTCCACATATCACCAATGCCTAAAGTTTCCATTTGATAGCATGGAAATAACCATATATGGAGACCCCAACCCTTTCCAATATTGTACCAACCTAAGGGGTATTTCTAACAACTGAGTGCCTATTAACCGAGAAGCACCTGGCTCCTCGTCATCCAAATATATTGATCCATCCACACTCACGTCATCTTCCACATCCACTCCATCCACGTCTTATGCCACACCACCACCTTCTACAAACCCTAAGGTTGAATCCACCATCAAGATCTAGGACCTCAGCTGTGGGGAATTCAAACTAAACATAGCATACAACATAACAAAAATACCCAAGTCTCCAAAGGTCTATGGTCGGCCATGTTTCAAAATGGAACCCAAAGTAATTTTTAAAGTTCCACCAAAAACATTTTTTATCAAATGGGGAGACATGAGTAATGAGGACTTGGTTGATATCACAGGATGGATCTATAAGGATACTGTCGCACTACCCCCATTACCAGTTCAAAAATATGGCAAGGGTTATGACATAATGAAGGCTAAGGGCTGCGATGGTACTAGTGGCTTAGGCAGAAATAAAGCTGGATGAAGAGAGCCCATAGAACCTTTCCAAATACAAAAGTATCTTGGATTAGGGTTTGGATCACTCGACAATGATGATCGACGTACCATTGGACTTTCGAGTGAGTGAGTACATGCTTCAAAAAGTGTTGAGACCACTAAGTAAACCCTCACCGAAACTGACTCCCAAGAGTGGGAATTTGGCTCAAAATGATCCTTAAGTCATTGTTGCCTCGATGATTTGTTTATTGAAACAGGGGAACTGACTTCTGAACAAAGATTTTGGAAAAAATTTAAAATTGAACAGGCACCAAATTGTTAAAATCCCATCACCACTCCCCATGACATAAAACACCCACCATCTGAATCCCTTCAGTCCAATCCATCTAAAGTACCAGACGACACTAACAACTAGGACTCTAAGTCCTTCAACTATTCTTTTTCCAACGAATATGAGACTATTGAAGGGGAATATTGTATAGAGTCCGATGTGGAGTTGGATGATGATAATCTCATCTACAACATCACTAAATCCATCTGCATGATTTCTGCATCCTCCCCTCAATTCACCAACATTGACGATGGAATTTCCTTAGTTTATCCTCAGTTAGTCGATTGGGACAAACAAGGCCCGCCAGTCCTAGATACATTTCAAAATGATGAGGCAATTGCAGAATTTATGGGATTACGTGAGGTCATACCCAGTGGTGATCACAAGTCAGGATTTTCCATTGATTTAGATTGCACAACATACTTCAGCGAGACTCCTTCATCCTCCAGTTGCAAAATCAAAAATAAAAATAAAATAAAAAATGAAACATCTCTGGGCAAAAACCGAAAGCCACCTTTTGATGACAAAATAGTAAAAACAAAGGATGTATCTATGGGTGAAAACCTCTTTGAGGCGCCCAAAGATGGAGGACTGGACTTTCTTCCCATACAACAAGAGAAATCAGCTATGCTTATAGAAGACACCATAGAGGATAACATATCAACTGCAGAAGATCCCAAAGTGGTCCTCTTTGCTACATCATTGACTAAAGAAGAGAGGCCAAATTTTCATAAATTCTTTGTAGAATGTAAAATCAACTTCGCATGGTACTATGGTGACATGCCAGGATTAGACCCAAAGTTGGTTCTGCACCATCTACCACTATTGCCTAATGCCAAACTAGTCAAACAAAAGTTACACAAAATGCATCTGCAGGTCGCTCTATTGGTCAAGGCCAAATTGAAGAAACTTCTAGACACCGGATTCATGCGGTCTATTGATTATGCTGAATGGATTTCTAACCTGGTGCTAGTAACAAAGCCAAATGGGTTGATCTGCGTCTGTACAGATTTTAGAGACCTAAATAAGGCGTGCCCAAAGGATGACTTTCCTTTACCGAATATTGATATCATAGTTGACCTCATAGCAGGATATGAGATGATGTCCCTCATGGATGGTTTCTCCGACTATAATCAGATTCGAATTCCCCCCGAAGACTAGCACAAAATAGTATTTACTTACCAATGGGGTACATATTGTTGGAATGTCATGCCATTCGGTCTCAAAAATGCAGGCACCACATATCAAAGGGCTATGACCACAATCTTCCATGACATGATGCATAAAATAATGGAAGATTATGTAGATGACCTATTGGAAAAATCAATAACCAAGAAAGATCATCTCAAGGTTTTAGACACAATTTTCAAGAGACTGGAAGAATACAAAGACTAACTAAATCTTAAGAAATGTTTCTTCGGTCTCACATCGGGAAAACTCTTGGGTTACATAGTTTCTAGAAGAGGCATTGAGGTTGATCCAACAAAATTCAAAGCCATCATAGACATGCCTCCGCCTAGAGGAATCAGTGAACTCAGAACTATACAAGGTAGGGTACAATCTATTCGGCGCTTTATGGCCCAATTGGCTGACAAGTGTCACCCATTCCAATATCTATTGCGCAAGGGTATCCCCTTTGTGTGGATAGATAAATGTCAAGAAGCCTTATAGTAAATCAAAAATTACCTACTATCAATGCCAGTCCTCATGCCTCCCATTCACGGAAAGCCATTGATCCTATACATCTCAGAAACTAATTTAGCACTGGGGGCATTACTAGCACAGAATGACCAAGAAGAAAAAGAAAGAGCTATGTATTACATCAGTCGTACATTGGTTGGGTATGAACTAAACTACACACCAATTGAACAAGATTGCCTAACCGTGGTCTTTGTAGCATAGAAGCTAAGACATTATATGTTAAGCCATCAGATGCAACTAGTAGCAAAAATTGACCCCCTCAAATATTTGTTAAGTTGGGCAGCATTAAGAGGACATCTTGCAAAATGGGTCATGATTCTAAGTGAATATGACATCCAATATGTAGAAAGAAAGGCAATAAAAGGACAAGTCATAACGGACTAGCTGGCGGATGCACCTTTGCAAAGTGATCACCTGTTAGTGGCAGATTTTCTGGATGAGTCGATATTCCATATAGAACCTAAGGCACCTTGGTGACCCTACTTTGACAGATCACACACAAATCATGGCTCGAGGGTAGGAATCCTATTCATCACCCCTCAAGGAGACTCCATTCCCAAGTATTTCCACATTGCCTTCCCATGCACAAATAATGTGGTAGAATACAAGGCACTAGTTACAGGACTAAGAATGGCAATAAAGTGGAAAATCAAAGCACTACATGTCTATGGGGATTCTCAGCTCGTTATCAACCAGGTTAATGATGACTATGACACAAAAGATGAGAAGCTGATGCCCTACAAATGGATGGTTGACTGTTTCCAAACTTACTTTCATATGGTAACCTTTGAAAAAGTTCTGAGAGCATAGAACAAAGCAGAGGATGCCATGGCTACAATAGGATCTCTCCTCGACATACCAAGCAATTTTCCTTAGCTGGAATTCCTAATAGAGCAATTGTTGGTCCCTACCTATGAAATTCTGGAGTCAAAGATGGTCTGCGAACTTGTTGGTCCCGACTCTCCCCGGTACCAGGATATTTATGACTACCTTAAGTCTCAAACCATTCCACCTAACATGTCCAATAACCAGAGGAAGTCCATCCAAAAATTTTCAAGGTATGCCATTGTCGGTGACACCCTTTACCGCCGTAGCTTTGACGACACCCTCCTTAGATCTCTGGACACTAATGAAGCACGTACAACCTTACGTGAAGTAAATGATGGTATATGTGGGTCTCATTTGAGTGGTCCTACTCTAGCCAAGAAAGTAACGAGACTTGGGTACTATTGGCCGACCATTGAAAAGGATGCAATAAATATGTTAGGGCTTGTCACAAATTCTAGATTCACGATGATTTGATCCATGCTCCAGCACAAGAACTTCAACCAATCACCTCTCCTTGACCCTTCACTCAATGGGGGCTCGACCTCATGGGTAAGATCCATCTGACCTTATCCAATGGCCACAAATTCATCATCACCGCCACTAAGTATTTTACAAAATGGATTGAAGCCATCCCTCTGACATACATAACTGGCAAGCAAATATCCAAGTTCATTCTTAACTACATCATTTGCAAGTATCGACTTCCACAATCCATCATCGCTGACAATGGAAGTCCATTTAAAAACCAAGATGTTTGTGAGTTATGCGAGCGATTTCACATCCAACACCATTTTTCATCTCCGTATTACCCACAAGGAAATGGTCAAGCTGAGGCGTCAAATAAAACCATTGTTAAAATGCTCAAAAAGACTGTCAATGACGCTGGTCGTGACTAGAATATACAACTCAATCCTTCTCTATGGGCTTATCATACTAGCATTCGTACACCTATAGGAGCCACTCCATTTGCACTGGTCTTTGGCGCTAAGGCCATCTTGCCCATTGAGGTTGAAATTCCTTCATTATGAGTCTCCTTGAAAGTTTTAACTAATGACGAGAAGTATAGACAATCGTGCCTACACGAGTTGGAGATGCTAGAAGAAAGGAAAAATTCCCTGAACCATCTACAAGTGTATCAGAACTATCTTTGTCACAGCTACAATATGAAGGTTATGGTCAAGAAGTTTGACATTGGCGACCTAGTCCTCATGTAGAACCCTAAGAACCAGGCTGATAGAGAAAAGCTGGGAAAGTTTGAACCAAACTGGTTGGGTCCCTACATCATCATATCTTCTTTTGGTTCTAAATACTATTAGCTGGAAACTCCAAATGGAGAAAAATTGACAGAGCCTATCAACAGTCTACATCTCTGAAGGTTCTACGCATAGCATCACAAGATCAAGCTAAAAATTGTAAAATGCAAAAAAATTGAAAAATGATCAAAATTGTTGCTTTGATGAAAACTTGGAAAATAAGCATCTTGGCAGTAACAAAAATATAAGAAAAATGACAAAGAGTAAAGATAAATGATTCATCCAATAGTGAAAACCTAGAAAATAGGCGCTTTGGATAGGTACCATGGTGAAAACCTAGCAAACAGGCGCCATGCATAATCAATCATTGCTCTGCCATCTACTATCACTTTGTCTAGGATGAAAGGAATCTCCCTCCATTATCAGACCAATCGCCACGACATTATACCCTTCCTTTCATGGTTGATAAATGGTTGACATAAAGTCTTGACGACTGTCCATCTGGTATACCAACATCATCCCTTTCATGTCCCTTAAAACTGGCTAAGTCTTGGACCTAACTGGGGACAAAATTTTTATCATGTAACTGTAGTGGATGTCACACATGGTTTCATAAATTTGCAAAAGTCCTAAAAAAGACAAAAAACATCACAAAAATTCTTGAGAAAAGACAAAAACATCACAAAAAGTCCTTAAAAAAGACAAAAAACATGGCAAAAAAGTCTAAAAAAAGACAAACATCGCAAATGTCCTGAAGAAAGACCAAAAACATCATAAAATGTCCTTAAAAAGGCCTAAAAATTGAAAAATATCCTTAAAAACCCCAACAAAGTCAAAATGTCAAAAAAACACAAAAATGGAGTCATTTCCTGTGGAAGTTCTGTCATGTCAATCAATCAAGTCTTTGTCATTTGTCTAAACTATGTTGTCTCTACACATTTGCTACGTAGGCAAGACTCATACTTGAGTCCCCAAGACATTAGGTTAGTCCTCTTAGGTTTTTCAAAATAAAATCATGGCACAATATTTGGTCATCAATACAAAGTCATTGGTTGTGTCGAATTATGAGGTCTCTGAGTGCATGACGTAGGCAAGGCCATCTATCGATGAGCCCACAAAGCCACACTAGGTCAGTCTATTAGGGTTCATGGCACTACACTGGCACACACGTCAAAAGGTCTTAAAGACAAAGAAAATAATTCCCAAATGAATAAAACCCATAAAGTAAATGATGGCAATCATTCATTCAGCATGACATCTCATCAGCGACGTATCATCATGAAAATATCGACATACGGTCAATACAAGTCAAACTCGGTCAAAGCAAGTCAAAACATCATAACCTGTCAAACTGTCAACTTTTGGTTAACCTTCAGATGTGTCCTTCTGAAAGATAACCTGTCATTCATGCCTTAGGATGTGTCCTTCCTAGGCATCGTCACTGTCATTCGACATTTTGAGGGATCCTCCTGACACCTAAGGATCACTCCTCTTGACATCAGTATTCTTCATATGTGTCCTTCTGAAGAAAAAACTCTATCATTTATGCCTTAGGATGTGTCCTTCCTAGGCATCGTCATCATTTTGAGGGACCCCTTTTGACTTTTAGGGATCAAATCCTCTCAACCTCAACATTATTCAGGATGTGTCCTTTTTGAATTCAGCAATTTTTGACATTTGTCATCTAGGCATCATCAAGACTTTAAACACCTCAGCATCTCGACATTATCAAACATGGCATCTTGAAATTAAAACAATGGATATCCAGATGCACTTGGCAAACATTTGACACTTGTCTTTTGGCTTTTATCATGTTATTATTTTTTCAGCGAGATCCCACTAATAGGATTTAGAGAAGCAGCGACATACCATGACAATTGACATGCATGACTACTAGTTTCTCAGCGAGGTCCTAATTGTGGAATTTAGAAAAAAATAATGTATCATGATAATGGCTCTATTTTTATATTATGACAATCATGCTGCTGGTTTCTCAAGGATTTCCTGGGAACTCGATTTAGAGAAGCAACGACATTTCATGAATTGTCTTTATCTTTTTTCTGCTTGTGGTTGATTATGACAAAAAGACTGGGGAAATCACGCTCTTAGTTTGAATCATGATCATCCTTGTCTATGACTGCTTGTCTTATGTGATGGTACGACCTTGCACACCTTCATCTATGTCATATCATGGTGTTTGTTGGCCATTACAATAGTTTTCCCAATGATGATTAAGAGCAATAAATATTAGAAGTCCTATGTTAAAGTTTTGAAGGATTTGGTCTAGGAACTAACATACATCTCCTTCGGTCTTGTCATCTCCTCTCGTCAGTCTAGTCATCTTCTCTCATCCATCTCACGATGATATCCTATGACATACAAAAACATGCGTGCATACATGATCATATAAACATTGCATTAGGTCCATACATACATCATCCATAGCATTAAATCATATACATAATCACAAACATTGCATTAACATAACCATCAACATTGCATCCATTTAATAAATACATTATGCATATCATTATTATTATCATTTCATATAAGTAAGCATTGCATCATCATGGCATCATATTCATAAGTAAGCATCATAAAACATATCATCCGTCATAAATTAACATCATGCATAGGTAAACATCATACATCACATATATCATAATGCATAAATCAAAGAATATCATATAACACACATGTAGGCCACATCAAAACTGCATCATCATATACTACTATCTCAAAAATATACAATGTCACAGGATAGATTCAAAAGATATCCCAAAACTGGATCTCGCAGGCTCAATAGGCTATACATCATGTTTCCTAATAAAAAACATGCCCCTAGGGTAAACTCTCATCATCCCCTCATGGTGAAGAGTGTGGTGGCTGGAGCTTTATCACTAGCACTAAAATGATGGGTGGACCTGTAGCAGCCACTACCTGTGCAACCAATGGAACTGACACTAAAGGCATCATCTGCACGGTAATGGACACCTGTGATGTCACTGCTGCCTGACTCTGAGAAGTAGATGGATCTACCACTAGTGGTTGCCTCTATACGGACCTCTGGACTGAACTAGTAGACCCGTGACTATGGCTAGAGTGGTGACCCGAGGCATGCCTGCATGAGTGGTGGGACCTGTGCCTTGATGTGTGCCCTGACGAGGTAGACCTGCCTGCACTCGTATGACGCCTGCTACTGCTCCCACTCCCTAATCGGTGGCCACTACCTGTCCTCACCTGTGACTGCGACAATGTAGGATCTCGTCACTTGGGAGGCACTACCTGCTCATATAATGTCTTATACTGACCCAACCTCATGCTCACCTTGGCCAGCTCATGAGCCATATCCTCAGATGGTCCTGTGCATAGCGTTACAAACTTGATGCACCACTAAGCTGAGTCCTGCTAGCGGATCATTGCCTAATCCTGCTCTACACAAGCCACCTCTAGCTCTGACTGCAGTGCTCAAACCTATGTTGCACTCTCATCCAATCTCCTCTGAAGGTCTGCCTCCCTCTGATCTGTCATGGAATGCTGGGGCAATCTCGAGGAGAATGGTATCTCCTCCTCTCACTCCACCATCAGCCATCTGAGGAGTCTCTCGGACTCATCCATGGCATCATCCTCATCATTGTCATCCTCAACCACATCCTTTCCACTGACTCCCTCATCTCGAGGTGCATCCTCCTCATGGCTAGCCTCTGCCACCTCCACATCCTCCTCTTTTCTCCCCTCCTATTTCCCCTCCTCCTATCCGACCTCCGTCACCACCACATCCTCCTCTCATCTCTCCACCTCCACCTCCACCTCGGCCACATCCTCCTCCCATCTCGCCACCTCCACCTCCACCTTGGCCACATCCTCCTCTCTCTCTCTCCTTGGCCACCTCGGGGATAGCATCTAATGCTACCCTCGTCACACATGGGCACACCCTTTGTCCTTGTCCCCTATCATATCCGTCATCTCCACCCCAGCCTCCATCTCTGCCCCCATCCCTGCCTTTGTCCCAGCCTCCATCTCTCCCCCTGCCTCTGTCCCTTCCTCCATCCCTACCTCCATCCCTCCCCCAACCTCTACCTCTGTCACCATCCCTGCCTCCTCGCCTAGCTCTCGGCACACGAGGTATCACTGATCGCCTATCCACAAGTGCTAGCCCATCAGGATCTGTCAATGGCACTGGTATATGTGCCTACCACCATAGATCATAGTCTATTATGGTCCCAAGATCGGATATCCCACCTCTCCATCCCCATGGCTGGGCTCCTAGCCCATCAATCTACTGCTCTACGAAGGCTACTAGTATGGCTGGGCCCCAAGCATACTCTCTAGATCTGTCAACAGGTGTTGGCCCATTAGGATTTGTTAATGGCACTAGTATATGTGCCTACCACCATAGATCATAGTCTGTTGTAGTCCTGAAATCAGCAACACCACCTCTCCATCCCCACAGCTAGGCTCCTAGCCCATCAATCTGCTACTCTACGAAGGCTACTGGAATGGCTGGCCCCCAAGCATACTCTCTCAAAGACTGCGCGTACTCGGCTGTCCCTGCAGGTACACCCTGTCCGCACTATCCTACTGATCAGGTAGTGGTACTTTCTACATAAGCTCAGGTGGTCATCCTCATTGTACCCCTGCTCCTAGTCTTTGTATGGCTGCCAGATAAAGGACACCATCGTGTCCATCCTGTGATGCCACCAACCGTTCTCACCTATCCACGTCTGTTGTAGGGCACCGGCATAGTAGTATGCATAAGGCATCCCCTCAGCCAACTGTGGTCTCTAAATGGGAGGTTGAAATATGGCTATTTACTCCCAGGCCCAAATCATCATCAATGTGGTGCCGCATGAAATACTCTCTGCTCATTTGTACACAACCTCATGTAGCTGATGGTAGAATGTTCCTAATAAACATGGGCCCCAGGCATAAACTATCCAATCACATCTCATCCCAACCAAGACGTCTCCCCATCCAATAGGAAACCCATGTCCCCAATGGTCAGGAATCAAAATACCACCAATCAGAATCACAAGGAATGCATCAAAAAGAGCATAGTGCTTCGCCATGAATTCCAATCAGATCTCGTATCCCTGGTTGCCAAGTCTTACACCCTCGTCTCAGTAATATGCCCAGAAAGTCTGCTTGCCATGGCGAGGGTTGTAGATGATCCGCTCTCCTCGGATTGACACTCATAGGATGCGGTACACATCCTCTAACGTAATGGTCGCCACACCCATCGACAGGTGGAAGGAACATGTCTCTAAATGCCAATGCTCGCATAATGCAGTTAGCAGTCCCCTATTTGCCCAAATGGTGGGCATATAGGTGACATAGAAGAAACCCAGTGACATCAGTCGTCACTGCTCTCGTGGGTTCAGCTGATTAGCAAACTAGAATGTCATCACTCTGCTCTCTCACGTATAAATCGGGGCAAGCTGTCTCTTCACAAAGTCAAACAACGCGTTAGTTCCTTCTAGATGATTGTTAGTATCATCAAAATCATTTCAAATTCAAGGAGCATCAAAATCAACCCCAATCAAAGTTAACGTCAAATGCATCGCATTCCTCTAATTGTGACGCAAAACATCAAATGTGTCATTTCGTACTTCAAATGCGTTGCAACATGACAATTGCATCGTTTGGTTGCTCAAATGCATCGCATTAGAGCACTTGTATCATGAAATATGATGATTGCATCACTCAATTCAAATGTGTCACTTCAACATTCGATTGCGTTGCAAAATGTTGATTGCGGCATTCTAAATGGCGGTTGCGACTCAGAAAGGCGAGTGCGTCGTGATTTTTGGCAAATGCATCGCAAACTACCAGCCTGCCCTAATCTGGACTTACACTTGCATCACGACGCATCAAATGTGTCGAACACGAAGGCGAATGCAGCTTATGCGAACACATATGCATCACAGCGCATTCGTTGTTTCCCCTAAAAACCTAATTTTGGCACACCAAATGAACAAATTACAAAGGAGGATAGGGGTACATACCATTGGCTTTGAGCCCTCTAGCCGCCTAAAAGTCCACACGATCTTGTCGCGATGCTCTGTCACTACAATCACCATCCTTGTTGCACTTCTTTTCGCTCTGAGCTCTCAAAATTTGCAATGTAAATAGTAAGAATGAATTAACTTTCACCCCTTTGTCAACCTATTTATAAAGTCAAAATGGCATTTGTCAACTAGGTTATTACTGGAGGCTCATTTGACCAAGTTTGACCAACCCATTGGCTGCCTTAAACATGTTAGAATCTAAAATCATCTGCGCCATTATTTTTCTAGTCATCAATTTGACTTATCGAGACCTTTTCCAAATTTTTTCGCTGCCGGCCCAAATTTGAAAATTTTCCCGAGGGGGCATTGATACTCTACACCATCACTGGGGCATTGCTTTGACTTATTTTCTTTGTCACAATGCGACATGCTACATTATGACAAAGAGGGGCAAAATGTAGGCACTTAAAAATGACCTAGGCCTGCAAGCTCTACTTTTACCACTTTCGCCCTACCATAATTATGACATTTAATTATGTCTTTGGTCCACATTCATCTATTGATTAAATAATTCATAATTATTTAGTTAATTCATGTCCTTTTATTTTTCATGATTATTAAATAAATAAATTTTATTTATTTATTAAATACGTCATTAATTATCTAAGTCTTCCCCTAATTAAATAAATTTCTAAATTTATTTAATTACCCTTCTTCAGTCATTTCTTCCTAATTATTAAATAAATAAGTTTTATTTATTTATTTAATATGTCACTAATTGTCATAATTAAATGAATTGATTAATTTATTTAATTAGTTAATCTTATCTGCTAATTAAATAATTATCTTTAATTATTTAATTGTCGAAATTAATATTCATCTCATTTTAAATAAATGAAATTATTTAAAATGTCATCACATTCTTAACTGTCAGTTCATTTTGGGTAAATAATCTGAATATAGATTATTTATTATTTCACAAAATCTATATTTTGAATTAATTTAATTCAAAATGGTAACTAATCTTCTAAAAATCAAGTAATCGGATAGATTCTTGATTTTCCAAATCTGATCTTCAGTCCAACTCTTATCTTGATTTTTCGAATCTCACAAATTAGGTAGTCTTTATCTTCTTGATTTTTGAAAATCTTTATTTTTTAATTAATTATCTCATTTATTCTCCACCGTCGATTCGATTCTCTTAGATGAAATCTCGACCGCTCACTTAAGGATTTTTCCCTAACCTTGATTATGGATTATCATATTTAATCTGGGCCTATGATTTTAGGTCTCTATCAAAAGACAATCTCGTCCGTCCATTCAAAATGGCATTTTCTATAAAATGCTATTTTGCTCTCATTTTTAGATTATGCACATAGATTACATTATTCTAGCATATTTTATTAAGTTTTGGCATATTTAGGCATAGGCATTTTTAGTCATTTAGGCATGGACATAGACTTTGATCAAATCCTTCAAAGCTTGTTGTAGGACTTAGACTTTTATTTCCAGATTGCTCGCATGTTCGATTTGAGGGAAATACATCAACCAGCAAGTTAGAAGGTGTTACAAAAATGAATCATGGAGTTCTTGACGGTTAGCTGGTATAATCGTTCTTTATTTTAGATTTCATTGTATTTTGTAATTTCTTTTAGTTACTTAGTCTTTGCTAACCTTAATCTAACCTAAAAATAACCCTTAGATACACACATATTTAGATAATGATACACTTACCGATGATATCCTTGAAGGAAATGTCCATGGCCCTGTGAAAGTTTTCCCCTGCATTGATTAATCCAAAAGGCATTATCCTATAAGCAAAGGTAGCTCGTTTCATGGTAAAGGAAGTTTTGTGTCTATCTTCATACTGTACCATGACTTGGTTATATCTTGAATATCCATCCAAGAAAGAAATCATCTAGGATCTGTTAATGATTTGTAACACTTCATCTAATGATGGGATAGGATAACTATCCTTTTCAGAGGCACGATTAAGATTTCTGAAGTCAACACAAAGTTTGATTTCTCCATTTTTCTTCCTTACGGGAACCAAGTTAGCAACCCAAATAGAGTTCCTAACTGGAAATATAATGCGAGCAAACAATAACTTCCATACTTCTTTCTAGATAATTGGTTCCAACAATGAATTAATTGGCCTCTGTCTTTGTCTAAATGGATTAGCACCTGGCTTGAGAGGAATAGTGTGTGTAATGATTGAAGTATCATACATTTTTAGATCTTCATAACTCCAGGCTATAACATCTTGATATGCATGGAGTGCATCTATTATTCCCCTCTTTTCTTCTAGAGTGCATACTTTCCAATTGAAAACATTTTTAACATCATCTAGAGTTCCCATATTATAAGTGTCAATGGCTACTAAGGGAATCCTTCTTGTTCTACTGCTCCTAATCTTTTATCCTATCTAGATCAAAAATCCTTTCCAGTTGTACCATTCCTCTTGGAATGGTATTTTTTTTAGGTTGATAACTCCTTCCAAATCCATTTCTGCCTCATGGGACTCTACTTAATCAATTATCAAAGAAGTGAACACATCAGAGCTTGTAATGAAATCAAGAATATGCTTATCATCCTCAAAAACTTGAACATTGGTTATATTATTGGGCACTGAGGATACTGGAGTGAGTTCCATAGTGAACTTCTTCAATCCAGAGAGTGATAAGAAATGCAAAGTTCTTTTTGCCTAAGCTAGGGTGTCTGCAATTTGATTCTTATTGTGGGTTATTAGTTGAATGTTAAAAGCATCAAACCCCTCAATGAGATCCCACACTCTATCTCTATAATTGGTCATCCTTAGGCACAGGCCTTTTTCCTTTGAGATCATCCTAAATATTTTTTTTACTTATCTTGACAACTAGAGGTGAATTGATGTAGTTTTGTATTTTCTTCATTGTTGTTTGGCATAGGCAGCATTCTAACTCTAAGTGAGAGGCATTGTGGACCCTGCACTAGTTCAGAAGGAGTAATTCCTCAAAGTTCATATCTCTACCTATTTGGATTTAGTCTTCTATGCACTTTTGAATAAACTCTTGGAATCTATCCAATAGGCTGAGTTGACCATATTCTTGATCATCCTCTTCTTCTATCGGTTCTACCAATGCTCTAGTACTACTGAACTCTTGAATAAACTCTTTGGGCACATCTTGCAACATGAAAATTTCATCTATATCTGGTTCCTAGGTAGACGCTACAAGCACATAATTTCCCAAGCTAGACTCAGAGACCAATACCTCATTTGAATTATTTTGATATTCAATGATCACATACTTCATCCTTGGTTCTCTCTCAATTCTAATCTGGTTTGGCACTCCTTAACAAGGAAGCCACATGTGAGAATGATCGATTGACACATATCCATTTAGTGCCTTAGTGAAATCCCTACCCAATATCAGACCATATGCATTAGGAATGTCTGCTACTTGGATGTTGATAATCTATTGGATCCTAGGGTCTGATGCAACTTGGATGGGAATCATATTCAGCTCTCCTACTACATTCACCTCTATCTTATCCAATTGAGTAACCTTTCATTGAGATGTTGCAGGAGTAATACCTAAGGCTTGACGAATAGTGAAGGGCATGACATTTGTGGAAGCTCTCAAATCTAAGAGAAAGTTATGCAAGTTTTTCCCAAAGATTCAGATAGAAATTAGAAAAGGAGGGGTTTTAGTCTTGCCTTGAAATAGACTCAACTAAGTATCAGCTTGTGCAACTTGATTCCTATCTTTTTCTTTCCCTTTATCCTTAGATTGTCCTTAACCTTGATCTTTTGGTACTTGTCAGCTAGAATTCTTCCCAACTACTTCACTAATTGTCTTGTCTTAAAAGGCCACATTAGTTTTGAAAGCTCCTAGGACTACATTTCTAATAGCATGGACCCTTAATAACACAAAATCAGAAAGACTTACCTTCAATTTCTTGAGTTCCTCAACTACATACTCATCCAATTATTTTGTACTCATCTCAACATGAGTATCTTTAGGATGGTCCACCAACTTTTCCTTGACTGCATTAGTGCTCTTCCCCTGTGAGAAATTAGTTTGTCCTCCCTTTGACAGGTATTGTGTTAGCACATCAAGATAGGTTGGATTGTTACTGGCATGTGGATTAGGCAGTGTGGCAAAGTTATTTGGAGGAATTGAAGTAGTGAATGGACCTCCAACTTGCCTAAACCTCAAATCATATTTCCTCATGCATTGTTGGAACATTTGAACTTCTTCAACACTGGTTTCCTCCTCATCTAGAGGACCATTATCATTCTCAGTCCCTTCCTGGAATAACTATGAAATTTCATCTTCATTGCATACGTGTTCTGTCTTATCATCTTTTTCACTTGATTCTTGTTCTGGTCCATTCTCCTCACTTCATGGGAAAGAAGCATGATTCAAGACCAATACTAAGGAGTCATAAGGGCTAGATGTTATCAATTCCTAATTATTGGAATTATTTTCAGCTTGTTGAACTTCATACTAGAATATGGATGCAATAGTTTGGAATTCAGGACAACCCAACTCAAAACATTGATTTGTCTTGTGGAGCCTGCACCATCTAGACAAATTTTCCTCAGCTAAGTACACACCGCTTGAACACTTATCCTAATTCGGAGGTTGACCCAATGGAGTAGGAACACCTCCATTATTTGGCATGGTATTCCACATTTTGTTTTTCTTGGGAGGATTTCGTCTATCAAACCCTTGTCCAGATGACTACCCTCTATCAAAGTTTTGTCCATGTCCTTGGGTAGAGTCTCTATTATCCCTATTATAACTGAACTATATATTTCTCTTAGCAGCTTGAAGTTGGTTGTTCTAATTCCTTAGATAAGTAACTTCAATGGTTAGCTTCTTGACTTGTTTTGTCAGCTCATCTAACCTCTCCTTGTTAGAACTGCTATATGATGCAGAGCCCACATTGTTTTGAGAATATCTTGATGGTGCCCCTAAACCTATGGATTGGTTCAATACTTCAAAATTTTGCAATTTGGGAAATGACCATGTTGTTGTGAATTGAGGGGATGATTGAAATTTTGAGGATAGCTAGGCATTGGTGGGGCTTGGTTCATTGGAGGACCTGGGTGTGGGACCAAGGGTAGTTGTGGTACTGGATTCATGATAAGCGTATGATTGGTCAAAGCATGATTAAGTGCTTGAATTTGTCCTGGGCGAGCAGTAGGTCCCAAAGATGGCAAAGACCCTGAAAAATGTTGCCTCAAATCTATGCTAACCTTAATTGCCTCTAATAAGAATCAATCAAAGTGTTAGGATGGTTAGGTCTCCATTTAAGGAAGGTGGTTGTAAGGTTTTCAAGGGATTTATAGTAAACCTCTAGGGCAATAGCATTATCCATAGCACAGGGGTCCTACAACCTAGTGTATGCACGATGGAATCTATTATTGAATGACCCTATAGGCTCATTGACCTCCCTCTTAACCTTATTAGACTACAAATACAACTTGTTAGCACTGATAGGAACTTTAAACTTCTCATAAAATCATTCTCACGTTTAGTCCAATTGTGTATGGATCCAACAAGAAAATGATTGTACCAATAAAAGGCATCCTCTCCTAGGGAATATGGGAAGAGTCTCTATGCAACATCTTCATGATTAATTCCCTTATCCCTAAGGCAGGTCTAGAAAATCCTAATGTGCTCCTCAGGTGTCCTACTAGGATCATTAACATGAAACATGGAGCATAAATGTTCAAGATTTTTTGGCATGACATTGTAGTTGTTAAAGGACAAGGGTGAATGGTTGTTTTAGAAGAAATCCATTGGTGGTGGTGGAGGTGGTAGGGGTTGATTGACAACTAGTTGGGGCTACTAAATGGGAATAGCCTCTGAATCAAATAATGAGGGGCTTGATGATGGTGAAGATGATGGAGAATATGGAAAAGGTGGTTTAGTTGATGATGATTCTCCCCTTCTTCTAGTCCTTCCTGACCTAGTAGGGGCTTGTAACTCCTAGACATCTTCCTCTCCTGGCATAGATCTAGTTCTTCAAAACCTCTGAGGAGAAATTGTAGATAGAAAATGCTCCAGCTTGCTTATTCAGGCCCTCCTTCTAGCGCCAATCTTTTGATGGTGTTTTTTGCACAACAACAACTCAGACATAATATAGTATCCTATCTCTCTTGAAAGATAAATCTCTATCAGCAAGCCTCAAGAGACAACCTCAATTTCTCTAATGTCAAATCTTGAAAATACAATAAACAACTCAGTGATAATGTGAAAATGTTGGCAATCAAAAGGGGCCTTACAAAACAAATGTTGGAAGCTTCAAGCTCATCAAATCTTGCAATATGTTGATGCTTTCAATCCTAAAACTAACCCATATTTTAAAAGAAATAGCAAAAGATAAAGGGTTTAAAGATATTTCTAAAACTAAACCTAAGACCAATTGTGCAAACAATCCAATATTCAAAGTGGACCAATCCTTCAAAACTAATTTTTACTAAACCCAGATTAAACCTACAATCTCACATAAATAGTGCAATCTTCTAAGGAAACAAAGATTTTCAAATCATGGAGCATTCACACAAACCAATCTTATTTTATAATTGAAATGAATAAATACCCACAATTGAACTCAGCACACAAATTTTGGGCCCAAGCTAACTTTACACAACAACTTACAATCAGCAAGTTCCTAAAAGTATGGACCAAGGATTGATCAAACACCTTAAAAATCAATTTATCAACACAATTGCATCATATCTAAATCTAAAATATAACATGCAACCAAAAAATAAATTTCTTAATGATTTGGAAAACAATAACCATGCAAAGTGAATAACATAAGAACGAACACCAAAGAACAATGTCTTTACTTATATTGAATCACATAGAATTTTCAACTACTCATATATCCTCAATATTCCAACACTTTCTCTTAGAAAATACTAACTCCCTGCTCAATTCAAATTATTCCAACTATGTCTAACCCCTTCAAATGAAGTTGGGGCCCTAATTTATAGATAAAATACATTAAGTCAGCCCAAAATTAGGATTACAAAAAGTAGGTCAGCCTACAGAGTTATATAAGAAATAAAATTATATTAAAATATCATAAAACAAAGCCTAGGTTGGTCTAGACCCTTCTAGAATTATTATCTAGTTGGCAGAAACTTCTAGGTCATCCTCCTCTGGCTGGGAATCACATGACTGGCACATTGTCCTAGGTAGCTACCAGTTAGCTATTTTCTCCTTTATTGGCCTCTATTCTTCTAGAGAATCCTTTAACATTAACTAATATTTCCTTTACATCTGTTGGATCTGTAGTGGGAATGAATTTAATTCTCAATTTACGAGTCTTCAATTCATCAATATAATTGGGCATTACCTTATCCCACTCAACCTGTAACTCATGATACTTCTCCAGCTTTGAAATGTAAATGGATACATACTCTAGATGATCCTTGGCAACTAGTGCACTATCAGAAGGAGTATAAATTTCATGCCACCATGCCTATAATCTGTGAATGTTCATGTTCTTCTTACCAAACTTTCTCCTCCCAGTGATAATTTCCAAAAAGGTAATGCAGCTATCATATATTTCTTTCATTTTCCCCTACAATTTGACTACCTTCTTCAAAGCTTTGGAGAGGAGTTCTTTCCTATAATTCCACACTTCAATCCACTCCATAACCTTGGCAATATCATCAAAAGTAAAAAGATTCATCTTAGCTAACTCTTCTTTGGTTACTTTCAAAATCTTTTTCAACTCTCCAATAGTTGACTCATCAACCTTATTACAATCTACAACAAATTGGGAAGTTTCTTCAAGAATTCAGAAACCTTAGTATGAATACCGAAGATCTGCTTGATTGATTCACCACCTCTTTTGCTAACATCTTGAAGCCACTTATGAGTATTACGCACTAAATATTTCAACTTCACTATTTTTTATACAACTTATTTTGGTAGCAACCCTTCTAGGATTGAATAACTACCATTAGTAGCAGTTTCTAGAGGCTTCATTAGGTGTTGGACATACTTACAAACATAATTTAACTTCTTTTGTAGCTTCTCCTTTTCTTTTGTTTCTTTTTCAAGCCTTATCAAAATGGCTTGGGAGGATTCTTGGAATTCTTCCTTTTCTTGGTCTTTGGTGGATGGGCCCAAATTAATGGTTGGCACTTTATAATTAGAGGGCCTCACCTCATCCTTAAACTTATTTTCTGCAGGGATGGCTATATGAACAACTCTATTATTAAACTCATCCCTTGAGAATTTTTACATTGTCCTAGCCCTCTTCCTTTGCTTAGGTTGTCCCCATTTTTCTAGCAGTTTGTCCTAGCTAGGAGCTTCATCCTAAAAAAATACTGGCTTCTTGCTAATCCTTTTCTCTAGCCATTTCAGAATAGTAGGTTTCTTTGTTTCCAACTTTGTAGAAGGATCCTATTGTTCACCCTTGTCCTTATGTGGGCTGTCAGCAACCTCTTCCTTATTCTTCTCTGTCTCAGGTTGATCCTCTAGTTCATCAATCACCTCTTTCTTTGGGGACTTGGATGGCCTTTCTTGGGTTACCTCTCACTCCATGTTCTTACTTTGTGCCCCAGAGATTGATTTCCCAATCTCTTGTACAAACTTTCTCCATTCTCCACTTTTAGGAGTAGAAATCTCTTCATCTTGTTCAGGATCATTAGATAGGTTTCCCTCCTCATGGACTGCTTCCTCTAAAATCTGAACATTGTCAGGAGAAGAAGGAAGGGGAGAATTATTTCCTATAACTGCTTTCATGGCACTTTCATTTGTAGGTGCCTCTTCAATTTGTACTTCATTTTCTACAGTCTTTATCTCAACTGTAGGAGATGTTTTATGCTTAGGAGAATTTCTCCTAATGTACACTTGTGGATTTTCCCTTGAGCTTTCTACATCAACAAATTTAACTGAAGAGGGGGAATCAATAGAAGTGCTACCTTCTCTAGCTTTAGCTTCATTTTCACTTTTTGTAACTAGTTTCCTCTTCTTCATAGGTTGTGAGGCCTCTCCCTCTTTAGTAGCTTTACCGACCTTGGAATCCTTCTTTGTCTTTGGAGATTGTTTCTCAATCTGTTTAACTTCATTTTGGCTCCTTGTCTTTCTTTTCAAAGTTAGAGGCCTTTCTTCCTCTTGAACATTCTCACCATGAGGCTCAACAGTGTCATCACCTTTATCATATTCGGCCTCTTCCTCAGATTGGGATTCCAAGTCTCCCATTAAGTCATATGTAAACTTGGTGCCATCCGCTTCCAGCTCCAACACCTTATGCTTCACCCATAGCCTAGAATATTTCTTTACTGACTTTGTGAATTGGTCTAAGTTTGTTATTTCTTCTTCATACCAATTTACTAGAGGCAAGGGCTTGTTCCTATAGGGCTCAAAATCATGGTGTTGAATCAAGTCTACATCATCATCTTGGACTTGATCTGACACCTCTACAATTTTGTACAATCTGATCAAATTCAGGGGTAGACTAAATAATCTTCTCCCTATAACTTCAAATCCATTCTGAAAATTGGCCGAGTAATCCTCAATGTGGACATTGTGCCTGAATTCTCTATTGGCCTGTTTCTGAGCCTTGCCATAGGGATCAAAGTTATCCCTATTAATATGAGAGTATAATTCAAATTGGGCCATTTCTCAAAGTATTGGGAAATTAGATAGATGGGAAGGCCTCTAGGGTTCCAATTCTTAGTTGGAATTATGCCCCTAGCCCCTTCTTGTGTAAATCCTTTTGCAAAATTCTCTCAAATGCCATCATCTACTTTGTCAATTCTAGCATTATGAGCTTATTAGTCGGGTATATTGGAAATCTGAGAGGAATGGCAAGAGAACCTTGTATCTAGATGTATGTGAATCTCTGAAACTAAATAAACCATTTCCCATACTATTTAATTAGGTCCATGGCATCAAAAGAAATCCTGACATGGAGAGAATTTTGTAGCAACCTAGGAATGTACATGAAAAATGCATCATTTTCTCTCCTATAGTTTGTTTTTTTATGTTGCAGTTGTGGGTATATGTCCCATATTTTTTCCTTCCTAACAGTCCCTTTGCAACTAAGACAATTATACTTAGTTTTTCTTACCAACATGTACACAAGATATGAGTTCATTATGAATTTTTTGGTCTCGTGTACACTCCTTAACTGGGCATCTAAGTTATTGCTTATTGTTCTATCCCAATGATAATGCATTCCACCCATGATTTGTGTGGTGGGGTAGAACATCCAATTGTGGAAAATGTGAGCCTCTTCTACTCCCATTACCCTACCTAAGAGAGTTATAACATCACGATATTCCAACTTAAAATCACTTCTATGCAACTACTTGGGAAGCTTAGAATAGTGAGGTTTGGGCTTCAATATCCAAGAATTATTCATGATTTCCAAGGATCTGTTCAGGTCTTCATCATAGAACTTTTTGGCTTCCCCAATGTTTATCTCCTCAATAAGCTTATGACATGAAACAATATTAAACACTTCTGCAATACACTCTTTAGTGAGATTTTCCATTTCTCTTCCTTGTGGTCCTATTAAAATCCTTGTATTAAATTCATAATGACTTGCACATTCTAAAACTAGCTCAAGACACAATTATGTTGGAGGGAACCCTGTTGATTGAGCCAAACCAGTGTGAGTGAGGATTTGAGCCAATTGAGTTGGTGTATTTCCATACATCCTCTGTTGAAAATCATCATAGTCCACATGCCCCATATTTGTGTCTGCAATCTTTAGCCAAGAAAAAGCAATCTTGGACTCTTGCCATATACCCTTGAAATCATACTTCATCCTTTCAACTCTTCTTCTCACCTCCTCTTGTACCAGAGAAGCCTTTGATTTGGATGTGTTATCATGTCTCAATTATGCCTACATCTGTTAGAAAGGACCATTATCACCCAAATGGAAATAACAAAATAACAGATTGCATTAGCTCCATGAAGTACCAATGTATGCAAAAATAATGCCATTGAATACCAATCAAAACAACAATTCAAACCCTAATGGGAATGCAATGAAGATAGCTATCAAATTATGCAAATACATGCAAGTAAATCCCATTCAAATCAATCAATATCAATCAAAAAAGGCCCTATAACCCCATATGCAAACTCAATTGTCATTGGTATTTGAAATTTAAAGCCAATAGAGAAAGGTCAGAAAATCCAAGGGAGCTCAGAATTTCTAGCCAAACTCGAGCTCGGATTTCCTAGGCTTTTCTCATCATGTTCATTTTGATTTAGAATCACAGGGCATCTTCATGAAATGGGAAATCTAGGAGATAGTCATTCACAAGAAAACATCAACCACTTTGAGATCACAATCCAAACCACTTTTATATTGGCTTGATTCATCACATGCATTGGATGAGGAGGTTCAAGAGGTTCAAAAATTTTTAGGGGGCTCAGATTCCCCAAGTAACTGGGATTCAGTAAATTCGATCCAACTCGGAATCATCGAATGCAGGCCGCATTTGAGAACTCACTATGTGTCTAGACTTGACCATCTCTGACTTCGGGATTTTAGGAGAAGACAGGATCTAGAAAATCCGAGGGGGCTCAGATTTTCTGAGCGGATTAAGGCTTGGAAAATTTGAGCTACCTCAGAATTTCTGAGTGTTTCACTCAAGTTCAAAATTTGCTAAGTTTCACATTTGTTTCACATTTAAGAGATGGAACTTAATCAATTCAACAGTTAAACCAAGACCAACTCCTTAAGATAATTCAAGTTAAATGTTTTGCACAAAATCCCCTTAACATCCTTTGCCTCATTCATCGAACACACAATCCCTAGCTAGGGTTTTTCAAGAAATTAGGGTTCCAAATTGGGTTTCAAAATAGGGAAACACCCCTTTATCTTATTATCAATAATAAAAATGCAAAAAAGAAGATATACCCTGAAGATTTCCATAAACCCTAGCATTCCACTCTAATCAAATCAAAATAAATCATCAAAATCCTCCCAAATGCACACTCAAAGAGATGAGAACCCCAAATGATACACTCAAAACAATCACATCTGCACCCTCAAAATCCAAGAATAAAACAAAACCAAAACGGCAAGAATTTCATTAAACTCATGGTAGGGTAAATCAATGCAAAATAAACTCAATCGAAGGCACAAAGGAAAACCCTGCCTTGAAATGGCGCACGAAGAAAGGGGATCCAATGAAAGCTTGAAATTTGGTAACAAGCTCACAAGAATAATCACCCTCACCTTAGAAATTAGCAGATCACAGGATGATCGCGAGCTTCTTCTCCAGCTCGAACGCGTAATAAGCAAAATGACTCAAAAAATATCTCATAAACCTTACTTATATCTTCCTTTTGATGCTCGCAATAAATTCTTGAAATGACATTTAAAAATATCGAGTATATGACATGACCTCAGACTCGCGAAATCTAAGGGAGCTTGGATTTTCTGATCGGAATGAGGTTCAGGTAATCTGAGCTACCTCGAATTACCGAACCTACTCCATACTTAGCCAAATTTTCCCCTTAAATTGTAATTTTGAATTGAGGTTATCTTTCCAAGAGCAAGCATGCCATAATAATGTTGTAATAAGACACCTTGAGTGTAGATATGACCTTAAGTACTTGGGTTAAACAAAAACAAGACTGAGGGACCTATCTCTTAAGGGGAAAAGGTCAAGACCCTAAGGAAAACAAGCAAACCAAACAACCAAAAGAGGGTTCCTGCCTCTTATGGGGAATGTGTGTAAAAATTGCACAAGTTTTACCCATAAGTGGTGATGGCACCTTCAAATTTTGTAATTTTGAAGTGCCTTTGCCCTTTCAGTTTGATGACAGAGGCTAGGTTTGCATCCTACTAAATATGCCCTGGAGGCCCTCTTTGCTGATTCAAATTTTGAAACTTGGAGGTAATTTTGCAAATCCCTTTGGTAGAATGTTTTTTTGTACATATGGTAACATCCCTGCTCAATTTCACGCCTCCTAGATGAGTTTTGATGGGTTAATTAATGTGTTGATTGTGACAAGGACAAATTTGGTGTTCTAGAAAGTTTAAAAAATTTAGATTCTAAGGGAAACCCATTTCTTGTTTTGGTCTAAAACATCTCCAGTTCTGATTTTGTCAAAAATGAAGGCCATTTGATACATTATTTTAATTTTTTTTGTTGCAGCGAACCCTAAATTTCTAGGGCTAGGAAAAAATTGATTTAAACACCATGTTTTAAATAATTGATCATGGTCACACACAAAAAATCTCAGATCTAGGGGTCTTTGTTCGTGCACAATGAATTTTCTCTATTTACCCTACAAGCGCAATTAAAATTTGCAGTTTTCTAATGTTTCAAAATGCTAAAGTTTAAAAAAAAAATGAATATTTTAAATATTGTGGAATGGTTAAAAATACATTTAGGGAAAAATGAAATGTATTTACAAATGTTTTTTAATAGAGAAAGTTTAATTCTTGCTTCTTAATGGTCGAGCACGAGCGCACACAACACAACATTTTCTCACAGCACAACATTTTCTCCTACAGCAACCATTTTTCATCACTGTATTGGATACAAATGGAGGAGAACTACGACAATGCATTGGACACAACGATGGATTTCATTTGGAAAACCTTTTGAAGCTTCAAAAAATTTCACAACTCCTCCATCGCTGCTCACTGAAAAGCTTCTCCATTTCAAATGAACTTCAGTGATGAGCAATGGTCTTGTTCTCCATCACCTGTCGTCGAAATGCTTCTTCATTTCTATTAGTCTTTAGTGATGGAGTGATCGAATTGTTTTTCATCGCTCATCATTGTAATGAGTTTATTTTTTGAATTACTTTGGCGATGGTGTGATGTTCTCCCTCAAATAAAATAATTAATGTTTTATTGTTAAAGGGATTTAATTCTAAGTTTCTAATGGATGATTGAGTTCATGTGAACCATTAAAATTTCAAATCATTTTCTTCATACAATATTATCACTCATCACTAGATTGAAATGGAGCAGGAAGAGGCAAATGATGATGGTCAAGTTCAAGTGATGGTTCCAGGCAGAGCATTTTTGAAGGCAAATAATTTCTAACCAATGATGGACAAGCATTCAATGATGGAATTTCACAAGGAAAGAAAGGGGAAAAATGTGATTTATTGCTATCATTTTTCTTATGTCTGGACACAAATTTTGGGTGCCATGAATAATCGAAGGAGCTAAAAAGTAAAATGTAATCACGTTTTTGTGTTTTGCGCTGATTTTTAAATGCATATACAGGTTGGGAAGTGCCCTTTCATGCTCCAGAAAGTTGCCATAATCATTTCTATTTCCTAGGAAGAAATTTTGGCAAAGTTTTATACATTTTTTGGTTACCTGTGATGTGAGGTTAAAAATGTCTGGCAACCATTTCTCATGACCCAAAAATTAAATCTAGCATATGGGCAAAAAAGGAGATTTTACCTATAGAGTAAAAGGGCAGATGGGTAAATGGGTTTTGACCAAGAGTTATTATTTTTCACTTGCAAAGTGAAAATGAGGCCAGAAAATAGTTTTTACATGCAAGGTAAAATGTTTGCATAGGATTTTCAAGTGAAGGAAAATAATAAAGACAAGAAAATAATGAGTGGGATAAGGCATTCGTCAAGTGCAATATTGTTACTAATCTCAGGGATCAACTAAAGCCAGATTTCAAATAGAATTTCCATCTAAGGGTTTCCTCATTTCTTTAAATGTAATTTTTGTTTCATTTATAAAAGCTCATAGTTTGGTCTCATGGAGACACTTTGTAATAGGTTTAAATAATTAACTTGATGTTGTTATAGGTTTTGGAATACTTTGAGTCATGTAATTGTGGATGTTTTCACAGCACTGTCATCTTTGAAATAATAAATGGAAATATATTCTAAGTCAGTTTTATCCATTGTAGACATTACATAGATTTTGAATAGAAGTAATCAAGGGTTTCTGATATTCATCTTCTTGTCTTTCCCTGAATGTTTGTTCAGTATTCTTACTCTTACTCAATGAATGAGTTAAATTATATTAACATGAATGAAGGTTTATGCAACTGTGTGCTAAGATCACTAAGTATTGCTGATTAAATTTCTAGTATCGGTGGTGTAAGGCATCGTTTGGTAGGCATAGTCATGGTAGAGTGAATGTTGTGATGTGTTTTCAATTACATGATTTAAATGACTCCACCTTAGGATAGGGCATTGGTCTTTTAATGTTGCAGTCTCTACAGATATTTTGTGGCATCTACATTTAAAATCAATTTTAATCTCCTATCTCAGTGTGAATGTATGTTGACCTTAATCTATAACATTTCTCATGTTTAAGTTAGACATTACCATGAAGGTCAGCCAAATATTTAGGATATTATATCTATTAAAAAATTAAAGGAGAATTATCTATTATTTATAGTGTATATGATATTTCAATTCAAGAGTATCTTGAATTACACTATAGGGATCACCCTCCTAGGTCTCACAAATCCTGAAGTGCGGGGGAGAAAGGTTTCATATCAATCTCTCATTCATTGGCCACTAATTTTGAAATTCTTAAGCATAAGGCTTGGCACACCTTTAGAGAATTTTCAAGGTTTTGTTGGAAAAAACACCAACAAGTGGATAGTAATGTTGTTAGCATTATGAACCATAAAATTCTTCTTTTCTATTCAATAATAAATATATCATTTGAAATATAACTTTATCCAAACATTCCATTGCATAATCAAAGAATCATTCCAATAATATAAGTATGATTTAACTTTACATAAATATATTCATAATAACATTTCACTTTTACATTTTCCATATAGATGGATACATGATTATATATGTAGCTTCAACAAGCTGACATCAAAAAGAAAGACAAATTAATATAGATGTCCCAGCATTGGTGCATACATTCTAAATGTCCCCTTTCTTTGGTGCATACCTTCTATTTTTCCATAATACTGGTGCACACATCTTGAATCAAAAATATGAATGATTTAAAATGTCCTCCCAAATCTTGGCTTCCAACTACATGAGGAGAAGGATCACTCAAGCGATTTTCTACCAACCATGGACTTACTTCGGCCCCCCACACATCTACCAAACTGGTAGATGGTCGTACCCTTTAATGAAGAGATTGGTTTGGTAACCTCGTCCTTCAAATAGCCTTTTTTTAGCATAGTGAAGTATCTAGCATATCTAGAGTTACTGTAATTTTTGATACCTCATATATGATTACCCCATCCTAGAATGTAAATTCGATCACACAGTGAACTGATAGTGTAGATAGTGGCTACCTCCACTACATTAACCAAAGATTCGTCACCCAACATGTAGAGGCATGGTTAATTTTGTTTGTTGTGATAATTAATTAGCAAAGTGATAAGACTAAAGATGAATATTGAACATGTAATATTATGTTTTTTTAGGTTAAGAAATGCTAATAAATATAAGGTTTTGGTGACTTAAATATATATATATATATTGTAAAGAGGTTGTTCTAATTATAAACTAGAATAGAATTATAAAATAGATTATGAGATAGAATAATATAGGAAATATATAGTTTCTTTTTCTGGGGTTTTCTTGGGGGGATTTTTTTTTGGAAATAAACAGGAGAAAATGGTTTTTGGAAAATGAGGATGGAGAACGAATAAGAGAAGCTGAAAGGAATGTCAAAGGGGGAAGGAGAAAAAAAGTGGAAGAAGAGAGGTAAGAAGGCTAGTTCATGTTAAAAAATTTATTTCAATTCAAAATTATGAATTTTTTAGATTCACAATGAAATTCAAGATTAATAAATTTTAGTTCAATAGTGAAATTCTTAATTTGATAATGAAATTCAAGAGTTATCTTGGTTCCAATACTTTAGTGTTCTGTGTGAGTCATGAACCACTCTGTGTGAGCTAGAAATTTCACTTTGTGTGAGCTTTCGAGAGAGATGTAGCTCTGAGTGAGCTAGTAAGGAGCTCGGGGGTGGCTGGGTGGAGAGCAGAAGAAAATATTCAAATTTTAATTTAGCTTAGAACGATTTTTTTTTTCTGTTACTTTTTTCATTGTGTTACTAATGACCTGCATTGCATGCAGAAAACAAACCTTATTCAGGGATGGGTAAAAAGCAACAGTGGAAGAGAGTTTTTAAGGTTGATAAAATTCTTATTTCCAGAGCACAGAAGGTTCCTCTAATTAGTTAATTGTTTATTAATGCAAATAATAGTGCATTGATAGATTGGTTTTGCAGGAGTATTCTACTATGGTGATTTGGGGAAATGAAAACAAGCCTGAAAGAAGTCTCTGATAAAGTAACAAGTATTTAGCTCAAACCTCTCTCTTAGTAATAGAAAGCTTTTATTGAACTCCTACGCAAAAATCTCAAAAGAAAAAGAAATGAAATTCATTTTTATTTGATGTTGGATGTGGGGGTGTCTGTTTGTAGTTGTAAAGATTTAAGCTTATCAACATCATACTCAGTTGCGGTGCCTTTTCTATTCAATTCATTGGAGGAGCCAAACTAAATTTTAGTTGGCCTTTGTGCTCCTTTTAGAATCCATTAAATTCTGAATGTTGAAAAATGCAACTGAGGCCTCAGGAGTCATTTTGATATGAGTTGATTATCTTCAAAAAGAAGTTAGAATTTGGTATTGCACTCTTATATATTTATATATATATATCAATACTTGAAATCAATAATATCTAATTTTTCTATGAAATCCTCACCTATAGTGACAAGTCAAACAACCAATTGAGTAAAATAGCTTTGGGTTTAGCAAGAATTTATTATTATTGCATTTTATTTGCATTGTGTATAATGGATCCATTCATATTGAAGGTATTGGAGACCATTTTCAAAGTGAGGGAGTGATTACATTTTCAGAACAACAAGCCACCATTCTTAAAGTGGGGAATTCCAAATCCATTTTAGAACATAGGGTTTGAACTTCCTTTAACTTAAAATTTCATGTCAAAATGTTCTTTTAGTTGTGTGAAATATGGGTTTTTATGCTACGGCTTCCCCTGTTGGATGTTGTGTTTCCAAAATGTAGGTAATTAATTAAGAGGCACCGAGTTTAGTCTTTATAATAATATTACTGGGAAATTGTTTAATTATAAAGATTCATGAAATTTTTAGTTAATTCCCTTCTACAATGTAGTGAATGAAATATTTTCTTATGAATCAAGGGAATGAAGATTGCTATAGAGATAAGGAGTGAAAGAAACCGACATTGACAAAGAAAGAACTGTTGCACTCATGGTTAAAAAAAAAATTGTTAGCTAATAGAGAATAAAATTCAAATTTTCTTCTTGCATTAGAAAACTCAAATTACATGTAACTTCAGATGTATTATGAGAAGGATTGTACTATGGCCTACTCTGTTTGCAATAGTCTTTTTCCTAACGTGAGTGAAAAAGAAAAAAAGTGTCTTTTGATTAACTCATTTTGGAAAAACTATAATGTAATAAGATAGACAGAAAATTTTATTGTTCAAACTCATTTTTAAATGTGAATGATGGAAAATGTTTCTTTGTCTCGAATTTCTTAATCTCAATATTGACTGATAGATCCCATGTATATCTAAGCATGTCATTGGGCTAGCTTTTCTTTTCACTTAATATTCAATTGGTTTGTTATTATTTCATTTAATAATATTGTTCATATGTTAATTATTTTTATGTCAAGGAATTACATATTGTCAAGGCATTACATAGGTATCAGAGCACCAGGATTTAGCACTAGGAGCTTTGGGGTAAAAGTTAAATTGTCTAAAATGACCTATTTTGTTGTGTAAACAAAAAAAACAACTTCAGCAAATCAACCTAGTGAACCAATGGATCAAAGGCCACAAATACTCCAAGCTCTACAAAATCTGGTAAATGTGATACAGGAAAAGTTACCGGTGTTCAACCAGCATCAAAATGTAGAACGCCATTTTGTGCCTCAGGAAAGAAGTATAAATCCCTGTCACAATAGAAGAAAACATGTCGAGGAAGGAGAGCCAGTGCATTACCCTCCACCTCCTCATAAAAACTAGGCAATTAGGGGGGCTGTGGTGGATATGGACAAGATTATATAAAATTTTCTTCGATTGTAGCCACAACAATATTCCAAGTCTATAGATGGATTAAAGGTTGAATCATGGTTAATAAGTCTTGAAAATAACTTTACATTGTAGACCTATGAAATTAACCTTAAGGCTAGGTTGTTCATTCATCAAATTAAGGGGAGTGCATATACCTGGTGGTGATAGGAGGAGAGAAAAAGACATTTAACCCCTAAAATTGTCACTTGGGAAACCTTCTTAGAGGCCTTCAAAGAGAGATACATTTTAGAGCATTTTCAACAACAAAAAATAGATGAATTTCATGATCTCCAACAAAGAGGAATGACTATGGCATAGTATGAGGAAAGATTATTTGAGTTGTCATAGTATGTGGATTACATTTAGGATGAGAATCTCATGGTTAACCATTTTATAAGAGGACTAAATTGCAATATAGTAGGATACGTTCGCTTTTCTAAGCCCACTACTATGAAATTGGCAGTAAAGAAAGCACTTATTGCAGAAGAAATACAACCGAGACATCAAGACCAACCACAAGGTGCATTCCAACGTTATAACCACAACCAATCCCATTTTTTTAGGGATGCAAATAGATCAACTTCTTACTCTTCTAGACCAGCACAGTCACAGCAGAATTAGAAAGCTAGGTCCTCACCTAAAGGATCATTCGGGTCATGGAAAAATCCCACTTAGAGAGGATATTAGAGGAATCAAACACAATACAATGAAGTAGCTTTTACACAATAGAATACTCGAGGAAATAAGATTAGTACTGGTAGATCAGTTTTCCAGTCCAATTCGAACCGTACTTGTTACAATTGTGGTGGCAAGGGACACTTTGCATGGGAATGTCCACACAATAAGATAGTTTTAGGATTCCAATAGTCAGCAACATCCAAACCTACCATGGGTGATATTGGAAAATCTCATCGAGTTTTTGCAGCAATAGAAAACTGGCAACTTGATCATCAAGCATCCATCATAGAGGTTCCTAGAAAAATTGGCAAGGTTACTATATCCATTCTTTTCAATTTAGGAGCAACAGATTCATTTATATCCCCATTTATAGTGAAGTGTGGGCTTTTGGTTGCTAAGAAAAATGTGAATTGGGATGTGGAGTTAGCTTCCAGAGCTAGAATGTTGGTTGACTCTCTAGTTAGAGATTTTCAGTTAGAGCTTGATTCACTATCTACCAAAATAGATTTTTGAGTGATACCTTTGGGGTCTTATGATATAATTTTAGGTATGGATTGGATGAATGTTCATTAAGAAAAATTAGACTATCAATGCAAGTCTATTGAGTGTTTGGATGATCTAGGTAATAAGGTAGTTGTTTCTGGAATCAAGAGACCAGTATCCCTTAGGATGATTTTAGCAGTGCAGCTTAAGTGATGTATGAGGAAAGGGTATCAATTCTTTACCATTTCCATCAATCACCAATTAGAAGAAAAACCAAACACTTATTTGGAAGATCATGCTATTCTCCATGAGTTTGTTGATGTGTTTCCTTCTCAACTTTCTAGTATGCCACCTAAAAGGGAAATTTATTTTCACATAGACTTGGTGGCGCAACAACGGGTGGAGGGTCCTCAAAGAGAAAAATTCGGACCATGCATCAAGAGTAACACAATGAAAGCAACACAAAATATGGAGGAAAATGTATATGCAAATATTCTCATTGACAAAAATCTTAGTTACATTCGGCTGGAAACTTTCAGGCTTACAGATTCGGCTCAAGGCCTGATGCAACATGCTCAAAAATACAACAGTCTAACATGCTCCTATATGCAAGAAAAATCTTATAGATCAAATCTATCTTAATCTACTCAATTGACTACTACTCTTCAAATGATCAATTACAAGCTTTATATCATATCTGCAACTCTAGAATCATCTATGTCGGCAAAAGATCATCACATTATCCAAGGAAAGAAAATTTAAAATGCACATGACTAGGTCAGACTCAAATTTGAATTACTCTTAAATAGGTGCATAAAATGAAGTGTGCACCTATAATTAAGGTTGGGGACACTCCATGAAACAATTAAAATCACACCATTAATATCAGCAAGTCACAGGAATGATCCACAACGATTGAACTGGCTAAAAAGTTTGGATTTATTCCTATGCCGGTTCAAGAAACTACCATGAAATCCAGAAGTGATAACTTGTCAGAAAAAGGTCCAATCACACTCAAATCTTGGAACAAGGAAAATGAAAATTTTGAAGAGGTACACAAAGATCCATAGGGTGTGGTGAGCAAAGATGTCAAATCCACCAACATGAACTGAGCAAGAACAAAAAAAGAAAAGAAAACTGAAAGAAAATATTTTTTTTTTAAAATGATGCAAGATTGTCAAGAACCAAGGATGCTCCTGCATTAGACATCTGGGGTTGATAAAAGTGAGTCCCTCACTTTGTTGGGGCCAAAGAAAAACCTAGGTGGTCTACCTCATCCTAATAAATCCAAGAAGAATCCTCCACTAGTCTACCTTTCCACTTCACAAGATATTCCTTGTACTGTCTTCCACGAGTCTTTCTCCCATCTCCAACATCCAAAATCTCTTCAATCTCATCTAACTGCTATTTAGGAAACTAATTCTTCAATATTTCTTCACTTTGTTCACTGAATTTTTCTTCATGATACCGATGTAGATCTGTAATGTTGAATATAGGTGATATGCCCATACCTTCTAGTAACTCCACTTGATATGCATTTCTTGAATCAAATTTCTTCAAGATCTTACAAGGTCCAAACTTCCTCACCTTTAGCTTGTTGTATGTGCCAACTGGAAATATTTCCTTCCTCAAATATACCAACACTTCATCTCCAACTTCATATTCCTTATGTCTCCTCTTTTCATCTACTTTCTCCTTGTACTTCCAGTTCATATCTTCCAACTTTTGTTTCACTTGACTATGCACTTTCTTCATGTGTTCTACAAAGTCTTATGCTTCTGCACTCCTCTTATCTTCCTTACTGATGTCTCTCAACTTTGATATACCTCTAGGATGAACTCCAGTAACAATCTCAAAAGGTTTCTTTCCTGTACTTTTGTTTACTGAATTATTGTAAGAAAATTCTTCTTGTTTAAGGACTAAATCACAACTTTTGGTCCTCTCTCAGACCAAACATCTCATCAAATTCCCTAAACTCTTGTTCACTACCTCTGTCTGTCCATCTATCTATGGGTGAAAATTAGAATGGAACTTCAAATCCATCTTCAACTTCTGCCAAAGTGTTCTCCAAAAATAACCAACAAACTTTACATCTTTGTCTGAAACAATACTTCTAGGAAACCCATGCAATATGACCACTTCTTTGAAAAACAATTCTGCTACATGCACTGCATCTGTTTTCTTCTTACAAAGTATGAAATGTTCCATCTTAGAAAAAATTTCTACCACCACAAATACAGAATCATTACCTCTTTGTGTCTTCGGAAAACAAAGTATGAAATCCATACTAAAATCCTCCCAAGGGCTCTCTGGAACTGTCAAAGGCTTATACAATCCAACATTCTGACTACTTCCTTTTTCAACTTGACAAACTCTCCAACTCTGCACAAATCTCCTAACATCCTTATGAATCTGCAGCCAAAAGTAATTCTCACTCACCAATGCCACTATCTTATCAACTCCAAAGTGTCATGACATTCCACCACTATGTTTCTCCCTCACCAAGTTATCCCTCATTGAACTCCAGGGTAGACACAACTGATTACCTATTAACAACATATCCTCTTGAATGAAATAATCCAACCACTAACTTCTATCCTTCGAAATAGGTTCTCTACAAGCTCTCCAAGGTTCTGCAAAATCTAGGTCTTCCTCATACAAGTTCTTCAATTCATCAAAGCCTAATACCTCCACTCTCATCTCTATCAATAAATTCCTTCTCCTACTCAAAGCATCAACAACTCTATTTGAATTTCCACTCCTATGCTTCAAAACAAAAGTATAGCTCTGCAAGAATTCTACCCATCTCCTGTGTCTTTGATTCAACTTACCCTGATTGTCAAATATTGAAATGCTTGATGATCTGCCTACAACACAAACTCCTTAGGCAACAAATAATGTCTCCACTTCTTCAAGGCTTGAACTATGGAATAAAACTCCAGATCATACACTAAATATCTTCTCCTAGCATCATTCAATTTCTCACTGAAATAAGCTACAAGTCTCCCTTCTTGACTCAATACTGGTCCCATTGCATTTCTGCTTGCATCACAATCCACTTGAAATACCTTATTGAAATCTGGTAAAGCCAACATAGGTTGCTCAACCACCTTCTACTTCAATAATTCAAAACTACGGTCTGCTCCAGGCGTCCATCTAAATTCCTTCTTATCTCCTCTCATTGTTTATGTCATAGGGCTACAAATAGAACTAAAATTCCTAATGAACTTCTGGTAGAAACTAGCCAATCCATGAAATGATCTCACCTCTCCAATGCTATCTAGTGTAGGCCACTCAACAATTTCTTTTACCTTCTCAAGGTCCATCTTCAATCCATCCATAGATATCACAAATCCCAGATATACCAACTCCTCTTTCATGAAACTGCACTTCTTAATGTTTATCAGCAACTGTTCTTCTCTCAACCTCTGCAAAACTTGTATTATATGCAACAAATGTTCTTCCCTACTCTTACTGAAAATCAAGATGTCATCCAAATACACAATCACAAAATTACCCAAGAATCTCTTCAATACCTCATTCATCAACCTCATGAAAGTACTCGGTGCATTTTCCAGTCTAAAGGGCATCACCAACCACTCATACAATCCCTCATTTATCTTGAATGTTGTTTTCCACTCATCCCCTTCTCTAATTCTGATCTAATGATATCCACTCTTCAAATCTATCTTTGTAAAGTGCTTAGCTCCACTCAATCAATCTAGAATGGCATCCATCTTAGGCAAAGGAAATCTATACTTTACCGTGATCTTGTTTATGGCTCTTGAATTTGTACACATCCTGCATTCTCCATCCTTCTTAGGTGCTAACATAGTAGGTACTACACATGGACTTAAGCTTTCTTTCATCAAACCCTTCCTTAGCAACTCTTGCACTTGTCTTTTCAACTCCTCATTCTCTGTTGGTGTCATCTGGTGTGCTACTTTATTAGGAAAACTAGCTCCAGGAATTAGATCCATATAGTGACTAATACTCCTCACAGGTGGCAATCCATTAGGTACATTATCTGAAATGATTTCCTCATACTCTGTCAGCAACTTATTTTTCTCTTTTGGGTGTTCTTCTACATGCTTCAATTCTTCAGCCTTCTTAGGAACCAAGGAATAACACACATTCTCATGTCTCAATCCATCAAGCAATCTCCTTCCATCAACCAGAAAAACCCTAGCATTCATACAAACTTCAACTTTAGGAGCATCTTCCAATGGCAATAAAATCTGCTTCATCCCATTAGCAACAATGGTGTATATATTCTTCTTTCCATCATGATGAATAGCCTGTCTATCATACTGCCAAGGCCTTCCCAAAAAAACATGGAATATATCCATAGGCATGATATCACACATAACTTCACCATGGTAATTTCCTATCTTCAATTTCACCAAACATTGTTCACTTACCAGTATCTTATGCTCATCCTGAATCCAAGAAATCTGATAGGGCTTTGGGTGTTTCAACCTTTCTAACCCCAGTTTAGTTGCCATCTCTTTAGAAACCAGGTTCTCAGAGCTTCCACTATCAACAATCACTTTGCAACATTTACCATTCACCTTGCATCTTGTCTAAGACAAATTATTTATCTACAATGGCTCCTACTCCATCTCACTTTGACATAATACTTTCCTATTCACCAACACTTCTCCATCTTTTGGTTTATTAGGTGATCTAGCATGATCCTCCTCAAAAAATGTTTTCCTTCTATTGTTCTTTGTCTTCCTACTTGTCTCTCCCTAATTACATTCAAATGCTCTATGTCCTTCTCTATCACATTTATAACAAGTTCCCTTGAATATTCCTTTCTCCTGTCCTCTATCATCTCTTCTATAACCTTCATTTCGGTAACCACCATAACCTCCTCTTATGTAAGAGTTTCCATCACCTCTCTAGTATGAATTTTCATTCTTATTAACCTCCTTATCCTTATTCTAATCTGGAAAGGATAATATTCCTCCTCCAACAAAAGTTCTTCCTCTTTGAAATCTTCCACCTCTTCCTCTTTGTCTCTGCTCATGTCTTTTGTTCAACTTCTCTTCTGCCTTTAGGGTACACTAATATGCTTCCTCCACACTGACCAACTTGATCAAACTAATTTCATCCTTATAGATAACCTCAAACCATTCACATATTTGGCTACTTGCTCAATCTCATCCTATGAATGTCCTGATCTGATATTCAACTTATAGAATTCCTCAGTATACTCTGTCACTAGATTCTTTCTAGTTCAGATTTTGTAGCTACTTGAACAAACTAATCTGATAATCTACAGGCATAAACTTTGACTTCAACTTGTTCACCATCCAATCCCATGACTTTATCTTTTCTTCTCCTCTTCTTTGCCTTTCTTTCTGCAAATGTTCCCACCAAAGGGATGCATGTCCTCTCAACTTTGTACAAGCATATTTCACATTCTTATCTTTAGTGGTACCTTCAAATTCAAAATATTTTTCCATCTCTGTAATCCAATCAACCAACTCTTCTAAATCCAACTTACCATTATAATCTGGTGGATTGAAATGTGGTTTGGTATTCACTCTAGTTAGGGCTCTTATGAACCTCTCTTCTCCCTGATCCAAGCCAAGTTGCTCTTCTCTTCCTCTTTCTTCCTATACTTCTACCTCTTCATCACTCACATCATCAATTGGTCGACCTTTCCTCTAGGTCATTTCAACTGCATCCAACCTGGCAGCAATTCCTCTTAACATCTCCATCATAGCTTGGTCTGCATTTCCACGTGCTCCATTTCCTCTACCATTTCTTCTTCCCACTATATTTACACAAATCCTCTATAGCTTCAAGTCATATCCTCAATATGCCACCCCACAACAAATATTCAATAGGACTTCTCGAATTCTAATGACCTCACATGGATCGAAACTCACTCTAATACCAATCTGGCACAACCACGGTTGGTGGGTCCTCAAAGAGAACAATCTGGACCATGCAACGAGAGTAACACAATGAAAGCAACACGGAATATGGAGGAAAATATAGATGAAAATATTCTCATTGAAAAAAATCTTAGTTACATTCAGTTGGTAACTTTCGGGCTTATAGATTTGGCTCATAGGCCTGATGCAACATACTCAAAAATACAACAGTCTAACATGCTCCTATATGCAAGCAAAATCTTACAGATCAGATCTATCTTAATCTACTCAATTGACTACTACTCTTCAAATGATCGATTACAAGCTTTACATCATATCTGCAATTTTGGAATCATCCCCATTGGCCAAAGATCATCACATTATCCAAGGAAAGAAAATGTAATGTGCACATGAATAGGTCAGCCTCAAATTTGAATTACTCTTCAACAGGTGCATAATATGGAGTGTGGACCTATAATGAAGGTTGAGGACACTCCACGGATCAATTAAAATCACACCGTTAAGATCTGCAAGTCACGGGAATGATCCACAATGATCGAACTAGATGAAAAGTTTGGATTTATTCCGGTGTCAGTTCAAGAAACTGCCATGAAATCCAGAAGTGATAACTTTTCGAAAAAAGTTCCAATCGCACTCAAATCTTGGAACAAGGAAAATGAACATGTTGAAAATGTACACAAAGATCCATAGGGTTTGGTGAGCAAAGATGACGAATCCACCAACATGAACTTAGCAAGAACAAAACAAGAACAGAAAATTGAAAGAAAATATTTTATTTTGGTTGATGCAATATTTCCAAGAACCAAGGATGTTCCTACATCACTTGGTTCCTGTAGCTCAACCAATTTCTAAGGCTCCCTATAGGATGACCACACAAGAGTTACAAGAACTAAAATTGCAACTTGAGGAATTGTTAGAAAATAGTCACATATATCCCAGTGTATCTCCATGGGATACACCTATGATTTTTGTTAAAAAGAAGATGGAATTCTCCAGCTTTGGATAGACTATAGGCAGCTCAATAAGCTCACTATCAAGAATTGATATCCTTTTCCAAGGATAGATAACCTATTTGATCAAATTCAGGGGGAAATTTTTTTCTCTAAGATAGACCTTAAGTTCGGATATCATCAATTGAGAATTGTTGAAGCTAACATAAATAAAATAGCATTTCGCACAAGATATGGTCATTATGAGTTTACTGTTGTTCCCTTCAGGTTGACCAATGCACCAACAGTTTTTATGAGCCTAATGAATGGGGTTATCCAAACTTTTATTGATCATTTTGTGGTCATTTTCCTTGATGATATACTAATCTATTCATGCATTGTAGAGGAGCATGAAGAGAATTTGTGATAGGTGTTACAATGTTTGCGGGAAAATCAGTTGTATGCAAACATTGCAAAGTGTGAATTTTTCCAAACAGAGATCCAGTATCTAAGACATGTTATTTCTGGTGATGGTATCTCTATGGACCCTTCCAAGATTCAAGCTATTTTGGAATGGCCTGCTCCCACTAATTTAGCTGAGGTTAGAAGATTTATGGGCCTAGCCGGTTATTATAAATGGTTTGTAGAAGGGTTTTCAAAGATTGCACACCCAATCACATCTCTCCAACATCAAGGAAAGAAATTTTTCTGGTTAGAACAATGCAAAAGAGCATTCCAAATTATGAAAGAAAAGCTTACTAGTGCACCCATCTTAGCTATTCTTGACCCTACTAGTGACTTTATAGTTTACACAGATGCATCTATTGAAGGTATTAGAGTTCTACTCATGTAGGAGGGATGGGTCATAGCTTTTGAGTCTCACAAATTGAAAAATCATGAACTTAATTATCACACGCATGATTTGGAGCTTGCGGCAGTGGTTCATGCTTTGACCAAATGGCGAGATTTCCTACTTGGCCATAGATTTGAGTTACATTCAGACCATGATCAAAGTCTAAAGTATATCTTCTCTTAGCCTAATTTGAATGCTAGACAATGTAGATGGATGGAATTTTTATGTGAATACGATTTTGAGATCCAATACATTAAAGGAAAAGAGAATGTCGTAGTTGATGCTCTCAGTAGGAGACATCATGAATTGTTAGCCCTAACTATTAAGATAGATCTCAGAGAGCGTATTTTAGGGCTATTACCTCAGGATGCTTTGTACCATGAGATTGTTCAGTTCTAGAGTCCTCTGAAAGGTAAGTTTGAAGGTTATTTTGTGGATGTTGATGGGTTACTCCAACATCATGGATGTATATATGTTCCTTTTTTTGGAGACCTTAGAGGTTTGATTATGACTGAGGCTCATTAGGCACCTTATGTCACTCATCTCGATGTTAAGAAAATGCATACAGATCTTTAGAAATTGTACTTCTAGACAAGAATGCAAAAATATATTACATATTTTGTTGCTTGCTACTTGGATTGTCAAAGAGTAAAAGAAGAGCATCAACACCCAGCAGGTCTATTGTACCCACATGCAATTCCAGAGTGGAAATGGGATGTAATTTCAATCAAATTTATTGTAGGGTTACCACCCACTGCTCATTGAAATGATGCCATTATGGTGAACATGGATAAATTAACGAAAGTAGCACATTTCTCTTCAATGATATCTTCCTATAATGCTACTTCAATTACTAGAGTATTTCTTCGTGACATAGTTCGACTTCATGGTGTGCCTAAGAAAATAATCTTTGATAGGGATCATGTCTTCACTTTGGCCTTATGGACTACACTTCAGCAAGCCTTAGGAACTTAGCTCAACTTCAGTATTGCCTATAATCTAGAAACCGATGGAAAAATTAAAAGAGTAAATCAGATTTTGGAGGATATCCTCTAAATGTATGTAATGGATCAGCAATCCTGCTGTGAAGATTATTTGCATTTAGTAAAGTTTGCTTATAACAATAGCCATCACAATTCTCTTGATATGGCACCTTATGAGGCCCTATATGGTAAACCCTGTAAAACTCCTTTAAGTTGGGATTGACTAGAGGATCGAGTTGTTATCAAACCTGAACTTGTTAGGGAAATGGAACAAAAGGTTATCTGTATTCACAAGCAGTTGCAGATAGTTCAAAATTGACAAAAAGTAGTACACAGATAATAGGAGGGTGGATCATGAATTCCAAGTTGGAGGGAAAGTTTTTCTATGAGTGAGACCTTTTAAGAGCTCTATCTGTTATGGGAAAGGCTCTAATTTTGCACCTAGATATGTTGGTCCTTTTGAAATTTTAGAAAGGATGGGCCCAGTTGCATATTGTTTAGCACTACCACCCAACTTATCACGTATCCATAATGTTTTTCATGTATCTTTTCTTATAAATATGGACTAGATTCTTCTAATTTATTAGAGTGGAATGCTTTATATGTGGTGCAGGATGGGCAGTTAACACTGGAGCCAATTTGCATCTTGGAACAAAGAATCTTGAGCCTACGAGGATGACAGCTGGATCAAGTCAAGGTCCAATGGGACCGCTATGAAGGATCATCTACTACTTGGGAGGATCTAACAACATGAAATCTTTATTTCCATATCTTTTTGGTTAGCTTCCATGAGGAAGTCGAGAACTTAGATGGGGAGTAATGTAGAGGCATGGAAAATTTTGTTTGTTGGGATCTTTAATTGGCAAAGTGATAAGACTAAAGACGAATATTGAAAATTTAATATTATGTTTGCTTTAGGTTAAGAAATGCTAATAAATATGAGTTTTTGGTGATTTAAAAAAATATATATTGTAAAGAGGTTGTTTCAATTATAAAATAGAATAGAATTATACAATAGATTACGAGATAGAATAATACGGGAAATATATAGTTTCTTTTTCTGGGGTTTTCTTGGGGGGACTATTTTTTTAGGAAGAAACAGGAGAAAATGGTTTTTGGAAAAGGAGGATGGAGAACAAATAAGAGAAGCAAAAATGAATATCAAAGGGGGAAGAAGAAAAAAAGTGGAAGAAGAGAGGTAAGAAAGTTGGTTCATGTTGAAATTTTTATTACAGTTCAAAATTGTGAAATATTCAGATTCACAATGAAATTCAAGATAATATATTTTAGTTCAATAGTGAAATTCTTAATTTGATAATGAAATTCAAGAGTTATCCTAGTTCACATACTTTAGTGCTCTATGTGATCCATCCAACTCTGTGTGTTATGAACCACTCTATGTGAGCTACAAATTTTGCTCTGTGTGAGCTTTCGAAAGAGATGAAGCTCTAAGTGAGCTAGTAAGGAGCTTGGGGATGGCTGGGTGGAGAGCGAAAGAAAAGATTCAAATTTTAATTTAGCTTAGAACAAAAAAAAATTATGTTACTTTTTCCATTGTGTTACTAATGACCTACGTTGCATGCAAAAAAGAAACCCTTATTCAAGGATGGGTAAAAAGAAGTAGTGGAAGATAGTTTTAAGGTTGATAAAATTCTTATTTTCGGAGCACAAAAGGATCTTCTGATTAGTTAATTGTTTATTAATGCAAATAATAGTGCATTGACCGATTTGGTTTCACAGGAGTATTCTACTATGGTAATTTGGGAAATGAAAAAAACCATGAAAGAAGTCTCCAATAGAGCAACAAGTATTTAGCTCAAACCTCTCTCTTACTAATAGAAAAGTTTTCTTGAACTCCTAGGCGAAACTCTCAAAAGAAACAGAAATGAAATTAATTTTTATTTGATGTTGGACGTGGGGGTGTCTATTTGTAGTTGTAAATATTTAAGCTTGTAAACGTCATACTCAGTCGCGACACCTCTTCTATTTAATTCGTTGGTGGAGCCAAACTAACTTTTAGTTGGACTTTGTGCTCCTTTTAGAATTTGTTAAATTCTGAATTTTGATAAATGCAACCAAGGCCTCAGGAGCCGTTTTGATATGAGCCGATTATTTTCAAAAAGAAGTAGTTAGAATTAGGTATTTCACTCTTTTATATATATATATATTTATCAATACTTGAAATTGGTATTATCTAATTTCGCTATGAAATCCTCACCTGTAGTGACTAGTTGAAAAGCCAATTAAGTAAAATATCTTTAGGTTTAGTAAGAATTTGTTACTATTGCATTTTATTTGCATTGTGTATAATGGCTCCATTCATATTGAAGGTATTGGAGACTGTTTTCAAAGTGAGGGAGCGATTACATTGACAGAACAACAAGTTGCCATTCTTAAGGTGGGGAATTCAAAATCCATTTGAGAACATCGGGTTCGAACTTCCTTTAACTTAAAATTTCATGTCAAAATGTACTTTTAGTTGTATGAAATATGATATTTTTGTGATGTGGCTTCCCTTATTGGATGTTGCATTTCCAGAATGTAGGTAATTAATTAAGAGGCACGGAGTTTAGTCTTTACAATAATGTCATTGGGCTAGCTTATATTTTCACTTAATATTTAATTGGTTTGTTATTATTTCATTTAATAATACTGTTGCATATGTTAATTATTTTTATGTCAAGGCATTACATATTATCAAGGAATTACACAAAAACTTCAAGTAAGGTCTTCTATATCACCACATTTAATTGCTCTATTTGTATTGAACATTAGTATTCTATTCAAAGACTATCCCCTTTCTCATGGATTTCCTAATCTTGAGAATAACCTTCCCATTAACTCATATCTATAGGACATTGCTTCATAGTCTCTAAAGGAAACTTTATCATACTAATTAACCTCATGGATTAAACATAAAATCATAACATTAAATGACTATTTCCAAAGTATAATCTCAAAAATAAATGACCTCAATCAACTGTATAATCCTCAACAATTTAAATGACTCCCATCAAAAGTATAATCTCATCAAATAAATGACCTCAATCAAAAGTATAATCCTCAACAATAAATGACTTCAATCAAAGATAAAATCAACAATCAAATGGTCAATTTGATTATATAGGTTAATCCCAACCTATGTACTTCAATCAATATTCAATTAAACATTCCAACCAAGTTGGTTATTCTCAATCTATGGTTTCAATCACGTAAAGTAACATTCAAGTGATCATGAACCAATCCCAAAACTTCTCTTTCAAGATACCTTAAATATTCACATGTTTAATATATTTTTATATAATCTTTAGGAAATCATCATCTTGTGAGCATTTGGTGCATCTACACCCATATTCCTCTCACAATATGGTTTTGGGTTTATCAAAATGTGAGTCCTATTTTAGAATTTCGTGAATAGGAATAGAATCTAAATCAAGATAAGAAGATAACATAATCATAAATACATTTTATCAACCCTATAGTTGAATGTTTGATATAATCATCAATTTTATACCCTAACCCTAGGGATAAGTCTCTTTTCCTACTTTCAAGGAGATACGAGTAATCAGTCAAGAATAGATTAACAATAAGGTTTGTACAACATATTATCCTATCAATGATGATACACCTATCACACCCTCATTCCCATTGTACTACTAACCTTGTTTCCCACAAAGTTTTACCTAGCATTATATGCTAATGAATTCAAGTTACCTCAGGACATCAATATAAACCACATTTCACATTTCATTCTACTTATGTATAGTATATCCTAACTACGTATAGTCTATACAGAAACACTATTATCTAAATTCCCATATAAGGTATATAAAATTATTAACCCAATAGATAAGTTCCTCCAAAGCAAGAAACAACTAAGAACCTGCAAGCATAAAAAAGCATCACAACATACCTAAAAGACATCCTTTCCAAACATGGAAACATAAATAAACAATCTTTCCAACTTAATAATAACAAGTAGAAAATAACATGCTTGTTTAAAGTTCCAACTAAATAATCTTCCTTCATAGCTTAGTGGCTCAAGATCGCTTGCAAATTCCACTATGAACAACCAAAATTCTTCTACTACATTCTCTCAAAACCTCAGAATAAAAAAAATGTAGAACAAAAAGCAACTTTCTCTCAACTCACCTCTCAACTCTCAACTCACTTAGCACAAAATATTGTAGCAAAATAACACAAATAAAATCAAAACGATAAGTGTAACAATTGGTAGAATGGGAACCTCTATTTATACTAATTTGTGAGAAACCAAAGACTACAAACATGTCAGTATTTTTTCCACCTTTCTAACTTCATGCAATGACTCACCAAGTTAACTCACAAGTTTGCAACACATCACAGTCCTCACCATTTAAATGGTTGAGTTGACTTGATATATGGGACAACAAGATCAAAACAAGCTTCTTGATTTGAATTCCTATAAAAAATGATTCCAAGTTTGTACTTGACTAAGTATAAGTTATTGGAATGTGTTTTTGTTGATTGTTGTCATTAATGGTTGTCATTGATGTCAACATATCCTACTTGACTGATTTTGATGCTTTGGTGATCTGGATTGGCATGCCCCGAATGTTGTGCTATGATTATCTATCTTTGATAATGCTTGTCCTAGTCCCATTCTTTTTGCAACATAATGAGATACACTATTATGGGTCCAGACGATCTGTAAATTGGTTTATGTGCTTTGGAACATTTTTTGCATTGCAACATGTATATCCTATTCTTTGGTACTGCATATCATGGTTGCATGTTGATTTGAGCAAGGAGGTTTTGATTGTTCCATGTTTCATTCCTCTCCACCGCGAGAATGTTTTATGGTGACCTAATTCAAATTGTGCTTGGCTAACTTAGGAGATTATGAAGACATTGTGTTTGGTTGACTTAGGAGTTTATGGAAGCATGGAATGGTATAAGTAAAAGTTGATTATGTTTGATGAAAGAAAATGTGATGAATGTGAATTTATAAATTCGGACATTGAGAAGTATGTGAAACTATATGACCAAAGGAAGTAGATAGTAAGATTCTATTCGGTGTCATTATTGGTGACAATTATTTCAGCGGTGGATCCCCTTTCATCATTCTTCTAGCAGTGAGTTGTTTTATGTTGGCAGTGAGCCTTTCTCTTCTGGAAGTGAGCCTTTTTTTATCTTTGGTTGTAATAGTCAAGTAGTGATCCCACTAGTAGTGATCCTTACCTATAGTGATCACTTTGGAAGTGATCCCTTTTAAAATCAACTTAACTAGTGTCAACTTAATCAATGTTTTTATAATTAAGAATTAGCATTTTTTGTGGTTTTCCCTTCTTGGGTTTCCACGTAAATTCTAGTGTTCTTTGTGCATGGTGTTGTTATGTGCTTTCATGTTCATATCTGTTATATTATTATTTAATTGATTTAATTTGCTCTGGATTAATTAAAGCCAAGAAAATTATTTTATAACAACTGATTCACCCCCCTCTCAGTTATCCAGACTATTCAACAATTGGTATTAGAGCTTTGGTTCCTCGAAGAAGAGCTTAACCGCTTGGGGTAGATCCGATGGCACACAAACTAAAAATCTCTATGTTTAATGGATTAGACTACAATTTCTAGAAAGTGTAGATGAGAGGTTACCTAATCTCTCTAGGCTACAAGACTTGGAAAGTTGTTGAGACAAAATATGTTGAACCGGAAAGTGGTCCTTCTTCTACGGATGAGATTGCAACATATGAAGAGAATGAAAAGGCAATCTATGCAATCTTAAGTGCTTTGTCTAAGATTTAGTTAACAAAATTTATTTCATTAGGAACCACTTATGAAGTTTGTGAAAAGTTGAAAGAGATCTATGAAGGAAATGATAAAGTCAAATTATCAAAGAAGTTGACAGCTAAGCACAGATATGAAAACTTGAGGATGGAAGAAGGTGAGGATATAGAAAGTTATTTTCAGAGAGTTGATAGTGTAGTAAATGAAGTCAAAAATTCAGGAGGAACTTTCATAGATGAAGATGTAATGGAGAAGATTTTGATAACCCTACTAGAGAGATATAGTGACAAGATCTCAACTATTGAGGAATTTTATGATATGAAGAAATTCACTATAGAGAAACTATTTGACACCTTGACCGCGTTTGAGATGAGTAAATTTGGAAAAGAAAAGGAGAAATCTGAAATAGCCTTCAAAGCCACAAAGATAGAACAAGATCTTGATAGTGAAAGTTCAGATGAGTTGGAAGCAAACTTCACAAGGAAACTAAAGAAAAGTACTAACAAGTACAAAGGTATGTTACCTCTTAAATTCTTTAGATGTGGAAAGCTTGGTCATTTAGAAACTCAGTGTACAAAAAAAGGATCAAGGAAAAAGTTTTAAAAGATCAATAAGAAGACCTATTATTTTTAATGAGAATTCTAACATTTCAGATGATGAATCAGATCATGAGGACTGTTTGTTTTTGGTGGAAAAGGATAAACCTAGATTTGATATCTTTAATATTTGTCTAAATAATAACACTCAAGCTACATTATTTGTTAAAAGAAATAGAGATGAATGGTTGATTGATAGTGGATGTCTGAATCATATGACTGGTGATAAAAGTAAGATTTTGAAGCTTGATAAATATGGAGGTTCTATTAGATTTGGAAATGATAAAACATCACAAATTGTTGGAATTGGTTCTATTTCCTTTGATGGAAAACATAACACTGATGTCTACTATGTGAAGGGTTTATATCATAATCTTTTGAGTGTTGGACAGATGTGTGAAAATGGCTATAATGTGGTGTTTCAGGATGATGGTTGTGAGATCCGAAAGAGATCCGAAACTATTATTGCAACTAGAAAAATAACAAGTGGGTGTTAAATATCCAAGATACTAAGAGGAGGGTGAATCAATATCTTCTTAAATTTATTGATCAAATACCATCTAATTATTCCAATGCATAAAACAGTAAAGATAATCAAGAGCATTAACAGAGCATGAAATCATTCAACACAAGAAGACCAATATTTTTACGTGGAAAATCCAAAATGGGAAAAACCACAGTGAGTTTTAGCTCACAATATAGTATAATCGGTTATAAGATATTACAAAATGGGTGGCTCATTGCCAAGACTCACTATCCAAAAACAAAAAGGCTCACTGCCTACAGAATTACAAAGACAAAATGGCTTATAGCCAAAAAATGAACTAACAATGCACACCTAACTAGTGTTGATTCAATTCCGGTGATGCTCAATAAACATAATTAATGCACTTCATCATCTTCGCACTTTTCACATTCACAACTTTGAAATCACTACTACTTCTTCTCACCTCAATCTCCAAATCTATCAACTATATATACTTGATTCATTCACAAGCATCAATTAGGTCAACCTAATTAGATGCAATCTTTGTTTACCAAAAATACCAACTATTGGCTTCAAACTTTCACAAGATCTTTCTAAAAAATCAATCAAAACGTGTACCACATTTGATCGTGTTGGCATAGACCTAAGATAGGTCGCACATATATCCACACAATAAAATTTAATTCACCGTAGCTCCAACAATTCATGAAGTCATCCAAATATAGGCTTAATGACAAAAAGCAACAACAAAGCAATATTGATTCACCATACAAACGTTTGAGCACAAGAGATTCTAAAAAAAACCTTCCAACACCAAAAAATGTTTCCCAAAAACCAGAAACAATGGTAATCAACTGTTAAGGACTGTACATCAAAACACCGAAGGATGATAACTACATACCAGATTATACCGGATCAAGTACTAGATTAAACTAAGACTTGATCTAGCAGTTATGACTCATATATCATGGTGACATCAATGACAACAAAAATTGTATAAAAGGATGTTCTTCTTCATTTTTCCAAAAATCTCTCCCTTTGTCATTGATGGAAACAAGTGCCAAAATTTCAAAACAAAACTTGTAGAAACTTTTATTTACAACACTCTCCTCCTAACACCAGTATTTTCCTTCCACTATCACCTTTTCTTGCCCCCTTTGATATCAAGGACAAAGGGCATCCCCAAATTTGAAACATGAAAACAAAGAAAAGAAAGAGACATGTACTAACTAGAGGATGGTGAGCCTTTAAGCTCCTTATGAATACCTTGGCATGTTGATTTACCATTCTCCCAACTTTCCTTTGCAACAATCGACATCCTGTTCAAAGATTCCAACTCTACCAAAGTTTCCTTTGCATCAGTCGGAGTACCAGGGGTCAGATTTATCTTGTCAAGTTTTTTTGTGCCTGCCAAAGCCTTGGAAACTAGAGAATACTCCATTCTTATAATGTCAGTTAACTGATCAAATTTTTTGATAATCTCTTCCTTTTGCTTCTATAAAATAAATAATTTGTCTTTATGCATAGAGATGGCATTCCAGGTTGATTTTTCTTTTTCTTTAGATATATTATAAGTACCAAAGATAGCAGTCAACTAGGACTCAATGGAGTCCATGACAATCTCAATGTTTTGAGTGGCATCCAGTCACTTTACGCAATAAGCAAGAACATCATTTTCTTTTGATTCACAGATCTACATAGCTTGTATGTTATTCTTAACATTTGTATGTGCCAGAACACACCTATCATGTAGCACTAACAACCTTTTCTTAATTATCTTCTCATCAACCTCTTTTTTTTCCTTTTCAACAAGCCCGGAGGCATACTCCTTAAAATAATCCAATAACAGTCTCAAATTTTCTATAGGAGTGAGAGATGCATCTATAGATGTACTAGGTGTGACCTCCTACAATTCCTTAAGAGTAATTTCAATAATTTTTGTTCCTGTCTGATGAGTTTCAAGAATCTCCTTTCTTCCAGATGTCTATAATGCATCTCCTAATACCACTTTATACATCGGAGAAATCTTCTCCACATTTACATACCCTTAAATTATATGAAGTTGTAGAAGCTCCCAAGGAATTATTGGCTAGAATTTGATCTGCTTAGACATCAAGCCTTTCAATATATCATTACCACAGGAGGGTTCTCCAGGAGACTTAAGAGATTCTACAATCTTCTTTTGACTTTCTTCATTTTTCCTAACAGATTCCTCATTTTTATTTTCTTCCTCTTTCTTTTCCTTTTCTTCTTCCTTCTCTTCTTCTTCCACTTTCTCTTCTTCTTCTTCTTCCTTTTCTTCCTTTTTATCTTCATCTTTATCTTTGTCCCTATTTTCTTCTCCATCATTTCCTTTACTTTCACCTTCATCTTTCTCTTCCTCAGCATTATATTTACCATCATTATCCCTTTTACCTTTAGTGTGCTCTGGGGGAGAATCATCATGTTTCTCTATTTTGGCTTCTCCCTCAGTCTACTTCTCCATTTTTGGAGGATCATTTTCAACACCTCTATCTAGAGTTATATGTGCATCAATTATTTCTGAAGGAATCCCTGTATCACCTATACTGGAAGGAATATTTTCTATAGCCCCTTCTTCAGACACTTCTTCTCCTACCTTAGGTTTGGAACTAGATGGTTGTGAACCAAGCATACCATACTTTTCAGTTTTTTCTTTTATTACCTTTATAGTTTCCTTCGTTATCTTATTTATCTACTTCTTATCCCTAGTCATTAGAATATTAACCATTTTCTTCATCCTAAGCATATCTGCACATATCTTTTTCAGAGTTTCTAGATCATTTGGGGTCAAAGAAGACCCAATTTTATCAAATTCATTATTCTTGATTTTCTCTTCAAGTTCAACAGCCTCTGATCTTCTTTTCATCAGGGCTACCCACATATTATTAGGAACATATTTCTTCACATTATCCCACTTAACTTCTAAGATGATAACATATTGAATGACAGCTAAAATTATTTTTTTCTTATCCTTTTTTCCAACATGATCATGATATTTTATTGTAGTTCTCAACATCTTTTCAAAATGTAATAAAGAATTGAGAGTTGCCTCTAATTTGAAATTGGGGCCAGGACTTACCAGAATGTCTTTCTATTCTCTCTGGTCCAAAGAGGCTTCTTCAGACATATTTGCTTCCTTCGGTTTTGGTTTGGTATGCACATGAACACCAAAAATTTTCTCTTCATCTTCCTCATAGGATGATACAATATGCACTCTCTTAGAACTAACACCTTCACTAGAAGACACATTTCCTCTTTTCTTCCTTACCAATTTTGCATCAGGATCCTCTTCCTCTTCATCTTGATCATCTGTGACACTGAGGTTCTTTTCCCTTGAAGCCTTGGCTTTCTTTCCTCTTTTTCCATAAACCACTGGAGGAGTTTCTTTCATCTTCCTCGATCTAGTAGTAGGTCTGGAAGGAGTTAGGGCTTTTCCTTTATGAGAAACACTAGGTCTTGCACTCTCTATAGGAGCTGCGGAGGGTTTAGAAGGAGTAGTCCTACTGGATCTCATTGGTCTTGATGATTCTCCCTCCTTCTGCTCACTCTTAGCTCTATTTAGCGCAATCTCTTCATCAATAAAACCTACTTCTTTAAGCTTCCTTTCAACATTCTTCCTTATTATGGGCTTGATGTGCTCCATGTGAACTTCCATAGTCTTTTCAGCATAAGTCTCAATTCTAGGTTCATTGGAATCCTTTGGAATTTTCAATAATATCTGCACATAGACTTTGACTTCATTTTTGTGATCTCATAGCCAAGTGGTTGAATCCATATGGTCCAAGGCTTAATAGCTTCAATCATACATTCATCAAAAGAAACATGAAATAGTATATCATTTATATACTTCTCAACAACTTTCCTTGGAATCCTTTCTCTCATTCATATTACTTTTAAACATAGAAAAGAATGTTGTTAGAACATTTTCTCTGTTCTTCAGATCACCTATATTATGTAAGTAATCAAAAATATGATGTGTCATAGGTCTGGATGAATCCTAAAACACCATATCATCCTTTCTAGGAAGTTGTTACATATTTTTTGTCTCAGCTCAAATGGAGGAGCTAGTTGATTGTTATTTAACGTCTAAGTGGAATTGCAGTGTCATGTTCGAATGCTATTTCGCATTATTATCATTATGCACAGAACAAAAATTATGCATTTTAGTGAAGTTATAAAGTTTCAGAGTTCCATTCAGATGTTATAGATTTTAAAAGAACGACAAAATTGAGTACATGTGCAAAATAGCATTTTAGATGCTTTTATTCATTTCAAAAAGAACTCATATTTTTACAAGGCTTCATTTGTTTTCACAATCAGAATAGTGTTACAACATTGCATGAAATGCATTTTTCTTTTCAATCAAAAAGTAGAATTGAAATCAAAGATCCACACAAGCCATGGATATAACTGTGACTGTGACAATGCATTTCTAATAGCACATTTCACTACTGAAGATGCAAAAGGAAAACACATAAGCAATAGCATAGTCATCATTGCCTGATTATCGATGCTTGATGTTGAATGGTGCACCTCGTCGTCTCGAGCTTTGTCGACCTGTAAGAGGAAAAGAGGGGTGTCAGTGGCTCTAACTATGACATAACTTATATGATGCACCTACAATAGTACAACATACTATTAGCTATACATTAAAACAATCAGTCAAGTGCAGTATGAAGAAGTGAGATGAAGGAGAAAAAGCAATGACATAACCATCATGTTTCATTTTTATGCTAACATTGTTTGCTTCCTTGTGTAGGTATAGGTAAAGTCATGAAGCTAAACGTTGTTTGGAGACCAAGCATGTGGAGTAAAACGGGCTCCCACAAGGGTAGAGCTCGACATGTTGCCCTATGCATTAAATGGGCTGATTTTAAAAGATACTTCATTATATACATTGAATAAAATGAAATACAGCTGAAAGAATAAAATAGAGAATTCATCAAGTAATGAAACCAACTGTTCATTCATAATGATCAGGTTTTTTTCTGAAGGCTACAAGTGAACAGTGATTTTAGTTCACTTAAGGAATTTAACATAATGCATTTTTGTACAGTGAAATATAAAAATGCATGAAGAGTACCATGTTGCTCATGACTACAAACACAAACAGTGCATTTGATGAATGAATTTCTAGCTCTAGTCAGCTACTAAAGTAAATATAGCATTATGGGTTTAGTAACAAAGAGATCATTCCAAGATAGTAGGGGAAGAGTAAGTCTTTTCTTTCCAAAATAAGTTTTGAGTTGTTTAGCTATACATATGAGCTAGTGAGAAGCATGTGATCATGATGTTACGATGTTTCAATTTGGTTTCCCTATGGAGTTCAAGAATAGGAGTTAGGAGTTGCCATGATAAGGTTAAGGAGTTTTAGAAAGACATTAAAATACAGGCAGAATACAAACAGGGAGATCCTTTTCTTCTCAATGAACAAACACAAATCATTCTCAAGATCCATGTCAATGATAGTGTTGTGAAAAGAGGTCAGTTGCTTTTATCAAAAGAGGGAAATAATTTTGAATCAATTTCAGGTGTCATACAACTATCAAAGGATGTACAGAAATGCCAAAATGAAAACTGGGTATATGAGTCAAACGAGTATGAACAAACACACAAGTTCTTGTTATTCCATCATGTTCTTATATATTTTTGAAGGCATTTTTTAATCAAGCATCAGTGATACAGTGAGTGGCTCTCTTTCAAGATGTATAGTATGCTAATGAGGTTAAAGTAAACACAAACATTTAAGGTATCTTTTGTTACAAAGGTGAAAGCTGCTGTGTTAAAATTAAGGAGGGACAAAGGGAAACAACTGTTGTGTTTACAGTGAGTTAGCATAGATACAGTATATTTAAGAGGTCATTCCCTTCACAATGCATGAGTATAGCCATGCTAGAGGTAATAACAAAATTCAATGCTTTAAAGGCCATAATTTTTAATATCATTGGATTTACTGATCTTTTATATTTTAGGAAAATATTGCATGACAGAGGTTCTTTTGTTATATCTTCAAGGAGTTATAAGTGTCAAGCAAGTGAGCTTTCTAGAGCATGAAAGGAGGAGCAAGTAGTTTTTGTTACTAAGAGGAGGATATGAGGTGTCAGTTATGCCTAGGAACAGATGACTAGGTACAATCCATTATGATTCAATGATTAAGCATAAGGGCTAAAACAGAAACCAGCTTCATGAAGTTTTTAGAAACCAAGGTTGAGCTCTCAAACTAATGGTCGAGCTTCCGAAGAGAAGCAAATGCATTTTTCTTTAATATTTCAAAAGACCCATTTTTAGGGTTAGTGTGGGAAAAATCAATTACAAAGATAACCATGTGAAATGTAGAATTGAATAGAAGAAAAATACAGCTTTATTCAACTTTCTATGATGCCCACAAACAGAAATGTTTTTTAAAAGACATAATAGTAAGTTTTTTGTTCTGGATCGAGCCCAAAATCTACAAAGAATGCTTCCTACACTGCATATTTGGCGCGGCCTGAGAATGGCTGAAAATTCATTAGCAAGGAAGAGATTTTCTTAAGTCTCTGGAGAGCAAATGTAACGAAGGAGAATTACCAGCTTAAATTTTTGATAGAGTCTAAAGCCGCGGCCATAGCTTCCTCATCAGTTTCCCAAGGCATGATTTCAAGTTTTGAAGAGTGGTTGAGTTCTTATAGTGAGAATGATACATAGCAATGAGCATGAGAAGCACACAGAAAATGCAGAATAAAGACATCAGAGTGAGTTCACCAAGGCCTCAATGCCAAAATAGAGATTACAGAAACCATTAAATAAAGCTTACCTCTGCACAGTAAAGAAGAGCCAGAGCACAAGTCAAAGCTTTCATAGAATGGACAATGGAGATCGAGCTCGAACTCATGATGGCATGGAGAAATCAAGGTAAGAGAAAGTCATAAATAAACAAGCCACGCCCTTAGGGCTTGTTGATATTCGAAATAATGAAGTAGAAAAGATATTTTTCCATGAAAGTAGGCTCACCCACTAGAGGAGACTTAGTTATCTAAATCATGAAGGGGGTTACTGAAGCACACAAGCTTGAATTCGAAACCATCATGGCAGAAAATTTCTTTAGACAGATTTTCCTTCTTCTCAAGTCACGGGTGAAATGAATGATAATTAGGGTTTCACCCTATTTCCTCATGCCTAATTCGAATAACATCATCATTCAGAATGTTCAGTTTGGAGCATATGTCAAAATTCAAAGAGGGGTCAAAATTTTAAGTTTATGCCTTATGTTTTTCAAAGTCTAAGTTTAATATTAGAGGGAGGTCGAAATCAATATGTCTAGGTTGATCTTAAGTCTTTAAGGCTTATATTTTGTGGCTTAAAAAAATAAGGGTTGAAGAATGCCTTACCCTAGATTTTGTTTTGCTTGACTTAAGGAAAATCAGTAATGTATCTTATCATTAGGGGAGATTTATGAATGCCTTATGCCTAGTGCCATATTTTTAGGGTTTTTTTATTTTTTGATTGATTTTGGAGAAATCAATTATGGAGTTGATAGGAATATGACATTATGTAATGTATTTTTATGATTTTTGAGAAAATAAGAATGATGTAAGGAAGGAATAAGTAGTTTTATTTCTGCAAAATATTTCCAATCTTTGAGTTACAAAAATAGACAATTGTAAAAAATTTGCATCTTGTAAAAGCAGAAGCATAAAAGCGATATTCTATAAATTGTTTTATGTTTTCTTGCTATTTTTAGCAGATCTTTTATTGACCTTTCCTCTTGGTCGGATTCCATATTTATCTTGGAGAGATAAGGTGTTTTTGTGCTTTTAAAGCAGATTTAGCCTATTTTAGAGGTTTGACAATGTAATCATAAAAGAATTGTGCTTTTTTATGCTTTTAAGCAGTTTTTTGAGTTTATTTGAAGCCTTTTTTCCTTGAGCTTTTTCTAAGATCGGATTAGGGTTTCCTTGAGAGTTCTTTTGATAGATTTAGTCTTTCAACTCTCCATTCTCAGCAGTGGAGATAGGAGTTTCTTGTCCTTACTCATTTTGGGGAGCTTGTAAACCTTTTGATACTTAGTTTGGACAGATTGACACTCTTCTAGTTTTAATAGAGCAGCAAATTTCTCCTTCTTATTTTCTATCTCAAATTTTGTAATGGCAATCTGATGTACTTGTGTTTTCAAATTGAAATCCTTTTATGTCTTGTTGTTATAGGTGGTGTTTCAGAATTACATGTTTTAGGTTGCATGTTGTATTTGTTTTTCCAGATCTTCATGCAAATCACTGATGGGATATGTGCCAATGAGATTGTGAGGATTACTGCAATAGAGAAGTTGTTATGAGTGGATAGGTCTGAATTCTTATAAGTTTTGTGAATCATCTTTTAGAAATAGGTTTTTATGTTCAGTTATTCTTCATCCCTTTCCTCAGAAGCTGTTTTAGAATAGAATTCATCATTCAGAGAACCAGCTCACTCTAGAAATTCCTCTTTTGTGTAAGATCACCCACATCTAAAAGAGGTTTCCATGTTTCAGTAGTTTGTTGAATACTGCATTCAGCAGTGTGCAAAACTATTGATAATAGAAGCCTCTTCACGAAATAGAACAACAAATATACAATCAATGAGCCAAATTTAAAAGCATACTTCTTTTATTTGTTCATCCTCAAATTCTCAAGCAACTATAATCAGATAAGTTCACATAGTTCATAATCTGCACCATTGACCACCATATCAAAACTAGTGTAAATAGTTGTAGTCAAAATAGAGTTCTCTTTGTTGGCGAAGTAAATTTTATGACCAATCATCATAGCGACATATTTCATGGTTAGATTAGTGATGGAATTCGTTGTAAGGGATCTCTTATCATATTCGGTATTGGTGAGCTCCATCACAACCTCATTCTTCACTTCTTATATCACGGGTAATGGTCCAATTTCACAAATTCCAGTAACAACCCTAATCGCCTCCTTAGTTATTAGATGAGGTTCGTCAGACCACAAAAATTTATCATGTATTCTGCTGAGAATAGGTTTCACATATCTATCATCAACCATAGAACTGAAATTAGGAAAGTAGTTCCACCTATCCAATTTCTTCGTGGCAACATTTGAGTATTGAAGTTTCACCAAGAAATTGTCTCCAGTGAGCTCATTTTGCCAAATATACACAAATTTTCCGTCACTACTGAATTTGACTCCATTTTCTGACAAACATTCATCGGTAGTTCGACAAACATTTGTCGAACAATCAACGAATTGATGAAAAAAAATTGTCGCTATTTTTTCGTCAAAATTATGACAATGAATTAAACATCGAATTAATGGCACATATTCGTCAGTCGTTCACATCATTAAATGACTCGGATGTTCGTTAGAATATTGATGAAAACTTTGTGTATCCACTGACGAATTACAACCAAAATACAATTAAAATGGATCTTTTGAAGCGTCGAAACAACACCAGAAGTTCATTGCCATTTCAACAAAATGGGAAAGGAGTTACAACGAATCCTTCGTCATAGCTATAGCAACTTTGTTGGACCCTTTTGGTGATTTGTCAGTGGCCTTCGTCAAAATTGTGATGAAACAATGCAATTTAAAAAAATATATATTCATTGAAATGTACCATTGCAGAGACTCTTGGCGATGACCACCGAATCCAACCCATCGGTGAGAGATCAATCATTGGCATAGGATAGAAAACTCACTCTGATAGTCCATTTCTTTCTAATGACTTCCGTCGGCAAGATAGATCCAATGTCACACTAATCTGACCTCTTCAGGAGTTTTAAATAGACCTACACCATGTCATCGCAGAGACTCTTGGCGATGACCACTGAAGCCAACCCATCGGTGAGAGATCAATCATCGACACAGGATAGAAAAATCACTCTGATAGTCCATGTCTTGCCAATGACTTCCATCGGCAAGACAGATCCAATGTCACACTGATCTGACCTCTTCAGGAGTTTTAAATAGACCTACACCATGTCATCGCAGAGACTCTTGGCTTTGGCCACCAAAGCCAACCCATCAGTGAGAGATCAATCATTGGCACAAGATAGAAAACTCACTCTGATAGTCCATGTCTTGTTGATGACTTCCATTGGCAAGACAGATCCAATGTCACACCGATCTAACCTCTTTAGGAGTTTTGAACACTGCTGGTTATCAGCAAGACATTCTGAGTGTCTCACCGATTAAACAAGTGTCTAAGAGAAAGTAAACAAATGGAACCTATTAATTTTCTTATTTTGGGGTTCTTTTAATCATAGAATAGATACCATCTTCTTGTGTATAATGTACTTATATTCAAATTTGAATTTGAAACCAATTGTCATTGCACATTCCATTTTACTTGTACAGAGTATTCTATAAGTGATATATTGATAATTTGAAATTATTTATGGTGTTGTACAACTCTACCTATCATCATAGTTCTGTTGTTCCCCCTAGAGAATCCTGCAAAGACAAGTTTACAATACCAAGTCAAATCATATGAAAAAGACTTACTTCCATACAAATTAAATGATTATTCTCACAATGGAAATTGTCTAATTACAACAACAATTCAATGAAAGGTTATACATGGTTCATAAGAGATGACTGATCATACATACAGACTGCAAGATGCATAGAAAAATACTTACACTTGAGAACAACCAAGGGCTAACAAGGGAAGGAGTTAAGAAACACTTGGATTGAAGAGAAAATGTGTAGGGAAAATGCTAAGCTATGTCAAGAGAACAGATCTTATAGAACATATTCTTGACCTAATCAAGCTCTTGAACAACTTAAACAAAATTAAGATACAACACATACATGAGACATGTAATGAAATTCCAATATTTGCTATCTTTTTCATTAATGTAGAGGTAGGTAAAGGAGAAATAATTATAATTGTAACACTATTCATAGTCTAGTAAATTATGTTCATAATTTATGTTCAATGGACCTCAGTTTTATCATTATACTACCCATCTAATACCATATTTTAATCTAGGGTTCAACTATCTTAGATCTAAAGAAGCGCCTTCAATTAACCATTTAAAGTACTATAAAATAAGGTAATACTTTTACTTGAGAAAGATTGGGTACACTTGTAGGATTAAAGTTCTCACAATCATCAAGATTTATTGGCACACAGACACAACCTGCAACATATGAAGTAATGGATGACTACAAGTTAGTGAAATGGTCCTTAATATGTGACTGGTTTGCAAATTGATTGGTAGAAAATAAGGTTACAAACATATCTACATGAAAAATTATGAGGACAATCTACTATAATCATCAAAATAGATGAAAAGTGCAAAGGAAAGAGTTGAGCTACATCTCTAAAGCATAAAAAACACACATGCAAGAAACATAAAAAAAAGATCAAACTAGTTTTTGGACGAATACAAAATGGTGCCTTCAGCAAGTGATTCATATGCTTTCACACCTGATACGACATTAAGAAGATTTTAGTCTTCCTCTGTGAAATTAACTACATAAAGAAAAAACCCAGAAACCAATATTATATACATCCATGTCTAGCCGAGGGTAGGTATAAGAGAAAAAAAATTCCTCAATGCAATGGCAAAAAATATCAATATGTGTGTTGGTTTGTATTACTCAAAATATCATTTCACTGCCTAAGGAAAAATACCAAAGTGATGTTTTAAATTTCAATCTTCACATAGGCTCCCTTATTGCTACACATGCATATACAAGCATTATTCCAGCTCTAAAATATTCAAATATTAAGTATTTAATTAGCTATAAGATGGAAATTTTTTGTTTATACATAATCCATCATCTTTTACATATCTTTATTCACTCCTAGTGCTTCAGATAAATTTGTGTAAATGAGACAAAAATGTGAATCTTTTATGACAAAGAAAATTCTTAAAAAGAGGGGGGAGAGAGAAAAGGGTAGGGGGCAAGAGAATGCTTGAATGCATAGAAAAGTATAACATTTTGATCATTATAACAATGAAATGAATCTTAAGTTTGAAGCATTAATATTATTTACAACATTTATGATCAAGAATGAATGTAAGTAAAGAAACTTTTACATACCTACAGATGGTACAAAATTTCATGGTTAATTGGAAGCCTCCCATCAACAACAAGATCCAAATATCTGTGTATCTATCTCAATCGAGCCTCTAAACCCTTCAAAGCTATCAATTTTTCCACTAACATGTTATGCACAAAAGTCCAATTTTAGAGTTATGTCACCACTAAAAATAGAAGAAACAGAGCTTTGAAACCAAATCCACACACAACACAATGTGGTATTCATACAAAACCATACAAACAAACTAAACTCAGAACATTGGAGTGGAAACAACTCCAAATTATGATACAGAGCATAGATTCAGGGTACAAAGAATCATTTTTTTGCAACCATAGTGAAAAGTTAGCACTTTTTTTCATCTTTTCATATTGGTTTGATGCTTTAAACAATCCATTTCTTATATTAAAAAGTCCATTACCTTATTGTGCTTCTCTTTGTTTTGAGAATAGTTTAATATTCTCTACTTAACAGGGCCAACCACGTGACAGTGGAAGCTCATTTGGTCCCTCCCCTCCCCCCCTCACATCACTCTCAATTCCCCATACCCAATCATATAACATTAATCATTCATTCATCCATTAATAACATATAAAATTCATTCATTCATCCATTAATAACATATAACATTCATTCATTAACATTTGACATTCACTAATTAACATATTCGCATTCATTCATTAACATATAATATTCATTCTTTCAGTTTTTACATATTATCAAAAATATGGTGCCATCATATGATTACAATCACTTTTTTTTTGTTTCTTTTTTAAAGCTACAAAAATATTAAGTGGAGTATCATTTTCTAAATCATCCATCCCCCCTTTAGTTATTCTACCCTCTGCTTATAATCTTAATGTACACCTATTCGTATGCTCACAACGTGGATGCTGCTGCAAGGGGGGGTCTGCTGCAATAACAAAGAAATGTTAAACTGATATGTTTTATTATTATTGTTACAACTTGTTAGCTCTCAAAAATGTAAGAAAAGATACCTCAAGAGGCTGCAAATCTCTCGATACGTTTTAGGGTAACAGACAAGGTCAAGAGAACTCAACCTTCTACTCTTCAGGTGTTGCTAAACTTGAAGAGTAGAAGGTTGAGTTCTCTTGACCTTGTCTATTACCCTAAAACGTATCAAGAGATTGGCAGCCTCTTGAGGTATCTTTTCCTGCATTTTTGAGAGCTAACAAATTGGTGACTCTACTGGGGATACATTCAAAATCAAAGCCTTAATCATAGAGTGAGGAACTTTATACAAACACCACTGGGAATAAGAAGCATCAAGTATTTTCTCATTTTTGACAAAAGTGAGTGACGACTCTAACAGAAACTTTGCAGGTGTTCAAACATGAATGGAAGAAGATCTCAATACAGGGGAGGTCATACTGGAGCTCCTGCTGGCAACAGTAAGTGGACACACAAAAATGACAAGATTGATAAGGGAAAAAGGATAAGTGAGGACATGTCCCTAACAGGTAAAGACAAGGCATCAGGAGCACATTGTGAAACATATGATCACTATGATACATGGAAAAATGATTCGAGTGTAGAGCCTTGTACTCCAAAAGATTAAAGAAATCCTTTCTTTTTTCTCGGTCCTTAGAAGCAGGCTGAGTTTAGAGCTGAGCTGGAGGCTGAACGAATCAGAATTCAGCATGAATGTGATCAGAAGATGGAAGGTAACCAAAATGACTCTATTGATCATGATCTTCTTGAGGAAGTAAGAGCACATTTTGAATCACAAAGGAAGGAGATAGAGGAGCTAAGGGCTGCATTGATAAAAGCCCAAATTACTTCTCAGACATTTGATTGCCCCCCAAAGTATGTACCATCTCATAAGCAGGAGAATCATAATGCAGGGCCTTCTGATCCACTTGTGTCTCCTCACCATCAAATAGGAAATCACTATAGTCATCCAAATCATCCACCTCACATCCCCACACAACATACAAATATGCAGCCACCTCATGGTCAGCCTTTTGTCCCACAGCATAATGCACAATACAATAATCCTATGAACCAATATCAATATCCACCTATCCCTCCCCCTCACTAGTTTGCAGCAATGATCAGACGGTTTGATTTGATAGGGTTTCATCTATACCCTTATCCAATGGATGGTAGTTGGAGAGGTCTGGTACCTAAGTTTACAGGAAGTAATGCAATTACTGTTGAAGAACATTTAAACAATTTTAATGTGTTCATCTAGGACATAGGTGTGCCATAGGAAGATTTACATATAAGGCTATTTATGATGTCACTTCTTGAAGATGCTAGGGATTGATTTAACAGCTTGCTAGCAGTCTCTATTAATTCTCTCCAAACATTCCAGGACAGATTCCTAGAGCAATATGGGAATCTAAATACACCAGATGTAGCTCTTCATGAATTGATGTGAATTCAAAAAAATTAGAATGATTCAATTTATGATTTCAACCAAAGATTCAACAAGTTGCAGACTAAAGTACCTCCTGGATCAAGGTTTCCAGATTTTGTAGCATTGAATGTTTATTTAAATGCATTTGATCCTAAAATAGGGTATGAATTGAGAAATAGGGTTCCAAGAGATCTGGCTGAAGCTCAAAAGATAGCACTAACAATTGAAAACAATAGGAAGGCTGCAGGTATAATCAATAAAAAAGATAACCCAAGGGCTCCTCAGCAGAACAATAATTATCAGTACAGATAGGAAAGCACATACAGAAATGAAAGGCCGAGGTTGCATGACATGCCATATAATACAGACAAAAAGGATGGAAAACCTATAACAACTAGGCCAAGAAACGGAGAGACTCCTGATCCATTGAGTAAGAAGGGAACTTACATGGTGAGTAATAATTACTTTTGTGAAGTTTGTGATAAGCCACATTCCCTAGACTATTGTGTTATGGCTCAAAGGATGCAAGAGGAGGCAATGTTGATGGAAAATAATGGAGAAGATCGCAAGGTTTATTTGACTTCAAACACTTTTTACCATGCTAAGGAAGGATACTCATCTTTAGAGGATGAAGGTTATGAGTATGATGCTTCAAATCAGAAGTATAAAGTCCATATGGCTGAACAACAGATCCTTTCTGATTCTAAAGAAGATTATGCAGAGCCACATTCAGTTGAGGCGCCTGCTCAATGTAGTATTAGAAGACTCGCTAAAGAAGAAATAGAAAGACTAACTATTGTTGCAGTTGAGGAAGCAAGGAGTAAATACTAGTTGAGAAACATAACAGTAAATGAGAAGGATGGCGTTCCTGGGGAAATCTTTATGAAAGATCAGAGGGTAACACAAGGAATTATTAAGAAATCAGAAAATAAACAGAATGATAAAAGTGAACAGAAGCTTGTACAAAAAGAAGAAGTGAAGGAAGTACACAAAGAGATACAGAAGCCTGATTGGCCTTGTAAAAAAGAAAAGGAAGAAAACAAAGGAGAAACATTGGAGTAGAAGAAGGCTGTTAAGGTGGAGGGCTCTTCTTTTGACTTCACTCAGGCATTATCTCAGGTAAAAATGTCTATCCCACTACTTGAAATGATGAAAATAAAGGAATATAGGGACACTGCTATTCAATTTGATAACAAGTGGAAATGAAAAACATATGAATTCTAAAAACAAAGTAGCTATTAAAGCAGTCAATAGGCAAGAGAAAGTAAATATCTCAGAGCTCTGCTTCAGTGATGTGTTAGCAACTCCCTCTCAAGTGGATCCTTTTTTCACTACATTGCTTATAAACAACAAACTGCTGAGAAATTACATGATAGACTCTAGTGCTGCTATAAATATCATGCCAGTAGGGGTTATGAAGCGGCTTGGCATGTGGGTTGATACATGTGAAGGAAAGTGCTATGCAATGGATAACATACATGTACCTGTGGTAGGCATTATGAGAGGTGTTGAAGTCAAACTGGCTACTTATCCTCAGGTGGCTTATAATATAGATATAACAGTGATTGATACTCCTCAGTTTGGGATGCTTCTATCAAGACAATGGATAGCAACAGTTGGAGGAAATGTTCAATTTGATATGTCTTATGCTACAATTCCAGTGAATGGTCAGGAGGTCAAATTGTATAGGGAGCCAAGAATGAACCAGCTTGTTGATTGTGTACCTCAAGATCAGATCAATTGTTTTTGTGATGTTGATCTTGGAAGTTTTCAGATTGAATTAGCCCAGCCAGAATTAACCAATAGTGATCCAATTGAAAAGCATGTGGCACAAAGCTGCAATGAAGTGTGGAAGATGTATTTTGATGGAGCATGCAGCCAAGAAGGTAATGGCACTAGGATTATTTTTGTTTCACCTGAAGGTATTACATTTAAATATTCATTTTTGTTAGCATTTGAATGTACAAACAATGTGTCAAAGTATGAAGCATTATTAACAGGTCTGAACATAGCTGTGAAACACAAGATTAAATTATTGGCTATTTTGGGAAATTATGAGTTGGTTGTTTCACAAATTAAATCCAAGTATGTAGCAAAGCACAAAATATTAAAGAAATATAAGAATGTTGCATGGGACACAATTGAATTATTTGATGCCTTCTCAATTGAGTGGATTGACAGGTCAAAGAATATAATGGCTATTTTTTTAGCGAATGTGGCGCTTAAAAGAGATGATATCACATTGGCTGGGGTTTCACAGATTGATTTCAAGACAAGGCCTTCTATTCTTGATAACATTTATAGTTGGAAAGTCTTCAATGATACCAATCTTTTGAAATTCCTCAATTGTATAGATCAATATGAAACCCAGGAAATTGACTTCAATGCTTTTGTTGAGGAAGTGGATGGGAAGCAAACAATGTTTGGAAAGGAGATCTTGTAGCTAAAAATAAATAAGCTTCCTAAGGGCTTAGTGGCATTAGAGAGGCCGTATGATGAAAATGATCGGTCCCTCATGAAGCAAACACCAGTCAGAAAGGAAGATATTGAAGAAGTTAACTTGGGGACTGAGATAGCACCAAGAAAGGTGTACATAGGAAAGAAGATAAGCCCTACAATTAGAAGAATGTTGATAGAGTTGCTGAGAAGGTATAAACACATCTTTGCTTGGTCTTATGAAGATCTAAAAGCATACAGGGAGGATTTATTTCAACATGAACTACCATTGAAGCCTGACGCCAAACCATTCAAACAAAAGAAAAGACCCATAAATCAAACGTTGGAGCCTAAAATGCAAGAAGAATTGACAAAGCTGAGAGATGGAGGAATTATCAAACCAATCAGGAACTCAACATGGGTCTCAAATTTGGTCCTTGTGAGGAAGAAAAATGGAGATATCAGATTATGTGTGGACTTTAGCAATTTGAATATAGCATCTCTCAAGGACAATTATCCTCTACCCCATATGGAGACTATATTACATAAGGTAACAGGGTGTGAACTGTTGTCCATGATGGATGGGTTTTCAGGATACAACCAAGTCAAGGTCAAAGAATCTAAGCAATATAAGACAGCATTCACAACTCCTTAGGGAATGTATGTATACATAAGAATACCATTTGGTCTCACTAATGCTGGAGTGTCCTTCCAAAGAGCTATGGACGTGGCATTTGCAGATTTGATCAATGCTATCATGGTGGTGTACAAATATGATCTGCCTGCTTATTTAAAGAGGGCTGAAGATCATGTACAACATTTGGAGAAGGTATTTATTAAAGCCCTGGAATATGGTATTAGCTTAAATCCAAAGAAGTGTTATTTTGTAGTCACAGAAGGTAAGCTTTTAAGACATATTGTTTCAAAAGAAGGAATTAGGATAGATCCTGAGAGCATTGAGGCTATTGATAAAATTCTTGTTCCCAAAACTATTAAGGCTATACAATCATTCTTTGGATAGATTAATTTTGTTAGGAGATTTGTTTCTAACTTTGCTGAGATTATTAAGCCCATATCAAAAATGTTGAAGAAAGAACAGAAAATGGAATGGACTGCAGAAGCCTTGGAAGCTTTCATATCTATCAAAAGGGCCATCAAGGAGGCTCCTGTCCTTAAATCTCCAGTTTTTGCAAAGCCTTTTCAAATATTTTCATTTGCTTCAATACACACAATTGCTACTGTTATGTTACAGAAGAATGAGGATGGTCATGAACAGCCTGTGTCTTTCTTCAGTAAGTCATTACAAGGGTTTGAATTGAAATATGACATAATGGAAAAATAGGCATTTGCATTAGTAAAAGCTACAAAAGCCTTCAGACCATATCTCATTGGAGCAAAGGTGATTGGTTATGGACCCCTCGTGCTGCTATTAAGGATATCTTGACACAATCTAAAGTAACAAGAAAAAGATGCAAATGGATTAACAAGATCCAAGAATTTTATATGGAGATACAGATTACCAAATTAGTAAGAGGTCAAGGCTTGGCTAGGTTGATGGCAGAATCAAATATTGAAGCAAATCAAGTTTGTAATGTAGAAGAAGGGACTGCAACTGCAAGCATTGGGCACACTCCTTGGTATACTAATATAATGCATTACCTTAAGTACATGAAGTGTCCAGAGGGATTGAGTGATAGCTAGAAGAGAACTTTGAAGTTGCAGGCATCTAAATATGTTTTCGTGGATGGAGATCTGTTTTGGAAGAATAGGGATGGTATACTATTGTTATGTCTTGATGAATCTCAGGCCAAACATATCCTAAGTGAAATGCATGAAGGAGTTTGTGGAGGACATTATTTAGCAAAAACAACTGCAAATAAAATTCTCAGAGTAGGTTACTATTGGCCTAGAGTTTTTAATGATTCTTTTACACATGTAAGAAAGTGTGAAGCCCGCCAGAAGTTCTCTAGAAAATTGAAGTATCAAGGAGCTTTTCCACTTCAACCTTTGTAGGCTGATGCCCCTTTTCATCAATGGGGAATTAATTTTATTGGAGAGATATAGGAAAAATCAAGTGGAGGATACAAGTGGATACTGGTTGCCACTGATTATTTTAATAAGTGGGTGGAGGCAATCCCAACTAAACAAGCTATAAGCAAAGTGGTGACAAATTTCTTGATGGACAACATTATCACCAGATTTGGTGCACCACTAAGGTTAATCATAGATAATGGGATGTGTTTCAGGTCAGATGAGTTCAAAATTTTATGTGACACATATGGCATTACTGTTTCTTATACAGTTCCTTACCATCCACAAGCTATAGGTCAAGCAGAGTCTAGCAATAAGAGTCTTTTGAAGATTATAAAGAGGATGTTAGGACAGAACAAGAAGGCTTGGGATTCAAAATTAAGGCTGGCAATATGGGCTGATAGGATTACTGTGAAGAAAGCAATTGGAAAATCCCCATTTGAGCTGGTATATGGAATGCAGGCCAGGATGCCTTTGTAGAATTTGTTGCCAGTCTACAAATTTGTCCTTCAGGAGGATTTGGGTATTCTTGAACCTATGGAAGAAAGAATGGAGCAACTAGCTAAACTTGATGAAATAAGGAGAGTTTCCCAAAACCAAAACATGAAGTTACAGACACAGATGAAGTATCTATTTGACAAGAAGGCAAAGGATAGAAAATTTGAAGAAAATGACCTGGTGTTGATGTGGAATGCAAGATGTCAGGAGAAGGGCAAGCATGGTAAATTTGAAGCTTTGTGGCTGGGACCTTTTTCTATTGTTGGAAAGAAAGGTGAAGATTCATACTATCTACAGAATATGGCTAGTGAAGATCAAGAGTTTCTTATTCATGGGAAATTTTTGAAGCATTTTTTCTCTTGAGTGACACAGAGGATTGAGGGTTGCCAGTGCATGGACAACTCTTGTTTATCCTCTTTAAAATTATTTTTCATGCACAGTAGTTTAGGATTCTGGTTCATCTCCATTTTGCATTCACTTTCCTTTCATTCCATCATGCTGCATTTCCATTCTGCTCACTGGTTCATCATTCTATGTTTGGTCTACTCACCCAAAGATTTTGGATCCTTGCAATGATCTCACTATCATTCATCCCCAAATGGAGCCACTGTTGGAACTATACATTTTTGATAATTTTACATGTTTTTCATACTCCTATGCTTCCGTATAGCTCCTCATCATAAGCACAAGGGGTTTCCATCATGACATTTTACTTGCATTTTGGCCTATATTTTCCCCATAAATCTATCGAGTCCTACATTTTTCATGTTGTGGTCCATATCGGCATAGGTTCATGGCTATCTCCCCGACCCACAGTGCTTTTCTGCTAACATTTGTTTATTGCAGGTGGTCGACAGAACATTTTCATTGTCACAGTGATCGGCATCCACATCTGGGTTCATATCGGCATGAAGAAAGCAAGGTCTCCCCGATCCATTGTGCGCTTTATATTTGTAAACATCTAAGTTGCCTATCGGCAAGAAGTTTCTGCTGTCAGGGTGACCAGAATTCATCTATTGTTTCATATCGGTGTGAGTTTAGTCCTCGATGGAAGCTCTTACCGAACTCATCATGTCTTGGTGACCGGTTTGAATGTGGATACGTTGGCAAGAGTTGCGGCATCGATACAATGTCCTGGTGAACTCTTGTGGTCTCACCGAACAACATGCGGGGGTTTCGTTTTGGCCAAACATAAAGTCTTTGGTGAGAAGTCATGGCGACTTCACATTGTCTCACCGATTAGTGGCAGAAGGATGTGCATATCAGTATAAGTTGGGGCTATCACCATGAGGTCTCGGCGAGTGACCTTCGGTCTCGCTGACACTTCGTTTGAGTTTTCTTTTAGGCCAAACATTGGGTCTTTGGTGAAGGGTCTTAGCGATGTGCACATGTCTCACCGATGGAGCATAAGGATTTCTTTAATATGGCTTTCGGAAAAAGGTTGGCTTTCTCTCGGCGATCATGTGTGTTCGGGGTGCTTCAGTATGACATAATGTAATCTCCAAGAGGTCTCCCTAACATTGATGTGTCTCGCCAATACACAAGATGAAAAGGTTACATTGATATGAGTTGAAGTTTGTGGCATGTGGTCTTGGCGAGCCCATCGGGTCTTGCCGACAAGTCTTATGAGTGACTTGTGGCGAGATATTGCCTTTGTCTTGGTGACCTAAGGATAAAGGGATGCGATATCAATGAGATGGGGTTTTTGATAAGAGGTCTCAGCGAGTGACCTTCGGTCTCGCCGATGGAAAGCAATGAAGGACCTTGTCAGCGAGAATGTGCTTTTGTCTCAGCAACTCAACTTGGATGAAGACTTTCGGTATGACTCAACACATTCTTCGAGAGGTCTCCCCGACATTGATATGTCTCGCCGATAGTATATATATGGTCTATATCGGTATAAGATTTGTGTTGTCTTGGCGAGCTGCTGTGACTTTGGGACTTTTGGTGTAGTAAAGTTAATCTATGTGAGGTCTCTCTGATATCTTGTGGTTACAACGACAGTGAGTAAAATGAAAGGTGCATCTTGGTAAGATAATTTCCTATGTCTCAGTGACTCAGAATGGACGGTGACTTTCGGTGTGACATAGTGTGCTCTATGAAAGGTCTTCCCAAGGGCAATATGTTATAGCGACATACAGTTTGATCGCGGGGGCTCTCGTTGAAACATAATGTAATCTGTATGACATCTCCCTAACTCAGACAAGTCACGGCAAAGGCGAATAACACCCACAAAGTGATTAGTGATTGAATTTCCTTTGGCATAACTGTTGGGTTGTCTCACCGATTGTTTCACTGGTGAAAAACAGAAATTCAAATACTGAGGCCGACATGTAAATTGCTAAATTACCATTGCTAGCCGACTTGGTTGGAACCTGAATTCTATGGAGGGCCAACATGGAATTTCAATATGTTTTATTTTCTTGATGCTAGTGTATAAATAGGCATTTTGTAATTGCATGACCACCAATTATTAGATATTCGATACATAACAAGTAGATATAGTGGAATAAAATTATCAGATCAGAGACTATTGTTGCATGATTTCAGAATGGAGGTATTTATGAAAATTAGTTGATGTTGCTGCATTTCTCTGGTGTCAATTATTTTTTGAATTTAATTAAAGTATTGCTAAGCTATCTCCAAGATTGAGGCTTTTTGGTTGTTTGAATTGATATGACAATTTTATATATAATTCATCAGTGCACATTTGTTGTATCTGTGTGATTGATTGATTGGTTCTTTCAAGCAAAGATTAAATACTTTTAGTTAATCATAGTAATCAGAGAGAATCATCTGGATTGTTCAAGTAGAGCTTCGTAATCACATTTTGCATGTTTATACAAGTTGTAAACATAATATATGCCAGATAGTTTGAGTTTCTTTAGAGAAGTGTTGATCATCTTGATCTCACTTGACTCGGCATACCCAACAAGGCACTGGTCTCTGCACTTCATCATTTTGAACTCATTCAGTTTCTTTATATCTGTTTATTGAGTATTTTAAGATTTAGATTAGAAGATTGCTATTGTAATTGATTTCATTTGTTCACTTCCATTTTCCATTGTGGAAAAATCATTGCAAGAAAGATAATCATAAGTCAAGTCTACTTTATTCAGAAAGGTACACCCGCTCAGGTTCAGCAACACCTGAAGAGTAGAAGGTTGAGTTCTCTTGACCTTGTCTGTTACCCTAAAATGTATCAAGAGATTGGCAGCCTCTTGAGGTATCTTTTCCTACATTTTTGAGAGCTAACACAAGTATTTCATTAATTAAAAGAACATTAGAGTGGTTCTCTTTACCTGATGGGTCCACATCATGTTCCTAAACTTCTGTTATAGACTCATGCTCAACATGTTGAACACCGTCTAAATCCTAATATGTAGTTGAAGCACAAAAGGTTACATTAATTAATACACCAATTGAAATTAAATATGTTTAAAAGAACATGAGAGTGGTTCTATTTACCTGATGGGCCACATCATGTTCCTGACCTTCTCTAGCCTAATCATGCTTTACATGCTCTAAAGTTGAAACACGAAAGGTTACATTAATTAATACACCAATTGCAATTAAATATGTTTAAAATAACTTTAGAGTGGTCCTCTTTACCTGATGGGGCCACATCATGTTCCTGATCTTCTCTAGCCTGATCATGCTCAACATTTTGATGACGCTCTACATGCTCTAAAGTACCTGAGATGCACACCATGACCTTCATCTGCAAGTTGTGCTCAACCCTCACCAGGCTGCATTCCAATGTCATGTGCAGTATTATCATTGCTTGAATGTTTAAAACAAATAGTCATGTAATTACTTTATGGTGGAAATTAATATTGAATAGATTGCACAAGTATTCAATTTTAAATAAACTTTATTGAGTTTATTTACCTGCATGTCGGATGCAGTGGAAGATTGTGTTTTCCTAGTCAAGACTCTTAGGCGTTCAGCCACGGCTCCATAGCCTTACTAGAAGGCAATCTTTAGGTCATCTTTTGTGAGAAATCTGTTGAATTCAGAGCCCTACATTTTTGCATAAGATCATGAATTTTTCTTCTATGGTGTGATAAAACCAAAATTGTTTTCAATTTATTATTTGGATACAATATTTCATTTATTAATACTTACAATTCATGTGGCTAATTTCATATAACCACCAAAGCCAAGTTTGTGCTACCCGTGTTTTTCTAGTCTTGCCTTTGTTTCCTTTGATGTGTCAGGCAGTCTATGAAAAGTTTGAAATATGTTAGATTATGTAAAAAGAAAGAGTAATCAGTATATAATTACATTGTTGATAGTATCACATACCTTCCTTAGCCCGATGGTGTCTTTCTTTTTTTCTTTTCAGCCTTCTCCTTTCCATCCGACACCAGGTCCTTCCACTCCCTCTCTGAAATCATGGGGGGACGCTCGTACTTTTGGTTCTTCTCTAAATGTGACCTATACTGGTCCCTCACATACTTTAGATAGCTACCATCTTTCTTAAGCACCTTGGTTTGGTTGAATTTTTTATCATCGAAGAGCACAACTAAACAGTTAATGAGCTCATCTTTTAAATCTAGATTTTGGGCATTCCACCATGTATGTATCGTGGGCCCAAAGAGCTCCAATGTAATATCACTTCGATGTTAATAAAAAATATCATTTCCTACAAAATGATCATGGAATCAATAGCCTAAAAAGAGCGATCAATAAGTAAATTTCAATTGGATTATATATAATAATAATTAAAAAAAATTAAAGTACCTAGGACCTTCTCTATATTTATGGGATCAAAATCCTCGATCACCACAAATGTTACCAGAAATGTTCTCGTACTATTAATACAGTAAGATCCAGGAAATGTTGCTAAAATATCACTAGTACTAGTGGCCTCTACATCCCAAGGTACATGTCCTAACATATGTTCTAGCATGTGTTCGCTGTCAGAGGGTGCACTAACAGATGCCTACATGGTATGTGTTGCTGAAATTTCAAACGCAAATATAGGCACGGATGATGGGGTCAAATGATATGATGTATGTGCAGGAAGATCAGGATGCACACTTGTACCAACCCCTACTCCTTGGGCAGCACTTGCAGTACCCTAATCATGGCCAGGAGCATCATGAAGATGCAAAAAATCTTGTAAAAACAACACATATTTTAGTTCATGACATAAAAGAGTACAAAATATAAAACCATGAATGAACTTATTTTATAATTAAATACCTCATGACAGCTTACTTGCAAGTTTTGTGATCTCTCAGTCAATATTTAACCGTCTCTCTTATCTCATCTGTTTTAGGCACTATGAATAACAACTTAAGGATTTCTTCATTGCATTTTTTTTGGGTCTTCCTTATCATATCAAGAGGGTTTGTTGAATAAGAAATGTCATCATCACATAATATTGACTACACCTCCCTATGGATGATCTCATCTACTGTTGTGCATTTCCCTGATCAGTCGACTGCAACAAGAATATTAAAAACATTATAAAAATTAACCCAATAAACTTATGAAAATAACATAATAATAAAACATTTTTCTTGTATCTAATTTGTTCAATTACAATGAGGTAAACCTATCGGGTAGAAGCACCTGAAGATACATCATGATCTATACTCTAGGTCGGAGCCCTCTTCATACAATCAATGTCCCTCTGTCACAAAAATTAAATATAAAAAAACATTACTGAAATGAAACCAATAGACTTACGAAAAAAAACATAAGAATAAAATGTTATATTGGAGTCCTTAATTGGAGGTTGGGTAAAATGGTACATAGTACATACCACCCCCATAGTAATTGTGTTCGTAACTAAGTGATTAGAATTGTAATCGATTAGCAACTCTTCCCCTGCAGTTATTGATTTTCTCGCACATATGAATACACGGTTTCCCTCGCGCACCTCGAATATGCAATTGGGTTGCTTATTTGTTGACCCAGGCCGTGTACTATTTATAAACACTGCAATATTCCCTAATGCTTTTGGCCTTTCGTAAATGTACATAGCCACTCCTTTATTTTGATCCTTATCTTTTAGCTATATATAATTTGATGATAGTGCATACCTACACATACTTCATGTATATCGAACTAGTTGCAACCAATTTTTGTAATTGTAACAGGGTCTGACATACTCCATCAATTTAGTAACTTTGTCGTAATAGACCTTTATGTTTTCCATGCAAAATAGGCCCAAACCATGTAATGACGATGGTGTTATGCGATATATCCTCTCATTGACACAAAAATCACTGTTTATTGGAGGAATTTCCTTGGGTACCCATTGTTTCCGTAGATGTTTGTACCTCAAGGGAACCTCAACGTCACCTATGCTCTCATCATCATAAGAACATGACCCCCCTTCAGCAACAAAAAATTACATACGTTTACAGAATTTTCTTCTAATCTTTTGACCTCTAGTTGATCTCCCTCTTTTAGACATACTACATGTCTCGCTTTCCTCTTCTCTTCCTGAATTTCCCTCGCCCGAGGAAGATAGGTCTAAAAAATACATATTTGGTGGTACTTGCACTCATAAGGATGTTGGATGAAGTTCTTTCATGGTGATGTGATCCTAAGGTGACATTATGATTAATCTATCATTTCATCGCTAGAATTTCATAGGTTATAAGGTAATCAAGTCTTGATAGATTGCAAGTTATTGTTACTACCATCCATGTGTCCATCACAAATCAAATCTACTTAACATTTTAACTCCCAAACTTTGTAACAAGTGTTAAATGTGACTATGGTCCACCAGTTACACAACCAAGGCCTCAAATGTATTCTCTAATTGTAATCAAAGGACTTTTTCTCTTCATTCAAGTAAATGAACTTGAAGGGAAACACCACCAAGTGGTTTATTGGACACCTACATGACTAAAAATAGCAGAAAATTTACATTTAATTTCCATATGTCTAAGTGGTTAACGGGGAGGGAGTGTGTACTAGGCCTGGTTAAGTCATCATAAGTTTATGCTTTGGCAATAAAAAAAATTTAAGTCATCTTAAATCTTATTATGTCTAATTGCTAGGAGAATTTTGGTATGTTTTAAGGTAGGATGATTGATGAAAGAGCCCAAAGAGCCTTTCTCCATGGTATCTAGGTACACATAGCAGCGGTCTTCTCTTATATGGTTGGACATGATTTAAAGAACTTATCTAGGAATTATTCATTTAACCTAAGGTTTTCTCATAATGTCATCATTAGAAAAGTATGATCAAATTCTTCTATTATGAAGAATTGGTCTATGTGCCTCTAGTAATCACTATAAATGTTTGTAATGATAAAATGACTAATTGCATTAGGTAGGAGAGAATCAACTTTGAGTTCTTCAAAGATTATATTCCTCTATTCATATATTTTAAGGGTTGTGTGTGGAGGATGTTATCACTACCAAGAAGGGAGGAGACCTTTCCTTGTGATGGAACTTTAAAAATTTTCTCTTTGTGTTCCATTTTTATCTTGCCTTATGTCTCTGGTCATCTATAGCATTTGGGAAAAGCCTAAGGTTGGGATTTTACCTTTGTCTTCATGTAAAACTCTAGTGTTTATCTTATGCCTTAGGTGGGATCTTTTCGGCCATTAAGTTTTGGAATATCACAAGGTGGTCCAATTGGCTAGTGACACGTGTGCTTTCTGGCCCAATGCTTGTTTTCTCATTTTTCTATAACAAGGATTTCAAGTCCAGAAGTACAGGTTAGCAAGTTAGATATTTTTGGTCGAGTCTAGATGAAGTTGCAGAGAAAATTGTAAAGTCTGATGGTTTTAGGGAAAATGCAATTTATATTTTGAGTCATTTTGTAGTAGGTTTTGAATTCATGGGGATTTGATGTTTTATGATAGTGCTGGCATTTGAATTGATATGATTAATTTGAACTCATGTCTCTCCATTGTACAAGCATATCTGAATTTTGAATAAAATAATCAAGGGTTGTTTCGTTCATCTCATTGTTGTGGTGTGTATGATTCTTGTTTTAGCTTTAATTCAAGGAATAAATTAAAAGGCTTGAATGGGATTGTAGGTGGATATTTTTTGTATAAGGATTTGATAAGTAGTATTGGGTTAGAATACATATTGATGAGATTGTAAAGCAATGTTATCAAAGATCTTATATGTTATGTGTTAAATATGTCATAAACCCTTAGATGCTTATAAATTTGACTCCTCCAATGGATATATGGCAATGATCTAAGTTGTACTTATTCGTATAATTCAGTATTTATTTTCCTTTACTTAGAGATTGCTACAAATTGAAAATCAATGACTATCTTATACTGTGAAATGTTGTAGTTATCTCATGCTCCAAATAGTTGATATTATTGATAAACAACTAATTCTATTTGGTATTATCCTATTATGTTGAGCTATTAAATGAGATTATTTATTGTTGTTAATGTTGTTTATGATGATGGTGTAGAGGTTGTAAACGCATTAAGGGATCACCCTCCCTGGTCTTGCAGAGCATAAAGTGTAGGAGGTCTTTAAAATCCTTGTCAGTTGGTCTAGGTCCTTCGAGCTGCCCTTTATTGGAATTGGAAATTCCATAGGTAGATTAGAAGATCAACCTGCTTACCATAAAAACAACCAACACCTTGCATATGTTTTTGGTGGAGATATTAAAGAAGAATTGTATGCCTCTATATACTTGGGCTAAGTCTACAATTTCTTCAGACTCATGCGATTAAGGCTATGTGTGATGAAATCCTAGACCTCAACAAAGATGTGGGTAGATTATGGGAGTTTTTCCAAGACCTGAGGTTGGTTGATAAAAATGTGAAAGACTAAGCTATTTTATTTTTTTTGTCTTATCTTATACCATTTTACGAGAATGGCAGTGCTAATGCATGAGAATATTTTTGGAAACTAGGCATGAAAATTGCAAGTTAAAGAGAATGGGGGTGCCAAACTTACAGTACTCATTGCCCCTTGGTCATTGATTTTCCTTGAGTGCCCTCAACCTCATCCTCGGCACTGGTATTGACCTTGTTTTCAATCCTCCAAACTCTTCCTCGACGCTGATAGTGACCTTGTTTTCACTCCTCCAAACTCTTAGTCGGCATTGGTATTGACCTTGTTTTAACTCCAAACTCTTCCTCGGCACTGGAATTGACCTTGTTTTCAATACTCCAAACTCTTCCTCGTCGCTGGTATTGACCTTCCACTTCTCCAATTTTATGAGCTACAACCTAGTTTCGTTAGGTTTTATAGTATGTTAATTAAATTGAAAACTTTGGAACCATTTAGCTAGGTTTTAATATTCTACAATATAGTTAAGTATATATTAGCTATATTTTACATAATAAATATTATAATTATTCAACTTATTATAATTATATATTATATTCTTTAACAAAATTATTAAATACATATAAAATTATTATAATTAATAATTAATAATAAGTATATTTTTATATAACACAAAATATAATTCATATAATATATATTAACATGAGAGAGAGAAACTAAATTTTGATTGGCTATTTCATGTCAACAATCCAAGGATGGCATGTGTCCTTGGGGAGTTATGCTCAAGGTAGCATGCCATTTGATTAAAGATACGATAATTCTCCTTTAAGACCTCTTCAATTTACCCATTGCACACTTAAGGAGACAAAGATAAATATAGGGAAGAAAATATAGAGAGAGAGGGAGATAATGACAAACATACAAATAGAAAGGGAGACAAAGAGGTAGAGAGAGGTAGAGAGATAAAGAGATAAGGATGAATAGATAGAGATATAGGAGGGTGATTGATATATCTCCGTCAGCTCTCTATATCTCTATATCACCCACTATCTATGTCACTCCCTCTTCCCCCCTCTATCTATTGAGCTATCTCTCCCTCTCCCCCCTTTCTCTCTCATTCACTCCATCTCTCCCTCCATCTCTCCTATTCTATATCTCTATCTCTATTTCTCTTTGTATCTCCTCTTACTCCTCTCTATCTCTTCTATCTATATCCCTTTCTCTCCTCCCTCTCTATCTCCCCCTCTCTATCTCTCACCATCTCTTCCCTATCCCCTATCCTCTATCTCCACCTCTTCCTTTCTCTTCCCATATATCCATCTCTCTTTCTCTTCCCATATATCTCTATCTCTTTCTCTCCCCATCTATCTCTAACCCCATATATTAACTAAGAATCCAAAGCATACAATAGTATATGTTGGTAAATCCATAATAGTGTTTTATTAAACTATAACTAACAGCTTATCTTCTAATTTCAAGCATTCTTATAAAAATAGTGTTTTATTAAACTATAAGTAGATTATTGTCACCACTCTTCATTCAACATGAAATTCCAAATGTAGCAATTGTTTTGTTGCTTTTGTCAAGTTTCATTAACCAAGCTATTTACCTGGGTTGAATAAAGTTGTGTTATGACCTTTCATCTCTTTAAAATAATTAGACAATATTAGTGAGATCAGGAAGGGGAGAAAACTAAACTCCTTCAAAATAGGGGTAGTTGTGGGTTTGCTGGTTTTCTTTGTATACTATATACTTAGTTCCTCTAGGATAAATAAGTCACTTTAGATCATTTTCTTAGTTGTGTATCCTAACTAATATAGAGTAAGCTTTTTCATTTTAATTGAATACTACATAATAGTTTATGTGTTGAAAGAATTGTTTCCATTCTTTGTAGTTTTTACATTGGAATACAAATAACATTTAATTTCATGCCAATATACTTCTTTCATAAAGATATTTGTTTGAAATAAGTGCTTCATAACCCATCTAATCAAATCATAATTAACCTATAAAAAAGGCAATAGGAATTTTCTAAAGAAAAGAACACTTGACCCAATCATAAGTTTATGGCCTTCGAAGAAAAGGAGTGATCCACCTTAGAAATAACAACTACTTGATTTAGACTTAGGTATGTGTGGGATCATGATGGGCCAAAAAGTGGCAACATGAAAAAGGTAGCATTTTGAACTCACCAAAAAATGTGAAAATCCTGAGTTGACTTTTTTTTTGGGTTGGGTGTCAATACATTGCTCCATAGCAGTGCCCAAGCCAAAGTACTACAAATCGAATATCCGATTTGTTTTGGATATCCAATTCCTGTCTAATATCTAATTTCAAAAACATTTTAAAATGTAATATTTTGGTGCTATAAATCAGATATCCAATCTAAATCGGATATCCGATTTTTTCACACATGTACCCAAGAGTAATTAGGAGGTGTAGGGTGGGCAAGAGAGAGAGAGAGAGAGAGGGAAAGGGAGAGAGAGAGAGAGAGAGAGAGAGAGGGGGGGAAAGGGAGAGAGAATTAGGAGGGGGAAGGGAGAGAGAGAGGGAGGGGAAATGGAGAGGTAAAATGAGAGAGCGGGGGGGAAAGGGAGAGAGAGATATATAGAGAAATAATTAGGAGGGGGAAGGGAGAGGGGAAGAAGGGGAGATGGGAAGAGTGTTGAGGGTAGAGGATAGAAGGTTTAAGGGCTTAGGGTTTAAGGGTTTATGGTTGGTTGAGGGGGTAGGAGGGAGAGACTTGGAGAGAGAGAGAGGGAGGAGTGGGAGAGAGATAAAGGAAGGGAGGGTTAAGGGCAGAGGGTAGAGGGTTTAAGGTTAAGGGTTTAGGGTTAAGGGAGAGAGATAGAGGGGAGGAGGAGAGAGAGAGATACCTAAGAGAGGGAGAGGGGCAGGATATTGAAGATACTTTAGAGAGAGAAAGAGGAGGGAGGAGAGAGATAGAGGGAGGTTTAAGGGTAGAGGGTAGATGTTTTAAGGGTTTAGGGTTAAGGGTGGAGGGGAGAGAGATAGAGGGAGTGAGTTAGTGAGTGAGAGAAAGACCTAAGAGAAGGATTAGGGGTAGGAGGGAGAGACTTGAGATAGAGTGAGTGAGTGAGAGAGTGAGAGAGAGACATGAGAGAGGGAGTGGTAGAGAGAGGTAGAGAGAGAGAGAGAGAAAAATAGGAGGGGGAAAGGAGAGGGGAAGAGTGTTGAGGGTGTAACTGAGGATTTCTTTTAGGTTTCATTAGGAGTGTTAGCAGTAAATCAATAAAGACAATAAAACCCAAAGATCTATCGAGTACAAAGGAATTCAAATAATAAAACAATTATACCTATTTTTCAAAACTTTCATGATTACCTCCATAGTACCTTCTTACTTGCTGGATGATGCTTTTCCCTCAGATTCGTTGTGCGAGCAATCTGCAAATGTCTAAGTCCTACACCAAGCTTTGAAGGATTTATGCAATTTCTAAATGCCTATGCCTATGACTATGATTGCCAATGTTTATGCCTAAACAATGCTAAACTTGATCAAATACAAATAATAATTGCAATGGGAAGCCTAAGTGTGCAAGTAAATAAGTAATACACCTATAATATGTCTACTCGTGTGTGTGTAATCAAAAAGTGAGAGGAAAATGGAATTTTATAGAAAATGCCATTTTGAATGGACGGGTGGGATTAATTCATGACGAAAACCTAAAATGAAAGGTCCAGATTAAATATGAGAATCCCTAATTAGGGTTAGGGAAAATTTCTTAATCGAATGGTCAAAATAATATCTCAGATAATTGAATCGATGGTGGAGAGTAAATGAGATAAATTAATTAGAAAATAAAGATTTTCAAAAATCAAGAAGATAAACACTACCTGATTTGTGAGATTCGAAAAATCAAGAAGATAAGAGTTGGTCTGAAGATCATATTTGGAAAATCAAGAATCTGCCCAATTACTTGATTTTTGGAAGATTAGCTACTGTTTTGAATTAAATTAATTCAAAATAATGATTTTATGAGACAAATAAATAATCTTTTCAGATTATTTACCAAAATGGACTGTCAGTTAAAATTGTGATGACATTTTAAATAATTTCATTTATTTAAAATGAGAGGAATATTAATTTTGATAGTTAAATAATTAAAGATAATTATTTAATTTAGCAGATAAGATTAATTAATTAAATAAATTAATCAGGAAGAAATAAATGACAGAAGGGGTAATTAAATAAATTAAGAAATTTATTTAATTAAGGGAAGACTTAGACAATTAATGACGTATTTAATAAATAAATAAAATTTATTTATTTAATAATCATGAAGAATAAAAGGACATGAATTAATTAAATAATTATTAATTATTTAATCAATAGTCGAATGTGGACCAACGACATAATTAAATGTCATAATTATGCTAGGACGAAAGTGGTAAAAATGAAGCTTGCAGGCCTAGGTCATTTTTAAGTGTCTACATTTTGCCCCTCTTTGTCATAATGTAGCATGTCACATTGTGACAAAGAAAATAATTAAAAAATATGCCCTAGTAAAGGTACGGAGTATCATTGCCCCCTCAGGAAATTTTTCCAATTTTGAGCCAGTGCCAGAAAAATTTGAAAAGGATCTCGATAAGTCAACTTGGTGCCTAGAAAAACAATGGCACAGTCAGTTTTGAATTCTGACATGCTTAAGGTATTCAACGAGGTGGTCAAACTTGTTCAAATCACCTTCCAGTATTAACCTTGTTTGAGAAATGTCATTTTGACTTTATAAATAGGTTGAAAAAGGGGTAAAAGTCAATTCATTTCTACTATTTACCTTGCAAATTATGAGAGCTCAGAGCGAAAAACACAGCAGTGATGATGGTGATTCCAGTGTCAGAGCATTGCGGGGAGATCGTATGGACATTCAGATGGCCAGAGGGTTCAGAGCCAACAGTATGTACCCTTGTCCCACTTTGTAAATTTTTTGTTTTGCGTGCCAAATTTAAGTTTCTAGGGTAGATAACAACTGCACCACGATGCAACTGCATTCGTGTAAGCCACAATCGTCTGCGCGTTCGATGCATTTGATGCGTCATGATGTGAATGACTAGCAAATTTTAAGGTGAGTGAGGCGTTGCGATGCATTTGATAAAAACTGCAATGCATTCGCCTAACCGAGCCGTATTTGAGTGTTAGAAAGCCGCAATTGCACTTTTGAGTGATGCAGTCACTATGTTGTGTCGCAATTGCCAAATTTCATGACACAATTGCAATAATGTGATGCATCTGGGCAACTGAGCGATGCAACTGTCATGTTGCGATGCATTTGATGATTTACAAGACACATTCGAATATTTGCGACGTAAGTGCTAAAATGTGACGCATTTGATATTTTCTTTTTATTGAGACCGATTTTGATACTTGTGAAACCCTTAATGCTTTTGATGATGTTGATAGTTGTCTAGGAAGTACTAATATATGGCTTGTCCTTTTGTAGAGGCAGCTTGCCCCTATCTACACGAGAGAGAGTAAACCGACCACATTTCAGTTTGCCGACTAGCTGAACCTGCGAGAGTGGCATCGGTTGATGTGATTGGGATTATTCTATGTTGCTTACATGCCTGCCATTCGGGTGAACAGGGCATTACTGACTGCACTGTGCGAGCGGTGGCATTCAGAGACTTGTTCGTTCCACCTGCCGATAGGTGAGGCTACCATTACTCTGGAGGACGTCTACCAAATTATTTGAGTGCCGATCCGAGGGGAGCGGATCATCTATGACCCTCGTCATGGTAAGTAGACCTTTAGAGCATACTACCGAGATTAGGGTGCAAGATTGGGCATCCAAAGTTACGAGATCATATGGGAGTTTATGGCAGGGCATTACGGTCACTTCGATGCATTCCTTTTGACTTTGATTGTAGGTATTTTGGTTCCTGACCATCAGGGACATGGATTTCCTATTGGTTGGGGTGACGTCTTGGTTGGCATGAGACGGGACAGGACCGTTTATGCTTGGGGTCCCTGTTTGTTGGGGACACTTTACCATCAGTTGCATGATGTTGCCTACATGAGGGCAGAGAGTATCTCCTGCGGGACTACCTTGATGATGATCTGGGCTTGGGAGCACATTGCCATATTTTGTCCTCCTATTCAGAGACCAGAGTTGGCCGAGGGGATGCCCTATGCCTATTACTATGCAGGTGCCCTACAGCAGACCCAGATGGGTGAGATAGGTTGGTGGTGACACAGGATTGACACGATGGTGTCTTTCATTTGGAGACCATATAGAGACTATGGGCAATGGGACGATGAGGACAAGCACCTTAGCTTGTGCAAACAGTACAGGAATTTGATTGGAAGGACCATGCAGACATCACTGATTATTGAGATGTATTTACCACAGCATGTTCTGAGGTAGTTCAAAGAGCAGCAGGGTGTACCTGTAGGTACAGCCGGGTATGCTCGATCTTTCATAGAGTATGCTTGGGGACCAGCCATCCCAGTGGCTTTCGCCGAGTAGCAGATTGATGGGCTAGTAGCCCAGGCATGGAGATGGAGGGGAGGAGCAGTCGATCCGGGGACCACAGCGGACTATGATTTATGGTGGTAGGCACACAGACCAGTGCCATTGACAGATCCTGACAGGCCAGCACCTGTGGACAGGTGGTCAGTGATTCCTCGTGTACCGAGGGCCAGACGGGGAGGCAGAGGCAGTGATAGGGGTAGAGGCCAGGGGAGGGATGAAGGCAGGGATGGAGGTAGGGGTAGAGATGGAGGTAGGGATGGAGATGGAGGTAGGGGTGGAGGCAGGGGGAGATGATGGTGGAGACGGCCAGAGGTGGAGGTGAGACTCTCAGAGATAGGGATGGATGGCAAGGGTAGCAGAAGAGGTTCAGATGAGTAGCCCCGACGTCAAGGTCGTGGATGGATGGAGGAGGAGGTGGAGGTCAGAGGACAGGAGGAGGAGGTGGGTGACGATGACGATGATGAGGACGATGCTATGGATGAGGCCGAGAGACTCCTCAAATGGCAGATGGTGGAGGGAGAGGAGGTGATACCATCCTCCTTAGGATTGCCCCAAGATGCCACGATAGATCATAGGGTGGCCGATCTACAGCAGAGATTGGATGACAGCATGAAGTAGGTCAGGTCATTGTAGTCAGCGTTGGAGGTAGCCCGGGTAGAGAGGGATCAGGCGGTGATCCGCCAGTAGGACGCGGCTCAGTGGTGCACATAGTTTGTAGAATTATGCACAGGGCCCATAGGGGATATGGCTCATGAGTTGGCCAAGGTGAGCACTAGATTGGGGCAGTACAGGACCCTGTATGAGTAGGCAGTGCCACCTGAGTGACAGGATCTGACGTTGTCACGGTCACAGACGAGGACAGGCAATGGCCATAGATCAGGCAGTGCCAGTGGTAGTAGGAGTCATACCAATGTCAGAGGGTCTACCTCGACAGGGCACACATTAGGGCATAGGTCACATCACTCACACCGGCACAACCTGAGTCACCATTCGGGTCACAGTCATGGGTTGACTAGTTCAGTGCAGAGGTTGGTACAAGGATAGCCACCAGTGATAGATCTGTCTACCTCTCAGAGTCAGGCAGTAGTGACATCACAGATGTTTGTTACCATGGAGATGACACCTTCCTTCTCAGTTCCATCAGTAGCATAGACAGAGGCCGCTACAGGTCCACCTATCATTTCAGTACCAGTGACAGAGTTGCCACCGCCACATTCTTCACCACGAGGGGATGATGAGAGTCTACCCTAGGGGTATTTTGTTATTATGACATACTATGTATATTATTGAGCCTGCGAGCTCCATTTTTGAGATATTTGCTGAATTTATCCTTTGACATTGTACGTTTTTGAGATGATAATATATGATGATGTAGTTTTGATGTGGCCTATATGTCTTATGTTATGCTCTTTGATTTATGCATATGATGTGATGTCCTATGTATGATGCTTAATTTATGATGCCATGTATGTCTTATGATGCTTATTTGTGATGTTGATGCCATGATTATGCAATGCTTATTTATATGAGATGATAATGATAATGATATGCATAATGTATTTAGTAAAATGGATGTCATGTTGTTGATTATGTTAATGCACTTGTTTGTGATTATGTATATGATTTAATGTTTTGGATGATGTATGTATGGACCTAATGGAATGTTTATATGATCATGTATGCACTTATGTTTTTGAATGTCATAGGATATCATCATGAGATGGACGAGAGAAGACGATGAGACTGATGAGAGAAGATGACCGGACTGAAGAAGAGGGGATGACTAGACTGATGAAAATGCATGTTAATTCCTAGACCAAATCCTTCAAAGCTTTACTGTAGGACATTAGTATTTATTGCTCTTAATCATCATTGGGCAGACTATTGTAATGGCCAAGAAACACCATGATATGACATAGATCAAGGTGTGCAAGGTCGTACCATCATGTAAGACAAGCAGTCACAGACAAGGATGATCATGACTCATACTAAGAGTGTGATTGCCACAGTCTTTTTGTCATAATCAACCACAAGCACAAAAAGACAAGGACAAATCATGAAACATCGTTGCTTCTCTAAATCATGTTTCCATGAAATCCTTGAGAAACTAGCGGCATGATTGTCAAAATACAAAAATAGAGCCCTTACCATGATATGTCATTTTTCTCAATCCCAAAGTTAGGACCTCGCTGAGAAACTAGTAGTCATGTGTGTCAATCATCATAATACATTGTTGCTTCTCTAAATCCTTCTTAGTGGGATCTCGTTGAAAAACTAATATCATGATAAAAACTAAAAGACAATTGTCAAGTGTTTGCCAAGTGCATCTGGATATCCATTGTTCTGATGTCAAGATGTCAGGTTTAATGATGATGAGATGTCTGAGTATTAAAGCTTTGATGTTGCTCAAACGACAAATGTCCAAATTTTCCAAATTTAGGGACACATCCTAAATAATATGAATGCCAAGAGAATTGATCTCCAAATGTCATGTGACAGTGATGATGATGATGCCTAGGAAGGACACATCCTAAGGCAAAAATGACACAGTTAGTTATTCAGAAGGACACAACTGAAAATACTGATGTTAAGATGAGTGATCCTTAGGTGTCGACAGGATCCTGCAAAATGTCGAATGATAGTGACGATGCCTAGAAAGGACACATCCTGAGGCATGAATGACCGAGACTAACCTAAAGATTAACCTAAAGTTGATAGTTTGATAGGTTATGATGATTTGACCTGCTTTGACCAAGTTTGACTTGTGTTTGACTATATGCCAATTTTGTCATGATGATATGATTGACCTATTGATGAGATTGTCATATTGAAAGAACTTATTGTCATGATTTGTGCTTAGGAGTTTACCCATTTGGGAGTGATTCGCTTTGTCTCGAAAACATTCTAACATGTGTGCCAGTGTAGTGTCATGAACCCTAATGGACTGACCTAGTGCGGCCTTGGGGGCTCATCGACAAATGGCCTTGCCTACGTCATACACTCAAAGACCTCGTAGTTCGACATGACCAATGACTTTGTCCAAAGGACAAAAGTTTGAATCATGATTTTATTCTGACAAACCTAAATGGACTGACCTAATGTCTTGGGGACTCAAATGTGAGTCTTGCCTACATAGCAAATGCACAGAGACAACGTAGTTCAGACAAATGACAAAGACTGATTGATACGACTGACTTTGACAAGAGATGACCATGTGTTCGCACTCTTCGAGCAGTCTAATGTTTTGTTTGTGGTTTTCTTCAAGACGTTTTATGATTTTTAGGTCTTTTTTCTGGACATTTTATGATGTTTTTGTCTTTTTTTAGGACTTTTTATGATGTTTTTTTTTTTAGGACATTTTATGATGTTTTGTCTTTTTTTCAGGATGTTTTGCGATGTTTTTGGTCTTTTTTCGGGACTTTTTGCAATGTTTTTGTCTTTTTTCAAGACTTTTTGCGATGTTTTTTTTCTTTTTTTAGGACTTTTTGTCAATTGCCAAGATCATGTGCGACATCCACTACAGTTTCATGATAAAAAAATTTCCCCCAGTCAGGTCCAAGACTTAGCCATTTTTAAAGAACATGGTCAGGATGTTTTTGGTTTACTAGATGGACAGTCATCAGGACTTGATGTCAGTCATTTATCCAGTATGATAAGTAGGGTAGAATGTGGTGGTGATTTGCATAATAATGGTGATAATACCTTTCATCCTAAGCCAAGGAAAATAAAGTGATAGTAGATGGCAGAGCAATGATTGACTACACATGGCGCCTATTTGCCAGGTTTTCACCATGGTACTTGTCCAAAGCGCCTGTTTGATAGGTTTTCACTATTGGACAAATCATTTTTCTCTTTACTATTTTCTTGAATTTTTTATTTTTTTGGTGTCACCAAGACGCCTATTTGCCAGGTTTTCATCAAGGCAACAATTTTTTATCATTTTTCAATTTTTTTGTATTTTGCAGTTTTTCAACTCAATCCTTTGATGCTATGCGTAGAACCTTTAGAGGTGTAAACTGTTGATGGGCTCTGTCAGTTGTTCTCCATCTAGTGTGGCCAGTTGATAAGCTCCAGAACTAAAAAAAGATATGATAATGTAGGGACCCAACCAGTTTGGTTCAAATTTTCTTGGCTTTTCTCTATCGGCTTGGTTCTTGGGGTTTTGCATGAGAACTAGGTCGCCAATGTCAAACTATCTGACCATAACCTTCTTATTGTAGCTGCGACAAAGATGGTTCTGATATGCTTGGAGATGGTTCAGTGAATTTTTCCTTCTTTCTTCCAGCTCGTGCAAGCGTGACTGTCGATACTCCTCTTCATTAGTTAGACCCTTCAGAGAGACTCGTAACGAAGGAATTTCAACCTCAATGGGTAAGATGGCCTCAGCGTCGAAGACTAGAGCAAATGGAGTGGCTCTTGTAGGTGTACAAATGCTAGTTCAGTAAACCCACAGAGCAAGATTGAGTTGTATGTGCCAGTCACGGCCAGCGTCATTGATAATCTTTTTGAGGATTTTGACAATGGTTTTATTGGACGCCTTAGCTTGACCATTTCCTTGTGGGTAGTAGGGAGATGAAAAATGGTGTTGAATGTGAAATCGCTCACATAACTCCTGAACGTCTTGGTTTTTAAATGGACATCCATTATCAGTGATGATGGATTACGGAAGGCCATACCGGAAAATGATACAGTTAAGGATGAACTTGGATATTTGTTTGCCAGTAATGTATGTCAACGGGATGGCTTCAATCCACTTCGTAAAATACTCAGTGGCGGTGATAATGAATTTGTGGCCATTGGAGGAGGTTGGATGAATTTTACCCATGAGGTCAAGTCCCCATTGAGCGAAGGGCCAAGGAGAAGCGATTGGTCGAAGTTCCTATGCTGGAGCATAGATCAAATCACTGTGAATCTGACATTTGCGACAAGTCCTCACATATTCAATTGCATCCTTTTTAATAGTTGGCCAATAATACCCAAGTCTCATTACTTTCTTAGCTAGAGTAGGACCACTCGAATGAGATTCGCATATACCATTGTGCACTTCGTGTAAGGTCGTACGTGCTTCGTTGGTGTCAAGACATCTAAGGAGGGTGTCATCAAAACTACGACGGTACAGGGTGTTACTGACGATGGCATACTTTGCAGATTTTTAGATGGACTTCCTTTGATTATTGGACAGGTTCAGTGGAAGGGTTTGAGATTTTAGGTAGTCATAAATATCCTGATACCAGGGAGAGTTGGGACCAACAAGTTCACAAACCATTTCTGATTCTGGGATATCATATGCCAAGATTAAAATTTGTTCTATTAAGAACTCAAATTGTGACACATTTTGAGGGATGTCCAAGAGAGAACCAATAGTAGCCATTGCATCAGCTGCCTTATTCTGTGTCCTGGGGATTTGTTCAAAAGCAATCAATTGAAAGTATGTTAGAAAACTATCCACCATCCTCTTGTAGGGAAGCAACTTCTCATCCTTTGTTTCATAGTCATCATTCACTTGGTTGATAACGAGCTGGGAATCCCCGAATACAAGCAACGTCTAAATTTTCCATTTAATTATCATTTTGAGACCTGTGACTAGTGCTTCATACTCAGCAATGTTATTTGTACAAGGGAAAGTGATCCAGAATGCCTTAGGAATTTAATCTCCCTATGGTATGATAAACAAGATTCCAGCACCTGAGCCATGACTAGTATGAGACGCATCAAAATATAGCTTCCATGGTACCGCCGGTTCTGCATGAAAAATGGATTCATCGAGAAAATCAGTTACTAGTGGATGAGTGACTTGAATCGGTGCATCTACCAGTTGATCTGCTATTACCTGTCCTTTTATTTCCTTCCACTCGACATATTGTATGTCATACTTGCTTAGTATCATGACCCATTTTGCAAACCGGCCTGTTAATGCCGCCCGACTTAAGAGATACTTCAGTGGATCAATCTTGGCAACCAGCTGTGTCTGGTGACTGAGCATATAGTGTCTTAGTTTTTGGGATGCAAAGACAACAGCAAGGCATGCACATTCAATGTTTGTATAGTTCAATTCATACCCTATCAATGTGCGGCTGATGTAATAGATGGCTCGTTCTTTTCCTTCATGATCATTTTGTGCCAGTAATGCCCCCAGTGCTGAACTAGTAGTCGAGATATATAGGATCAATGGCTTTCCATGAATTAGAGGCATGAGGACTGGTGTTGATAGTAGGTAATCTTTGATTTGTTGAAAGGCTGCTTGACATTTATCTTTCCATGCAAAGGGGATACCCTTGCGCAACATATACTAGAATGGGTGATACTTATCTACCAAATGGGCTATGAAATGCCGAATAGATTGTACTCTACCTTGTAGAGTTTTGAGTTCACTGATTCCTCTGGGTGGAGTCATGTCTATGATGGCTTTGACCTTTTCTGGATCAACCTCTATACCTCTTCGAGAAACTATGTATCCCAGGAGTTTTTCCGATGTGACCCCAAAAACACACTTCTTAGGATTTAGTCAGAATTTGTACTTTTCAAGTCTCTTGAAAATTGTGTCGAGTACCTTCAGATGATCTTTCTTGGTTTCTAATTTGGCCAATAAGTCATCTACATAATCTTCCATTATTTTGTGCATCATGTCATGGAAGATCGTGGTCATAGCCCTTTGATATGTGGCACCTGCATTTTTGAGACCAAATGGCATGACGTTCCAACAGTATGTACCCCATGGGCAAGTAAATGTCATTTTGTGCTAGTCTTCAGGAGCAATGCAGATTTTATTATAGCTAGAGAAACCATCCATGAGAGATAGCATCTCATATCCTGTTGTAAGGTCAACTATGATGTCAATGTTTGGCAAAGGAAAGTCATCCTTTGGGCATGCTTTATTTAGGTCTCAGAAATCTGTATAGACATGGATCAGCCCATTTGGCTTTGCGACTGGCACCAGATTAGAAATCCATTCAGCGTAGTCAATAGACCATATGAATCCGGCGTCTATCAATTTCTTTAACTTGGCCTTGACCAATAGAGCAACTTGAGGGTGCATTTTGCGCAACTTTTGCTTGACTGGTTTAGCATTAGGTAATAGCAGGAGATGGTGCAGAACTAGTTCTGGGTCCAATCCTAGCATGTCAGTGTAGGACCATGCAAAGTTGATTTTTCATTCTGCAAAGAATTTATGAAATTCTGATCTCTCGTCTTCAATTAATGATGCAGCAAAGAGGACCATCTTGAGATCCTCTATAGTTGATATGTTATCCTCTATTGTGTCTTTGATAAGCATAGCCAATTTATCCTATTGCATGAAGAGAAAGTCCAGTCAATCTTTGGGCACCTCAGAGAGGTTTTCACCCACAGATACATCCTTTATTTTTACCATTTTATCATCAACAGGTGCCTTTCGGTTTTCACCTAGAGATGTTTCACTTTTTGTTTTATTCTTATTTTTACTTTTGCGAATAGAGGACGGAACAGTCTCGCTGAAGTATGTCGTGCAGTCTAAATCAATAGCGAATCCTGATTTTTGGTCCCCACTAGGTATGCCTTCTCGTAATCCCATAAATTCAGCAATTGCCTCATCATTCTGAAATGTATCTAGCACTGGCGGTCCTTGTTGGTCCCAATCAACTAGCTCAGGGTAAACAGAGGAAATGCCATCGTCAATGTTGGTGAATTGGGGTGAGGATGCGGACAGCATGCAGACGGATTCAGTGACGTTGTATATGAGATTATCATCATCCAACTCTACATCAGACTCTATCCAATATTCTCCTTCACTAGTGTCATATTCGTTGTCAAATTAAGGGGTGAAGGTTTTGGAGCCCTGATTGTCAATGTCATCTAATACTTCAGATGGATTGGACTGAATGGGTTCAGATGATGGGTGTTGGACATCATGGGAAGTGGTAATGGGACTTTGACTATTTGGTGCCTACTCAATTTTGAATGTTTTCCAGAACCGTTGTTTAGAGGTCAGTTCCCCTGGTTCGACAAACAAATCATCAAGACAACAGTCACTTAGGGATCGTTCTGAGCCAAATCCCCACTCTTGGGAGTTAGTTTCGGTGAGGATTTCCTTATTAGTCTCAACACTTTTCGAAGCATGTACTCGCTCACTCGAAATTCCAATGATACATCGATCATCATTGTCGGGTGATCCAATCCCTAATCCAAGATACTTCAGATTTCTATGGGTTCCCTTTGGCCAGTTTTATTTCTTCCTAGGCCACTAGTACCATCGTAGCCTTTAGCCTTCATTATGTCATAACCCTTGCCATAATTTTGAACTGGTAATGGGGGTAGGGCGACAGTATCCTTATAGATCCATCCTGTAATGTCAGCAAGGTCTTCATTACTCATGTCTCCCCACTTGATAAAAACCATTTTCGGTGGAACTTTGAAAGTTTTCCTGGGTTCCATTCTGAATCATGGCCGACCATATATCTTTGGAGACTTGGGTATTGTTGTTATGCTATATGTTGTATTTAGTTTGAACTCTCCGCAGCCAAGGTCCTAGATTTTTACAGTGGGTTCAGTCTGAGGGTTTGATAGAGGCGGTGGTGTGGCAGAAAATGTGGATGGAGCGGATGCGGAAACTAATGTGAGTGTGGATGGATCAATGTATTTGGATTACAAGGAGCCAGGTGCTTCTCGATTAATAAGCATTCGGCTTTCAGAAATACCCCTTAGGTTGGTACAATATTGGAAGAGGTCAGGGCCTCCGTATATGGTTATTTTTGTGCCGTCAAATGGAAACTTTAGGCATTGGTGATATGTGGACAAAACGGATTTTAAGGCGTGAATCCATGGATGGCCTAGCAAGATGTTATATGGTAGTTCCAAATCCAGGACCTGGCAGGTTGTGTCCACAATGACTAGTCCCACTCTAATAGTGAGAGAGATAACGCCTCGTGAAGAGCATTCCTCGTCATCGTATGCTTTGATCACTATACTCTTTGTTGGGTCTACACACGCATCCGAGAACCCTAGAGCCTTAACCAATTTGAGGGAGCATATATTCAATCTTGCTCCACCATCTACTAAAACCCGTCTAACTTTGTGCTTGTGGACAAAAGTTTCTATGTGCAATGCATCATTGTGGTTGGTTTTAGGTGATGAGTAATCTTGATTTGAGAAGGTGACGTGGTGAGGCGTAGTGAGATATCCCACCATGGTTTCAAATTGATTGACATCGATGTCCTTGGGGACCGACGGCTCAAGCAAGGTTTTATCTAGGATATCTTTGTGTGCAGGGGATATACAAAGCAGCTCAAGTATAGAGATTTGTGTGGGAGTCTTTCCTAGCTGGTCGATGAGGTTGAATTGACTTTTGGGTTTCCATTGCTTTGTGGTCAGGACAGGTTCTGGCTATTTAGCAGATGGGCCAGGTATGGTTATTTTGGGTTGTCTAGCGGGAGTCGGACCAGCTATGGCAACCTTGCCACTGCAAGTAGTAGCATTACATTGGGGTGCTCTCTTGACCATAATGGTATTGATGTATTCATTATTAGTTCAGACATTGTTTATAATAGGTCCACCAGAATAGTCATACTTGACTCGGGTGAAGTTAGCTTGATTATTATGCATCTGTGGACCTGACGTGGAAGCCTTATGAGAACCATGGTCTTGTAGTGGATTCTTGTGGATAGTATGATCTGAATTGGAGGCGAATTGAGATCCACCTACTTCAATGACACGACTTTCGATAAGATCTTGTATTAGGTTTTTCAATTGTCAACAGTTAGAGGTTGTATGTCCTTTTCCTTGATGGTATTCAAAAAATGCATTGTCATTCCACCAATCTGGTTTGAATTGTCCTGGGTCATATGGTTTTGGTTCTTGAAGTATGATGACCCCATTCTGGAGACATTTCTTAAGGACTTCTTCAATAGGTTCACCCAAAGAAGTGTATGTGTGACCTTTAGGAAATTGTCTCATCTGACGGTATTGTCCCTAGTTATTTTGAATGTTCTGATTGTTGAAAGGGACATTAGGAGGGGGTGTCGATGTCATTGTTGGTTGGTGTTGTTGTTGAACCCCTTTTAGGGCCAATACCGAACCCACAATGTTTGCAGTCTTGGCGTCAACAACACTGTCATTTGTAACGTGTTTATTTTTTACCCAGTATTTATTCTTGTCAATGGTTGGATTCACATTTGTGTTTTTGGAACCATATCGTAATTCTCCCTTTGCAATAAGGGCTTTCTCAATTTGGACCCCTTTTTCAACTAAATCTGTGAAGTTTGTGCAACAATGTATTTGCAATGCATACCCAGAAGTGTTTGGACAAACATGTCAACTTTCTCCCTTTCGGGGATCCCAATGTGATAGCGACTAGCAAGGTTTCTCCATTTTTGAAAAAATGGGATAAATGTCTCTCCAGCATCCTCTTGCGTGAGAGTGCACAAGCTAGTGATGGAGGTGTCCATGTCAATGTTGTATGCATAGTTTTTGATGAATTTTTCGTTTAAGCTCATCCCATGTCTGGATATCCTTTTGTGTGGAAAACCATTCAAGGGCTTGACCCGCCAGACTTTTAGAAAAAAGTCTCATCAAGTATGTTTGTTCATAGGCGATGTCCATACAATTGGTTACAAATTCGCGAAAATGTTCAATGGGGTTTGTCTTGCCTCTATATTTTGTGAAATTGGGTGACACATATCCCGGAGGGAATGAAGGCATGTATATGCTCATGTCGAATGGGTATACATTTAGGTCATACGATATTTCTGATTTCTGACCTGAAATGTATATGTTTTGAATAGTTTTTTCTACCCCCATCAGTCTCATTTGGAGGGCATCCATATAAGGATAATTTGTGTTTCCGTTCATCGGATTGCTTGGTACACCATAGGGTCCCATTTGTTTTGCATGAATGTTGGTGTATTGTGGCGATATGGATTGTTGTGGTATGTATGATGTTTGCGGATTGTCGAGTTGTTGATATTGAAAGTTATGATTGGGTTTGTGTTGGTGAGTATGAATGTTAGATGAGTAGGTTGGGATGTGTCCCCTAGCCATGTGTATCGTTATTTGGGGAATGTGATGACCATGAAGGTTATGATGTGTTAATGAAGCCATGGGTTGTGTTACTTGGCCACCTTGTGCGAATTGTTGGGTTTGCACAAGGGGAATGTTTGCATTTGTACCTTGGGAGGGAATGACATGTGACTGTGTTGTCATGTTAATGTTTGCTTGTTGTCCTTAGATAAAGATGCATCCTTTGCTTCCTCCCGAAGGATTTTGTGAAATACCACTGAGCGGATATGTCGAAGGTGTGCTCATGGTAATGGATGTAGCTATCAACGGGGGATTGTTGTGACTTGATGATTTCCCTGTCATATTTACTATAGTGGTAGAGAGAGGGTTTGAATAATTTACCCACATTGCCAGGGAACCAAAGGTGGTGCAAGCCAATTATGACAGTGTCATGGATGGTGTGGGTAGTGTGGCCGATTGTGATCCTCCAATAGATGTAGTATTTATTGTGTTGGATGTCTTTGGGATGTTGGAGGTAGCATGTACTATCGTTGTGGTGTCAAAGAAAGTATTGCTCGTAGTGTTTGGAAGTTGACCACTATGTGACATGTTATGTGCATTGTTGTTATTAGGGTCAGGAGGTGTCACATTTATCATGTTAATGTCAAATCCTTGAGGTAATTTGGCTCCTTCACTCAAGAGTATAGCCAAGTATCTGTCTCTGTCATAACGGACCATTGTTTCAATGAATTGAGAGGCCTCTGGGTCTTGTGCTATTTCCTCTAAGTTTTCCTCAAGTATTTGACCATATTCATCTTTTTGCAAGAATTGTTCAAATGGATTGTTTGATGAGGGTGGTGTCGTTGTTAGAGTTTGATTGTTTGTTTTGCTAAATGGATCATCAAAGGTCCAGTTTGGGTCATACGTTGGATTGTTGATAGTGGACGTGGGGTCTTGCCGAGAGTTTTCCATTTGTCTTTGTTGTTTTTAAAGTCTAGTTTCCACCATAAATTAGATTGCTCAACTGAAAAGGAATGATGACTAAATGTAGTGATGACGCTATGCAAGGTCTAAATTCCAAATGACGACTAGGATGACTAATGTTTTTGGATTTTGTGAATAGGATATGCAATGTGAAGACTTAAAATGCAATTTAAGACAAGGGTACCTAAGCACATCTAAGCTCAAACTTTGTTTTCAATTTTGGTTACTAGAGGACTTTGTTGAAAATGACAAGGTGACAAGGTTGATATGACTAGTGAATTTTCCCAACTAGACTTTTGAGTTGGAAAATTTCACAAAAGAGGACAATGATTGAAAACGGGGTTTGATAACTTAGTCCAAAAGAGCCTAGTTTTGAAAACAATGATGTTGCAAATTGTGCTGAGATTTACCTAATCCTAAAGATGCAAAAAATGTGAACCTAAGGACAACCTAATGTCGAATGTATGCAACTAAAAATAATGAAGGATGAAACCTATGGTGATGAATGCAAACTAATGGTCAAGACTTTGAGCAATTTCAAGTTTGGTTTTTGACAGAAACTTCTTGGAAACAGTGTTTGACAAATTATTGACAAGATGAAGACTTCGGATTTGACTTTGTATGAAGTTTTAAATAGTGATAGGAAAATGTGTCGTTTGAGGTGTCAGTTGCATCAGGGTTTTGCGAATGCGGCTCAAGTTCAGCAAATGCGACTTGGAAACAAACAAATACGACTCAAATTATCAGATGTGACTCAATGACAATCAGTTGCATCTCAGTTTTGCATATATGGCTCTTCAGTGTTCATATGTGTCACAACGCATATAGATGCAGCATTTTAAATGTCAACTACAGTTTAATAGAGCAATTGCGGTGCAAAAAATTGATTACGGTTCAACAGTTGCAACACAGTTTTGTTTCAAATTGATTTTCTTGTCGTTTTGATATCAAGTTTGATCTGTTTGGTGTTGGTGTTTTGTTTAAAACTGTGATGAAACTAGAAAGCACTTGAAAAACACAGTGTTTTGAAAAGTAACCAAACATACATCAGATAAGCACAATCCTAGGTTAGGCCATGACAATATTCACTAGATTCAACGCGGGTTTCCCCAACCGCATATCTATAGCGTGTGAATTCAGAAGCTTGGTTGCACGGGCTCCCCCTTATAGTGCACTCTTTTCTCAGGCCAACCAAGCTTCCAACCCCTATGAAACTCCCATGGCGAGTTGATCACCTCTACTACAAACTGCAAAAGTATGGATGCCTTCACACCGACCGGTGCTGCGCTAGCAAATAGAAGGTTTTTTGCTTACTACACAAGATTTTTTAGTTTGGGACCCCCGTTCGAGTGGCCATACATGGGGCAAGAGATTAATCACCATTAAGGTGGCACTCTAGCCTGAAGAGGTTAAGCTCAACAGGGTTTAAGGGAGTACAACTCTATCCGTATGAGACATCCACACAAGCAATCTTAGGTTTTCCCTTAAGATTTACATTTATATACCGGTCATGGGTAGCTTGGTTTTAGCTCCATTACCAGTTTGAGTCTCATTGGGGTGATGAAATCCCCAGGCAGGCCCAATTTCTAGAGTTGGTAACCATTTCTCGTACACCCAAGATCGCTCGAAAGCGTGAGGGGAGAGGATACTCCGATATACCAAATCGTGGGTAAGAACAGATAAAAACGGGTCTAGGTTTTTGATCACCAAGTTTTCACAAGATGAGAACATACTCCCCTACTTCTTTGCAAACGCATTCAAACACAGAAAATATAGGTTCGTTTTAATTGCACCAAAAATAAAATGTGAGTTACACTACTAAAAATGAAAACACATTACTTTAGTATTTGGCCTTTGACAATCGAACCTACAAGATAATCCGTTAGTAGTTTTATCATCTGTCTTCAACCCATAAAGAATAACCACCAACAAGCTGCAAATCTCGATTAGTAACAGAAACCCTATGCTAGGAAGAATGCAGGCAATAAATAGGATAAAAGAAATGCAGAAAATAGCAAAAAACCGAATGCAAAATGACAAAAAATTTTACCAGACGATTCTGTCGCGACAGAGCGATTGTGTCGCTCTGTGTATCAGATGTGTTCCAATGCTTCAAATGCGGCTTTCCCAAGGTCGATTGCGTCATGACAGAGTGATTGCAGCTTTTTTGTTGTCGAATGTGTCACGACGCATCAGATGCATCACGATTTAAAAAAAAAAAAAGCAGTTGCGTCGCTCCATACCTGTACCTGCAAAATAGCAGAAAACACAAAAAACTGTACAGAAATAACCAGAAAAAAATGGAGTTCGGTTCACCAATGTAACTGAGGATTTTTTTTAGGTTTGATTAGGAGTGTTAGTAGTAAATCAATAAAGACAATGAAACCCAAAGATCTATCGAGTACAAAGGAATTCAAATAATAAAACAGTTATACCTGTTTCTCAAAACTTCCATGATTATGTCCATAGTACCTTCTTACTTGTTGGATGATGCTTTTCCCTCAGATTCGTTGTGCGAGTGATCTACAAATTTCTAAGTCCTACACCAAGCTTTGAAGGATTTATGCAATGTCTAAATGCCTATGCCTATGACTATGATTGCCAATGTCTATGCCTAAACAATGCTAAACTTGATCAAATACAAATAATAATTACAATGGGAAGCCTAAGTGTGCAAGTAAATAAGTAATACGCCTATAATATGTCTACTCGTGTGTGTAATCGAAAAGTGAGAGGAAAATGGCATTTTATAGAAAATGCCATTTTGAATGGACAGGTGAGATTAATTCATGACGAAAACCTAAAATGAAAGGTCCAGATTAAATCTGAGAATCCCTAATTAGGGTTAGGGAAAATTCCTTAATCGAACGGTCAAAATAATATCTCAGATAATTGAATCAACGGTGGAGAGTAAATGAGATAAATTAATTAGAAAATAAAGATTTTTGAAAATCAAGAAGATAAAGACTACCTGATTTGCGAGATTCGAAAAATCAAGAAGATAAGAGTTGGACTGAAGATCAGATTTGGAAAATCAAGAATCTACCCAATTACTTCATTTTTGGAAGATTAGCTACTATTTTGAATTAAATTAATTCAAAATAATAAATTTATGAGACAAATAAATAATCTTTTCATATTATTTACCAAAATGGATTGTCAGTTAAGATTGTGATGACATTTTAAATAATTTCATTTATTTAAAATGAGAGGAATATTAATTTTGATAATTAAATAATTAAAGATAATTATTTAATTTAGCAGATAAGATTAATTAATTAAATAAATTAATCAATTCATTTAATTATGACATTAGTGACATATTAAATAAATAAATAAAACTTATTTATTTAATAATCAGAAGAAATAAATGACGAAGGGTAATTAAATAAATTAAGAAATTTATTTAATTAAGGGAAGACTTAAACAATTAATGACGTATTTAATAAATAAATAAAAATTATTTATTTAATAATCATGAAGAATAAAAGGACATGAATTAATTAAATAATTATGAATTATTTAATCAATAGTCGAATGTGGACCAAGGACATAATTAAATGTCATAATTATGCTAGGACGAAAGTGGTAAAAATGAAGCTTGCAGGCCTAGGTCATTTTTAAGTGTCTACAGAGGGTAGAGGATAGAAAGTTTAAGGGTTTAGGGTTTAGGGTTTAGTGATGAGGGGGTAGGAGGGAGAAACTTGAGAGAGAGAGAGAGGGAGGGGAGAGAGATAAAGGAAGGGAGGGTTAAGGGTAGAGGGTATAGGGTTTAAGGGTTAAGGGTTTAGGGTTTAGGTTAAGGGAGAGAGATAGAGGAGTGGAGTGAGAGAGAGAGAGACCAAGAGGAGAGGGGATATTGAAGATATGGAGAGAAAGAGAGAGAGGAGGAGTGGGAGAGATAGGGAGGAGGGGGTAGATGGTAGGATTAGGGTTTAGGGTTAAGGGTGGAGGGGAGAGAGATAGAGGGAGGAGGGAGATAAATAATGGAAGAGAGGGAGAAGGGTTAGAGGGAGAGACTTGAGATAGAGTGAGTGAGAGAGAGGAGAGAGAACGAGAGGGAGAGACTTGAGAGAGAGAGAGAGATAAAGGAGGGAGGGAGGGTAGAGGGTAGAGGGGGGTTAAGGGTTTAAGGGTTAAGAGATAGAGGGAGAGTGAGTGAGAAGAGAGAGAGAGAGGGAGGGAGTGGGAGAGAGATAGAGGGAGGGAGGTGTTAGCTCTCAAAAACGCAGGTGAAATGCCTCAAGAGGTTTTCAATCTCCTTGTATGTTTCAAGGTAACAGACAAGGCCAAAATGTTTTAGACCTTCTTCTCTTCAGGTGCTACTAGACTGAGGCGAGTATACCTATATGAATGAGGCAGATTTGTTTTGTGTTTATTTCTTAAAATAATTCATCCACAATGGAAAATGGGAGTGGATAAATGAATTTTATTTTGGTATAGATTGTATAGCAATATCAAGGCTAAAACTTAATATGTTCAATTTAACAGATGTAAAAATGAGTGAAACCTAAATGGTGAAAATGTATAGATTAGTGTCTTATTGGGTATGCAGAGTCAAATGAGAAATCTAAAATGAATAACTTCTTTCTGGAAGATACTCTAATTGTTTGGAAAATAAATTTGAGTTTATAACTTGTATAAACATGCAAGAATATGATTACCAAGTTCTTCTTAATGATCCAAATGAGATTCCCTAATTACTATGATCAACTAATATAAAGGATTTAATCTTTTCTTGAAAGAACCAATTAATCAACCATACAAATACATCAAGTGTGCACCGATAAACTGAATATAAGCTTGTTATATCAATTTAAATAACTAGAAAACATCAACCTTGGAGACAACTTCAATAATACTTTCAATTAACACAACAAACAACTGATACCAGAAATACGCCACCACATTAAATGATTTTCATTAATATCTCCACAGTTTCAAACATGCATCATAGTCTCATAATTGCAAAACATTGTAATCTATTGTATCTTTCTCCTATTCAATATTCACTATTTGATACCAAAATTGGATATTTATACATCAACTGCTCGAAATGACACGTCCTTTAAGAAATGTCTCATGTTAAAACAACAAATAATTAAAAAGAAGTAATTAGGCTTTGTTAAGCCACAAATGAATCTTCGACAAGTGGTCCAAGTAGTCCCAACACTCATGTGTATCTGAATCTCCCAATGCATTCTGGATCGCGATCTCCATTTTCACCATCTTTTCATTTTGTTCACATGCTTCATCCAGTTTTGTATCTTTTGCGATAGATGTCTTCATAATTTCTTGCAGTATTGATTCACTTTCACCTTTCCACCTAGTCATTTCTTTTAATTTTCATCTATCATCGAAGAATGCAATCAATCCCTTTTTGGTGGCATCAATTAATCCCTGTGTATCCCCTCACAATTCTTCAAAGAAGTCTTTGTGCTTGTTCACAAGATGATTTGCAGCCTCAATTGCTACATTATCGGAAACATCCCTCTGGTTTATTTCTTGAAGCTTCTCCAGAATCCTACCATCCATTCTTCCATGTTCTTGCAATGTAGCAAAGTTATGTGAGTGTGTTCCCCAGAGCTTATTCAACCAAGTTGATAGACTGGCTTGTATTTTCTTAATTACTGCTACAAGTGCATCATATTTCCCTTGAGAATATGCACTTGATCCTTCCCAATGATCTTTTCCTTGTGAACTTTCACCATGAGTGAGCAACTTGGTTGACTTCATTGTAACTCCTAACAAATCTTTTAGGCAGTCATTTTCTCTCAACATCCTCTCAAAATTCATTTCGTACATTTCTCTTTCCTTCAATAACATCTATATATGAGCTTTGTTCAGCTTTGCTACATTGATTCCAATCTCTGCAGTTGCCACAAGATCAGCCTCCCTAGCCTTTAGATTCATAACATGCCCGAATGTTTTCTCAGTATCAATGACAATTGATTTCCTATGAGGTGGATACAAGGCCCAAATCATCAATGACCCTTCATCTAGATTGTATTTTGACCCTGCATATACTTTTGTCAACTTATCCAGGTTGAGCTTGTGTGTAGCATTACTGTCCTTCAGAAAACTATCAAAGACTAATGCATAATTGAGATCCAACCCTGGAAACATCATAACACCGGCATTTTCTAACATTATCCTTCCCTTCTTAGGGGTCATACCCACCATCTCTCTATCCACACTCATCTTTAGGTCCTTCAATAGTTGTTCCTCATTACTTGGTGTAACATTATCAACCATTTCTCTTATCTCTTTTCCTTTTTGTTTATACAAGAATGCTTTAAATTCTAGAGAATTTATAAATTCATTATCTGATACAAATGACTTATACTCTATGTTCCTTGCATCTGTATCTATACTCTCTTCCACATTTAATTCCCTAGCAAGGCGGGTGTAGTCCTGAGTTCTCAATCTTGACATCTTATTGGATTGACCTTGTGGCATATTACCCTCAGATGCATCTTCCCTAGAAGATAACAGCTTTGTATCTTGCAACCCTTGATTATATTTTTCTACCACCATTTCTACTTCTTCAGCTTCCAGGTTCCTGATCATATCATCAAACTAATAGGGTACATGTTGATATCCTCCAAAGTTTATCTTTTGTCTAGCAAAATTGATATACCCTTCTAGATCAAAATTCTTTCTAGGTGGTCCTCTTTTCATGTTGTATTGCAGTAGCTTATCAAGAATCAAATTGTACCCTTCCTTTTCCAATACAATAAAATCACCGAAGCATAATGTAATGGGCATGAAAGCCTACTTTCCAAAGGAGCTCAAATTCATAACACTAGAAAATTCCATCTGCCTAACAATTTCCAAGTATGCAATCCTGTCTGGGACTGTTTTAGGCAAAATAAATGGGGCATCTTCAAATCCGTAAACCCTAATCATGGTAGCATCATCCAAACAATACCAATCCCCCCAATTGTGATTAATTGGCCCATTGAAGTCCTTAGGCCTGAGAAACCTCTTTATCTCATTAGATAGATAATAAGCACATGGATGATTATAGAATTTGTACAATGGTTTTACAAAATACTCCTCAAAGTGTATGAAACAAGAATTAGCAAACCTGCTATCCCAAACAGTAGTTCATAATTGAACACGTAATGACATACCTTATCAAATTTGGAAATTCTCATCTCTTGAGACCACAACTCTAACTCATGTCCAAAATACAACACTATGTGCATCAACAATAAATAATGCTTAAGATGTAAGATAGAGGCTCCAATTTTCACTGCCATCAACCCAAAATTAGGCCCCTTAAAAATGTATGAGGCATAATCAAAAGGTCTAGAGTCATGATACTGAATATCTGCTAAAATTATCATAGGCAGAATTGACATATATTATGGGACTTCCATTCCCAATACTTGGCCTATCGAGAAATAAGTATACTTCATATAGGGTTCAAAAACATCAACATGGAAGGGGGGTCCATCATTATCCTCTAGTGGAACTGGTTTTCTGCCCTATCTAATTTTGTCCAGTGGCAACCTCCAACCTTTATAAATTGTGTCCATCCTCCTGAATTCTCTTTCTAATTCTTCACATATGATTTTCTCATTGAAAACACCTTCCAATTTGAAAGCCTCACCTATTGCATCTTCTGATATATTTATCAATGGTTTCCCGGATGGGTCACAGATGGCTTTGAGTTTTGAATTATAATGAGTGGCCAACAATCTCACCAATTCAACATTGAAAAATACATTAGAGCAGACTAGCTATCCTAGATTAAGCTTCCATGGATTACATACTGGTTCAAAATGATTTCTCTGATAGTAATGAAAACTAAAAAGTTCATAGCCTCTTATTGGTGTCCAAATATCTCCTATGAGCTTACATTTGTCATCTAGTTTATCCACTTCTACCCAAAAGTTGTGCAAATTGACTGGCTTTAGGTCCATAGCCAGGCAATTGGTCGATAAGATCTTGGCTTAGCTTCCACTCAATGCCCTCTGGCTCAATTTTGGTTTTTTGTTTTTTCCCTCTACACTGACTACTTTCCCCATGTTTTCTCCCCTTCAATTTTCCTGAACTAGTGGCTTCCATTCTTCAAAAATTGCAGAAGTCAAAACTACAGAAGTCAAGGCACAAAGAGCTTACTATATTTTTATTGAAAATTTTGAGTCAAAAAATGCCCCAGTTCTTCGTTCGTCCTTCTGCTTTTTCCGCTATCAATTTTGCAACAATGCTTTCAATTGAATTTTCCTTAATTCATGAAGTTACTTATGCTTCATGGCGCCATTAATGTTTTAGCTAAAACACGAATGTAGCAGGTCTTTTTTCGAAACTCTCACTGTCACATCATGTAATATTGTGGGCGAGACATTTTCAAATCTTGGGCGATCCTTCTATGAGGGCTTCTACCAACGTTCATTAAAATATTCGCTAAGACACCTTGTAGTTTCCCCGACACTTTGAGTCTCCCCAAGAGTTATTTTGATTCACTTGTATCTTTTCTATCGATAGATCATATATTGCTAAGATGTATCATAGTTTCACCAACGTTATGAGTCTCCCCGAGAGTTATCCCTTCAATCTCAAGTATATCACTATAACTCCCACCAATGCAAACATGTCATTGTGACTTTGTAAGTTGGGCAGATGTTCCTCCGCTTACTTCATATCTCGCCAAGATATTCCCTTTCGTCTATTTTCTGATCACCGAGACATAATTATTTTCTTGCCGATGGAACAACACTCAGCATGACTCTCATATCTCTCTCTAATGAAACCAGTCTCGCCGATGACCAAAACGTATCGACAAGACTTTAAAAATGCAATCCTGTTAGTGTGACATAGGGGGTCGGTAGGACTCCATGAACTCATATCAACAAAATCCTCCTTCGCTTTATTGGCAAGACCAGATGGATGCTACGGGACTTCACTCCGATGGCCCAAGTCTGGCCAATATAGTTCTTTGTGCTTTGGTCAGTAAAAAACATATGTGCTTGATATGACTCATCCCGATGACTATTGTCTTGCCGATAGGATCCTTTTTACATTTTGACTGCGAATTGCATCATGCCGATATGAATCCTCAAATAAAATTATATTGATAATACATTCATGACCTCTTGCCAATGCATTGAAAAATAGGTGTTAGTATAAAATAACTTATGGGTCGGGAAGACCTATATCATCTCATGTCGATATGACTTTATATATTCAAATTCTTGGGGTCAGGTGAATTTTATGGGACCAAATGGTAAATACTGACTAGAACATGGGTGACAAAGCAAAATACATCAATTTTACATTCATGATATGGGCCTCTTTGGAAAACTTTCATGAGTACAGACAACTATAAGATTTTCAAATTTTATAGTTAACAAGAGGATTAAGGGTATAGGGTAGATGGTTTAAGGGTTTAGGGTTAAGGGTGGAGGGGAGAGAGATAAAGGGAGTGAGTGAGGGATAGAAAGACCTAAGAGAGGGAGAAGGGGTAGGAGGGAGAGACTTGAGATAGAGTGAGTGAGTGAGAGAGAGAGAGAGGGAGGAGGAGAGAGAGAGAGAGAGTAAAGGAGGGGGGAGTGGAGGAGGGAGAGACCTGAGAGAGAGAGTAGTTCTGGGATGGAGATACTCTAGAGAGAGAGAGACAAAGGAAGGGAGGGTTAAGGGGAGAGAGATATAGGGATTGAAGGGTTTAGGTTTAGGGTTTAGGTTAAGGGAGAGATGAGGGACTTGGTGATTTATATACACCACAGATGGCGATGCAGATTTTACACCTGGCTACATATGGCGGGCGCAAATACAAGATGGCGTGCCGCCGCGCATGCGCACGGCACTCTGCCTGGCCACGGCCCAGGGCTCCTAAAGTCAAGGCAGAGTGTAAGCATATATATATTAACCCACCCATGAGAACAAGCATATATGTGCAGGAGGAAGACCTGAGACAGCATGACCCATGGTTATATAAGACTCTATATGGTGCCAGGAGTGGAATGGAGAATGGGAGGAGAGACACACCAGAGCCTAGAATGACAGGTGAGGAGAGGCACCCAGAGAGAGACTTTTGAGCAGGCAGAGGCCTACACAAGGTCATGGCCTAGGTCAAGCCGCGGCAGTGACGGGAACTCAAAGTTTTGTCTCTTGTGTTCCTATTCATCCCTGTGTCTCTTTGGTCATCCATGGTGTTTGGGAAAATCCCAAGGCTGGGGAAGCTTCACCAAGCCATGTAAAACCCTAGTGTTCATCTTACACCTTGGATGCGATCTATTTGGTTGTTACTTTTTGTGAAGGTTTTAAAATGACTTAAGCCCCATCGCTTCATCTAGGTTGGGCCCCCTTTTGTTTTATCATTTTATTTCCTTCACCTAACTTTATTTTTCCTAAGTCTTTTGTTGGTCCTGTGTTCCCTCATTAAAATAACTTATGTCATTGTTTTTCATCAGCCTAGTGATGTCCCCTTATTCCTTAAAGGGAGACGGCCCAGTAGTCGTGCAGGCTAACTTTCTCAGAATGTAGCAATATCGTAGAACCTTCAAATTTTTTTGAAATGTAGACTAGTCTCTTATTTATCTATAACTAAGGTTTGGAAGCACGACTCATCATGCAACTCACCACATCGGAAAATATTTTGAGAAGTGTCTAAAATTTGACTTTTTAAAGGTTCAACCAAAACTTAATCACGGAACCCCCAATAGTTGAACAAAAAAATATCATTTGTTGCTTGTAGAATATCATATTTTTATTTAAATTAAAATTAATATACAACCTAAGTGGACCAAATACTTATTGATAACCATAAATCTTTGATATCTCTACCTTTTATATTCAACACATATGGACTAATAGTTGAACACAAAAAATCTATTTTTGTTATAAAAACAACACATAATTATTTAAAATACAACTTATATTGAACAAAAATGGACCAATAGTTGAACACTAAAACTTTTTGAAAATCCTTCACATTTAATGGGAAAATACATGTTATTTATTTTTCACACCTTTTACATTTGTGATAGAAAAAACTATTAATATAAATTTATCCAATGCTTGTAAATTGCTACCCAATTGTTTTACACATAAGAACAATATTTTTTCACTATGATAACAATACTTGTTTAAATGAGTGTCTTATTTTATTAAATGAGAATTTTATTTTTTAAATGATATACTTATAGTGGAGAGTTATGATATTTTATTTGAAACAAAAAATACTTATTTCACTTCTTCATGAATGTATTTATGTTTTTTCCATATAACATTTAGAGGTTCTCATGTGTTCAAGTATGGGTCCATTTTTTATCAACATTTGGTTTTTTCTCTATTTACATTTGGACTATTTATTTACAATATATAGTATAAATATGTGGTAAGACTAGGTATTATCATCACGATTGAGTACGTGACTATTGCACCCCGCACGACTATTGGGCCCTCTCCCCTAATAAATTTAGTCATTGACTTGCAATTTGTAGCAAGCGCTAGGTAAAGACAAACAAATACTGAACCATACAAATTAGTACAACTTAGATGAGTTCCATATATCCATTGAGGGATTCAAATTCATAAACATCTAAGGGTTTATGATAGATTTAACACATAACATATAAGATCCTTGAGAACATTGCTTTACAATTTCATAAACATGTATTCTAACCCAATACTACTTATCAAATCCTTATACATAACATATCCACCTACAATACCATTCAAGCATTTTCATTTATTCCTTCAATTAAAGCCAAAACAGAAATCATACACACCACAACAGTGAGATGAACGAGACAAAACTTGATTATCTTATTTAAAATTCAGATATGCATGTACAATGGAGAGACATGAGTTTGAATTAATCATTTCAATTCAAATTCCAGTACTCTCATAAAACATCAAATACCCATGAATTCAAAACCTACTACAAAATGACTCAAAACCTAAATTGCATTTTCCTTAAAACCGTCAAACTTTACAAATTGCTCTGCAACTCTACCTAGACTCGACCAAAAAATATCTAACTTGCTAACCCGTACTTTTGGCCCTAAAATCCTTCTTATCGAAAATGAAGGAGCAAACAAGCATCAGGCCAGAATTACCTCTCATTTCACATGCTTTTCTTCACAAAACTCTTGAGGATAACAACTATACCTTCTTTATTTCTCATCCTACGCCCTATTCATGCATCCTACAATTACAACAGTATCCATGGGGCCTCTTACACAAGCTACAGTAATCACAAAAAGTGTAAGAGCCCCTTTATATCATGTTTGGACTGCAAAACCCTCAAAAATAGGGTAATCGGGTTGTATGCAAAGAAATAAAACTTTCTAACTCAAATCAACGCCTTAAGCCCTCAAATCAGATTCAAATAAAATCTAACACATATCTTCATGACTTGGAATTTATTTCACATCAAAATATGACTGCATGTTACCGTACAGTGCTGCATAACAGGAAAAATACAAAAAAAATTGAAGAAAAACACAGATTTTTGAATGTCAAGAGCTTGTATTTTAAATCCTCAACCATCAACAACCATTACAATGATCACTTTATGCCCTTTAAAGGCCTTTACATGTCAACCACTAAACAACCACCTCTACAACTGACTTTTTAATCTTTTATGATCACATTAAACATAAAACACACTAATTTCAAGGTTGTTAACATCACTATTGAAATGTTTTAATATTTTGACCTTTCAAACATTAAAAAGTACATCATTAAATTAATTATGTAATGGCATAAAAATTAAAAACGTCATGAATTAATTATGTAACCACATAAGTCAAATCTAATTCTATCAAGAAATTAATATCAAATAGATAATATAATCACATAACTCATACATTTCAATTTCATTGATCTTCTTCTTCATCTAACTCTTTGTCTGTATCATCCGATCTAGATTCGACATTGTAAGGATTGGTCATATCATCATCATCATCATCATCAATATTATTTTTGATAATTTCATCATCCACATAGATATCATCTTCAGGAACATTAACTCCTACATCATCATGATCTAGTTCCTCATCTTCGACATCTTCGTCAGGGACATCATCAACTAACTGTTGATCCTGATCATCATCTACATCATCTTCTAGTTCTTTGGTATCTTCTTCTTCCACCACATTATACTTTACCAGCCTTCCTCTTGGATCATTTCTAACAACAAATGACCAACCTTGTTTACCTGGAACCTCTAAGTAAAATACCTGCTCACATTGGCTTGGAAGAACATAGGGCTCATTTCCAGCTCGCTCGATCGACCTTGTATTAACCATGGTAAATCCATTATCATGTTAAATCACAGTTCTCTCAAGATCATTTTCATTCAATCATAGCCTGTACCATAGGACGATGAAAAAAATTAATTTGAAGGACTTAAAGTCACACTCAAGTATATCATCCAAAATCCCATACTATCGATTTTCTGAGATTTCTGGATGTATGTCGATTCTAGATGAAACATTAGTCACCTGAAAGACTGTAGTTATACAAGAATCACAAGTTTTCTTCATGTCATCCAACATTTTGATTCAAAATTTATGACCATTGCACCACATAGCCTTGTAGTGTTTCACCTGCAATATGTCAAACATGTAAAAATTATTGCAATATCATCAATTGATAAACATATTTATTTTTGGCCAAATGTATCCAAAGCAAACAATCTCAACATATATATACATCAATATAATTGAAAATAATTAAATAATATGGGTGATTAATATATTTATACGTACCTGTTTATCTCTTAATCCATATGCTAAATCAATTTCCCTTTGTGTAACATTGGAATCTCCATTAGGATGAGCTTCTTTAACCAATGAAGCCACACCTTCCCATGTTAATGCGCGACTAGATTGTTGACATCATTCAATCCATGCCGTCATCCAATCAAGATTGTTTGTGATGTACAAATGTAGTGCATCCCACTCTCAACCAACTGTATCAAAAAAAATTGAAATTCACAAATGATGTATAATTAGTTAAATACCACAGTATACGATCTTAATTTATAATTGATGTATATTGAAGATTAAAAATTAAATAAGTACAATATATATAAAAACCATATGTAAAATGTATTCCAATTAATCTCCATCACCATCTTATAATTACCTCTCACTTTCCTCAATCTACCTTTCCCCATTAGGTACTCCCCTTCGAATTTGTTAATGGATTTGGGATCCCAAATTCAATCTACATGGATCTTTGCTGCAAACATAGGAAGATATTCACTAATGTAAACCATGGTCTGGTATACCATATATCCCTCCACCATATAACCCTTAGGATGTGCTCTTTTTCTAACCAAAGCCTTCAAAAATTTTAAGTGCCTCTCAACCATCCACATTGACCTTGTGTGTACAGGTCCACACAATTCAATCTCCTCAACTTGGTGTATGAGGTAGTGTTCTTGTGCATTGAAAAATGTCGAAGGTAGACACTTTTCCATTTCACACATTAGATGAAATTTTTCTCTTCCAATAATTTATATCTTCTTTATGGATTTCTTTAGATGACAGCCATCTACAAGTGATTCAAGGCACAAATATATTAACGAGATTTAACAAAAATATACAATATATTACATAACAAGTAAAACAAATGGAAATTATAAGATGTATACAATGAATTGAACAAATATCGCTACTTACCTCATATATTTTCCAAGATCATATATAACTTGACATTGTTGTCAAAGTTGTCTGGGAAAGATAGAGATAGAACGTACTGCAACAATTATAAAATGATCTTTTCATTATTTTCCAAAAGTAGTAAACATAATACACTGAAAAGTACATGCATTATACAAGAGTATATAATATACTAGAATAATTACCTTAATGAAGGTATGTCAATCATGCATTTTCATCCCTGACCCAAATTCACCTTTCTTTGTTATTAATTTGTTTATGTTCGTAGCAAATCTTGTGGGAAATCGAATTTTTCATATGACTTCTTTTATAGCATTGCTTTCTTGCTTTGTTAATAACTATTGCCCAATTTTCACCTATGAGCTCAATCAGGCAAGACAAATCATGTGACAGATGTTCAAGAAGGCCAAATGGAACATTTACAACAAGGGAAAAATCATGCACATGATGGTATTCCTCAAGGAGCTCAGATGAAGGCATCTCCCAATCCAGTTCAGCATAAAATTGTTCTAAGGAAAAAGTTGACAAGACTCTGCAGTTGTCTTATCGACTAGCATTCCATTCTATTCAAAGGGGACCCATCAGTCGCATAGACATCCCTATCGCCAAGAGTCTTTATGTGTCTTGCCGATTGGAAACGAGCTCACCAGAGGATTCTGTGTTTGGCATAACATCTCACTGAAAGGAGTGACGGTCTCAACGACAAAGAAGGTTGGCATCGGGGGTTTTCTTTGCAGAGAAGTCTACCCACAGAAGGAGGTCCCACCAAAGGTTTGAGCTCGACAATAATTTTGCCTTTGGCAGGAGGTCTGGCCGAAACAAAAAAGTCTTACCAAAGGGTTAGTCTTCGATATGACATAAGGGGGTTGGGGAAAGGTCTCCCCGATGTGGGATTGTCTCGCTGACATGAACTAAAGGCCTCGGCAGAAGGGGATTCCATCACCATAAGGTCTTGTCGAGATCTTTATGTCTAACTGATAAGATATGCCTTTGGGGAGATAGGATGCATTTGGCGTAACGTCTGGGTGACAACGTGAATGTCTTTCCAAAACAAAGTGAGCTAGGTGAGAATAAAGAGAAGAATGAAAGGTCTCGGCGACAGGACATAAAGTTCTGGGTAAGGTCTCCCCGAAACAAAGGGAGTCTCCCCGACATGGTTGTGCTCACCAGAGAAAGGAAGGCTCACCAAGATGTCTTGGCGAGGGGAATTAGTCTCATCGACATAAAGCAACATGGCTTTGGAGTAGGGTCTCAACGAAGGGAGCTTGTCTCCCCGAAATGAAATGGGATAGCCAAAGGATTATTCCCTCACCATGAGGTCTGACCGATATGTTAAGGTCTCCCCGAGGTGCTCTCGGTTCAGCAAAAGGAATTTTTGGTCGATATGAAGTCTCACCAACTGAAGCGAGTCTCGGTGACATAGAGTAAATTCGGCATAGGCTCTCACCAAAAAGAGGAGTTCGCTAAGATGTCTGGGCGATTATGAAGGAATCTTACTGAAAGGAAAAGGAGCTCGAGCCTAGAGAAGAAGAGTGAGCTGGGCGAGAAAAGGAGTTCGACATGAAGTCTCACCGATAGGGTGGACTCTTGCCGATAAGAGCTCCGAGCCAAAGAGAGAGAACATCGCCATGAAGTCTCACCGACCTAGTAGGGTCTCACTGAAAGGAAATAAGCTCAGGGAGAATAAAGTGATATCACCACAAGGTCTTCCCAACTGACGAAGGTCTCCCCGACATAAAAATGAGGTCACCAAAAGATTTTGAGCCTCGCCGTGAGGTCCTACAGAGGAATGAAGGGTCTCGATGTAGAGTTTTTCCTTCAGCAAGAGGTCTCACCGACACATGAATGTCTCACCGACGGATTGGCACAGCATTATGAGATGGTGGTCTTGGCGTGAGGTCTCATCGACCAAGCAATGTCTCCCTGACTAAAGAGAAAGTAAACTCATCACCAAAAGAAAGAGCTCCTTGTCGCAAGGTCTAGCTGAATGGTGAAGGTCCTGCCGACAAAGGGAGCCTTCAGCATAACATTTGGAGCTCGGGAAGATGTCTCGCCGACCAACAGGGAGTCTCATCGAATGGAATGAAGGAGCTCAGGGAGAGCGGAATGTGCTCGGTAAAAGGTCTTGCCGAAGAGTCAAGGTCTCAGCGATGAAAGAGATATTTGTATGGCTCCTAATGGCTCGCCATGAGGTCTTCCTGAAAGCGATAGTCTTACCGATGGTTCTAGCAATATCAGTATGACTTTTGGGCTCACTATAAACTCTCATCGACGTTTTCAAGATGTGCCAATAATTGCAGGAAGGTATAATCACATCGGGGAGACATGATAAGTGTCTCACCGACATGCGATTCAATCTAAGCGACACTTGACCATCTGGAAATCTCGTGTGTCATATGATCGACCAATTAGAGTGAGCTAAGGGCAAGCCGTGGTGGTCTGACTAGGGAGAAGAAGATTAACATAACATAAAGCAACGTGTATCTGTTCTAAGCTCAGGAGCATTCAAGGCAACTCGCCAGGGGATTCAAAGGTGGACACGAGGAGCAGAAGTAAATGTGGTGGTTGTGGAAAGATCTGAAGAATACCATTCATGGAAGCGACTCTTCACCGACATGGACAGCAAGGATGCAATCGAACACACCATTAACTCCATTAAAAGATCTATGGGAGATTTTTTTTGAAGGGAGATATTTTGTAAGCTCTAAGGGGCCAACATCTTTTTTGTGTATAGGGAATTTTTTTCCTCTTTAGAAGGAGTTTGAATAATACATTCAAAAGAGTTAGTGATTTTTAGCAATCCTCTCTTAGCTAGTGTATGCTTTGTAACTCACTTCAATTTTTGGAATATAAAGTACAGAGTTATCTTGGGCACTGTTGATGCTTCAAATTTTTCGTCACTATTCTTGCAAAGTGTTGTGCATTTCAGGTTAATGATTGAGTTATCTTGTGAATTCTTTCATTCCTTTATAACTTTATCGGGTGTTTTCATGCCTTCCTTTGTAAAAAGCACCATTACATGAATCACAAACTGTTCTTGCATAATCACACAAATTCTATTATGTGAAAATATTTTCCTTGATTGAAAAAGTGTATATTAAACCTGTTTGTGATATATTAATGCATAGATCATAGAATTTGATGTGCAGCCTTATGATCATTGAAAATTTTCAAGTACAGTCTAAGTATTCCATTGATTTCATCAATTCGGTGTATCACCATAGTTTAGTTTTCATTTGTATGCATTCCTTCTCCCTTTCCCTCTATAGAATTAGCAGTTAGGTGACACCAAAGGAATCCGGCCTTCTCTAGAGGTTCATTTCAAATTTAGGTGACACATAGCCTTGAAATGATCCCATGTTTCTCTAGAAAGCTCAATTTTTTATAACTTTGCATAGGGTGCATTTCTAGGAGACAACACTTTTGGCACACCTGGTGGGACTATTCCACATGATATTGTTGGTTTGGTATGCAACCAGTAGGTTTCAAACTTTACAGAAGTCATTTTGCATACCTGGCAACTCTGTGAAGAGAAAGAACTTCAAAATCAATGATGTTACAATTTATGAGAAGAGTTCAGACAAGGAGCAGTTTTCTCCCTTTTGAATATTTGCAGTTGTCACCACCAAGAAGACAAGGCAGAGTGATAGAAAGGTCTAGGACAAAATCTGTTTATCCTAGAAGAACTAAATCTACTCCTCCATCTCTGAGACCTTATATTGTTGTCCCTATTCTCTAATTCACCTAGCTTGCAAGTAAACCCACCTCCAATGGCTGCTCCCAGAAATTATCCTTTTGTGCCATTCGATAGAGGTAGCCCATTAAATTTGTTACAACACAATGACATCCCAATGGTAGCTCTAAAATTTTTTCCAACTTTTAGTGGGGAAGATCAGACTACCCCTATTGAACATATACGTGATGTTGCTTCCTTATGTGGGGTTCACCATATCATATAAGAAGATGTGGCTATAAGATTACTTGCAGTATCATTCAAAGGAAGGGTGTTACAATGGTTTAGGAGTCTTGTTGTAGGTTCAGTTGCCACCTGGGATGAGTTGGGTGACAAGCTGCACAGGTAGTTTCAGGACAGGTCTGACAATTTATCCTTGTTGGAACAATTGACTACACTTAACAGGGCTCCTCAAGAGCAAATGAATGATTTTAACTTCAGATTTCAAAGGACTTGGGATAGAATCCCTGAAGTGGTAAGACCACCTCCAGAATATGCATTTTTGTACTTCCTAAAGGCTCTTAACAACGATATAGTTGTTATGATACAATCAATGGGGGGTGTTTCTCTACCAGGGGCATTCGAAATAGCAATTAGAGTTGAAAACAGCCTAATACAAGCTGGTAAACTTGCTCCTAGGCCACCAATGCCTATATTTCTAGAGATTCATGCAAATATCCCTTTGCAGATACCACCTTTTGCACCTTTTCCACCTATCCCAGCTGTTGTAACACAAGAAGCTATTGTCTCGAGTTCTCCAAATGAGTTACAGGAAATAAAAAGTCTATTGCAAACTTTTGGTAATAAGTTTGTGAGCTTGGAGAATCAATAATCATATAGCAGGCCTTATCAACAACAAAATTCAGGTTAGCAACAAGCATATCAAGGTAATAGACAAGCTTACCAAGGCAATTATCAGGGCCCAAGGCAAAATGTAAACACAAGACCTCTCTAGGCTTATGCTCCAGCACCTGTTAGTACAGTCAAGGATCTTATTCCGATTCAAAATAACTTAGCAGCAGATTATGAATGGTGTTACCCTTGTAACCAGCCTCATGATCAAGCCTCTTGCTCAAATGGACTCATCAATCAAGCACTGATGGTACAAAATGCATCCAGCTCACAACAGCATGCACTTAATTATGCAACTCCACAACACCAAGATCAGTTTACAGATGATGCTACCCTACTCAATTGGCAAGGTGAAGAATTATGTTGATTAAATGTAGATAATTCCTTAGTCGCAGCTAACACCAAGGCAAAGAAAAGAACTTTCGAGATTGATCAAGCAGCTGACAAAGGAAAGGCAGCAGCTGAAGGACCATCTACATCTCAAGTGACTAATGGCTCGCAAAGAAATTAGCCACTCCAAGATAAGGAACACCCACATCTACAAGTTGATCACACTAGCATAAAGGTACATTATGAAGTAAACCCAGTTGTGCCCTTTAACATTCTTAATAGTATGAAGAAGACGAATGTAACAATGTCTATGTGGGATTCATTAGCTATCCCAGGTCAAAAAGACATCTTACACTCTGCTTTGTCAAATTTAAACGTGTCTAATCAGTCTGAGTCTCCAATAGGTCAAGTTAGAATAGTGTTAACAAATGAGACCCAAGGAAATGATAAGCAACCCATCAAAGAGGCAGGAAAAGAAGTCAAACCACCTCCTTTTTACGTGTCTGTAATCATAGGTGATAAGTTAGTTCATAATTGTATGGTAGAAAGTGGAGCTAGTAGCTCTGTGATGCCAAAATAGATTGCTGACAAGCTGGAACTAAAGTATCAGCCTTTAGAGAAAGGAATAATTCAATTGGATGGTACTTTTGTTAATACATTAGGCATCATTAAATATTTGAGTCTCACTCTTCACGCTTGCCCTAATTTTTTAGTTCCTCAAGACATATGTGTCATAGACCTTCCACCTTTCTTTTCCTTGTGCTTATCAAGAGACTTTACAACCAAGATAGGTGGTTATGTGTCAGTTGATTGGTCGCATATGCTGTTTAGAATGAGATATGGAACTAAGGTTACCATTAGATCAAAACAGTTGGCTAAAGATCATATTGAGCCGTATAACCCAAGTCTCGTTAATGCTATTCCTATTGTTGCAGACACAAATTGTGTCACTTTTACTGACAGTGAAATAGCTGCTACTCAAGAACTTCAAGCAAAAGTTGTTCCTGATGTGCTTCTACATGAATGGGTAGTTGAAAATGTGTTTGACAGTCCTGAAGACCTCATTTGAGATGCTGGTATGGGTAACTATGTCATACTTGAGCCTGATGCAAAGATTCCAAACCTTGAAAAGGATTCGGATCAGTTGTTAAAACAACAAACTCAACTTTGGGAGATGTTCTTTGATGGTTATAGGAGCAAGAATGGAGCAGGTGGAGGTGCAATGTTGATTTCTCCACAGGGTGATAAGTACTTTTTAGCCTTTCATTTTTCTTTTGCATGTTCTAACAGCACTGCTAAGTATGAAGGACTCATCCAAGGTCTTGAGTGGGTGAGGAAAAGATGAATTGACTACTTGAGAGTCTACGGAGACAGTGAATTGATAGTTAATCAGGTCAGGGGGCTAAATGTTGCTAAAAATGACACACTAAAGTCTTATATAATTAGAGTGTGGAATATGATTGAGGAATTTGATGCCTTTAACTTAGTATCTATTCAAAGGAACTAGAACAAGTATGTTGATAGGCTTGCAGCCATTGGAGCACAGTTTGATATTCCAAGTGACATTAGAAAAGAGAAAGTATAGCAGTATGTGAAAGTTGTAGTTAGGCCATCAATTCCTAATAACAACATTCACTGGCAAGTTTTTGACAGTGATGAGCAGATTCTTTCTTTTTTGCTCGAAGAAGATCAGTTCTCCATGGTGAATCAAACAAAACTTAAGCAATAGTATGATGATCGAGTCATACAACTAAGGACAAATAAGTTACCCAAAAGCCTTGTTACCTTAGAGTCAATTTTCAGTATTGACTATCAGCTTAAAAGGGGTAAAGCTAGCTTGCAAATCAAAGAATAACATTATGAAGAACTGGAGATTTTCAAAGGTAAACTCCTTAAGATAGGCAAAATTTGTTCACATGAAGATAATCAATCTTTTGTTGCCTTATGCCAAGAATTTTATGATGTGTTTGCTTGGGAATACTCATATTTGAAAGGGTTTGATCCCCATATTGCTCAGCACACAATTTAGTTAGAACCTAATGCTAAGCCAGTAAGGAAGAAACAAAGACCCTTGAATCTTATGCTTGAGCCCTTAATGATTAAAGAGCTGACCAAACTAGTTGAGGGGGGTATCATCTTTCCTATTAAACACACTTCATGGGTTTCTAACCTTGTGCTGGATAGGAAGAAAAATGGTGAAATAAGACTTTGTGTAGACTTTAGGGAACTTAACCAAGCATCTTTGAAAGATCACCACCCACTGCCCTCCATGGAACAAATCTTACAAGTAGTTGCTAGTTCTGAAAGATTTTCCTTATTAGATGGTTTTTTAGGCTATAATCAGGTGTTGATTAAAGAAGAGGATCAGTTCAAACCTTCTTTTACAACTAAGTGGGGCACCATGGCATAAAAAAGGATGCCTTTTGGTTTATCTAATGCTGGTGCCACGTTTCAAAGGGCCATGGAGATGGCGTTTCAAAGTTTCATTAATAAGATAGTGTCGATTTATTTAGATGACATTATAGTTTATTCTAAGAACGTTGATGAAAATTTGTTACACCTTAAGCAAGTTTTTGAAAAATACAGAGAATTTGATATTTCTCTCAATCCAAAAAAGAGTATCTTTGCAGTGCATGAAGTTAAGTTGTTAGGTCACATAGTGTCAAAAGATGGAATTACTATTGACCTTGAAAGAGTCAAAGCCATACTTGAGTTGCCATTACCCAATCACAAGAAGGGTCTGTAGAGCTTTTTGGGCCAAATCAATTTTCTGAGAAGGTTCATCCCTGATGTCGCAAACCTGTTACAACCTTTGACCGCCATGCTTAAAAAAGAATGCAGTTTTCAGTTGGACTGAAGAAGCAAAATGTAGTTTTGAAGAAATCAAGGAAGCTTTAGCATCAACTCCAACACTGGTAAATCCAGATTTTTCTAAAGACTTCTTCTTATATGCTTTTGGCAGTGTTGGTTCGATGTCTGCTATGCTTGTATAGAAAAATAGTGATAACTTAGAGCAGCCCATAGCTTTCTTTAGTCAAGTACTTGCTGATTATGAAGAGAGGTATACTTTTGTTGAGAAAAATATTCCCGCTGTTATCAAAATCCTAAAGAAGTTTAAGCCTCTAGTATCAAACAATAAAATTCATATTCTGGTTGCACACTCAAGTGTCAAGGAATTTTTGTTGAGTAAAGATCTAAATGAAAAAAGGGCAGGGTGGATCACTAAGGTCATGGAATATGATGTGGATATCAAGATTACCAAACTAGTTAGAGGTAAAGGTCTCTATGAACAGCTTGCTACAGGGTCAATAAGTGAAAATGAATTACAAAAGGATGTTGTTTTTGCTAATACAAATGAGTCTCAGGATGCCCAAGATGATGTGCCTGTGATAACAATTAATTGGGTTCAAGACATGACCCATTTTTTACAAACTGGTGAGTGTCCTTCAGGTTTGAACAAAGCTAAAAGAAGATACTTTAGACTGCAGTCCATACCATATGTGCTAAAAGAAGATAATGAAAGTTGGTTACTACTGGCCCAACTTATTTAAAGATACATATGCATGGTCAAAGAAATGTGTGAAGTGTGCTCTTTTTGTAGGAAAAGAAAAGTTGCCTATTATGCCTCTACATCCAATTTAGGTACAACAACCCTTCATGAGATGGGGCATTGACTTCATTGGGCCAATAAATCCACCTTCCAATGCTGGTCACAAGTGGGTACTTACAGCCACTAACTATTTTACACTGTGGACAAAGGCGGTTGCATTAAAAGAGGCAAATGAATCTTCTGTATTGAATTTCTATGATGACATAGTAACCAAATTTGGGGTTCCTGACTCTATTATATCTGATAATGCTCTTGCATTCACGGGTTTAAGAGTAACTAATTGGGCTGTTAAACATGGCATTCATTTGAATACATCCTCAAATTACTACCCTCAAGGTAATGGTTTAGCTGAAAGCACAAACAAAAATATCATCAAGATTATTAAAAGAACCATGGAGGATAATCAAAGGACCTAGCATGTAAATCTAATGTATGCACTTTGGGTAGACAGAGTGACTTCTAAGAGGTCTATTGGTAATTCACCATACATGTTAGTTTATGGCAAAGAGGCAAGATTTCCTTTGTCTATGGAGCTTCCAGCTCTAGACATTGTTCACCAATTGGAGATGTTTGAGGAATAGGACCCAATGTCTATGAGATATGCAGAACTCGTGGAGCTCAAAGAATCAAGAGACAAAGCAATGAAAGCTCTAGAGTATCATCAGTGCCAAACAAAGAGAACATTTGACAAGAAAGCTACAGCCAAAATCTTTAAAGAAGGTGATATTGTTCTCAAATCGAATGTTCTAAAAAGTAGGCCGGGCCATCATACACCTCAAACCCTATTTTCAAGTCTGACGAGTTCCTCCTTTGTACATATTAGGTTAGGTTTTATGTTTTCCCTAAGTGTTGTTTCAGCACAATATATGCTTCTTTTTAGTTTCTCCTTTTTGTCGTTTTGGCAACCTGTTGTGTTCTACAAGGTGCAGCCATGTCGAGGGTTACCCTCAATCTTTTTATGAGTTTCCTAATGACTCCATTCCCAATTGACAAGTTTTGGCTACTGGTTTTTCACGTTTAGTAGGCAAACAACCAGAAATGTTGCCCAATTTTCACCTACGAGCTCAATCAGGCAAGAAAAATCATGTGACAGATGTTCGAGAAGGCCAAATGGAACATTTACAACAAGGGAAAAATAATGTACGTGATGGTATTCCTCAAGGAGCTTAGTTGGGAGGCATCTCCCAATCTAGTTCAGCATAAAATTGTTCTAAGGAAAAATTCGGCAAGACTTTGCAATTGTCTTGCCGACTGGCATTCTGTTCTATTCAAAGGAGGCCCATCAATCACCTACACATCCCTGTCACTGAGAGTCTTTATGTGTCTCACCAATTGGAAACGAGCTTGCCAGAGGATTCCACGTTCAGCATAACATCTCGCCGAAAGGAGTCAGGTCTCGGTGATAAAGAAGGTTGGCATCGGGGGTTTGCTTCGCTGAGAAGTCTACCCAACAGAAGGAGGTCCCACCAAAGGTCTGAGCTCGGCAATAATTTTTCCTTTGGCAGGAGGTCTAGCCGAAATGAAAAAGTCTTATCGAAGGGTCAGTCTTTGATATGACATAAGGGGGTCGGGGAAAGGTCTCCCCGATGTGGGATTATCTCGCCGACATGAACTGAAGGCCTCAACAGAAGGGGATTCCATCACCATAAGGTCTCGGCGAGATCTTTATGTCTCACCGATAAGATATGCCTTCGGGGAGATTGGATGCATTCGGCATAACATCTGGCTGACAGTATGAATGTCTTGCTGAAAAAAAGTGAGCCCGACAATGATAAAGAGAAGAATGAAAGGTCTCGGTGACCTGGGGATCTCTCAGCGACAGGACATAAAGTTTGGGGTAAGGTCTCATCGAAACAAAGGGAGTCTCCCTGACATGGGTATGCTCACTAGAGAAAGGAAGGCTTGCCAAGATGTCTTGGCAAGGGGACTTAGTCTCGTTGACATAAAGCAATGTGGCTTCGGAGTAGGGTCTCAGTGAAGGGAACTTGTCTCCTCGAAATGAAATGGGATCGCCAAAGGGTTATTCCCTCACCATGAGGTATGACCGATATGTTAAGGTCTCCCCGAGGTGCTCTCAGTTTGAAAAAAGGATGTTTCAGTTGGTATGAAGTCTCACTAACCAAAGGGAGTCTCGGCGACACGGAGTGAATTCGGCATAGGCCCTCATCGAAAAGAGGGGTTTGCTACGATGTTTAGGTGATTATGAAGGAGTCTTACTGAAAGGAAAAGGAGTGTGAGCCTGAAGAAAAAGAGTGAGCTCGGCCAGAAAAGGAGGAGATCAACATGAAGTCTCACCGACAGAGTGGACTCTTGCCGATAGGAGCTCCGAGCCAAAGAGAGAGAACATCGCCATGAAGTATCACCGACCCGGTAGGGTCTAACTAAAAGGAAATAAGCCTGGGGAGAATAAAGTGATATCGCCACAGGGTCTTCCCGACTGACGAAGGTCACCCAGACATAAAAATGAGCTCACAAAAGGATTCTGAGCCTCACCGTGAGGTCCTACCAAAGAATGAAGGGTCTCGGTGTAGAGTTTTTCCTTCGGCAAGAGGTCTCACCAACACATGAATGTCTCACCGACGGATTGGCATAGCGGTATCAGATGGTGGTCTCGACGTGAGGTCTCATCGACCAAGCAATGTCTCCCTGACTAAAGAGAAAGTAAACTCATCACTGAAAGAAAGGGCTGCTCACCGCAAGGTCTCTTCGAATGGTGAAGGTCCTGCCAACAAAGGGAGGCTTCGAAATAACATTTGGAGCTCGGGAATATGTCTCACCGACCGACGGGGAGTCTCATCGAATGGAATGAAGGAGCTCGGGGAGAGCGGAATGTGCTCAGTAAAAGGTCTTTCCAAAGAGTCAAGGTCTCAGTGATGAAAGAGATATTTGTATGACTCCTAATGCCTCGCCATGAGGTCTTCTCGAAAGTGATAGTCTTACCAATGGTTCTTGCGATATCGGTATGACTTTTGGGCTCGCTATAAACTCTCATTGATGTTTTCAAGATGTGCCAATAATTGCAAGAAGGTATAATCGCATTGGGGAGACACGATAAGTGTCTCACCAACATGCGATTCAGTCTAAGTGACCCTTGACCGTCTGGCGATCTCATGTGTCATATGATCAACCAATCAGAGTGAGCTAAGGGTGAGCTGTGGAGGTCTGACCAAGGAGAAGAAGATTAATAGAGCATAAAGTAATTTGTATCTATTTTGAGCTCAAGAGCATTCAAGGCAGCTCGCCAGGGGATTCAAAGGTGCACACAAGGAGCAGAAGTAAATGCGGTGGTTGTGGAAATATCTGAAGAAGACCATTCATGGAAGCAATTCTTCACTGACATGGACAATAGGGATGCAATCGAACACAGCATTAACTCCATTAAAAGATCTATGGGAGATTTTTTCTGAAGGGAGATATTTTGTAAGCCCTAAGGGGCTAACATCTTTTTTGTATATAGGACATTTTTTGCCTCTTTAGAAGGAGTTCGAATAATGCATTCAAAAGAGTTAGTGATTTTTAGCAATCCTCTCTCAGCTAGTGTATTCTTTGTAATTCAGTTCGATTTTTGGAATATAAAGTACAGAGTTATCTTGGCCACTGTTGATGCTTCAGATTTTTTGTCACTATTCTTGCAAAGTGTTGTGCATTTCAAGTTAATGATTGAGTTATCTTGTGAATTATTTCATTCCTTTATAACTTTATCGGGTGTTTTCATGCCTTCCTTTGTAAAAAGCACCATTACATGAATCACAAACTATGCTTGCATAATCACACATAGATTCTATTATGTGAAAAAAATTTCCTTTATTGAAAAAGTGTGTGTATTAAACCTGTTTGTGATATATTAATGCGTAGCTCATAGAATTTAATGTGTAGCCTTATGATCATTGACAATTTTCAAGTACAGTCTAAGTATTCCATTGATTTCATCAATTCGGAGTATCATCATAGTTTAGTTTTCATTTGTATGCACTCCTTCTCCCTTTCCCTCTACAGAATTAGCAGTTAGGTGATACCAAAGGAAGCCAGCCTTCTCCAGAGGTTCATTTCAACTTTAGGTGACCCACATCCTTGAAATGATCCCATGTTTCTCTGGAAAGCTCAGTTTTTTATAACTTTGCATAGGGTGCATTTCTAGGAGACAACAATAACCAAGGAAGGGCACTTATATTAATTTGGTCTCCATCGCTATTTAATTGAATGACATTTTTCATTGCATGATTGGCTTCCTGAATGTCACTACAAATTTTGACAATTTTTTCTTTGTCATGCCTTCCATTCAATATTTTCCATAACGTTTCTGTTATATTCTTTCTGATATGCATTGTATCAAACAAATGCACAATTTGTAGCTGCTCATAGTAGGGAAACCTACTAAATTGTCTGGGATAACTTTTCAATCCCCGTGGAGGCCAGCCATTAATGCCTTATGACCTTCATGAAGCATATAAGTTAAACAAATTAACAATGACAATCATTGTCAATTACAACATGAGTAAACACAACAAAAATATAAATTCAAAACATATCATATATGATAGATAAACAATTTGATCTGATGTATAACCTTGACGATTAATTCTATTATATTCCAACTTCCATAGCCGAGGTGTCATTCTTCGTGGTTTTGATGTAGTCTCTTCTTTCCCATTCAAAATATGTTTTTCATTAGTTCGATACTTATGATTTCTATGGAGGAAATGCCTATACTCATCAAACACCTGCTTTCCTAAACTTGTTGAACGATGAGATTTCATCTTTAAACCACAAATTGGACATACAAATTTTCCCTTTGTTTGAAGACCTGTAAGATTATATATAATTGGATTAAATATGTCAATTTTTATAATTATATATAATTAATAGATTATTTTAAAAACATGCATGATATCTACTTCATAAAATTAAATATTGTTAAAGTGCAGTCGAATGTTATAACATAACATAAAAATGTGTTAGCCCTGGGGCTTCATGAATTGTCCATACAAGCATTGCATGGAATTGAAATTGTCTTTGTCCTATTGGTCTAGAGACATCATACATAGTGACGCCATTCCATAACTTTAGTAACTCGTCGATAAGAGGCTTGATATATACATTCATATCTTTAACTTGGTACTTACCTAGTTGAATGAACATAAACATTACATAATTATTATAAGCATTTTACTCCAATATATATAAATTAATGTACATGACTATTGAATAAAAAAATATGTCATTATGCAACAAATAAGACAAATGAGATGCTACTACCTTAAAGAAAATTGATGTAAACAAATACTTAGAACAATCATTGACAACATTATGTGCTCCCTCTTTATTGACATCCATGGAGGAATGTTATTGTTGATAACAAAAACAGGCCACACCGAGTAAATAGATCTCAGCTCTCCAAATGGATTGACACCGTTCACTCCCAATGAAAGCTTGAGATTACAAGATTCTTCTTTAAAGTGTGGCCATTTTTCCTCCATGTCCCTAAATGCAGAACCATTTGCAGGCATTCGAAGAATGTCATCTCCACTTCTATTCTATGCATGGTAATCCATAAATTGCACTAAGCTTTCGCACCTAAATAATCCTTGCATACATGGAATACTAGGAATATAACGAAAAACCTTGCGAGGCACCTTTTTTGTTAGTTGATCTATTCGATATCTATTGATATGACATTTCAGGCATTCTGTTGCAAATTCATGTTGTTTATAATATATAATATGATCATTGGGACATGCATCTATTATTTGATACTCCATTTTGATATCTTTCATAATGTCAGATAAATCTCGATATGAGCGAGGTAAAATATTTGATGGTGGTAACAAAAATTCACCAATCAATCTACAACAAAAAATAATTTGTTAATATAAAGAATATTAATGGTACATATTTTATCCTTTATTTACTAGTGATGAACTAAAAACAATTAAAATAGATGAAAAAAGATGACATATATGACATACCTTAACCTCCGTGAGATTGCTATGTTTGATAAACCATTCATAACCTTCAAGTTCAACAGCAACAATACAGCAGAGAGAAGAGTTGTTTGTGAGTCTTCATAAAGGGGCTCGTATGCCTTCTCAAGTACAGGTAAATCATGAACATCATCAAAGTCATCTTGATCATAATGATCAACTCTACCACTAAATGTCTCATGGATCAATGTATTTGTACCATCATCTTCAATTGTGTTTTCTAGCGCATGCTCATCTTCTTTCATAGGATCATTAACTTCATCTTTGATATTCATAGCTCCATGTTTGTCCACTTGCAAAACCACATTCTCCAGGCTGTGATAATCCATATCATGTGCCCTAGTTCCCCCACCTTTATAATAATGATAGACACAAATAAACCATGATCATGATCAAGTGAATTTATATATATATATATATAAAATGTTAAAACGATATAAACATTTACAAATTCATTCAATATAAAAACATATAATGAACAACTTACCAATTGATGATAATCATGCCCCCCTTCAACGTGACCATGTTGCCTACAATGTTTCTTAGCTATTGTGATTAAAATTCATCTCCTCTTTAAGCCCTTGCAATTATTGCAAGGACAATAACATTTCCCATCACCCTTTGTTTTCAATCTAGCCCACAATCTATCAAGTGTCTCTTCATTTTGTTCTATACTAATATTATCTAACATTATTTTTCTTTACCAAGCTCAACTATTTAGATCTTCAAAAAATATCAAACTCACACTCCAATAATTTTTATTCATAGACAGGTAACAAAATCTAATAATTTTGATATTTTACACCAGAAAAATTTGGCATGCAACCACCTCTGCAAAAGAGAAGATAGTTTGAAGTTAATGACCCCAAAAAACACTTTAAAATGCTAATTCCAAAACTTATTAAATTTTGATTTTACTATGATTTCCAACTGTTAGGCTCCTCAAATCAAAATATTGAACTTGATCGCAAACTTCCTACAACGATGGAGGTAGTGAGCTAGTAAGAGCACGTGACCCATTCCTAAGGAGCAACAAGTCGGAATCATCATTGCTAATGTCAATATGGATTTATCCTTTTAGTTAAATATGCAATGTGTCACTTCTTACAATGAGTTTATCCCTAGGGCCCTCAACATTGAGAGAGCCCTAATCGAACAAGGAAGCACACACTAGTAGAATTTGGCAAATAAATGATTGGGTGACTAAAAATTTTAGTCACAACAACTAAAAATGACTAAATTCTGCTCATTTTTTACAACTCAGCTATAAATGAGTAAATAAATTACTAGTTTGGTCATTGATTAAAAATTATTTAGTCACAAAAATAAAAATGACTAAATAGTTAGTCATTTATTTAGTCACAATCCATTTGAATAAATCATTTAAGGAATCAAGAATATCGCCCGCCAAAATACTCTAAAACTTTAATAAACATACCCTAAAACTTTTGTCAAAATTCTTATTTTTAGGCGTAGCCCACCAGAATGGAGTTTTCATTTTAATAAACATACTCTAAAACCTTCGTCAAAACATTATTTTCAAGCATAGACTGCCAAAATGGAGAAGTTTTTCAGTAAAGAATGACAAAGAATGGTGAGGAGATGTGTGTGAAAGGAGGCATAGGATTCATTGCTGCTTATCTCATTCCTGCTCTACTCAACAAAATCTTACATTGTTCCTGCTACTGTTTGTAATCTAGTTATTTACTTGACATATATTTGCATAATCTCAAATTCCTTCAAAGGATTTTGAAGTATCAATGTATCTTATATAGGGTTTAGAATGATTTCTTTTAATTAAATAAATGATGTATTTCCCTGTAATTAGATAATGTGGAGATCTCCTAAATCTGCCCCAACACACTATCCTCTTTAGCACTATATTCATTACTCCAGCTACTAGGGTTTTGCATGTGACATCTTTAATATCTTCATGATCGTGGCTTTTAAATAGATCTCAGTCTTTGCTTTAATCCTTTTCATGGTAACCCTTGAGTTCCAAGATCCACCTTTAATCTCTTCTAAGAACGTTGTCTTAAGCTAGACTACATAGTATGGATATAAAGCAAGTCCTTCATACCTGCCATTGTTCCAAACCACCACTCACTGCCTTGCTTAAAATGTTGCCTCCATAAACACAATAGCATGTTTTAAAATCATGGTTGCTAGTGATTGACCATTAAGGTCACCACTTTCATCAAGATACAATGAGATTTTTGTCTTCAAACTCAAGGCATTATGCAAGATAACATTGTGAATTGTTTGTTGTGTACGATTTGATTTTCTTGCACATTTACTGCTTTTCTAACTTCCTTTAAGACTGGGTATTGCACCCTCAGCTGTAATCTCAAACAACTCACTCATTATCACTTGAAGATTCCTTTCATGAGCATCCTTCTATAAAATCAAACTATGCCTTATAGACTACCTACTTACTACAGGGGACTCATTGTTTCATGGTATTGTAGATCTTAAGATCCTTCAACCTTATTAACACTACTTCACAGTCCAAAAGGTATTATTCACTATTCTCCCATCTTTGATGAGTCTCAAAACGCTTCTCAAACATGCAATCCACTACCTCCATTATACATTAATGGCGAAGAAGAAACATTGAACCTATGATTACCACTGTTACTTCATTTTGACATTTCATTCCTTGATTGCATTTTCCTTGTCTAACACTACCAAAAGCATTTAAAATCCCTTAAGGTCGATAAGTGGGTAAGGAAACTCACTGTTAAAATCTCCATTTTACTATGCAAGGTTTGAGCTTTATTATCTTGTCACTACTCACCTCTTTTTGACTGTCACATCTCAAGTGATTGTCATTCTTCTTACTATACATTGCCTTTACAAATGTCACTAAGCTACATAGTGTGCTTGTTATTGGCTACAATCTTTAGATTGCAAGATTCTATTATTAGCTACAATGTCTCAATATTTCTGGTATTGCAACCTCACTAATCCACTATAGTTATTGTTTATGTTTCTACGAAGGCCTAGGGTTTGTACCCTAATCATGCTCTTACCAATGCTTCTATTGGTATTCAAAAACAACCTTAAATCTTGGGTCAGAAAATTAGTTGTCTTGAAAAAGTTGTGGTATGATCTTGGATTGTATCCTAGAGTGTATGGGAAGCTTGTGTTTGATCATTAAGGTATGTAAACCTGAATAGGGAAATGTATCCTATATAGCATGAGTCTTGTTTTAATACTTTCCATAATGGATATTAGCATATCACATTATTAAGTTTGCAGTAACCCAAGATTGCATTCAAGTATGTAACAAACTTGGTTTGTAGTTTAAACTATACACTTTTAAGTAACATTCATAAGGTTTAGAAAATCTTGATCACTATCTAGAATAGCCCATTAAACATGGGTTGTGCTTGAATGCACTACATAATTGATATAACACAACCACTCTACATATCAACTAGAGTTATAGGCTCTTTATTGCAGCAAGAGGTAATCACTCTTGGATCATGCTATAATTACATTGTAACCTGTTAAACTTGAGACAACCTGAATGCACCCAATGATGATTGACACCTACATTATACAACCTAAATTAGCTACATTATATGAGTGCCTCCATTTCTATCACAACATAGCCACATTAAACTTAGGTCACACATGAATGCATCATGTATTTGTTATAGCACAACTGTGCCACATGACCAATAGAGTTATGGATCACATAATTACAGTCACAAGAATTTGTTCCTTGGTTGTGATCTTATGGTGATTCCACACAACAAAATCTGGACATGAAATTCTCAAAACCCTAAACCTCTAAAAATGAAATATGATGAGATGTTGCTTTAAAATATGATTTTCAAACCTACAACTACAAATCTAACTTCACAACTAAATTGTGCAAAAAGACAATGACTACCCTCAACCTCACGATATCTTCTTGAATTTTTTCTGATTTTTCCCAAGAAAATTGTCCTTAGTTCTCCACAAACTATCTCAAGTAGAGCAAAACACTATTACAATAAATCAACGAACTCACTTTTCTTTATGTCAGCCACAATTTGATTTTTTTCTTATTTTTACGTTTGTCAAAATTTTGACGAAACTGCTAGTCGAAATTTTGACAAAACCAAGGTTCGTCAAAATTTTGACGAACGTCGGGGATAAAATTTAAAAAAATTGAAAATTACTCATCAAATTTTACAAGCACCCAACGATACATCAAATTATACATATTTTGTTAGATATTTTCATCGGATTTTGTAGTCAAATGAGTTAGTGCATGATTGAATTCATTTGTTTTCACTCGAATGTACATTCTTGTATCCTTTGTCAACATAACCCAATGAGGGATCGATGAGAAGGTGCCCATAGGGTCATCTTCGTAGACCTTCATAGAATGCTTTATATATGATGGTCTACGTCTCTCTGCAACATTAACAAATTTTTCTTCAGGAGGAACCAAAGTTAGGGTTTGCACAGCTCAAACTCCAAATTGCCTCAAGAATGCTCCAAAATTATGTCTGAATTCTTCAAATGCACAAGTGATTAAAATTCCTTACTAAATTACTTAATAAAACAATGATCTTCCCTAGTTCATATTAAATGCGGAAGGATACAAAAAGCTGCTAAAACATTCTTCAAAACATAGAAAACCCTAATTCGCTCTGCAAAACAACATGCCTACATATTTTCTTCCTGTTTCTTTTGCAAAACCTCTGTCTCATCATTCCTTACAAAATATCTATGTGTCAAGGTATGATAGACCAATCATCTAGGGGGTTCATATAATTTTCTATTAAAGCTCCCCCTAAGATCATGCAAGGTCTAGTTCCGAGAGGAATTGTCTGTACTAGATGAGGGCACAAATCCATCTGTCATCTCAGTCTCTTCTTTCTTCCTCCAAATATTATTCATTTCTTACTTAATCTCATTATTTTCAACTATCTTCACAGGTTCATTCTTTTCTACCAAATCAGTCTGCTTACCCCATTTGCTTCTACAAACTATTGAGGTATGTCCCAAATTGTTACAATTATAGCAGACAACATTTCTCTTACTAGTCTTACTTCCATTGACTCTTGTTTTGCACTGATTAGATTTATGTCCATACTTGTTGCAAGTATAACATTATCCATTAGAATATTGATTTACTCTTCCTCCATTAAACTGATTCATCATTCAGGTCCTGCATTCACTAGATTTATGTCCAATTTTATTGTAAGAAAAACATTGTCTAGAGAAGGAACCATAAAACTGATTCATCCTATTTCTACATTCAGTTGCCCTATGGCCATATTTATTATAGGAAAATAAAATACCATTTAAAGATTGATACCTTTGTGCATTTGGTTGTCTGATAGGAGGTTTTCTATCAAAGTTCTTTGAGTTTCTTTTCTACCCCCCTTTATCTCAAGTCTTCTAGTTGTTCACTATATTCTACACAGTCTTGGAACTTTCACCGGTATCATTTCCTAGACTACCTTTGTCCTTAGAAGGCCTCTACCTTGCAATTAATTCATCAAGCTTATCTGAGCTAAATTTGAAACTATCTTCACAAAGCTTTGCTTTCTCCAAATCTACTTTCAAATTCACCACTTATTGTTCAAGCTTAGTGCATTCATCAGTCTTGCTTTGCACCATTTTATTCAGACATTCTTCTATTATTTTCTTTTCCTCCACTTGTACCTTCAAACCAGTAACCTCCTCAATTGCTTGCTTCAGCTGCTCAGTCACTTCCCTATGTCTTTCTTTGAACTTCTTCAATTGCTCTTTCAACTTTTGGACACATTCATTTGCCTCCTCAATATTTTCTTTCAACTCTCTATTTTCACTTTCATCTTTATCAAGATCTTCAAGTGCAGTCTGAAGATCTTCTTTATCATTCATTTGTTCCATCTTCAAGATCTTCCTCAAGCTGTCAGGCTTCTCTAGAGGAACCAAGCTCTAATACCAATTGTTAAATATCCAAGATACTGAGAGGGGGGATGAATTAGTATCTTCTTAAATTTACTGATCAAATACCACCCAATTATTCCAATGCATAAAAAAGTAAAGATAATCAAGAGCATTAATAGAGCATGAAATCATTCAACACAAGAACACCGAGATTTTTACATGGAAAACCAAAAATGGGAAAAATTACGATGACTGTTAGCATACAATATAGTATAACTAGTTATAAGATATTACAAAATGGGTGGCTCACTACCAGGACTCACTATCCAGAAACAAAAAGGCTCACTGCCTACAGAATTACAAAGACAAAATGGCTTAAAGCCACAAAATGAACTGATAATGTACACCTAACTAGTGTTGATTTAGTTCCAGTGATGCTTAATAAACATAATTAATGCACTTCATCATCTTTGCACTTTTTTCATTCACAGCTTCACAATCACTACTACTTCTTCTCACCTCAATCTTCAAATCTATCCAATATATATACTTGATCCATTCACAAGCATCAATTAGGTCAGCCTAATTAGATGCAATCCTTATTTACAAAAAATACCAACTGTTGGCTTCAAGATTTCACAAGATCTTTCTAAGCAATAAATCAAAACGTGTACCACATTTGATCATGTCGGCATAGACCTAAGATAGGTCAAACATATATCCGCACAGCAAAAGTTATTTCACCATAGCTCCAAAAATTCATGAAGTCGGCCAAATATAGGCTTAATGACAAAAAGAAACAACAGAGCATTGTCGATTCACCATACAAATGTTTGAGCATGAGATATATTTTCAACACACAACCTTCCGACATCCAAAAACATTTCCCAAAAACCAAAAACAATGGTAATCAATTGTTAAGGATTGGAAATCAAAACACCAAAGGATGATAACTGCATATCAAATTATACCAGATCAAGTACCAGTTCAGAATACTAGATTAAACTAAGACTTCATCTAGCAGTTGGGACTCATATATCATGGTGACATCAATGGCAATAAAACCTGTATAAAAGGATCTTCTTCATTTTTCCAACAATGGGAATATGTATCAACTGGAAGGAGCTATAAAGAGATGCTTATTTTTTAAGTCCAATGACAATTGACTCTAGCACTGGAGGATATGTCACATAAACTTCAAAAATTTGGTAAGGATAAGTTCAACAAGAGTAGTCAAAGATTTTCCAAGACTGGCCAAATGAGACAACACTATCTACAAAGGATGTCAAGAAGGAAAGTAGACTAGAGAAACATTCTGAAGAAAAGAAGAATCATCTACTGATTTATTGGACCTTGTACACACTGACCTATGTGGTCCGACCAAAACAAGAAGCTTACAAGGTGAGAGATATTTCATGATTTTAATAGATGATTGTTCTATATTAACTTGGGTTGCATTTTTAAGAGAAAAATCAGAGGCTTTAGAAAAATTCAATATTTTCAAGGCAAGAGCTGAGAATGAAGTTGACAGGAGAATCAAGTGTTTAAGATCTAATAGAGGAGGAGAGTTTGCTTCTGATAAATTTGACAAATTCTATGAAAATCATGGCATTAAAAGATAGCCATCTACCCCTAAAATGCCACAATAGAATTGTGTAGTTGAAAGAATGAACTGGATAGTTCAAGAAGCAGCTAGAACAATGATCAAGGAAGAATGTTTACCATAGGTCTACTAGAGAGAAGTGATACACACAACAATATACAATCTTAACAAAGTACTCTTCCAGAGGAAGTATGGAAAGAAATCATATGAGCTTTGGCATGAAAGAGCTCCCACAGTAAAGTACTTCAAAAAATTTGGCAGCAAATGCTACATCTAGAGAGATAAGGACAATCTTGGAAAGTTTGAGAGTAGAGTTGATGAAGGCATATTTTTGGGTTACTCTACAAGAAGCAAAGCATACCTATGTTACAACAAGAGACTGAAAAAGATAGTTGAAAGTGCGAATGTGAAATTAGATGAAGATATTCAAAGAAATCTTGACAGGCATATTGAATATAAATCAGATGACCCAAATGACAAAGAAAAGAAGAAGAGATAGAGGAGGCTCTGAGAACTAAAACCAAAACCCCAAAGTATGTATAGAAAAACCACTAAGAAAACTAGATTATTAGAGATAAAAATAAGGGAATCATCACAAGAAGCAAAGCAGCTCAAGAGCAAGTATTATTGTGTCTACTCTCAAAAGCTTAGCCAAAGACTATGGAAGAAGCATGCAATGATCAAAATTGGGTGAAGGAAATGAAAGAAGAACTTGATCAGATAGAGAAAAATTAGACTTCGGAACTTGTACCCTAACTGGCAAAAAAAAATGTAATTGGAACAAAGTGGGTATTCTGAAACAAGTTGGATGTAAATGGAAAGGTAATGAGAAACAAGGAAAGATTAGTTTGCAAATGTTATAATCATATTGAAGGAATTGATTTTGAAGAGACATATGCCCCTGTTGCCCGGATGGAAGCAATCTAGATATTCTTAGCTTTTGCAGCTTTTAAGGATTTCAAATTCTATCAAATGGATGTAAAATCTACATTCTTGAATGGAGAACTGAAGGAATAAGTATAGATTGAGCAACCAGAGGGATTTAAGTTCAGAAGTGACCTGGATGTTGTTTGTAGGTTGAAGAAAGCTTTATACAGATTGAAGTAGGCACCTAGAGCCTGGTATGACATATTAGACAACTATTTTATTGGACAAGGATTTCAAAAGGGATCTACTGATAGTAAATTATACTACATAATTTACTTAGATCAAATGTTGATTGTTGTGGTTTATGTTGATGACATAATTTTTAGAGGAAATGGTGATATGTGCAGAAAATTTATAGATGAAATGTAGAAGGAATTCAAAATGTTTATGATAGGTGAGTTAAATTTCTTCCTTCGACTACAAGTAAATTAGAACAACAAAGGAGTTTTCATTTCTCAATCTAAGTATACCAAAGAATTATTGACGAAGTTTGGATAGGAGAATTCCAAACCGGTTTATACACCTATTGTTACCAAAAGAAAATTGACAAAAGAAGATGATTCACCTAAATTTGATGCAAGTATGTATAGGTCAATGATTGGAGGATTGTTATATTTGACTACTACCAAACCATATATTAAGTATGTTGTTTGTTTAGTAGCCATATTTCAACAAGAACGAGAGGAATCACATGTTGTTTCAGTAAAAAGGATCTTTAGATATTTGAAGGGTATAGAAGATATGGGGTTATTGTATCCAAAGGACTTAGGTGTCACTTTGACAGCTTATACTGATGTTGATTAGGTTGGATGTGTTGATAACAAGTGGAACACAAGTGGTGGAGCTTATTTCCTTGGCTCTCGGTTGGTTGCTTGGTCAAGTAAGAATAAAAAAATTGTGTCTTTATCTACTATTGAAGCCGAATACATTGCAGCACCCTCATGTTGCACTCAAGTACTATACATGAAACAAACATTGAAGGACATTAGCATATAATTTGATGAACCGATCTCAATTATGTGTGATAATACCAGTGCAATAAACATTTCCAAGAATCTGGTACAGCAATCCATTAATATCATTTCTTGAGAGAGAAGGCTTTGCACAATGAGGTAAAGCTTGAATATGTACCTACAAGAGATTAGATTATAGAAATTTTCACAAAGTCGTTGAGAAAAGATACTTTTGATTATCTTCGATAGAATTTAGGGGTTCTTCCCCCTCCTAGTATGCAATAATTTGTACCAGGGTGTGCATTGGTCCATGGTATTATATGCTCATTCTTATCTGGATCAATGTTGGGTGGCTTTCTCATAGGGGTAACAGAGTAAGTTTTTTAGGGGGAGTTTTTTTCCCTTTTTCCTTGATGTCAAAGGGGGAGAAGAAAAGAAGGTACTTGATGCTAACATTGAGTTGTTTGGTTTGTTGTTGATGGATGTTTCCATCAATGACAAAGGGGGAGATTGTTGGAATGTGTTGCTATTGATTATTGTCATTAATGGTTGTCATTGATTTCAACATATCTTGGTTGATTGATTATAATGCTTTGGTGATCTAGATTGGCATGCCCTGAATGTTGTGTTGTGATGATCTATCTTTGATCATGCTTTTCCTAGTCCCATTCCTTTTTCAACATAATGAGATACACTCTTATGGGTCTGCACCGATATGGAAATTGGTTTATGTGCTCCAGAACATTGTTTGCATTGTAACGTGTATGTCCTATTCTTTGGTCTTGGATATCATGGTAGCATGTTGATTTGAGTGAGGAGGTTATGATTGGTCCATGTTTCATTCCTCTCCATTGTAGGATTTTTTTGTGGTGACCTAATTCAAATTGTGTTTGGCCAACTTTGGAAATTATGAAGGCATTATGTGTGGCTGACTTAGGAGTTTATGGAAGCATGGAATGGTATAAGTAAAAGTTGAATCTATTCGATGAAAGAAAGTTTGATGAATGTGAATTTTTAAATTCATACATTAAAAAGTATGTGAAATTATATGACTACAGGCAACAGATAGTGAGATTTTATTCGACGTCATTATTGGTGACAGTTATTTCAGCAATGGATTCCCTTTCATCATTCTCCTGGCAGTGAGCCATTTTTTGTTGGTAGTGAGTCATTTTCTATTGGACATGATCCCTTCTCTTTTGGTAGTGCATTTTTTTTATCTTTCGCTATAATATTCGGGCAGTGAGCCCACCAGCAGTGAGCCTTACCTACAGTGAGCACTTTGGCAGTGAGCCCTTGTAAAAATCACCTTAACCAGTGTCAATTTAATCGATGTTTTTATAATTAAGAATTAGCATTCTTCATGGTTTGTCCCTTCTTGGGTGATGCAGAGTGAGAAGGGGAAGACCTGATCTTGGTGTCAAACAGTCTCTTTATCTCAGCTCTCTCAAATACTCTTTATGTGGATCCTTCAACTCCACTATTCAAATAATGAGATAACCCACCATACAACAAGGGTTCTCAAAGGAAGACATAACTCACTGACTTACTAATGTTTGAAACATTCTTTGCATGAAAAAACATGACATATAACCCAAACTTTCAACTAGAACCACCCATTTCTCCATTGCTTCCAGAATAGACCCTAAGGCTTCTTGTAGCCTTGCAACATAGGACAGTCATAATAAACCCTCTCAAACAAGTGTTCCTAAAACCAGACACAACCCAAGACCTGGAAACACCTTCAACATCACACCCATTTCTGATCAACACTCACCAATAGGGCTTTGTGCTATAGGAACAACCAATTACTCTCCAATACAACATTAGGTCTTACTTCCTTGTAGCCTTGTCAACTAGGATAGACAATAATGAAACTATTTGAAGACAATAACTAGAAAATTGACATTGGTTTCAAACTCTTTGCACATACCACTTCAAACCCCAAATACATTAGGGCAAGACCTTCAACAAAACTAACACAATGGATCAATATACAACACCACAAGGAAGCCTACTTAGACTGCTCTAGGCATGAACCAATGTATCCAGGCACACCCCAACTCCCTTCAGCCATGAACATGGTTCCTATAGTATCAACACACCCATTCCAACCTCTTTAAGACACCTTTCTTAACAATTTCCACTTACAACTCATCAAACTCATAATTTTGCACAAAATTAGGCTTGTCACATGAGGATGCCAAGCCTAGGGTTCCCAATAAGTCACTCCAAACTCTCTTCCATTCTCCAAAACCTCTTCAAACATAAATTACATGATGAACTCTACCATTCCAAAAAGAATCAGCCCTTGACCATAAAGGAATGGCGAGTTGTAAGCATTTTTGTGTTCAAACCCTGATTTTTGAGGGTTTGTGACCACTTCCAGAAGAACGATGATAACTTCCTCTATTCTTTATGGAATTGGACCAAACCACTTCCAAAAGTAATTTATCTCACTCCTCTATCAAACAATGTCAACCTCAGGTCTGTATAGAGAGATCCATGTCTGTACCATGTGAGTTAGTAGTAGATTAACACATAAAACTAGAGAAAAACAAAGATTTTCTTGTTCAATCTCCTCCAAAATAAACAACAATAACCCTTTCCTCAACCAAGAGAGGATTTCTTAAAAAAAGTCAACCTCCTCCCAATGTCCCTCAACTGGTTTTTCAATTAGAGGGTTGTTGGAGGACTAACAAACTCAATTTTAAACCAAGTTGCCTAGTTAAGATAACTTAACACTACACACATAAACCCGACTTCATTCCAAAATCAAAAGATGTCTAAGACACCTCAAAACCTACCAAAACATCAATTTAACTCCTCTCTATTACCTTGTTGCATCATGGCACTTTTTTTCTTTATTAGGCCTAGATGCACCAAGTTTACAAGGTGAGGAGGAGACCTATTACAATCAGCAAAAACTCATTACAAACATCAAATTCCTATTACAAGCCATTGAAAATGGTCCTTTGGACCTTATTACATCCCAAGCAACTTGAAAAAAAAACACAAATCAATAAAGCCTCATGGAGGCATGTAGACCCCAAGGTTCCCCTGCACCATGCACCCAGGGTGGAAGAGATCTCATGTACCACCTGAGATCAATTGTTGCAGAGTAATGCCATGTTGTTTTATATCTTCTCCACTCATCCAAGTTGCATCTTCAAGTGGAAGACCTTGCCATTTAACCAAATATTCATTATATACCTTATTTCTTGTCCTCTTTACCTCCTTAATGTCTAGAATGGCTTCAAGTTTCAAAGATTCAGATGGTGGAAGGTCCTACAACCAATCCTCATCAACTTCAATACCTGCACCTACATCCAAAGATCCCTTAAAGGGGTACAAGTCAGCAACATTAAAAATGGGGGAGATATCCACCCCAGGAGAGAGTGCTATCTCATAGGAATTTTTCCCAAACTTGTGAATGATCCTGTAAGGGCCTATTTTCTTCATTTGTAGCTTTTTGTATTTTCCCTTAGGTAACCTCTCCTTCTTCAAATATGAAAAAACTAGATCTCCCACCTTATACTGAGCATTCCTTATTTTCAAATATGCCCTCTCTTTGTATTGATCCACACTCTTCTTGAGATTTTCTTTCACTTGATCATGAATAGATTGCATTGCTATGGAAAACTCCTCTCCTTTTGCACTCCTCTTCTCCATTCCTTTTAGATCTCTTAACTCAAAGATTCCCCTTGGGTTCATCCCATATACTACCTCAAAGGGACCTTTACCTATGCTTCTGTTGATGGAATCATTATAAGCATACTCTGCTTGAGGGAACACCAAATCATATTGAACACCATGTTCCTTTGTCAAGTACCTTAAGAGATTACCAAGTGATTTGTTGACCACCTTTTTTTTTCCATCTGTTTGAGGATGGTAGGCCAAACTATATTGCAAATAATCTCCAACTTTCTCCATAAGGTTCTCAAAAAATGACCTGTGAACTTGGAGTCTCTATCAGATACAATGCTCATAGGAATGCCATGCATTCTCACAACCTCCTTGAAAAATAGACCTGCAATGTTAGAAGCATCACTAGTTAATTTACAAGGAATAAAATGGGCCATTTTGTTGAATCTATAAACCATTACAAAGACACTATCAACTCCTCTTTGTGTCTTAGGCAGTCCTAAGAAAAAAATCCATACTTATACTCTCCCAATGTCTATTTGGAATTGGTAGAGGTTGGTAAATACCAGCATTTGAAGTAGTCCCCTTTTCTCTTTGACATATGGTGCAAGTTTCCACAAACCTTCTCACATCCACTTGCATTTTGGGCCAAAAGTAGAATCTCCTAACCTTCTCCAAGGTTTTATCAAGTCCAAAGTTCCTTCCAAGACTCCCACTATGCTTTTCTTTTATTAGATTCTCCCTCATAGAGCACTTGGGTATGCACAATTGAGCCCCTTTAAACAATAGACCATATTGCAACACATAATCAGCATAATCACTGTGAAAAGCATCTAAAAATTGAGAATAGACATCAAAAGTAGCCTTGAAATCTTCATCATCCTTATACATACCTTTAAGAGCTTCTATGCCCACACTTTGCAATTGAACTTCTTGAACCATCATGACCCTTCTACTAAGGACATCAACAACTTTATTTTCTTGTCCCTTCTTGTGCTTTAGGGAGAATGTGTATGCTTGTAGGTATTCAACCCACTTCATGTGCCTTTGGTTCAATTTTTCCTATCCATTCAAGAAACTAAGTGCATGGTTGTCAGTGAATACTATAAACTCCTTTGGTAACAAGTAGTGCCACCATTTCTTGAAAGGTTGGACCATAGCATACAATTCTAGATCATATGAGGAATATTTTCTCTTAGCCTCATTTAGTTTTTCACTAAAAAATGCAACCAGTCTGCCTTCTTGACTCAAAACAGCACCTATTGCTTCACCACTTGCATCATACTCAATAGTAAAAACTTTATTAAAATCAAGAAGAGCAAGGATAGGCTATTGTGATACCTTTCTTTTCAAATACTCATACCTTTCATTTGCTTCATTGGTCCATAGGAACTTACTCTTCTTCTCTCCTTTGATTGTATCTATAATAGGTGCATAAATGTTGCTGAAATTCTTGATGAACTTCCTGTAGAAGCTTGCTAGGCCATGAAAACTTCTCACATCACCCATTGACTTAGGTTTTGGCCAATTTAGAATGGCCTCAACCTTTGATGGATCCATTTTCAAACTACCCTTTGAGATGAAAATTCCAACGTAGACCAATTCTTCTCTCATAAACTCACACTTTTGTAAGTTAATCAGCAACTTCTATTCATGCAGCCTTCTCAAGACCTGTCTAAGATGCTCCAAATGCTCCTCCTTGTTCCTGCTAAAGACAAGAATGTCATCCAAATAAACTACAACAAATTTTCCAATAAAAGGTTTCAATATCTCATTCATTAGTCTCATGAAGGTATTGGGGGAATTAGACAAGCAAAAGGGCATCACCATCCACTCATAAAGGACCTTCATTGGTCTTGAATGTTGTTTTCCATTCATCCCCTTCACGAATTCTAATTTGGTGATACCCAATTTTCAAATTAATCTTTGAAAAGTAGTGAGCTCCTCCTAAGCAATCCATAAGATCCTCCATCCTTTGCATAGGAAACCTATATCTGATGGTTATCCTATTTATGGCTCTTGAATCAATTCATAACCTCCATTTACAATCCTTAATTGGAGCTAACACGGTTGGAACTGCACAAGGGCTTAAACTCTTCCTCACTAGGCCCTTTTCCAACAACTCTTCCACTTGTTTTGCTATCTCTTCATTTTGGGATGGTGTCATCTTGTAGGCAGCCTTATTAGGAAATGTAGCTCCTGGTATCAGATCAATATGGTGACTCATATCCCTGATTGGAGGCAGGGAACTAGGCAATTCATCCACCACAATCTCCTTATACTTCTCCAACAAGGTTTGGACTTCACTAGGTATAGGTTCTTCTTTATTTGAGGAAAAAATAGACCTGCATTTTGGCCTAACAACCAAGGAAAACCCTAGACCTCCCTCTTCCTTTAAGTTCTTCAAAAACTACTCTCCTACCACCATGATGCTAGACCCAAGTTGTTTATCTATACCATCATCCGGTAAGGGACTCATGGTGAAAGAATTCCCATCTTTTGTAATCATGTAAGTGTTTTTATGCCCATCATGTTGGGCTTTCCTATCATACTACCAAGGGTGGCCTAAGAGTAAATGGCAGGCATCCATGGGGGTAACATTACACAATATTTTATCCTTATACTCTCCAATTTGGAATTCTACCCAACATTGTTCATTAACAAGCGCCTGTTGGCCTTCGTTCAACCAAGACACCTTATATGGTGTGGAATGAGGAGTCTTTCAATTTTAACTTTTCAACCATCTCTAAAGATACTATATTATTAGTAGAGCCTGAGTCTACAATTACCTTGCATACCTTCCCATGATATTTGCATGTAGTCCTGAACAAGGACTTTCTTTGTGGTGGATCCTTAGCACTTGGCACCTTAAGAAGTGTTCTCCTCATCATCAAGCTCTCTCCAAATTCAGGATCAGTAGGTCTAGAAGGTGAAGTCACACTTTGAGCATCCTCCTCTTGCACCAATTGGTTTCTCCTATCCCCACTATGATATTTTGAAGCTTGCTTCTCAAGGAACTTGAAGGTTAGGTGTCCAAATTGGTTACAAGAGTAGCATCTCCCAAAGAATGAATTGGAACCTCTTCCATTAGACCTCCTACCTCTGAATCCTCCTCTTGACTCTTGACTTTTTTCCTCTTTTCCACTTGACTCCCCTTGTTTCCTTTGTGATTGGTTTCTACCACCAAAGTTGCCTCTTCCCTTCAAGTTTCTGCCTCTACCCCTTCCTTGTTGCTCCTGCTTTCTTTTCAAATTCTCCTATGCCTTGCATGCTACTTGGAAGCACTCTTCCACTATCTTAAGAGTCACTAGACTCATCTCATCCTGGATTGTAAACCTTAGGCCATTCAAATATCTGGCCACCTTCTCCTTGTCACTCTCTACGTGGCCACACCTCATACTAAGTTTGTGAAACTCCTTATTATAGGTTGCCACATCCATATCCTTTTGTTTTAGGCTTTGCAGCCTCCTAAACAATTGAACTTCATGATCTACAGGAAGAAATTGTGCCTTCAATCTGCTCACCATTTTGTCCCATGAGGTAATCATTTTCTTACCCTCTTTCACTCCTCCTTCATAGTAATTCCACCAAGTCAAAGCAACCCCATTCAATTTAGTTTTGGAAAACTTAACCTTCCTATCTTCTGCCATCTCCTTGTATTCAAAATAGTTGTTCAAGGCATCCACCCACTCTAGTAGTGCCTCAGCATTCATCTTTCCCCCATACATTGGAATTTCCACCTTCACTTCGGTGGCTTATGCTTTTATGGTTTTCAAGGCTTCAATGAACCTTCTCTTTAGGATGCATCTCCTCTTCTAGATGGCTTTCATCTCCACCCTCTACCTCCTATTCTGAGGTGCTCTCTTCCTCAGCATTCACCCTCTTTCTCTCTAAGGCCTCTATCCTATCTCTCAAGGCCTTCATCTCCCTTACAACTTCAGTCCCACCTTTTGGAGGCATCTTCCTTCACTCACCACAACTCACAATATCTCTTCACAACTTTCTCAATTAGAACTTGGATTTGATACCACTCTGATGCAGAGTGAGTAGGGGAAGACCTGATCTTGGTGTCAAATAGTCCCTTTATCTCAGGTCTCTCAAATACTCTTTATGTGGAACCTTCAATTCCACTATTCAAACAAGGAGATAACCCACCATTCAACAAGGGTTCTCAAAGGTAGACATAACTCACTAACTTAATAATGTTTGAAACACTCTTTGCATGACAAAACATGACATATAACCCAAACTTGCAACTAGAACCACTCATTCCCCCATCCCTTCCAAAACAAACCCTAAGGCTTCTTCTAGCCTTGCAACATAAGATAGTCATAATAAACCCTCTCAAACAAGTGTTCCTACAACTAGAAACAACCCAAGACTTGGAAACACCTTCAACATCACACCCATGACTGATCAACACTCACCAATAGGGCTTTGTGTTATAGGAACAACCAATTACTCTCCAATATAGCATTAGGCCTTACTTCCTTGTAGCCCTGTCAACTAGGACAGTCAACAATGAAACTATTTGAAGAAAAGAACCAAACAATTGACACTAGTTTCAGACTCTTTACACAGACCACTTCAAACCCCAAAGACCTTAGGGCAAGACCTTCAACAAAACCAACGCAATGGATCAATATGCAACGCCACAAGGAAGCCTACTTAGACTACTCCAAGCATGAACCAATGTATCCAAGCACACCCCAACTCCCCTCAGCCATGAACATGGTTCCTATAGTATCAACACACCCATTCCAACCTCTTTAAGATACCTTTCTAAATAATTTCCACTTACAACTCATCAAACTCATATTTTTGCACAAAATTAGGCTTGTCACATGAGGATGCCAAGCCTAGGGCTCCCAATAAGTCACTCCAAACTCTCTTCCATTCTCCAAAACCTCTGCAAACATAAAGTACATGATGAACTCTGCCATTCCACAAATAATTGGGCCTTGACCATGAATGAATGGTGAGTTGTAAGCATTTTTGTGATCAAACCCTGATTTTTGAGGGTTTCTGACCACTTCCAGAAAAATGATGATAACTTCCTCTATTCTTTATGGAACTAGACAAAATCACCTCCTAAAGGAATCTATCTCACTTCTCTATCAAACCATGTTAGACTTAGGTCCGTACAGAGAGATCCTTTTCCATACCATGTGAGTTAGCAACAGATTAACACAAAACTAGAAAAAAATAGAGCTTTTCTTATTCAATCTCCTCCAAAATGAACAAAAAAAACCCTTTCCTTGACAAATAGAGGCCTTCTTAAACATTTTCAACCTCCTCCCAATGTCCCTCAACTATTTTTTGAATTAGAGGGCCGTTGGAGGAATAACAAACTCAATTTTAAACCAAGTTGCCTAGTTAAGATAACTTAACACTACACACATAAACCTGACTTCATTCCAAAATCAAAATATGTATAAGACACCTCAAAACCAACCAAAACATCAATTTAACTCCTCTCTATTACCTGGTTGCATCATGGTACTTTGTTTCTTTATTAGGCCTCGATTCTCCAAGTTTATAAGGTGATGAGGAGACCTATTAGAATCATCAAAAACTCATTACAAACATCAAATTACTATTACAAGCCATTGAAAATGGTCCTTTGGACCTTATTACATCCCAAGTAACTTGAAAAGAAAAACACAAATCAACAAATCCCCATGGAGGCATGTAGACCCCAAGGTGCCCCTGCATCATTGGGTTTGCATGTAAATTCTCTTGTTATTTGTGCATGGTGTTGTTATGTGCTTTCATGTTCATATTTGTTAGATTATTATCTAATTGATTTAAGTTTGCTCCAAATTAATTAAAGTCAAGAAAATTGTTTTATAATAACTGATTCAGCCCCCCCCCCTCTCAGTTATCTGAACTATTCAACATACGTACTATTTGTAAGCTTATACACATTTCAAAGACTTCTTTTACATTCAAAACACTAGAAAATATGGTGCCACCTCCATAATCTTGGCACCACAAACATAGCACGGGCTTTGACATATTCCAAAGGTTTCCAAACAACATTTACTTCCTTCAAAAATGTTTACATGGCAATGTAGCACTTGCACATTTTATTTCATGTTTTGACTTGGTCTTATTTAAACTTTAAGTGCTACCTTACATTCCACTAAAAGTTATGTGATGTGTTTTATATGTGCCTCCTTCATTCAAGTGGTTCACTATGTGTTGGTCTTCACTATGGTTTCAAGCGCATATTTTCAACTATGCAAATGCATTAACATCTAGGGTAGTGACCTTTATCCTTCTTGCAATGTGTAACATTAGCTAGATGGACTTCATATTTCATATCACATTGAATACTTAAGATGCATTTCCTTTACATGCTTTAAAAAACACTTTTAATTCTTTATGAAATGTCATTTATATATGCTCTAACTTCTAAATGTTGTTCCCTTTATACTTCTCTTTTATTTTTCCTTATCAAAACATTACTCCATAAACTATGTGCAACATTTTACTTCTATTATGTTGACTTTGATATAAGTCGAGCTTTCACAATTATATATTGTGCCAATAGCACTTTGTAAATGCACTTACAAGCATTACATATACATATACATACATGCATACATACATACATACATACATACATACATACATACATACATACATACATATATACATACATACATACATACATATATATATATATACATATACATATTATCACATATACAAGATTATAGAATGCATCAATTACCAAGTGATATAGCTATAAATATATTACTATATATATGCATATTAAATTCTCTTATCAATATTTTAATATATTAACAATTATATATATATATATATTATCATTTTAGTACCCTTAATATACTCATGCATTTATACATATATAAACATATATCAAAATAAATATAGCTATATATATAAATATATATACATGTATTAATATATGTGTATATATATTCATATTTACATTAATGTAATCATATATACAAATATATTAGTATATATAATATCTATATATATATAACGCTATTTCAATATTCATATATATTCAAGTATTCATCAATTAACATATAATTACGAACATACAAAGAAGAACTTCTACTCAACACAAAGAATCAATCACACAACCCCAAACTATAATTGAAGGTTACCTACCTAATTTCATTAACTAACTCAAGTAGACCAACTAGGGTGTAAATATGTGTGCATGCTCAGTTAGGCTAAATTAAGGGTTACCAGACCAAGATCCTCTCCTAATTGATACTCTCCCTCTCTTCTGGATATTTGAACATATTCCTGTATTCAGCTTAATACATCACAAAGGTAGTTATCCATTCACATAAAATGCATTAGTATCATAAATCATTTGCATCATCCAAGCATTAAAGTAATCACATTGCAATACATATCCATTCGTTGCATTTTCCATCAATATACAATATTATCATTCCTTCAAAATCAATAACATCATAATACATATTTAGTATTTCATTCACCTATTGATTATATTAAATTCACAATCTACATTTATCATAATTTTTACTCACAACGTAAAAGTAACCTGGTAACTATAAAATGGGGTTTAACAAAAACTTAGAGATAAACTCCTAGATGACAATGACCAACACAAACTTGAGTATGTAAATGTGGAGGCTAAATGACTGGATGTATGGAAGGATTACCCTAACTTAGGTGATGAACATGAATGGGTAAGGTATTTCTCGAGAATAATTCATGACAAATTATTTACCTTGACAAACCTTATAGGATAATGAAGGAAGCAATTAGGGTTGTTAGTGGTTTACGCTATATCAGATTAGTTCTGATAATGAAGGCCATAAAAAATATGAGGGTTATAGAATTTTCTAGAGAAAAATTTGATAAAAGGACCTTGAGTATTAATGACATAACAAATCTAGGGGGTTGATATGGCTCTATGGGTATTTCTTACGAGGTTTATTATCCAAATAAAGAGGGATCTTCCACTAGTACCATAATTCATACTACCTACTAGATGGTGAAGGAGGGAAAATACTTTGACCTCTACAAGGTCATGAGAGAGTAGCTATTGGATAATTTAAAGAGAACAAAGTAAACTAGTTACAACTTCATATATGGCACTCTCATCATTTACCTTTTCATTTTACTTCTTTAACGAATTACTTGGTTTTAAGGGTAATTTCTAGAAACAACGCATTTATGTTGTTGTATAAATTAAGAATCATAAAAGAAGTTTTGCTAATAAAATGATCTGCAACACATTGTACTGGGGACTCTTCAAAACCCTACAAATTGAAATGCAAACTATAGATAGAATCACTTCTAGCATTGTACAAAGGTACAATGGAAAAATTACTTTTTTGGTCGATAAAGACTACACCTACATGGAAGCTATACAGCCAAGAACAACTTGGATTCCAAAATTGTCTTATGAGGTCTCCGCAGAGGAGATAAAAACCTATGTTGACATTCTTCTCAGCAAGCCCAAATACAAAACTATAAAGGTTTGGAACCTTTGATGAGATAATGAATAAGATGCATAAATGAAGTGCAAAAGAACATCTCAACAAACAAAAATATGAATTGCATAAGAAATGGGTTATTCCACCAAAGCCCACATCTAAAGCCCCTATGGAGGATCCTCAACCTAATCCTCCAATTTCCCAAGGACCTAAAAGGACTAGTAGGTCCACATCTACTGCAACTACTTTGAAATCCTTTAGATCTACACAAACTGCCTCTATAAGAAGAGTTGCTTTTGAAACATTGGTAAAGATGAAGACTGCTAGAAGATGCATTCTAGGCCTAAGAAACCCATCAAGAGGAAAAAGAATTAGAATATGGATCTTGAAGAGGAAGGAGAAGAACGAGAGGAAGGAACCTCCAAACTAAAGAGAAAAGAAAGTAAGACCAAATAAACTTCTCTAGTGGTACCCATGCATGAGCCTCTCCAATTAAAGGCAATCTTTAATGGGATTGTAAGTCATGAAATGCTATAGGAAACAAATAAGCTTCATCCAGATTGCCTCCTATGGATCAAAATAATATTGAGAAGGAAATAGTCATGTACATGATCAAATACAATTTTCCTCTTAGTGACATCATTAAAAGGGCTCCAAAAAGTCTCACTCAGACTCTAAGGAAGAAAAGAGAGAAATCCATATAAATAGATGAAGAGTTGAGACAAAAAGCTATTGAAAAAGTTGGATCCTTTGTCTCTCAAGAGGAGAAAGGAAAAATATCTCAAAATCAAGTTCAAGAATTAAGGAAAAATCATAGGGTGGATACACTTATGAGCATGGAAAAGGAGGATAGAGACAAAATACAAATGGAGATTAAGGAAGTGACAAATAAAATTCTTGAAGAAGTGAAAGAAGTAGAGAATGTGGAGCAACCACATATGTCTCATCCCCACTCTAACATCACTGATCAACAAATCTCACAAGAGGAGGTAGAAGAGAAATTTAAACAAGATAAAGAAAATGCTTCTCCTAATCATGATGGTGTGTAAAATAGTCCTCTCTGGCCATATAATATTGATCAATGGGATCAACATATGGAGAAAGATACACTAATTTCTGGAGAAAGTGCAAAAGACAATCCAAGGGCCTCTTCATCTACCTCTCTTATTAAATCCATCAAGGAGTTTCTGACATAACATAAATAAATTCAGCCTATAATTGCTTTTCAACTGCTATAACTACCAATGTTTGATGGCCAAGTTAACTTGTTTAGTATTCCACCTCTTTAGAAAATGAAACTTGGTGACATATTTCACTCCTCCACAAGGGAAGAGATATTACAGTAGTAGGTAGAAGGTAGTAAAAGCTTGCTAGAGGCCATCAAAACTCTCTCAACAATTAAAACTATTAATAGATTCATTCAAAGAACATTCTTCCTATCATGAGAAGCAAGATGAGATGAAAATTAACAATAATAGATTGTTTGAAGCCTCTAAAAAATGTGCAAAGGCACATGAAAAATTGTAAGCATAAAATACATTCAAAAATGTAAGGAGGAAGCAAAGGTATTATACCTTTTTTTCTGCTTACAATGACCTACAACCACAAAGAATCTTAAGGCTCTAATAAATGCAATGAAAGTGTTGATCACAAGTGCGGCTTCCACATATGATCTGGTGTAGTATAATGATGGTTCCATAAGGGAACACATAGAGAAATTACACTCCTAGAGACAACAAGTAAAATATCAAAGGGAGAAAATTAAAGGTTAGGTAAAACATTTGTGGGAGGCAGTGAGCTTGAGGTTAGCCTCACTAACTAGGCTTCTAGCAAAATAAAATGGTGTTGCATAGAAGAATCATGCACCATCTTCTTTAGAAGAATCATAAGACATTTATGTGCAACTAGTAAGTCAAGTCCAGATCCTGACCTCTACAAAGAAACAATGGGATAGCACCTTGACTTAGTTGAAGTCAATTTACAAGAATATATTTGCATCTAGTTAAAACTAAGTATGTCTTAGTACAATACACAATTTTGTGACTATTTTTTTGAATACATTGTAGTATATAGAAGATAATACTATGATGAAGTGTGTAATTTTACATAAATTGGCCACCACACCAATGTATATGGTAAGAGAGTTGAAGAACATAACCATTTTTCTATAGGTATATTCTTTTTGGACTAATCAATGTTATCTTTCATGTGAAGTTTACTAATTTTGATATGTACAAAAGTAGGCCGCTAACCTTTTCCCTTGATGTAAAAGGGGGGGGATAAAATGGAACATTTGGTAAGTGTTGCCATCAATGATAAAGGGGAGATTGTTGCAAATGTGTTTTCAATTTGCTATCAGAGTAACTACAAGTAGGTGTAATTTAAACCTTCAAGGGGGATAATCTGCATCATCTTCTAAATTTTATTATAACCTCTTGGATCATCTAAAAAAATCCTAACACAAATATCCATCCTAGAGCTCCTAAAAATACCCCCTACACAAGGAAATTCTTGAAAAGGCCCTTCAATATTCTTTCATACCAAAGACATAGATATTGCTCAAATGCAATTAATGGTTGGACACATTTTAGCTCCTCATCATTTGGATTTTACCAAAAAAGACCTTCCTTCTACAAATCCATATTATAATGAGGGCTTGTACCTAGAGTCTTCATTCATAAGCGTAGATTCAAAAGAGTCATGATTGATGGTGGAGTATTTCTAACATTTGTACCTGTTATCTAGTAAAACAATTAGGATATTTTGATGGTGTCACTGATTCCCAAAAGAGAATCACTATAAAATGTTATGATGATGTTGACCATGAGTCTAAAGGAACAAAAAAAATTCCCAATTCTGCAAGTTGGCCTCACTATAGTGTATCATTTTTTAGGTCTTGGATCTTGATCTTCGATATAACATCCTTCTTGGTCATCCATGGATACATGCCTTGCAATTCATTCCCTCTACATATCATCAATTCCTAAAGTTTCCCCATGAGGGTATCACAATCACTATTCCTGAAGATCCTCACCCTTTTTAATATTTCAAAACCTTGGAAGAAAAATTATTATCAACCCATCCAAGTGCCTAACAATGAAGAAGCTCCATCCTCTTCATCTTACAGAGATCCATCCACCTTATCATCATCTAATTCTAATTCATACACTACCCCTCTCGAGAACAAGTTTTAATTTAATGACAAGTGGTTAGGAGAATATAACATGAATAAATTTTTTTTTGTGGGCCAACTTCCACTTTCACTTTAAAAATATGGTAGACCTAAATCTATGCAAGATATATCAATTGTGGTTATCAAATCTAAATCTACCACATTCTTGTAGTGAGGTGAGTTGGGAAAGGTGTTGGTATGTGGAAATTGATCATTCCAATATTATACACTCTTTATATATCTTCGTTGGGGTTCGAGAGCAACAACCCTTGATAGCGGGGGTTCAGGGGTGCAACCCCTAAATTTTTTTTCCATTTTTACTTGTAAAACCCTAATTCTAGAAGCTTACAAAAAGCTTGTTATAAGTAGTTGGGATGTAAGTTATGGCATGATATTCGTGATATATTATAATTTTTTTTGCAGTAGATAATAAAATCATTGGATGGTTGAGTTTCTATGGATGTAGCCCATATTGGGTGAACCACGTTAAAATTATGTGTTGATCTATTTTGTGTTATTCTTCATTGTTATTTCTGGGTTATGTAATTTTCATATAATTGTTAATGTTTATTGCTTTGATATGCCTGAATTCTAACAACTGGTATCAAAGCCACAAGTATTTTGATCGATTGGCAAGAAACTTCTAGATTTGAGTGGGAGCAATGGAAGAAGGAAAATTCAAGGTTGAAAAGTTCAACAGCTAGAATTATCAATTATGGAAGATGGAGATGGAAGATTATTCATATCAAAAGGATCTATGGCTACTATTGCAAGGAAAAGCAAGAAAGATGCTACAATGTCTAAAGGAATGGGAGATTCTAGATAGAAATTCATTGGGAACCATTTGGTTGTGCCTGGCACCATTTGTGGTGTTCAATATAATAGAAGCAAAGACAACAAAGGATCTGATGGAAGCTTTGGCTAAACTGTATGAAAAACCCGCATCCTCAAATAAGGTATTTCTCATCAAGCACTTGTTTAATCTGAAAATGATTAAAGCTGGATTTGTGACAGATCATTTAAATGAGCTTAATATGATTACCAGTAAGTTAGCTTCTGTAAAAGTGAATTTTGATGAAGAGGTGAAGGAACTCTTGGTTTTATGTTCTTTGCTAGAAAGCTGGAATAGCTTGGTAATTGCTATAAGTAACTATCTCTGGTTCAAATACATTGAAATTTGATGATGTTGTTGGTGTTATCCTTAGCAAGGAAATGCAACAGAAAAGAATAGGTGAGAGTTCAATATCAGGTAATGCTTTGACTGTAGAGAACAAGGGAAGAACAAAAGAGAGAGGAAAGCCCAATAAATTGTGGGAAGCCACAAGGGAAGTCAAAGAAAGGAATATCTAAATCTAAAGGAAGAATGGATTGTTGGCACTGTGAAAAGCTAGGACACTTGAAGAAGGATTATTGGTCTCGAAAGGGAAAACAAGGATATGGACAACATGATGACAGTAAGGAAGCTAATGTTGTGTGATCCCACAATACTGGCTTACAATTTTTGGCCAAACTAGATATTGAATTGAATTTTTTTAACTAAATATTCACTTTCAGGCACCTATAGCAGCTAAATCATGAGGAATTTGAAGATTATGCAAAGTAGTGATTTGTGACATTTTTTCTATAGATTCTAAATATATTTTTTTCAAAATTTTTGGAATCATATTGCACTTCTTTTTCCATCTCCTTCAAAAACTAGTTTTTAACAATAAACACTATTTTTAAAGAATGATGTTATTGGCTAACACAACTTTTTTTCTATAAAGGATAAAATTCCAATTTTTTCGAATTTAGATTCCTAACTATGATATCTAATGCATGGAATTGGTTTCATAGAATTTCATTAAATATTTTTTCTTAATTAAGTTTCAAAGTCAAACCAACTATAATTTAGACATGATTTACTGGCTAAAACATTTTTTTTTTGTATGTATCGAAATTCAATTTTATTTGTTTTGTTGGATCAAGGACATCAATATGTAGTGCATAGATATTTTTCAAAAAAAAATTCAATAATCTACTATTTTTCCACATGTGAAGAATAGAGAACTTGATTTTCGGTGAAAAACCTACATTCACAAGAATAAAAAATAAATATAATAATCAAATTAAATTTATTTAAAATTATACTTTTTGGGAAGCTTATAATAAGGACTACATACATACAAAAATAAAATTAAATGAATTCATTTGATGCCCCAAAAGGTAAATCAAAAGTGATTTTTTATCAGCATTTTGATAGGTGTAAAGGAGACTCGATTATAGGTACATGGTTTAAAACTAGGTAGATTATATCCAAAGGGGTTTGATCTAAGGTGGTTTGATCAGAACCTCTTCAATTGTAATCCTTTAAATGGAAATTTTCAAGGCTTAAATCATTATATTTTCTAAAAATATGTGATTTCAGCAAAAATTAGGACCTCCCAAAAAGTGTAAACCACTATTGTGGGATCACCCTGCAAGTAATAAATTACAGGATGCTTTAATTTTGTGTTTAGATAATGCTAATAATTCCTAGGTAATAGATTCAAGGGCTTAATTTCATGCCACACCCCATAGGAAATATTTTGTAGATTATGTTCAAGGTGATTTGGATAGGTATATTTGGGTGATGATGAACCCTACCAGATTGTTGGAAAAGGAAAGATAAAAATCAAGTTGTAGAATGGAAATGAATGGTTGCTATAGGAGGTAAGGCATGTTCCAAATTTGAGAAGGAATTTAATTTCTTCAAGACAACTGGGTAGTGAAGGCTGCATAGTTACCTTTTTAAATAAAGTCTAGAAGGTCACTAAAGGTGCATTAGTAGTAGCTAAAGGTGAAGAGGTAGGCACATTGTATTTGTGTACTGGTTATACTTATTCTATACCTTAACTACTACTAAGATAGTTATAGCACTTGCTACATGGACATAAAAAAACTTGTGACACCATAGAATTGGGCACATGAGTGAGAAAGGGATGAAGATCCTTCACTCTAGAAAGTCACTACCAAGTCTAAAGGAGATTAACTTGGAGTTTTACAAAAATTATGTTTATGGAAAACATAAAAGAGTTCAATTTCTCAAATCTGGGAAAGAGAAAAAGAGTGAGAAATTAGAGCTTGTGCATTAAGATGTATGGGGACCAGCTCAAGTATCTTCTCTTGGTGGCTCTTTCTATTATGTTACTTTTATTGATGATGCAACTAGGAAAACTTGGGTGTATTTCCTAAAACAAAAATCAAAAGTATTTGAAACTTTTAAAAAGTGGAAATATTTGGTTGAGAATGAGATAGGAAAAAAATTGAAGTGTCTCAGATTTGATAATGGAGCCGATTATTGCAGCAAATAATTTGAAAATTATTGTTCATACAATGTAATCTATAGGCAAAAAATGGTTCCTGGAACCCCACAAGAAAATGGTGTGTTTGAGAGAGTGAATAGGACCATTATGGAGAATGTAAGGAGCATGAGATTACGTGATGGACTACCCTACCATTATGGGTAGATGTTGTACATACCACTATTTATTTAATAAATAGGGGACCGTCAAACCCTTTGGATGGTGGCATTCTAGAGGAGGCACTGATGGGTAAAACGGTAAACTATTCATTTCTGAAAACCTTTGGTTATGAATCTTTTGTCCATGTTGATATTGAAAATAGAACCAAGCTTGAGGTTAATTATAAAAAAATGTACCTTTATTGGATATGGAGTAGATGAATTTGGTTATTGGTTATGGGATTATGAAAATCAAAAAATCATTAGGAGCAGAGATGTTATATTCACTGAGAAGGTCATGTATAAGGACCAGCTACAGGAAAAGAAGCATGAACATTCCAAAAAGGAATATGTGGTGTTGGATGAGATTCTAGAAAATAAAATGCTAGTGGTACCTAATGCTTGGAAACAAGAAGTTATCCCACAGACTCCTACAAGTGTTAGATGTTCTACAAGGATAACTAGACCTACAAAAAGATTTTATCCAGTGTTATATTCTATATTATTAACTAAATTTGGTGAAGCTGAAGGTTATGAAGAAGCAATGCAGTTAGATACTAAAAAGTAGTGGGAGTTACGCATGAAAGAGAAATTGATTCCTTGCTATAGAATCAAACTTGGGACTTAGTCCAATTTCTTGCAAGTAAAAGAGAATTTCCAATAAATGGGTTTACAAGTTGAAGGATGAAGATGGAGGTAAGAAAAGATATAAGGCCAAACTTGTGGTAAAAGGATTTACATAGAAAAAGGGTAATGATTTTGATGAAACATTTTCTCTAGTTGTAAAGATGACTTCTATTAGAAGTATTCTAAGTCTTGTGGCTATGGAAGACTTGCATCTTGAACAACTAGATGTGAAAACAACATTTCTCCATGGCGATTTAGAAGAGGAAATATGCATGTAGCAACCACAAGGATATGAGGTCAAGGGTAAGGATGAATTTGTGTGCAGGTTAAAGAAGAGTTTGTATGGCCTGAAGCAAGCACCTTGGCAATGGTATTTGAAATTTGATAGTTTTATGGCTAAACAAGGTTACAAAAGATGTCATTCTAATTATTGTGTTTATTTTAAGAAATTGGATAATGGTAGCTATATTATCATGTTACTTCATGTTGATGACATGCTTGTTGTTAGGTCTAACATGAAGCATGTTAATGAAATTAAGCAAAAATTAACAAATTCATTTACTATGAAGGATTTGGGTGTAGAAAAACAAGTCCTTTGTATGAGGATCACACGGGACAGGACAAACAAAAAATTATTTTTATCTCAAAGTGAGTATGTAGAGAAGGTTTTGAAAAGGTTTAACATGCAGAATGCAAAAGCAATTAGAACATATTTTCCTAGTCATTTTAAGTTGACTAAGTAGATGTGTCCAAAGACACAAGAGGAGGAATAAAAAATGTCTAAGATACCATATGCATCAATAGTTGGTAGCTTGATATATGTAATGGTATGCACAAGGATAGAAATTGGACATGTAGTGAGAGTTGTGAGCAAGTATATGAGCAATCTAGGAATGGAACATTAGAATGCGGTAAAATAGATTCTCTAATATTTAAGAGGTACTACTTCAAAGAAACTATGTTTTGGAGGAAAAAATTATGCTTTAAAAGGATATGTTGACTCTGATTTGGAAAGTGATATTGATAGTAGGAGGAGTACTAGAGGGTATGTTTTTACTGTAGGAGGTACTACAGTCAGTTGGATTTCAACACTGCAAAAGGTTGTTGTGATTTCAACCACTAAAGTTGATTCTATTGCTTCTACGAAAGCTAGCAAGGAGATGATTTGGTTACAATATTTTCTAGAGGAATTGGGAAAACAACAAGAAGATATCCCTTTGTACACTGATAGCTAGAGTGTCATTCATCTTGCTAATAATTCAGATTTTCATTTGAAAACTAAGCACATACAACTCAGATACCACTTCATCCTATCAGTTTTGGAAGATGGACAGTTGAAGCTAGAGAAATTTCACACAAGTGAGAATCCTGTAGATATGTTCACAAAGGCACTTACATGAGAGAAACTAATTTCCTCCTCAGCTTTTGTTGGCCTTCACAACTGATAATGGTGGACTTAAGAAACTAGCTAGACCTATAATCTAGTGGGAGTTGCAAGTGCGGTAGTGTCGTCCAGGATCGGTCTCCAAGTGGGAGATTGTTTGGTGTGGAGCCCGATCAGTATCCAAGTGGGAGATTGTTGGTATGTGGCGACTGATCATGCAAATATTCTACACTCTTTACATATCCTCATTTTGATTTGGGGGTGAAAACCCTCAAAAGTAGGGGTTCAAGGGCGGCAACCCCCAAAAGCAAGTGTTCGGGGCGTAGCCCCTGAATTTTTTCCCCCTTTTTTCCCATAAAACCCTAATTCTAGAAGCTTCCAAAAAGCTTGTTATAACCGGTTGGGATGTAAGCTATGGAATGGTATTTGTGATATTATAATTTTTTTTGCATTGGATAATAAAATCATTGGATGGATGAGTTTCTATGGATGTAGCCCATATTGGGTGAACCACATTAAAATTTTGTGTTGATCTCTTTTGTGTTATTCTTCATTACTTTTTCTAGGTTATTTAACCTGCATATAATTGTTAATGTTTATTGCTCTGATATGCCTGAATCCTAACAAAAGGAAAACATTGAAGAAAATGTCTCAACATGGCTATACAAGGATGATGAACTACATGTGCCTATCCTACCTATGGAAAGCTATTCTAAAGGCCTTCAGATAACTAAGAACATGGGTTATCAAGGTAAAGGCTTAGGTCATCATGAACAAGGAATCATAGAAGCCATATCTATCAAAAGAAGAAATAATGATGAGGTACTTAGATATGTTGCAAGAATGGAAAGATTGAAGGTGTTTTCATTGATGTCAACCGGTCAGTTGGTTTTCTACTAGCTATTTTTGGTTGTATATGTCAAGGATAATGAAAAAATTGTAATAAAGATATGTTGCAGGTGTTTTATGGTTGCTCCAATTTTTGGTCCAGATTTTCTCATGTGGTTGTGCAGTTTAGATATGTTGTTCATGGTTGTGAGAAGGTGTTATATTCATATTCTTGGTTGTTGGTTTTTTGTATAGTGCAAATTGTGTTCACCAGTTGTGAACTATGGTTCTCTATGTGGTTCTGATTAAGGTCTAAGATAAATGGTGTTGGTCCAAATTTCTCTTTGATGAAGTCTTATATTGTATGGTTCTAAAGCTGAGCTGCACTGATTGTGTTGAAGTTAATTTCGGCATTTGGAAAGTTCATGCTTAATGGTTCTATGTGTTTTACATTGGTGTGGCTGACCTTGTGTGAAATACTACTTTCAAGAATGATGAAGCATGTTGGATCTTTTTGGGTCCCTATGAAGTGTTTTTTTGGGTTGCCCTCATTCTAATTCAACACTAGGATTTTTTGGTGCTGACCAAATTTGAATTTTGATTTGGATAGCTGACTTTGGATATGTTTCAAAGTTAAAGATGGTATAAATACAAGATGAGTTAGTAATGGAAAATATACAAGAGTGAAGAAGTGTGAAAAGAGAAAAGAGAAAGTGTAGTTTTTTGCGACATTGATTCTATTCAGTAAGACTATGTGTTGAGAGTGTGAGAGATCAGTACAAAGCTTAATGTTAAGATTCTAGATGCAGTGAGCAGAAGGAAAACTCTATCATTCATGCAATTTGATCGATTGATTATGGTGGAATTCTTTGTTGCATTGGGATTGTAGTCTCTTTGTAACAAGTCTTCTTTGTCTTCTTTGTATCTTTGTGGCAGTGAGCCCTCCGGGCTATAGCCCTATTAGACAGTGAGTCCTTGTTTTAGGTACTGAGCCTTTTTGTAATCGATTTTGATATTCTCTATAGTGTGAGTTAATCCTCACTATGGTTTTTCCCTCATTGGGTTTTCCACGTAAATCTTGTGTTATTGTGTGTATGTGTTGGATTTGAGTTTCTACATTGGAATTTGATGATTAATCATTTAAGTAGTATTAAGTATTAGTTCCAGTGATTGAATTAAAGGTTTAATTCTATGACAACTAATTCATCCCCCCCTCTCAGTTGTCCTATTCAAAAATTGGTATCAAATTGCAAGCTTCTTTAGTGAAGATCTTAACCACTAGAGGAGGGTTTGAGATGGCTGGAAAAATGGTTTTTGATTATCCAAGGTTTGATGGAACTAACTATGGTATCTAGAAATTATTGATGGAAGAATATTTGGAGTATTATGGATATGATGGGGATAAAGCTTACAAAAATCCTTACACTCCTCCTACTAATGGTCTGATTACACCTGGAGAGATCAAAGCACATGAAGCGAATAATACGATGAAGTTCATCTTGAAGAATAGTTTGGTACATTCCAAGTTGATTAAGGTTCAGAACTTGATGTTAGTTTTAGGATCAGATTTGAAATAAGCAGAAACACATAAATACAATAGTACATGAACAATAGAACACAACATATATCCTAGGAAAACCCTCCTCGAGGGAGAAAAACCCAACCACAATATATCACTTATATATTGAATTGAATGAGGAGAAAATACGCTTTACAACTTGGCCAAACACTAGGCTAGTCAGATGTAATAAATGTAGCACCTCTCTTAGATGCAAGATATACACAATATTGATCTGCACTAAGCAATAAGATAATCTGTTGTAGAACAAAATCCTTGATGCAATGTGTATGCCTTGAGAAGAATAATCAATCTCCTTTTAAGTGTGAACTTATCTTTAGAATAATCAAAATTGATGATGTAAGAATGAGCATTGCCTTCTTTATATACAAGGTAAGGTGCCTCTTCACAAGCAAGGAAACTCTTCACAAGGGTCGGCCTCATCCAAGAAATATAAATATAAAATATAATTTTCAATATGTAGGCCGCCTACCTTTAATTAAGGAGAAAATATCTCCTGAAGCTACCAAACACTAACACTCCCTCTTAGCTAGGGATTTTCTAGATATCTATGTCATGGAGTCTCTCAACATGATGCCCAAAATGGACACCCATTTGTGGAAATCACAAAGGTTCATCACAGAGTCTCTCAACGTGATGTCATCATGGAGTCTCTCAACATGACGTCCACCATGGCTACTCCCATGTGTGGAAAGAAACACATGTACAAGTTCCCATCATGAAGTCTCTCAACATGATGTCGTCATGGATTCTCTGAACATGACGTCCACCATGGCTACTCCCATGTGTGGAAAAACACAAGTACAAAGGGTTCATCACGGAGTCTCTCAACATGATGTCTTCATGGAGTCTCTAAACATGACATCCACCATGGCTACTCCCATGTGTGGAAAGAACCACATCTTCATCTTAGAGATGGACAAGGGCTTGCACCTCATATTTCTTTGTCTCAGAGAAGTATACACTACAAGGGATTTCACCTCATATTTCTTTGTCTCGGAGAAATATACACTACAAGGGCTTTCACCTCATATTTCTCTGTCTCAGAGAAATATAAACTAACAAGGGATTTCACCTCATACTTCTTCACCACAGAGAAATGTACACTAACAAGGGCTTTCACCTCATACTTCTCTGTCACAGAGAAATATACACTAACAAGGGCTTTCACCTCATACTTCTCTGTCATAGATAAATATACATTTCAACATATCTTTATGATGATGTGACTCCCTTTGAAGCTCCAAGTACTTACATCAACCTCCTGACCTCCTCATCCAAGGTTGTCTCTGCTATTTTTCCAGACTCCCTCTGAATGATATTTCCTCCTCTTCAAAGAAACTAATTGCAATGACAATCTGTATGGGTTCTTCCTCTTCAAGAGATGTCTCTAGCCACCAACTCAGACCCATGGCTGCAAGCTATGTCTCCATTCTTCAGCCTACATGAATTCCTTATAGGATGCATCAAGCTCTTTCTCCCTTGAATGCAATCTCTCATCATCCTTATGCTCCTTGGTCCATCCTAAAAACATTTTAGAGAGATTAATAATAGTTCATGGATCAATTTACAAACCACTACATGAAGCATACACAATGTTAATGCATGAATTAACTACACAAAATTCATGGTCATTATTAAAAATACTTATCTCCTTTATTGTGATGCTCTTTTCACTTCATCTTCATCCGCTCACTCTATATGCCTTGAATGGTATTTGACCCAATATAAAAGCCAGGAACATTTAATGAATAAGTTGCTTCCTTCTATGATGATTAATCACCCGATGCATCAAATCAATTATTTTTTATTTTATTTATTTATTTTATTTTCCATATGCCTATGAGTCCATTTTAATTTTGGATTTCCTTTGAAAAACTCTATTTTAATAAATGTGGATGTAGTTCTCTTTTAATGGCAATCTCCTCTCGGTCATTTTTCTCCGAGTTGCATATCGTTTCTTTTATACATGATGATTGTTCATATTATATTCTTGCCATGTTTTCTTCTCCATATAACATGGACCCTTCACTGAAAACATTTTCCATGCTAGCTCATCTTTTTGGCTTGTTCAATTCTTCATAAAGAAACGACTCCAAGAAATATTATATAGCCTTCAATTTCCTTTCGGAAATAGTGTTAGGAATAACATTTCTTGCTTATATCAATTCTTCTAGGGAGAGCGACGGCGATGGGCTTGCTATGAAGAAATAGAAAACTCCATGAAACTATGATCTTTTTGCAAAATTCCCTAAATACACGACTCTTCATATAGAATTTTTTGATTGTGTTATGTAACGACATCTTAAAGTTTCTCCCATTTAATCACTATCAAAATCCCCTAAGTCCTGAATAACTATCATTGGATATGTTAGATAACCACAATCTAGATGGCGTGGGATGTTGAGTCACGTGAGATTCCTCTGATGTATATAGCCACACCAAATACGATGTGCAAACAAATATGGATGTGGAGTCTCCTTGGAAAGTGCCTTCGAGGATTCCTGATAGCTAATGTTACTCTATTGCTAATGTCGGGAAATATATTGTAAGTGTGTGGCCCAAACGGTTCCCTCCCAATTTGTCACAACAGGAACTTGGCCACGGGAGATATGATTTTTCTTCTTCTCCACATAATTTAAAAAGTTTGGCCTTCTCAGTTCTGTTAGATAGCATATGATCCCTGCTTAGGATTTGAATGCTATGGTCGATCACATTGATAAATATTATGTCGACAATGATCAACGTTTTCCCCTTCCATCACCAAAGATGAAGAGTCGGGCAAAATATGAATGAGCACCCCCTACTCAAGACTTGTATCATACTTTAGGTATGGGACTTGTGAATTCTCCCTCTATTATGAATATATCCAATAACGAACTCAAGTGTGCTGTTAGCCCTAAAGATTAATTTTGGCTGTGATTCATATATCCGCTATGGAAAAGCAAGTGAAAATTGTCCTCAAGCCACTCTTGTGATTGGATGTTTCCCATAAACACCATCTGAATGCAATCCCGACAAGGTTTCGACCAACCGTTAATAATCCCCAATAATTTTGCTCGACAAAATTCAGTTATCCGATGATAAATATTATTGCCAAATATTTTCCACAAGATCTGGTGAATGACCACATATGCAAGCGAAAACATTGTGTCTCCTCTACATGCTAGTCCAGAGACTACGTAAGATTCAATGCCTTCCAAAAAATGAACTTCATGGAGAATCTGCTAAATTAAATATGATCGAATCTCTTGAACCCACTCTGATACCATGTTAATTTTAGGATTAGATTTGAAATAAGCATAAACATAGAAATAAAACAACACATGAACAATAGAACACAACATATATCCTGGGAAAACCCTCCTTCTTGAGGGAGAAAAACCCAGCCACAATATATCACTTATATATTGAATTGAATGAGCAACAAATCTACTTTACAACTTAGCCAAACACTAGGCCAGTCAGATGTAATAAATGTAGCACCTCTCTTAGATGCAAGATATACACAATATCGATCTTCACTAAGCAATAGGATAATCTGTTGTAGAATGAACTCCTTGATGCAATGTGTATGCCTTGAGAAGAATAATCGATCTCCTTTGAAGTGCGAACTTGTCTTTAGAATAATAATAATTGATGATGTAAGAATGAGAATTGCCTTCTTTATATACAAGGTAAGGTGCCTCTTTACAAGGAAGGTGACTCTTCACAAGGGTCGGCCTCATCCAAGAAATATAAATATAAAATATAATTTGCAATATGTAGGCTGCATGCCTTTAATTAAGGAGAAAATATCTCCTAATGCTACCAAACACTAACACTTGAAAATGGATAAAGGAGTTTGGGATGCTTTGGAAAGAGTGCATGATGGTGATGAAAGAGTTAGAGAAGTGAAATTACAGAACTTGGAAACACAGTTTGATCTCCTACATATGTCTGAAGATGAGAATATTAAAACTTATGTACAGAGATTGGATGAGATAGTGGCTTAAATGAGAGGACTTGGTGCTACTATAGATGAAGACAGGATTGTAAAGAAGATTCTCAAAACTCTTCTTGATGCTTACAGTGAGAAAGTGAGTGCTATTGAGCATAATGTAGATTATAAGACTTGTACTAAGATCTGCTATTGGGATTTTTAATATCTTATGAGATGAGGAAGACGAGTCTAAGGAATGGGTGCAAATTAGAGATTCCTTTTAAAGCTAAAAAAGTTGAAGATCCAAATGAAGAAAACTTTGATGAAATAGAAGCCAACTTTGTAAGAAGAATGAAGAAATACTTCGGTAAGTATGAAGGAAAGTTTCCCTTTATGCTTTAGTTGTGGAGAAATAGGTCATTATGTTGTGATGTGTCCAGAAAGAGCTAAATGAAATAAACAAAGATGTGAGAAAGAAAAGAAAGGGAAGAAGATCAACATAGTTTATTATGTGAATGAGAATGCTAGTATATCTGATGAGGATTCAGAATATGAAGTTCTTGATGACTATGAATGCTTGTTCTTGGCGATTAAGGATGAACCTACTTTTGCTAATTCTTTAAGATAGGTAAAAGAAATCCCTCTAGAGAAGGAAAAAAATGAAGGTATGATTATCTATGCCCTACATGCTAAACAAGAAAATAATTTTCGGGTAGTTGATAGTGGTTGTTCACATCACATGACTGGTCATAAGAGTTTTTTAAGATTGAAAAATATGATGGAGGCTTGGTTATGTTTGGAGATGATACTGGTGCTAAAATATGTGGGATATGTTTAGTAAGTTTTGATGGCAAGCATCATATTGAGTATGTCTACTATGTTAAGGGTTTAAGGCATAATTTGTTGAGTGTTGGTCAGATGTGTAGAAAAGGATATGATCTTGTGTTTAAGGATGAAAGATGTGAGATCCGAAAAGGATCTGGAACATTGATTTTTATAGGAAAGAACTATCAAGGGAATATCTATCAACTTAAGGGTGTTGAAGGACAATATTTTATGACTCAGATTAATGATTGTTGGTTATGGCATAAGAGAATGTGTCACATGAATTTTGATAACCTGGCAAGGATCAGTTTTTTTCAGATTGTGGGAGATTTACCAAGAATTACAAAGCTTGTTAATTCTATTTGTAGGAATTGTTAGTTTGGAATGCAAGCAAGAAATCATTACAGATCGAAGGAATAGACCACTACTAGACTACTGGATTTAGTTCATATAGATCTTTGTGGTCCTATGAGAGTAAGAAGTCTACTTGGTGAAAGGTACTTTATGCTTTTAATTCATGATTATTCTAGATATACATGGGTTACATTTCTTAGAGAGAAATCAGATGCATTAGATAGATTCAAGGCATTCAAAGCTATGGTTGAAAATGAAGTGAATTTGAAGATAAAATTCTTAAGATCTAACAGAGGTGGAGAATTCACCTCCCATGAGTTTAAAATGTTTTTTGAAGTGCATGGAATAAAGAGACAGTTATTTTCCCTTAGAACTCCTCAGCAAAATGGAGTTGTTGAAAGGAAAAAAATAATAGTTCAAGTGGCTACTAGATCAATGATCACTGAGGTTGGTTTACCAGAAGTTTACTAGAAAGAAGCTAATCATATTGTTGTTTATGTATTCAATTAAGTTCAAGCAAGAGAAAATAGTACAAAGACTCCCTACAAGCTATGGCATGGAAGAATTCCTACTATTAAATATTTCAAAGTATTTGGAAGTAAATGTTATATCAGAAGAGATGAAGAAACTTTGGGTAAGTTTGATGCAAGAAGTGATGAAGGCATTTTTCTTGGATATTCTACTAATATCAAGGCATATAGATGTTTCAATAAAAAACTAAGAAAGATTGTAGAAAGTTTGAATGTGAAGGTTGATGAGACAATGAA
>VDFB02193867.1:252835976-252860704 GCA_007258455.2 Sequoia sempervirens
ATGTTTCAGATTCAAAAAAAGTGATATTTGAAAGCTATAGATGTTTTTCAATCAGCCTATCAATTAGGACTTTAGTCATAATTCAAATAGAAAATGAATAATAATTATTTATTAAATTCAAAGTAAATAATAATTTATATTTTTGGAAAGCTAAGAATCTCCTTTAAAAACCCTTTTCATTTCATCAATTTTGGGTAAAAAACAGTTGTCAACCACATACCCTACACATACCCATCATATCACCACTTTTTTGGCCCATCATGATCCTTCACATACCCTTTGTTGTGTATACTGTAATGCCTAAAAATTCATCTTCCACATTTGACCACACCAAAACATGAATTTATTTTCTTAAACAAATTCCAACAGTAAGTTACAATCCTGCTAAAGTCTTGACTCATGGGTCCTTCACCATTAAGAATTATGTAACCCTTCTAGCTTCTTCAAACAAATTCATTATCTATGTTCTAATAATTTTTAGCAAGCTATTAGAACATAAAAAAAGGGGAATTATTGTGGAGCCATATTATGACTCACTAGGGCTCAATAAATAATGTCTTTTGAACCCCCCTCCCACTTATTAGGAAAATTATCACATTTAGATTGTCCTCCCTAAGATTGAGTTCCATGAGAAGAGTATGCACAAGGGCATTAAGATTTCCTCACATTTTTAATTAATGTCCATACTACTTGGAGAAATCTGGAGGATAGTTTTTGTAGTGCCCCTCATATTATTCTTTGTTAGACTAACAATGGATTTACCTTAGAAAGAGACATTATGATACCTTGTTTGATGATACTTTTGTTACTGGAGTTTTATGCATATGTTATAGTATACGGACATATTTGATTATGTGGATTAATTCTATTGTGAGCACTATGTGGCTATCTGATTATGATTATAATGTGATTATCCTGTGATTGTTCTTATCTTTTTGCTATGTAACTGATTGATATGACTTGATGTGGTTACTTGATTCATGTGTTTGGGTGAAAGGGACAGTGTCGCATTACTTACTTGTGAGTACCCTACTATGCTATGATTCCCTTTCATGGTATGCCAGACTATATGTATATGTTTATGCATGACCATTTTGTGTGTTATAGGTTGCAGATACTAGGCATCGACTCCACCTAAATTATCAAGTATGAGTGTGTCTTAAACCCAATGGAATAGCTGATTAGAGATAACACTTGGTCCCCTACCCTAGCCATCATCCTTAAAGAGGATAAGTAGCTGGTCTATTACCTTGTCAATGTTGGCTAATGTCTGTGGTTAGTTGGTCTTGCTTTTTGACCCCAGTTAGGGTTTAGGTAATTGTTGTTGACACTTGGTTTGTTTAATTTAATTTGTTTGATAAATGTTACTCTTGGTTAATTGATACATTAAATTAAATTATTAAGTAAAAAGGTCACTTGATAAATAAAATATAAAAATATTTATTAATAATCATGGGTGATAATACATTAAATTTGTAATGTAATATTAAAATTAAATTAAATTAAATCGAATTATAATGGAATGTGATAATTGATAAATTTAGTTAAAATAATATAAAAATATAGAAAGGTTTTCTATGTTGCACATGTACAACTTTGAATTGAGTGTCGAAAAGAAACTTGACATTTTTTGGGGCATTTTAGAGATTTTATTAGATTTTTGTGTTTGAAAAGTGAACAACTTTCTTTTTGTAAATAATTATCCTTTTGGGAGATTTTTGGATGGTTCATTCTATTTTCTGAGAAGGGAAGTAATTTTGTCTATAAGAAAATTTCTTATGTTGGGGATTTTGTGTGGAATTGGAGATTCTAGAAAATTTAATTGGGAATTGGAGAGTTTGGATTGCAAGTTGGAGGATTCAAAGTTCGGCATCAGATTCTTGTCCCATCCAACATTGGATCTAGGTTGGCTTTGCTCTTTGTTCTTTGTTTGTTTCTCTGATTAATGCTATCGATTTCTCTCTCTTTCTATCTATTTAAAACAATGCTTTATTTTTTGATGACTTTTGCTTTTTGCTTTTTATATAATAAATCAATCAATAAATGTGTATTTGTAATTTTGCAATCTTTGCATTCCATAGCATTACGACTTGATTCACTTCTCGATTATTTTTTCTTTGGAAGTTCTTAATATTTTCTATAAACCCAATTTGTGTTTATCTTGCAAGCATTATTATTCCTTAACAATACATAGAATTAAATCTACCATTTACATTTTCTTGAAATTTTATGAAGCCTATTCAATAAATCCAATTTGTGTGCCTCCCTTACTTCCTGCGCAACATGCTTCTAGCCACAACCCTTCCTTCATCCCAACTATGTTAATAATTGTGCAATAGTATAATGCAAATGAGATTTCATGAGAGGGTGGCGGCTGAAACAAGAGCTATCGAGTCAACCGACCAGCAACTCAATGATGCACCCACATTTTCCTGCATTGTACTCTATGAACTACATAGGGAAATTTTTATATTTTTATCTTTTGTGATTTCATTTTTGTAAATTGGCTGCTTTAAGCATATGAAGAGTTAAGTCTATGCATCTTTTTGTTTGATGCTATATATATTTTGCATCCACTTTTGATGTTGTAATGCCCCACCAAGCAACCCCAAAGGATACATTACATCTAGCATTTATGGCACCAATTTTTTTTTTAAAGAACTTACATACATCATAATAATCATATATCTCTTGAAATGAATGAAAACTAAACATGAACTACATATAACAAATCCCTCAGGATTACATGATTGCATTACTTTTCACAACAACATTATTACATCACATGGATGGTAAGTATACATTAGTAACCATAAAATATCATGAACATGATCAACACATTAATCAAGGGTTACAATATTACAATGTTGCTTCCCAACATGAATGGGGAAGATACAATAAAATAGAATGTTACATTTGATATGAAGGAGTACAAAGCTGCAATGCTGGATCAAACTCGGGTACAACTTAGGAGACACTACAAGGTACAATACGCACTTCTCGATCGACAACTGGGGACCCAATGGGGTGCATAGCACGTTCTACCCAACCACGTGGACCCGAAGGCCCACCCCCCATGCTAAGAGATGACAAGAAGGAACCCCAACTATACCATCATACAAAACAAGGATACAAGACTCCACAACAAGAACCAAAATAACATAAGGAATCTCGGCACAAGATATAACCAACACAAGATGTGCCCAACCAATAAAGCATCAACATACAAAGGCCAACATGTGCTTCCAGAGGCTCAAGAAAAACATAGAGGGAAACAAATCATACATAGTTGTTTAAGGAAGAGTGTCATCGCAATGATGCATGGGTTACCCTGGCGAATCTTCCTAGGCCCCGGCCCCCAACTTGGGTTACCCTGGTGACCTCTTACGAAACCCGGCCCCACATGCAATCCAATGCGGCATCGATTATCTTTCATAAGGACAAGACAATGACTTCACCATTCCAGGCCTTCTCAACTCATCTCAAGCCCATACAAGCACTTGAGCCATGAGTGAGGCATTCACTTATATCTTGTTAATGTGTGATTCTATCCAAAACCCCTAATTTAATATTAATGTTTTCACTTGATTAATAAACTTCCAATGAGTTACCCTGAGACCACTTCCGGGTCTCGGCCCCCATTGAAAGCCACTCCCCTTATGAACAACAAAACTCAAAAGATACTAACACGGTAAGCCCCCATGCACAACATATAAAACCACATGAAAAATTGCAATAAGCAAGGCATACGCCATCCTACACAAAATCTTCATAACGAATCTATTTTCAAGTGCAAGGCTAAACCCATAACATCAAATAATTCACACGAACAATAGTTCACAAAGAACCAAAAGTGAAAGCTAAAAAAAATAAAGCAACACCTTTCTTTCCCTTTTCTCTGGAAGACTAATTAACCACTAAAACAAGGGTTTCCCAACAAGGTGGCAACAAATCTAGATCTCAAAATCAATATCAAACTCAAGGCCAAAAACAACCTCCATAATTAAATTCATCATAAACTCCAAAATTACACACAAAATTCTCCACAAGAATACACTCAAACATTCCAAATTTTCCAATTTACCAACATGATATGTCATGCAACATCTATTCCAATAATGGAATAAAGATATACATGATAGATTAACCTATCAACTATTAAGTAACTACAAGAGAATCAATTGTAGGAACAACCAACAACAAAATCAACCCACTGATTCTCAACTCATTTCAAGGTCTAATTATCAATTCCAAAATATATAGTTGTATTGATATGTTGTCTTTAGAATCATTGTTCCTAGCTTAATAACAACTTTATTTTAGTACCATAATCAATAATGATGATATCACGTTAATCTAATACAATACATCTAAGGTAACTCAACTATGCTAACATGAAGATATTGTAATTACACTTTTCATGGACTAACAAAAACATATACAATCAAGTGTTAACAATATCCATCGTAATAAATATCTAACTGAATCATAGCTATAAGCATGGAATTCCAAAAATTCAAGGGAGAATCTCTTAAGTCGTAACCCTTTTTCTAAAAGTATATTATAACCTATATTTCACAAGACCCAATTTGATTTGACACTATAGGGTTAATGTTGAAGAAATAGACCCAACATAGGGTGTGGCTATGAAGATACATTAAGGCAGGCACATATATTCAAAGACATGCGAGAAACATAAATTTTTTAATCCCTTGTAAAGTTAAAGAAGCATCATATCTTAACCATTAATTACTAAATGTAAATCTAATTTGACATAAGAATATATCTACACCCTTGTGATGACCTAAAGTGTTCCTTTAACATTTCCCAAGATGACCATTATATCATTAACTGTTAACAACAAAGGATCCAATTGTATAAACAATTCCTAATAGGAACTATTGACCACCAAATGATTTCATATATATATATATATAGGGTTCAATCTAAAACACTTAGATGACCGACATAAGGAAAAGAAAATATAATGGTAGACAAGACTGCTACCGAGGAGTGACTCGAGTATCTCTCAGATATGATTCTTTTTTACCAATGACCCAGAACGGCACGAGACCCTAAGGAGATTTGGTTTCTAACCTGAGATGTTGTCTCTTCTAAAAGAATGGCCTCTGTTTCATTTATATTGACAATACAACACTAGATAATTCAGGGACAAGGGGGAATCGATACTGGGAAAGCAAGACCCCTAACCTTCAATCAGTCAATAACATTATAATAGGAGAGGGATAAATAAAATTCCAATGAAATAATTTAGAAGATAGTAAATTATAAAGAAAGGAAGCAGAGTAGTTCCAGATTCAGGAAAACTATTTAAATTTATACACTCCCTAACGTTTAAAACTTCAGCAGTGATAGATTACATTTGATATCAGGGAGGCTATTTAATTCTGTACAATGCCTCAGTTCAAAATGTTGTAACTGTGACAGGTTGTCAAGTATATTAGAAAATGAATATTGGAATTTGGAAATATCGCCATCTACAGCCCCTAACTAGAAATTTGATGTTTTTCTCTGTTTCATGTGACGGGCACGTCCAAAAGAAATGTCTTTAACATTTTTACCACTGTTTGCTGGATCCTGTGAATTTCTATGATCCATGTTTCTATGGAATGAAACAAAAAGTCAATTGCAAAAGAGGGTAACACGTCACTGGAAAAATGTCATTGTGGTTTCATATAGATAAGCACCCCATTCTTTCAGAACATCCATTTTTTTTTTAATTTCCAGAAGCTCTTCCTATCATTCCGTTCTTATTTATACCGTCCTAGAAAGAGGGAAAAATTTAATAGAATTCGAGCTTTATAAATTCAATACTCTAATGCCTCTAAAAATGAAAACTCGATTTACTTCCAAAACAAGAAGACAAAAACTACCAATTGGTCGAACTATGAAAACAATGTTTAGAGGAACAATTTACAGTACCTTTGATGTTTCCTATAGACTGTATGCCTTGCGCTGAGATTAGAACCTTGTTAAACTGTGATCTTTCTAAAGCTGGGAAAGTGGAGAATGAAATGTCTTGAGTAAATTTTCATCCTGATTGAAAACTTTGGAAATATAGTTCTCCTTCCGAGATGGAAATCGACTCGCTCAGAATTTTTATTTGGATGGGAATTATTAGGCGTGTCCAGTAGATGTGCATAGAAACTTTACACCTTTCAAACTTCCATTACTGGCATGCCCCGCATAGGTTTCGAAGCCCTCCTCAGACATCTTCCCTAGCCTGTTCATCTACATAGATTTTGGAAGAGATTCCATAGGTAAACATCCAAGTATTATCTCTAAGGCTTTCGTGCTATCTCCACCTCGTCTCTTCTATGATAAACCTTAATCCTGATGAATCATGGATTTTATTCGTCCAACCAACGTCGGCGATGAGAGTGCTTTTATTCTTGATTCTCCAACATAGCTTTAGCCTCGACAATCCTCCTCAAGCCTCTATGAAGTTGGATGATTCTCAGCGATAGTCGATGGCCTTAACATGGTCGAGTGGTGCAGAGCCCTTCGTTATTATCATATTATCTACTGCAAAAACCGAAGCCTCTTACCTGCATCTTGGAACCATTATTCAGTGTTATTGTTACAACTTCCCCATTTTCACCACTCAAAGCCCTCCTATGGGTACTGACATGCAAGGAGAGAAAATTGTATTGCAAGTTAAGCCCCCCTAAAAACGTGCTCCCCATGACACGACTTACAATGGCCATAAAGAGGCTTTTAATTAACCTTTTTTTAAAAAAAATTGTTCCCCCCTATTAATTGCAATCCCTCTTATTTGAACTCCTATTAGCGGCTACAAAAATGCTAGAAAATAATGCCCTCTACATGCCGAGCCTCCTAACCATCAAAGACTCAGGCTTTTTCAAAAAGCGGTTACAAAAATAATGATATCCTCTTATCATTCCTTCTATTATTTAAATAAATATTCTTTAATAAATATTAGATACTATTATTTGATTAATCAGAAGATTTTATTAATAAGTGGATTTTGCATTCTCACAAAATGACAGGATACTATCAACTTCATTTTGATAAAAGTTTCCATTTCCCATAATGGTTGATTGAAGATGATGAATATGAAGAATTAATTTGATGGGCAGAATTAAATCTAAGTTACATTCATGGAGGGAGTTTTGTAACGAGAGGCCTAATTTAACATGACCAACTATGATTTGAATTTACACATGTTTCAAAGATACTAAGTATCGGTATTAAAGGTCTGCTCAACATTGGCAAAGCATTAGGCATTGAAAAAAAATAGTGAGCTTTGAGGAAAAGGTTCCAGGTACTATTTTAGACTCTAGTTTTCCTTATGTGCATCCTCGTTTATCAAACGGTTTATAATTTAAACAACCTTACACATAAAATCAAATAATCTAAATCATGAAATGGTGAATCGGGGAGGGGCACTACAGATGTTGATTATATGATTTTGGATATTGCAATTTGCATTGGTGAAAATGTTTTATGAATGGTTGATTCAATTCTTACGTTACATATTATTATTGCATACATCGATTTTAATTTTAAAGGTTATATTGTATGCTAGGTGATTGATGCTTGTTCTTTTTTGTGATATAGTATGGGGCAATTTATTTACCTAAGTTTTATATTTTCCATTGAATGATTTGATACTACTTACGTTAATTTCATTCGATCTAAATCCTATTTTGAATTCTTTACGTGCATCTTACATTCTTTACTGAAGGTTTCAATTTATATCAATGGATCTATTTAATGCTAAGTCAATGCCTGGAAATTTAAAACTCTGTGTGGTGTTCTTCCTTTGATGAATATACATTATATATGGTAGTCGATGGTGTTTATTGCATCGCCCTCCATTTTTTGTCTAAATCAGATTTCAAATAGTTCGATTATATATATATACATATGTATGTATGTATGTATATATCATGGTTTCATAAACTTGTGTTGTGCTTAACATTTGATTTCATATGATTTGATGAATTCATATTGTGTTGGCGGGCGGGTCCATGGAGTTGGGTAGCTAATTTGTGGCCACTTTCATTTTTTTTTTTTGAGAAGTCATAACATGAGTGCGTTATAATGCACTCGCATTATGGCTTGGTGTGTTGAGCTTGAGGCTTGGCCACAATGAACCCATAATATGAGTGCATTATAACACACTCACATTATGACATGTTAAAAGAAAAAAAAGTGAAACTCAATCATTCTTCATTTTGACTGTGTTTTTTGTTGTGCCCATGACCAAAACCCCCATTTTTCACGCTCATGTTCTAGGAGGAGATATTGTGCAAAATTCTTCACCAATAGTTATTATTTCTTCACAAGGATGGTGCCACAATGACGAGGAGGTCTAAGAGGTAAGGATTTTTTGCTTTTTGTTTTGAATTTGTTAGTTTTAGGTTGTATTTGATTTTTTTTTTTTTGAATTTGTAGGAGATGAAAATCAACCTACAAACCCTCAAAATCCTGAACAAGAATAGCAACCAAATCCTCAAGAACAAAATACTCAACAACAAAATCAACCTCAACAACAACCTCCTACACCAATCACTCAACACCCTCCTGGAACTCAACAAAATTTAATGAGTGAAATTGAGAACAACAAAAAAAAAATTGAGGGTTTAATCAGTAGGTTGAGTGATCTAAGTGGTTCAACTATAGAAAGAATGACCATAGCAAGTTCATTGAAAGATATGCTAAAAAATGTAGATTCAATTAGCAAACAAATAACTGCATGGCAAGATAGGAGGTAGGCAGCTAGGGCTTATTATGCAAATAAACTATCATATAAAGATGTAAAGGATTTAAAAATTACAAAAGGTGATTTGTGCTCATTATTCACTGACCCACGAACAAATCAAAATCTTACCCTCAATGTGAAGAAGTTTCTTATTCATTGGTGCCACCACCAATAGATTAGGAACTATTTTTATGATAGGTGGTACATGGTCTTTGATTACCCACCATGCAACAATTGTGAAGTCCTGCAATATTTTCTTAGGAAACTATATAGTGAGTTCATATTGAACAAAATCTCAAATTATTTTGATATGAGGGACTTCATGGGGAGAGGTGGGGGGCCGGCTTAGGATAGACCCGGTGAATAGTTGGATCCTACGCGTCAAGGGTGATGAGCTCTTTCTAGGCCACCTCGTGAGCACGTTGTTATACCTTCTATCGCGAATGAGAGTGCTGATGTAGAGACATTGCAGGGGATTAGCACTTTGACCTAGAGTATCATCCATCATATTATCCCTATTCTACAATGCCATCTAGGGGATTCTTCAAGTGGTGGCCTTCAAACCCATGTGTTTCAATCTTGTGGGGCGACTTGTTCATATGACCCCACCGACACTCAAGAGGTTGCTACATAGGATCCGTATGTAGCTATGAACATGGAGAGGGTAGCTAAAATTTTTGATGAGGCGTATGGAATTGATAGTCATGTAAAAGTTAGCATGTTCATTGAATTTAATTTATTAAATTTCAATTTTGAAATACAAGATTAACTAATTTAGTTTCTTAATTTTAATAAAATTGTAGGGTCACAGTGTTGATACTAGATACACTGGCCCTACACCTACTTATTTTTTCAGTACACCTATCGGTGGGGTATGTAACTAGAGTAAACAATTATAAATTTATTACATGTTAATAGCATTTTTTTACGAATGGTATTTTAATATGTGATTTTGGATGTTGAACAGGCTAATATTGGAGGTTTCTAGGGAACACCTCCCAGTGCCAATGGATTTACTCAAACCTACACATAAGTAATACAATAAAGATTTTAACTAATGAATTGTACTTAATAGATTTGAGTAGTTTATATTCATATCATTCATTATGTTGCATTATACATCATTCAAAGTCAAAGCATTACTTCACATTCCATAACTAATAACTAGATGTTGATAGATGACAAAATTTCAACTACAATATAGCTGTTTAGAAAGTCAACATAAGTAGTGATGCAATTACTACACATAGAATAAGTAATAATTCTAGGAGTAGCTTCCAATTGCATTTTCTTTTCATGGCATTCCAAACCACTTTTTACTACTCGACATCTTTTCAAACAATTCACTTTTTACTTTTTTCTTGTCATGGAAGCATGTGCTTGCAAAGGTGCACCTGCACCACAAACTATGGATGCTTGGAAAAAATATATCAAAGCATAATAGTAAGAAATAGCATAGACAATGTAGTTAGCTATTTGAAGAAATTCCTCAAAGAAATGTGGTCTCATGGTGGTGGAACAATAGCATAGACAAGGCAGTTAGTAGTTTGAAAAAATGCCTCAAATAAATGTGGTCTCATGGTGTTGGAATTCCATTCCATCACCATGAGACCACATTTCATCGAGGCATTTCTTCAAATAGCTCACCACCTTTTCTATGATACGACCACATTTTCCATACATGTGTACCAAAGCATTTTATCAAACTACTCACTTGCTTGCTACTATGGCTAGAATCCTAAAATAGGTGCTTTCCAACAAACTATGGATGCTTGGAAAAATATCTATCAAAGCATAATAGTAAGCAATAATACCATAGAGAAGGCAATGAACTTTCTAAAAAAATGCCTGAAAGAAATGCAGTCTTATGGTGATGGAATGCCATGGTGTGCATTTGTTTGTAATGGAATTCCATGACCACGAGACCCCATTTCTTTGAGGTATTTTTTCAAATAGTTTATTTCCTTCTCTATGCCCCCATGATTATAGTACATGTCTACAAAAGCATTTGATCAAAGGGTTCACTGGCTTGCTGCTATGGGTAAAAGCCTAAAAACACATCATTTCAAACAAGATATGGATAGGGAAAATAGTAAGCATGATAATCAAAAATATATAGTTTAATAAGTACTCAAAATTTTGTTCATTATTTCATAAATTATAAGTCATGACGTGGATCGATATTGTAGTTTTTGTGATTGAATAATTTGTTGTTTTATTTTTAGATGTTGCAAGCTGAAACACCTCCGAATGTGACAAGGGCAATGGAGATCGGTGTTTCATCTGCTATAAAATCCTCGATGGCTCTGACAGGGGAGGTATGAGGAAAATTAGTAAATTTCAATTTACATTCATTGTTATAGATGTTAGTGAAAAATCAAACCATTATTGATTTATGATTTAATTTCTATTTGGATGGTTTATACAGGGCTTGAGGACACCTCAGAATGGGTGTGTGAATATTTCCCTCATGGAGAGTGATCATGAGATGGTGGTAAGTGATTATTTTGTTAAATATATCATTTTAAATAGTTTAATTTCTATATATTAATGTCTTTACTTCTTATTGTAACAATTAAAACTTCACCATGAACTAAACACTAGGAGGAGCAACAGGAACAACTTGAGTGCATCACAAACTAGTGACAGACCTATTTCAATCCGATTGACAAGTAAAGGGAAATAATTTATTTCTAGAGCATGAAGAGCAATGAATTTTGATTCCAAAGCACTTTGTTGTATTCCTACATGGCAGTTTTGAACATATTTTGTATTGGATATATTTGACATTGTATGCCTATATGGCATTCTCATAAGCCTATATGGCTATTTTGTACATATATTTCATACTTATATTGACATATATTGATGTATGCCTACATGGCTATTTGGTTAATACAAATATTTTTATTGATGGTGTCCATATTACATTCTAAATTGATGGTTCAATAGATATGAGTTATGTGTATTCAAGTGTATACTTTACAAATTATGTGTATACTTTGTGACTTACGTGTGTTCCAATGTATACTTTGAGACTTATGTGTTTTCATGTGTATACCTTGTATTCATGCATATACTTTGTATTAATTTGTGTATACTATGTATTCATGTGTACACTTTAAGGCTTATGTGGGTATGTGTAGGATCATGATGGGCCAAAAAGTGGTGATATAATGGGTATGTGGCTGACAATTTTTTTTACCCAAAATTGATGAAACAAAAAGGGTTTTTAAAGGAGATTCTCAACTTTCCACCAATATAAATTATGCTTTACTTTGAATTTAAAAAATTATTATTATTCATTTTCTATTTGAATTACGACTAGAGTCTTGATTGAAAAACATCTATAGCTATCAAATGGTATCACTTTTTTTGAATCCAAAACATGCATCACATACTATAGGATTAAAAAAAAAAATCATGAAGTTTTGACCAAGTTAAGGTGGTCGAAGTTTTTATATTTTTTAAAAGTTGTAATAAAAAATTTATAATTAATTATTTACTTGGAAATAAATTAAAAAAAATATTATCACATTGGGACATGAGTCCTCTACTTATATGTAAATATTATAAAAAATATTATCATTTTATTGTTGTTAGGGTGGTCAAACAAACACCTACTTTTATTTTTTTCCTAAATTTAAGTATGCATTGAAATTTCAAATTTTCACCAAATAGATTTTATTTTATTTTTAATAAACCTAGTAGTTTAGAAACTACATTCAATTTTCTATAGATTCTACTCTTACATATTTTTGAAATAATATAGATAACTTATTCAAATTTTTATATCAAGTTGTCTAACTCTGATTTTTCTAAATTTTATTGCCACTTAAGGGCCTATTTTTCCATGATGATCCCTGTACATGCTAATGTGTTTTGAGTACTTGTGCTTCCCTTATTCACATGTACATGCTTGAATTATTCATGTATATACTTATTAATTGGTTAGCCCTAGCATTGATCATTGTTACTTATGTTTTTCCTTGAATATTAATTGATTGATGCTAAACAATTTTATCTAAAATAAAATAAAAACATGTTTTCAATTGGTATTCCATGAAATGATTCATAAAAAGATTCCAATATATTTAATCCTTTGATTGGAACAACTCAATTAAGCAAAGGATACATAATATTCATAGTAGATGAAGTAGTTAACTTCTTGACACATTATCATACAAACATTTATTTTCAATAGTCTTTAAAAAATTTCACAGCATAATCTTGATAGTGCAAAATGAATTTTTATGTTCTTCATGTGTCACCATATAAACACGTCGAAAGATTTATATGTCAACTTTTTGCAATACTATTTCTTGTATATGAAATGGACTTGGGAGAAAGAAAGTTATAATTTATAATGCAAATAAGAAATGGAATCAACACTGTCCTAGACCCCCGAATAGGTCTATTTAACAAAGCAACATGCTCTCAATCACTCTTTCAATTACAAAACACCATCGATTTCCAAAAAAAATTTGATAAATTTTTTATGAATATTTTTCATGATTTCAGAGGCATACTTTATGTAATTATGCATATATATATATATATATATATATATATATATATATATATATATATATATAAACAATAAATCAGAAAGATTGCTTGAGAAGAGAAAATTTAAATAAATAATTTTCTACATGAAGATTTAATCAAGTAATACAGAGGTTTCAATTTCCATAATAGAGGATTTCATTTTCAATCTAAATTCTCAAAATCTTTTCTACAGGAAATATTTAGAAAATTTTATCACAGAGGTTTCTGTTTCCTCAAATCAATCAGAGAATTTCCTTTACAAATGAATGGAGATTTTATTCTTTTTTTTTTTGAAAATTTTCTATTGTTTAACAATAACCTTCTATACTGTAAAATTTTCTACATAAACATAAAATATTTTGGGTAATTTTACACAAAGAGGTAACAAGTTTTTTTACAGAATTGTTTTAACAATTTTCTTTTACCGAGAATAATTCAATATATAAATTTTCTATAGAAATTTCAATCAAATTTTCTTCTTTAGGTAACCTTTCTATTTAACAAATTTAACAAACTTCTGCTAAAATAAATCTTTATACAGACAATCTTTTCAAATCAACAAAATAACTAAATAAATAACAAAGAACCTATTTTTCTAAAGCTTGAAGAATTGAAAGTTGGAGTAAAGCTTGGCCTTTAGAGTACAATTTCCAAAGCCCTTTTCAAATCTCCACTTCTAGAAAGATGCAAAACACTGAACCAAAAAATAATCCCGAGAACCTCTTCTAGATTTTTAACTAAAATTCCCAAAAAACCATTTTCCAACAATTTCCTCTTTCTTTTTCTTTCCGTGAAGAGACTTCTTTCCTTTCCCAGTTCTCGCAATATTCTCTCCGAGAAATCTTTCAACAATAATTTTTGTGTTTAATTTTACTCACACACATGGCTAATCAAAAATATCTTCGAACAAACTCACAAATATTTTCTTTTAATAATTATAAAGAATTTATTCTATTTTATTGAATTTAAAAATTCAAAATTATTTTCATTTTCTTTAAACAAATTTAAAATTCCAATTCACACAAAAGCATTTAAACTATATTTAATCTATTCACTCAATAAAGGAAATTTAATCAATTAATTTATTTATTAAATAAAATAACTTTAATCACAAGGAATAAATTATTTTACCAAATAAACCAATTTAATTAATTAAATAAAATAAAAAGATTTTAACTACATTATTTAAAATTAATTAAATAAGCACTGAATCATTAAGAGCATTAATCTAACATTAATTTCACAAAATAAATCTTGCATATCAAATAACAAGACAAAAATAGATGTGACAACCAAACATACCAGACCTAAACTGATGACACACTATAACTAGGTTTGAGGCTAGACTAGGAAAAACCTCGTTACTATCTCCCAATCAACATTACCGTTGAGCCTGGACACGCTCAGACTTGTGAGACCAGGTGGAGTTGATTTCATGTACCTGTAATCTTGCAATCAGACATATATTGTACATGTATATATAATCCATAATTCAAACACACCGTGAAGAGAAAATCGTGGAAATCATAGGGCACTCGCAAGCGAGTGATGCAATACCGTTCTCTTCACCAATACAATGTCACATTGAACTAAAAAATAAATATCAATTTATCTACCATGAGAATGTATAGCAATATCATCTCAAGTAAACATCTATGCTAACATAAAACATGTCATAAATAATCACCACCAAACAGTGTATCATCACATCATAAAATAAATCCACCATCGCTCTACTGTCAATGATCAAATACATCAAAACAAAGTATTAGGGTCTATCAAAGTAAAAACATGTTGTCAGAAAACATAAGAAAAATAGAGGGGTACTACACCATTGGGCAACATTTACCAATCTACAAATCCACAAAATCCATAATTTTTAGGGTGTGATTGGCCCTCTAACCCCACTATCCTCTAAACCCTCACTTTTCTCAAATTTCACTAGGGTTTATTGAAAATCCCATATCCAAACATCATACAACCTGAAAATCTCTTCCAACACTTCATTCTACCTACACAAACTTAATTGACCACCAAATTATGTCGCCCCTTGAATTTATCCACTTTTACTCCCTCAAACCTCTCTTTTCCATTCAAAACCAATTAGGGCATCATGCCATAACATACTTTTGACCTCCCCTGTCCTTGAAAACCATTTGAACACATCAAACTTGACAACCTCACCCTATTTCCAACCTATTCTAACTTATTCTTAAGCAATTTCTTCTTTTCACCTCATCTAGCCTTGCTTTTATGGCCTAGATTCTGAATTTTAAATAGGGGCAACATTAGTAATCTCTTCTAATGTCTTTACCAATGCTATTTTCTTATCCATACTTACAAAATTGACTCAAATGACCCCACACTAACTCAAAACTAAAAGAAAAATCACAAAATGGCCTATCATGGCCTTATTTGACATTGTAATGACTAAAACCACTAAACTAGACCTTCTTCATCAAATGAAGGAACAAGGTGCTCTGCACCAATGATCATACACTTTTTGTGTGGAATAATTTGACTTCTCAACCATTGTGTGTATGTTTTTCTTTTCCATTGTTTTGTAAACCATCATAAGGGATCAAGCCGATTGAATGTAGCTCAGAGCAATTCCGCATGTTTGGGTGTGAAAGATGACCATTCATAGCATAAACCTACCCATTGAGATGTGTTGGAGTAGTTTGTTTGGTCAAAAAATTGTAAAATGAAAGTTCCACCACTTTGCAACTTTACACTTCTTCCATTTGATACTTTTTCCATCAAGTGAAAACTGGTCACCATAGGAAAATGACTCTGGGATAAGAAAAACTAAGAGATTTTATTGTAGAGGGGCCCAACGCAATCCTATAGGATCAGATGGAGAGTTTGTAAGTGTCATGGTTTCTGAGTAATAGCCCATCAAAGTTTGCTTCCCTTTTGCACTTTGGACCCTTAAGGGATCAATCCAGTTGAGTGTAGCTCAAAGTGATTCTGTGTGTTTGGGTGTGAAAGAGGACCATAACTAGTGTAAACATACCTATTTGAATGTGTTGGAATAGTTCATTTGGTCACATGAGTTGCAAAACGAAATTTGCACCACTTTGGAACTTTGCACTGCTAAACATTTGACACTTTTTCCATCAAGTGAAAATCTTCCACCACGGGAAAACCACTCCGAGATAGCCAAAACCGAGAGAGGTTTTTGTAGAGGGGACCAATGCAATCCTATAGGATTAGACAAGAATTTTTTAAGTGTCACGGTATCTGAGTAACAACATGCTGAAGTTTGTAGCCATTTTGCACTTTGGACTCTTAAGGGATCAATCTGGTTGAACATAGCTCATAGTGATTCCGTGTGTTTGGGTGTGAAAGAGGGCCATTCCTAGCATAAACATACCTATTCAAATGCATTGGAATAGTCTGTTTGGTCACACAAATTGCATAATGAAAGTTGCACCACTTTGCAACTTTGCACTACTTGCATTTGACACTTTTTCCATCAAGTGAAGATCCACTACCATGGGAAAACCAATTTGAGATATCCAAATTAACAGAGGTTTTTGTAGAGGGGCCCAACACAATCCTATATGATTAGATGAGAATTTTCTAAGCATAACGGTATCCGAGTAACAACATGTTGAAGTTTGCATCCATTTTTCACATTGGACTCTTAAGGAATCGATCCAGTTGAACATAGCTCAGAGTGATTTCGCATGTTTGGGTGTGAAAGAGGACTATTCCTAGCATAAACATACCTATTCAAATGCGTTGGGACAGTTCGTTTGGTCACACAACTTGCATAATGAAAGTTGTACCACTTTATAACTTTGCACTGCTTGCATTTGACACTTTTTCCATCAATTGAAAATCCGCCACCACAAGAAAACCACTCCGAGATAGCCAAAACCGAGAGGTTTTTGTATAGGGGCCCAAAAAAATCCTATAGGATTAGATGAGAATTTTCTAAGTGTCATGGTATCCGACTAACATGTTGAAGTTTGCAACCATTTTGCACTAATTTGGACTCTTAAGGGATCGATTCGGTTGAACGTAGCTCAAAGCGATTTCGCATGTTTGGGTGAAAAAGAGGACCATTACTAGCATAAAAATACCTATTCAAACATGTTGGAACAATCCATTTGGTCACACGAGTTGTAGAATGAAAGTTGCACCACTTTACAACTTTGCATTGCTTGCATTTGACACTTTTTCCATCAAGTGAAAATCCAATGCCACGGGAAAACCACTCCGAGATAGAAAAAACTGAGAGAATTTTTGTAGAGGGGCCCAATGTGATCTCATAGGCTTAGAGAAAGATTTTGTAAGCACCATGGTTTCAGAGTAATACCCCGTCAAAGATTGTTTCCCTTTTGCAATTTGGTCATTTTTGATGCACATGTTCCAAGACAATCACTATTGATTTTGAAGTATGTGTTGTAACTCAATAATGACTATCTAGATCGGTCATTTTTTTTTTAATTCATTTGAGAAGTTTGTGAGAAAATTTCTAAAAATAGGGTCTGCTGACCTAATAGACAAGGAAGAGTGAAGGGTTAAAATTGAAGAGATAAAGAGTTGCTGGTTGAAACTTTGTTTAAAACTCATTCATTTGAGGTTTTGTCAAGATTGACACCCCTTTCTTACTGATGCAAGAGCATCTACCAGTATCCACAAACCATCAGGGTACTTCTAACCCAAACTTAATGAGAGAAGATCAAATTAAACAAACATCATTCTTTTGCTCAACTTCAGTGGGAGTTCCAAGATACCTATTGCACAAAACACCTCTCATGAATAGAGTAAGTTGAAATTTGAGATGCTCTTATAATGTCTACATCATAGCTGCTCATGATAGGGTTAACTTCAAATGAATAACTTGAAATTCCCTCACCAAGCTTTGCACACACTTTTGTAATGGCTTAAAATCATGATTGAGATTTGTCAAGATCATCAAAATAAGGATGTTGCATTAGTTTTTTGGCTGACATTCTCTTGGATGGCTCATAAATTTGCATTTTCTGCAAGGGGACACCAATCAATTTCTAGTATGTTAATTACAAATAGGAAAAGTAAAAGAAGATGATAGAATTTACATCAAACAAATTAATGTGCATACAACTATAAATTAATAAGAACCGATGTGCATACTTACAAATTAATCCAACGAACCATCTAGGTCTGCTCTACTCTTTATTGTGTCAAGTATTGCCTTGTGGTTAGAATCAGAGACCTTGCACAAGACCTTGTTCAAAGGTCTACCCCCATATTTGGTCAAACAAACATTGGATGCCATGACAAGGTTCAATTAATGAAGAATCTTACGATGCATGTCAAAGTCTTGAAACAACCAATGTTTAACACTCTTATGTGGGTACCTTCTAAACCATGTTCTAGTAACAACAACTGAGCCTGTAGGGTATTCGATGTTTTCTCCATCTATAATTGAGGCCTCCAATTTATTTTTGGCCTCAATATAATGACACAAGTAATAGTCCATGCCCTCTTCATTTTCTTCATCTACAATAACTACATAAACTTGCCCTGCATTGATATGTGTAGAAAATCTCTTGAAATTAGTCAACATTACGAATACACTACAGAGTAATATAACAATATGAAATTTCAAAAACTAAGCAAGAAAATATATTACCTGGTCGAACTGTATCTGATACATGGTCAGAGTTGACTGACGATTCCATTTGTGTTAGTTCCAATGCCATCGGAGGGCGATACGTGTGAAGTGGGCTAAGATAAATTTTCAACCATTTTTCAACCCACTCCCTTTACTCACAATCATTCTAGGCTTGCATTGTACATGAAGAAAAAAAGCATGATGTCTTTTATGTATCGATACTCCATGAACCTACATTTGAGCTAAGGAAAGAGTGTAGCTCACTCAATCCTATTAGTGTACAATGATCCTCATATGGTGCAATGTTAGTATCATCCATTAACCAAAAATACCTACAAATTGAAGATGTACCTTCATTACCTGGACCCATCAAAGCATTACACCACTCGAAGATTGATCTTGCATCTGTCAACTTTGCACTGTATTTATACTTTAACTCTTCTCTTGCTAATGCTATTTTCATGCATGCTTCTACACCATCATGCTCCCCCTTTCCATGCCCACCCTCAAAAAATTTCCACATATGTTGTACACCTATAATGACATGCATCCTTCTCATCCAATAGAACATGTGCGAGTTATTGAATTGTGTTGCACAGTTATTTGACCATATTATATGTTGACTGTATGCTATGCCCCTCTAAGCCAAATCATAGTAGAACATCTGAAGCAACCTTGCACGAAATCTGGAGAATGTGTGTGATCATCACTAATATAAAATTGATACTCCTTTAATACCTTTCTTTGGTCCTCTGTACTATCAACTGCATGAATGAATGTTATTTGCACAAATATCGAAACCTGTGTGGAGTTGTAATATTGTGACTGCACCTCACGTTGTGGCTATAGAGTGTAGTTCTCTACAAATTCAACCACTAATACTATGTTTCCAAATAGAAAGGTTTCCTTGCATATCTTGAATTGTGTGTCCAACCATCAGGCTCTATGGGTATGCCTTGCATACTCATACACTATATTGTCACAAAACATGGACATAAACTGATACACTGGAATTTTTTGAATAACCAAATCACAAATTTTTTCTTGAGAACCATCTTTTGTAGCATATGCCACCATTTTATACTTCCCAAACTCTACTACTTTATGTCCCACCTCATTTGTACTTTCCATATGTTGACATACTGGCATACGATGCAAGCCACTACAACGATCACATGAACCATCCAAGCATGTTGTCCTATAGAATATTTGGTCATCCTCTATTTCACATAAATTCTTTTATAAGAACTCTCTTGAAGATTTTGGTGGGGCTTCTATGCCACAATCCTGCAAAACATTGTTAGCATGCAAATCACAACATATAGAACAATAAACATCATAATGGTTAGAGAATTCAATATGTAGTCTACAACAACAAGTAGTGCGTGTGTGATTTATCTTGACATAAAAAGGTTTAAGAATTTCAAAAAAAATTGACAAATACTAATTTGAGGATAATTCATTTGAAATTTATGAGAAAATTGGGTTTGAGTCAAATCCAAAAAAATCCTTTGGATGTGGCTCACGGTTCTGACTACCGATTCTCCTTCTTACCACATCCATTTGATTCAGAGATAGCCTTGTGTTATTCTTCCAATACACTTCAATTAGTGTTCTCAATGCTTCAATAACCTTTTTATCTTTTTGTGGTAGTCTCCCCAAGAATTCCCATAATTCATTTGAATCGGTGCCCTCAATTTTTTGTCACCTTTGAATGACTTTTGATAAAGTTTTTCTACTAATTCTCATTTGTTCACTCATCTTTCTAATGAGACGAGCTCTTTTTGTTTGACTGCTTACCAAAGTTAATGTAATGACATGTCGTATGACATTACTATCCTTTGAGCATGAGATCTTACCCACACTCTCATATGCATCCATTAGATTCTTCACAATAGTGTTTTCACTCGATGCATTCAATGTTCTCAACCCAAGAGTTTTCATGATGTCTCTATACTTTATACCCTGCATCATTTCAACAAATAGTTGACATCTTGTAGTCTCATTTAGCCTTTCAAAGTAGAATTTCCAAATCTTATCAGCATATATTCTACAACTATGTGCTAGAATCTTACCTTCCATGTGTTGCAAAATATCCTCATCAATATTAATCAAATACTTTGGAATTCTACAAAAAATTCTAGGTGGTGTTCTCCTAAGTACATACATCTCAACATTAGGAATTTCATCAATATTTAATTAAGGTGGGCTAGATTGTGTACCTTCGATTGAGGGTGGAGTAGAAGACATACCTTGAGGTTCTCATGGGGATGATGGCATACCTTCTTCGTCAAATCTGAGTGATGATGTACTCTCAACTTGAGATGTGTTGGATGGTTTCTAACAATATTCACTTGTGATAGATGGTGTCCCTCCATATTCACTTGTGGTAGTTGGTGTCCCTCCATATTCGTTTGTGCTTAATGGTGTCCATTTGCATTCACTTTCCGTAGAGGGTGTGTCTCCAACTATGGTATCTGAATCTTTCTTAGCATGATGCTTTTGCATTCGTGCCCTTTGTGTTGTCAAATCTTGTTCTCTTTTTTACGGTTGAGGTTCCTCTTCAGTTGGCTTGTTTTTGTCAATAGTACCCAATTTCTTCTTTTCACGATATGCCACCACCCATTCTCTCTCCTTCGCTTTGAAGGTTTCATACTCTTCATCTGTTAGTTTATTCCTTCTTCGTTTGTTTGGCATGGTGGATAATTTTACCTGTAGCATGGTAATGAGACGAATATTATTTCCTAAAGTATTTGTCCATTCAAATAAATGAAATATATGTCATTCAAAGCTTCATAAAAAATAATTACAATCATCTTGTACAAGACTATTTCTAGCATATAAAAAGGTGGTGCAAGGGCATGCCATGATTACAAGATAGGCATAATTACATTGTTTTCCTTATGTAAAACACCAAATTGGAAAGCTAGCTCTCACTATCTTTCCAATGTGGTAGGGTTGAGAAGGTAGAGGCAGCGTATTCCTCATATAAATAGGGTTTCACGGATCACCGTGACACCCCATTTCTATGAGGAATACGCTGCCCCTACCTTCTCAACCCTACCACATTGGCAAGCTATCTCACTCACTAGCTTGCCAATGTGGTAGGGTTGAGAAGGTAAGGGCAGCATATGCCTCATATAAATGGGGTTTCATGGTGATGTAATCACCATGACACCCCATTTCTATGAGACATACACTTCCCCTACCATGTCAACCATTTTTGAGACCAACCTGAACACACAGTTTTAAGGTTTGAAAGTCATTTAAAATGGTGTATTGACCCATTCCTCTCACTGTGGCCACTCTAACTTGAGGAATGGGTTTGTAACATCACTAAAAAGGTTTGGGAGTGTTGAGTGTGTACAGGGGAGGTCAAGAGTTGAGTTGGGCATGAAGCCCTAAAGTGAAATTTGGTGTTTTCCATGTGAATTTGAGAGGTTTTGACATGCTAGAGTGAGTATTGTGTTAGGGTAGTGTTGTTTCTTATTGAATTGAGTTTTTTCATGCCATTTTAGACCTATTTGAGGTGGTGGCATGTTTTGATAAGGTTGGGAAGTGTGTTTTTCAATAATCCATAGGTTATTTGGCTTAAAAAGAGGGTTTTTTGTTTTGGCATCTTGGTGGATAAATTTCTGAGAACTAATTATGAATTCTTTGGTTTGAATACATATAAATTTCTTTCCACATGTTTTTGGAGGTTTTTTTCAAGTTTCAAGATAAGTTTCTTTGCTAAAGTGTCCTAATTTGAGGCCTAGTTGGCGTAGAAAGCTTGATTTGAGAAAGTTGTTACAAAGTAACAAATAGTGGTTTGTTGGCATGTGATTGTGTACCCTGAAGGGTCCTTGAAATGGTTCAATTTTGGTATGAAAGAATCTTATCAAGAAGAAATAACCGATTGAATGAGTTGGCAATGGTACAAGGAAAAGTGTTGATTTGGTGAAAAGTGAAGAGTTTTGAGAATTGTGACTTCTGAATTGTTTTTGTTGGTTGATTTTTTGTGTTGAGTTGTGTTGCAGGACCTCCCCTAGTTTCATCACAATTCAAATTCTTTTTCCATGCTTCCATTTTGATCCATGATTGCAAGATAGGGTGCATCTTTCCCCATGTTGCTAATTTAGCCTTCAATAAAGAGTCTTCTAACAATGGAGAGAAGGGTTAGAATCCCTTGTAGGTAGACTAATCAAGGAAACATTTAAAATATATCACAAATAAAAGTGATGAGGTAGGTTTAGTGATGAGGTAAATTTAGAAATAGAGATGAAAACCAAAATAGTTTCTAATATCTATCATGTGGGAGGAGTATATTCTAATTTTTTAGAGAGATGTATGGAAAATTTGGTAGCATAGACAAGGAAATGAGCTGCTTGGTATAATTGTTTAACAAAATACTTCAATGAAAGCTTCAGAGAGTGGTATGCACTTCCATAATAAATGATTGATAAATAATGTTTTATTTTACTTCTTTAAAACGTATGTCATATATATGTGTATACAAAATGTGGAAGCATACACAAGGTAAGTCAATTGTTAAATAACAAAATGACTCAAAGAGATGTGGTTTAAACATGTAATTGGAAAGTGTATATAATTGTGTAATTTAAAATGTGCATTGACAACCTAAGGTTATAATGAAAAACAAACAATGATCAACATGGAATATGCAAAATAACAAAAATGAAAGCAAGCCATAATAGAATGAAAGAAAATGTGTAAAGACTTCACATACCTAAAAAAGCAGAGTTTCAAATGGAGGAGTTCAACCCAATTATGTAGCCTTAGCTTCTTCTTTCTTCAAACTCCTCAACAATTTTACTTTTTAAAAAGCTTGTTCCCCTCCAAACTTCAATTGTATATCAATTTTCAATGGAATTCAAACTTGAATTGAAATTATGTCTTTCAACATGAAAACTCTACTATTTCATGCAAAGGTGGTAGAAAGATCATGAAAAAGGTGGTGGAATGTGAAAAACATGCATGCACACTTCACAACATCATCAAAAAGATACTTTTTGTCAGAGCACGTGTAGAACTAGGAGAATATGTAGAGTGTGGGCCTTGAGATCACGGGTATATTGAGTTTTTTTACCATTTTTAGTGCAACACAAAATGTGCTCATGTTATAACACAAGTGCATTATTTCTCCCTAAAACGACCATATCTCTACTTCAAAACGCACTCACATTATGAGAAACTTGGTTTTTTAATGGATTTATTTTCTCTTTTTCTATACCCTATATACCCTAATTCTATCTCTCTTCCCTCTACCCTTATACCCTAATTATATCTCTCTCCCCTCTACTCTCTACCCTTAACCCTTGGGTATGTGCAGGATCATCATGGAAAAAATAGGCCCTTAAGTGGCAAAAAATTTAGAAAAATCAGAGTTAGGGAACTTGACGTAAAAATTTGAATAAGTTATCTATATTATTTCAAAAATATGTAAGAAAAGAATCTCTAGAAAATTGAATGTAGTTTCTAAACTACTAGGTTTATATAAATAAAAAATCTATTTGGTGAAAATTTGAAATTTCAGTGCAGTAGTACTTAAATTTCAGGGAAAAAATAAGAAGTAGGTGTCTGTCTGACCACCCTAACCACCATAAAATGATAATATTTTTTTATAATATTTTAGATATAAGTAGAGGAATCATGTCTAGATGTGATGCATATTGTTTTGTAAATTTTTTCAAGTAAATAATTAATTATGAATTTTTTATTACAACTTTTAAAAAATATAAAAACTCGTATGTCTGACCACCTTAACTTGGTCAAAACTTCATGAAATTAATTTTTTATTTTTTAATTCTATAGTATGTG
>VDFB02193867.1:252862070-252918023 GCA_007258455.2 Sequoia sempervirens
CCATCCAACCCCTTCTCTCCCTCCCTCTCTCTTAAACTCCTCACTTCCACCCCTCTCCCTCTCTCTCCTCTCTCTCTCTCTCTCTCTCTCTCTCTCTCTCTCTCTCTCTCTCTCTCTCTCTCTCCCTCTCCCTCCCTCTCCCTCTCCTACCCTACCTATAAAACTCTAGATCTCTCTCTCTCTCTTAAAATTCTCCCTCCCTCTAAAGACATACATAAATACATACATGCAAGCATAATACATATGTACATACAATCCTACATACATACAAACATACATGTACATGCACATATATACAATCTTACATAAAAGTAGGAATACATACAATATCCATTCATTGATACATACAGGCATACATACATACATACGTACATGACATACAAGAATACATGTGCATACAAACATAAAAATATATAAACATAGATTCAATATGCATTTAACATAAATTAATACATAAAATGAGTGCATTATACTATGCTCGTGTTATGTCTTGCTAGACATGCTCCCCACAAACAATAAAAACCATGTCAAAATTGACATATAACGCGCTCGTGTTATATCTTTCTTTGGGAATACCCAAGCCTTAGGTTTGGTATTTCCCTTAGAATACCAACCCAAAGGCTTTGAGGGCATTCCCAATTACTAGAGACGTGTTTTTGCAATTTCTACAATATTTCACATAATCGGGTTCATGCTCACTATTAGGATTGCATGTGGTTCAATATCAAACATTTGGGTAATGTTAGGTTCTCTCTCAGCTATCCAACTATGTAATTTTTTTCACTTTCTAACAATATTAAGTTGTGCATCCATAATTTCTTTTGTTTGTATGTCTCTTTTTTGGAAAAACGTAGTGTTTGGTGTTTCTTCATTATAAATTAACTATTCATAAAAAATTCAAATAAATTACAGTTTTAGAAGACTCCATTCTCCAATTTTATTTTATTTTTAAAAAAATTCAATTAGTTTCCAAAATTTGTAGGGGTAGCACGACCAAAATTATGTTTTTTAGGAAGTGTCCACTTCGAAAATTAGTAAAAAATAAAATATTCATTAAAAAATTATCAGAAAAATCATGCATCAACTACATACTATTAACTAACTTCTGGCCTTAATGATTTTAAAAATACTAAAAAAAAGTTCACCATACGAGGGTCGTACAAGAGTTGCTATGTTATGTTTTTATGAAAAAAACAACACCAATTTGTGTACGTCCCTCATTTGAACTCCTTAATCTCAACCATTTTCAAAATAAATTAGTAGTTTAGAAAGTAGACTTAGAGCACTTGAATCCTTGTTTCTGTTCCATCTCAAAATTTTGAGTGTAAGTATCCTCAATTTCATGTCCAAGGTCAATATTTCCTGATTTCAGAAAAAAGTGGCCACTTAAGCCCCCTTTTTGGGAAACATCTTGGTGCACTTACCTTGGCATTCAAATTACATATAATTTGATGATATGTAGTTGTTTGGAATTTGATGAATGCAACTTGGATTAGGATTCAATTATATATATATATATATGTATATAAATACATACATTTACCACATTATGAATTAATATATTGAGTTGAAAATGATATTCAGTTTATAAATATATATATAAATCATAGTTATAGTAAGAGAATTTTGGTTGGGATAGATTATTGAAAAAAGAGTATTTAATTGCATAGACAAATGAATGGAGTAAAAGATTGTCTTCTTACATTTCTGATAATTGAAAATTACTTATGAAGAGATTTGCAGTTAGATAATTAAAATGAGAAAATTAATTACTATGGATAGGCAAATAGGGAAAATGATAAGGTAACTTGATTTATTCTACATTGTCCATTAGGGGTTTGGTAATAAAATGTGAAGAAAAGGGTAATTAAAAAAAATATTTAAAATGAATGGTTATTACTTAAGTGAACATTAAAATTACTAGGTAAAAGAATTGTATATTTATTGACATATATTTAATTAACTAAGAGGTTAGGGAAAAAGAGATTAATATTGTGTAAGGGTAAAATAATAAGATTAGTTTAATTAATTTAACTGTTCAGATTTAACGATAAATGACTTAGAGTATTCTCAGTTGAATAATTGTAGATGAATGATGATAATTTTCATATAATTATTTATAGTTGATTAGTAAAATGTCCAAGTAGTTTAAGAATTTAGAATATTATTACCATAGTTATTTTCCATTATGGATTATTCTCTGTTAATTTTTAAGTGAATATTGATAGTTTTAAAAACTTTTATAGTTGGAATTGTAAGATCACTATGTAAGTTAATTAACTAGAATATTATATTCTGATTGTCTCAATATAATTATTTCAGGAAAATAATCTTTTAATTTAATTATGTGGATAAGAAAAATGAATGCATTGAATTAATGTCGTATTAATGAGATTATTTGTATGGCCATAATGTATCGAATGATTGTTTATATTTATGAATGTTTGGGTTAACTGTTTGTGTACTTATTGGAAGGGGGGTATCTTTCGTAAGTTGTCTAAGGTCGGTTCCAGAGGCCTAGGAGGGGTGTCTAATGTGTGGATGGATCTTGCAATTATTTTCACTTTGGAAAGTGGATTGGTAATGTTCTGCGTCATCTTCCTTGTGTGAAATGTAAACCCTAAGGGTGACCTCCTTTTTGTGTTTAGACTCAAGTGATTATGATAGGCTTGCAAGATGGTCAATGCCTTGCTTGATGTGTAGGGTTTACTAGTTGCAAGGAGGGGAAGTGGCTTTCCATGGGGGCTAGGACCTGAAGTGGTGCCCAGGATAACCCATGGAGGGTTTCTTAATCTAGTGATAACCTTAATAATAAATTAGGGGGATGGGTAGAATTCACATTAATCAAGATAATGCATGCCTCACTTGTGGATCAAGTGCTTGTTTAGGCTTGAGATGAGATGGGAAGGCCTGGAATGCCAAGATCAACTTCCTTTTCCTCATGAAAGGTGTGTTGATTTTGTATGAGTTTGTATGGGGGCCAAGGATCGGGAGAGGCTGCTAGGATAACCCAGGATGGGGGTCAGGAGCCTAGGAAGATCCACCAAGGATAACCCATATCAAGCTATGTAATGACACTCCTCCCTATTGTAGACTAGAACTCCCTAGTCGTACTTCCTCTCTCTTTTATGTGTGTGTGTGTGCCTCTGGAAGTGTTGTAAGAGTTGTATGTGATGTTGGTGTTGTTAATAGTGTTGTATTGGATTCAAGTATAGTCCTTGTTTATGTTAGCCTATTATCTTCTTGACTATTTTTTTAGTGGACCTTCTGTTATCTCCTAGCATGATGGGTGGACCTTAGGGTTCCACATGGTTAGGAGGCTGGTGATTATTCCTCCATTGGGTTTCCTTGTTGCTTGTTCGAGTGCGTGGAGGTTGTACCTTGTGTATCAGATTCTAGTTCATGTTCTAGTTCGAGAATATAGTCTTTCATGTATTTGTATTTGATTGTAAATTAGTTGTATCATTTATTGTAATTTTATGCATTCTTCCCACATGTACTCAGGGAAGCATTATTGTAAATAATGTAACAATGTAATAGATTTTGATGTATTCTCATGTAATAAAATTTGTACATATATATATATATATATATTTGTTAGAATGATCTTTTATGTTGACATGTTTTGGAAATACATAATGTAGAATCATTTAATGTGGTGGTTTAAAATGAACTTTGTTCATTTGATAAATCATGGTACCTTTATAGTTAATGTAAGGATTCTAGTTCTTAATTAATAGATATGTTAGTAGTGTAGTCATGGAACCTTAGAGACCTAGGTTAGATTATATGTTAAGTTATGATATGCATTTCATTGATATTTCATTAAAATAACAAAAAAAATGTTCCATTATTGTGTTATAGTTAATGTTGTCCTATGGGGTTCCTTGGCAAGGTGTTACGCCTAGTATCAAAGCCCAAGTTCTAACACTGGATACTCTAGTTTTATTTGAGTCCATTATGTTGTCCTTGTTGCAAAGACTATAGAGATTATGTTTTCTCCTTTCTTTCATCCTTTCCTAACAACCTTAGATATGTCCTTTGGTGGTGTTTGTGTAGGAAGATGCCTAGAGGTCAAGGTTGGGGTTGTTGAGGTGGTGGCTGTGGGGCTAACTACTAGAACACCCCTCCTTAGGGTTCCCTTGAGAGTGATCATGAGGAACAAGGCCCTCAGAATCTTCAAAGAAGCAGGGGTTAGAATTATGGCCAACCAAAGTTAGTCAAGGGATCTTAGTTATGTCCTTTGCATGAGGAGATCCTTGCTCGCCTAGGCCCTAGATAGGAGTGTAAGTAGCAGGTGGATAGAGAAAGAGAAATCCCAGGAGAGATGTCATAGAAGAGTAGGAAACTACTATAGTAGGTCATATGAAGGATCTCTTGAGGGAACATCCTCCTACCTTTAATGGTTCTAGTGGTGGCTTGGGCCCTGAGACTTGGTTGATTGGTGTTTAGATTGGTATTGTGCTTGCAATAGGCTTTGGATTCCAAGGTGGTCAGTCTTAGGCAATGCATTCCTCTAGGAGCCATCATGCACCCACTAAGGGTGGACAACAATAGTAGCAGTAGCATTCCCAATTGAAACCTAAGAATTTTTAGTCTTAGCAAGGTAGTGGCTCTTAGTCTAGGAAAATTCAGAGTTGGTAGTGAGCCAAGCATTATTGTCCCAACCATCCAACTCAGAGTACATAGTCTGCAGCTAGTAGAGGTAACTTCTAGTAGTCCAGTATAACTTCAGGTGGTAGGGGGTATGGTAGAGGTTCAAGATGTCTTACTTGTAGGCAATAGAGCCACATAGCTAGGAAGTGCCCACAAAAGAGCACATTAGGATTCAGTTAGAGGATAGTAGCCTCAGAGGTGAATGTTGGTGATGTAGGTAGGTCTCATAGAGTGGTTGCAATAGTTGATAACCACTAGGAAAAGCATCAGGGCATAGTCGTGGATACCATAAGTGCATTGCAAGGTATTGGCATTTCTATCCTTTTTGACTCTAGCGCTTTTGATTTGTTTATTTTCCCCTTCTTTAGTGGAGTGATATGGACTAGTGGAAATAAAGCAAGATGTTAGGTGGTAGGTCGAATTGTCCTTCAAAGCTAGAGTAGTGATAGAATCCCTTGTGTATGGTTTTGGATTGAGAATTGATACTCTCTTTACCACAGTGGATCTTCGCATCATACCCCTAAGATCTGATCACATAGTGTTGGGTATGGATTGGTCAGATGCTCATCAAGTATTAATAGATTGTTGACATAAGTTAGTGCAGTGTTTGGATGATTTAGGCAAGGAGGTAGAGGTTGCTGGAATTCAAAGGCCCATCTCCTTGCATATGATTTTTGCTATGTAGATAAGGAGATGTATGCATTAGGGTTGTCGGTTGTTTGCTGTGACTTATTTGATTATGTGGATTAATTATATCATGACCACTATGTGGTTATTTTATCATGATTATTATGTGATTATCTTGTGATTGTTCTTATCTTTTTGTTATGTAACTGATTGATATGATTTTATGTGGTTACTTGATTGATGTGTTTGGGTGAAAGGGATAATGTCACATTACTCAATTGTGAGTACCCTGCTACATTGTGATTCCCTTTCACAGTGTGTGTAACTATATGTATATGTTTATGTATGACCATTTTGTGTGTTGCAGGTTGCAAGTACTAGGCATCGACTCCACCTAAATTGGTAGGTCTGAGCGTGTCTTAAACCCAATGGAATAGTTGATCGAAGATAGCACTTGGTCCCCTACCCTAGGCATCATCCTTGAAGAGGATGAGTATTTGGTTCCTTACCTTTTTAGTGTTCTTTGATGTATGTGGTCAGTTGGAATTTGTTTTCAACCTCGGTTAGGGTTTAGGTAATTTTTGTTGACACTTGGTTTGTTTAATTTTTTATAGTAAAAAAATTGCACCCCTTGCAATTTCACATACATTCTTGTACTCCCTTTAGTTTCCACTCCCTTAGCATCTTGTGTAGGCTCATTTTATCCCCTGCATTAGCCTTTTTCCCTTCCCAAGATGCTCCAACGCCCCTTTTCAATAGCTACCTTCATGTGCTAGCTTTGCATCAAACTTTGTGCCTTTCCTATTCACATCATTTTGTAGCATGACATGTCCAGACACTAGCACACTACGTGGAAATCCATGCGCCACACTAGCATCATGTGACATTTCAACATTCAAACGAATGTTGTTGTAGATGCTTTCCACTTGTCATCTCCCTTGGTTGATGGTAACAAATCAAGATGCCCTGAAACAGCTTGGGAAGCTTCTTTTCCCTCCTTAAAAGTAGTATTTTCTATTCATTTGGCCTCTTCCTCCATCTCTAGCTCCATTCCTCTACTTCTAACTTCTCTCCAGCTTTGGCTTTGGCCTTCTACTTCTTCTAGCTTCATTATAGCTTCTATCTTCTATTTCTTCTCCTTCTTGGACATTATCCTATGTTTCTTGCATACCTCTCCTTGCTTGCTACAACAACTTCAAGCTCTCACAACAATCCTTTACAACAACACTCTTGGTTCTTGTAGCTCTCTTTCTCTCTCTCTTTAGATTTCTTAAGCCTTGCAACTCTATCTCTCCTACTTCATGCTTGCAAGCATCTTGGGATTTCACACATCCCCTATCTACTGCATCTCTACTTCATGATACTAGTTCTCCTCCTTGAGCAGGGATTGCTTTTATCACCTAAATTTTGTGATATGGGTTCTCCTCCTCGAGCAGGGTTTGCTTTTATCACATCACATTTTCTTACTTCTCACTCTCTATCTTTTGGCTGTCCATGGAGGTGGGAATACCAAAATGATGGTTTAATTGAGGAAAACCACTATACAGCCCCAACATTTCCTCTTGATCTTACAAACATAGATGTTGAAGATATTTCACTAATATAGGCTTTATTACTTGGCTCACTGTGAGAAGTTTCTGTCTCATCTTCTCTTTATCTCAATCATTTACTTCACTTTACTTTAGCTCTATTATATTTTGTTACTTTCTCACGTTTCAAGATTTCTTAGCAATTAGAGTAGAAGTAGACACTTTGTCATTTTTTGTGATAAACTCTCTCTCTAGTTTGTACGAGACACCAACACACCTCTAGGATGCCAGTGCGTCGTGTTGTCGTATGTAACCCACGCTATCATCCTTTGTCCAAGAGCTTGTTAGTTTGTCTAGAAAATCTTCGTGACTTGCCCTTTTTGATTCTAGTGCTCTCGCTCTATAACTGAGGTAGTTTAGGGCAGTTTTCCCCACGAGGCTCTCTAAATGAAGAGAACTCATGAGTAGTGAATCCCCCTTCTCTAAAAATTTAATTTTTTTGATAAATTTTGTTCTTGGTTAATTGATTCATTAAATTAAATTATTAAGGAAAAAGGGCACTTGATAAATAAATATAAAAATATTTATTAATAATCATGGGTGATAATAAATTAAATGTGTAATGTAATAATAAAATAAAATTGAATTATAATGGAATGTGATAATTGATAAATAGTAAAAATAATATAAAAATATAGAAAGGATTTTTATGCTACACATGCACAACTTCGAACTAAGGTGAAAAGAAACTTGACATTTTTTGGGGGATTTTAGAGATTTTATTAGATTTTTGTGTTCAAAAAACAAATAGCCTTCCTTTTGTAAATAATTATCCTTTTGGAAGATTTTTGGATGGTTCATTCTATTTTTGAAAAGGGAAGTAATTTTGTCTGCAAGAAAATTTATTATGCTGGGATTTTGTGTGGAATTGGGGATTCTGGAAAATTTAATTAGGAATTGGAGAGTTTGGATTACAAGTTGGAAGATTCGAATCTCGACGTCAGATTTCTATCCTAGCCAGTGTTTGATCTAGGTTGGCCTTGTTCTTTGTTCTTTGTTTGTTTCTCTGATTAATGCTATCGATTTTTCTCTCTTTTTGTCTGTTGAAAACAATGCTTGATTATTTGATGACTTTTGCTTATTAGTTTTTGTATAATAAAGCAACCAATAAATCTATATTTGTAATTTTGCAGTCTTTTCATTCCATGGCATGACAACTTGATTCACCCGCCGATTATGTTTTCTTTGGAAGTTCTTAAGCTTTTTTGTAAACCCAGTTTGTGTTTATCCTGCAAGTATTATTATTCCTTGAAAATACATCAAATTAAATCTAGCATTTACATTTGCTTGAAATTTTTTGAAGCCTATTTAATAAATCCAATTTGTGTGCCTCCCTTATTTCCTGCACAACATACTTCCAGCCATGGCCCTTCCTTTATTCCAGCTATGTTAATAATCATGTAAGATTATAATGTGAATCATATTTCATCAGAGGGCGATGGCTGAACTAAGAGCTATCAAGTCAAATGACCCTCAACTCAATGATGTGCCCCCATTTCCCTATGTTGTAATCTATGAACTACATAGGGCGATTTTTATTTTTATGTTCAGCGATTTCATTTTTGTGGACTGGTTGCTTGCAACATATGAAGAGTTAAGTCTGCACGTCTTTTTGTTCAATGCTATATATATTTTGAATCCACTTTCTGCGTTGATTATATGATTCTGGATATTGTGATTTGCATTGGTGAAAATGTTTTATGAATGACCGATTCAATTCTTACATTACATTTTATTATTGCATACATCGATTTTAAGTTTAAAGGTTATATTGTAAGTTGGGTGATCAATGCTTGTTCTTTCTTGTGATATAGTATGGGGTGATTTATTTACTTGATTTTATATTTTCCATTGAATGATTCGATGCTGATTACATTGATTTCATTTGATGGTTGTTTACTATGTTTCACATTCCATGTAAATCCTGTTGTGAATTCTTTATGTGTGTCTTACATTCCTTACTGAAGGTTTCAATTTATATCAATGAATCTATTTCATGCTAAGTTGATGCTTGGCAATTCAAAAATCTTTGTGGCATTCTTCCTTCAAGAACATACATTATATATGGTAGTCAATGGTGTTTATTGCGTCACCCTCCATTGTTTGTCTAAATCTGATTTCAAATAGTTTGATTATATACATATATATATCATGGTTTCATAAACCTATGTTGTGCTTAACATTTGATTTCATATGATTCAGTGAATTTGCATTGTGTTGGCATTCGAATTACATATAATTTGATGATATGCAGTTGTTTGGAATCTGATGAATGTAACTTGGATTAGCATTTGATTTTATATTTATGTATATAAATACATATTTTCACCACATTATGAATTAATATATTAAAACTGAAAACGCTATTCAGTTTATAATTATATATATCATAGTTATAGTAAAAGAATTTTGGTTGGGATAAATTAATAAAAAAATGAGTATTTAATTGCATAGACAAATGAATGGAGTAAAATATTTTCTTCTTGCATTTCTAATAATTGAAAATTACTTATTAAGAGATTTGCAATTAGATAATTAAAATGAGAAAATTAATTACTATGGATAGGCGAATAGGGAAAATGATAAGGTATTCTACACTATCCATTAGGGGTTTGGTAATAAAACATGATGAAAAAGGTAATTGATAAAAATATTTGAAATGAATGGTTATTGCATAGGTGAACATTAAAATTACTAGGTAAAATAATTGTATATTTATTGACATATTTCATATTTAATTAACTGAAAGATTAGGGAAAAAGAGGTTAAAATTGTGTAATGGTAAAATAATAAGATTAGTTTAATTAATTTAACTATTCATATTTAATAGTAAATGACTTAGAGTATTGTCTATTGAATAATTGTAGGTGAATGATGATAATTTTCATATAATTATTTATAGTTGATTAGTAAAATGTCTAAGTAGTTATCCAAATTCTAGATACTCGTAGTTGCTATATGCATGGATAGTTTTGCATTTCCAGAAAAACTCTATGGATATTTTGATATTTTGTATTATCTATAATTAGTAGAAAGGTTATTTTAAGACAATAGATAATTTGTAAAAATTCTTGCAATTTTTCCTATCTACTAAAGATATAGAAGTAATCCTTTTTATTATATAATATATAATATATAGGCTACCATTCCTTTTAATTAAAAAAATTCCAAGTAGTTTAAGAATATAGAATATTATTATTACAGTTATTTTCCATTATGGATTATTCTCTGTTAATTTGTAAATGAATACTGATAGTTTTTATAACTTTTATAGTTGAAATTGTAAGATTACTATGTAAGTTAATTAACTATAATATTGTATTATGATTGTCCCAATATAATTATTTGAGGAAACTAATCTTTTAATTTTGTGAATACAAAATTCATCATGCTCCCTTCGGGTTTTATTTTTGGTTAAGTACCGACCCATTCCCTCAAATGAATATCATCAGCCTCTTTTTGATATTCACTACAGCCTCTGCCACATATCCGCTCATTGCTCCCCGAAGGATTTTTCTCCTTGCTCTTCCATCAGCCCCCACTGTGCTCCCACATGTCTTCACCACGGGTTATTTCAATTTCTTCCTTTCACTTCCTCCACAGTCCCTGCTCACGTGCCACGTAGTTCCCATTCGCAAAAGGATCCAATGGACCCCACAGGCGGCGTCTATCAAGCGTTGTTGCTACGTGTCATCTTCGCGCAAGTCTTCTACAAAGAAAATGGAAATTGATCGTGGGCAGCAATATGCTACGATGCATCCCTTCAGCACAAGCTTCTTCAACGAAGGATTAAAGCGAACCAAGGGCTACAATCTTTTGCCATGTGTTCTAACTGCCTATCTAAAGAGGTGACACTTGTTTGCATGAGACTTTATTGGGACCACTACCATCATTCACAGGGGATGCACCTAAATGGGGGGTGACCAAATGTTGTGTCTTGAATCTTTTCTCTTACAACGGTTGAGGAAAATCATTGCTTAGATTCTAAATCTTTTCAGTTGTTGCTTGCCAAGTGGTGGAAGGCTTGCTATAAATACTTCTCTTAGCTTCAGAAGAGGGGTTCTAAAGGTTCCAATGTTCAAGGTTACAAATTTGGAGATTACATGCTATTTCACTAGCTTTTAGAATTACAGGATTTTTGGAGAGACTAGGCCTTTGTATTGGTTAGATTATTGCAAGAACTCATAGACTGTGCCATTTTTCAGCCTCTCTATTTCTTATGCTATTGATAAACTTTATGTTGTGCCATTATTGTTTGAATGGTTTATTTTTCGTACTTCTATAATTTGAATGCAATTTTGTTGGTTTAGATCATGCCTTTTGACTCTTCTTTTTAGTAAATGAGCTTGATTATTATTTTATGTCATTAAATGAACTATTCATGCTACAATCCTTAATTTATGTTATTCTAGGACATGGTAAATTGCTAAGTCAGCCCTTAGATCATATTCAAAAGATAGGTTTATCATTCCTTTTATCTAAATTATGACGTATCACCTTAGTTAAATTCTTTATTTTATATCTGCTTTTGTTTCCCATTCCAAAACCCCATTTAAAGAAGAAGTCAACTTCTTTAAAAATCTGGTGGTCACTCAATTTAGTGCAATAGGTCCCCCGTAAACTGAGTTTCCCACAATGGGTTGTTACCTTGCCAATTTTTGGAATCAATAGTTTTTCTTTTTCCTGGCACGCCCCATGGGACTGAGCTTCAATGAGCCTAATTTCAAGAAGGGTGTATGAGCCATCGACCTATTACTAGGTCCCAAATAGAAAATAATCTTGGTTTATTAGTACTACCATTAGGGATAGTATAGTGTGTGACCCAATTAGTGAATGTTCCGCTTCCTCCTCCCTTTCTGCTAGCCATGTTGTCTGCCACTAACATAAATTATGTGGCATGGGACACCAAAATCCCTCTTGTTCCACCAATAGTGCCTATCGTTTGGGGTGCTATCCTAGTTTCTTCCTTAAAGACTATAACTAAATTCACCAGAGATGGCTAAAGGTTGTCGTTCAAACACTTGCAAGATGTTGTAGAAGTATGTCTGGTACATGGGATTACAGCCCAAAATGTGGCATTAAGGTTGATTTCCACCTCTTTTAGGGGCAAGGCATTGGATTGGTACCACACATTACAAGAAAATACTATCAGTACTTGGGATGAGCTCGGGGAGCCTTTCTATTAGATATTTTCAAATGAAGGAGACTAATCATCACTCTATTATTAGCTCTCAATCATAAAGGGAGCCCCACACAAAGCCGTGACTGACTTCAATGCTCCATACAAGCTGGAAAAGGATTCAAGTTAGTATTTTCCTACCACTCGATCTAGCATTTGTGTTCTACTTAAAGTCTATCAATCTTGACATTTCAATGATGATCTAGTCTCTTGGTAGAACCATGCTACCAAATGCATATAACATTGTTGTCAAGGAGGAGAACAATTCAAGAGACACTAGGAAATTTCCACCTTGGCCCATCATTCCTATATTCCTTGAGACATCGGTTCCTACCTAGGAAATGCCTTTTACTAGTGCACTGGCTCCCCCCAATCCATGTACATGTATCCGAGCGTGCCACAAAATTTTTCCTCTACATTTGGCTCTTCAAAAGAGGAGATCAATGAGTGTAAGGAAATGTTGCAAACCATTGTTAATGAGATAACCATTATCAAGCGCAATTAGGTTGTACCTCCAAAGCCTACTTACTAGAATTATTAGGGAGGAAGGTACCCTTACCAACAAAACTAGTTCCGAGGAGGTGCTCGCACAAATATGCAGGCGTAAACAACAAATTAAGTGGTACTGGTACCCACTCCACTATAGAGCATTAATCTAAGTTTTAACAAAAAGATGACTGTGGGACAAAACAATTTAGCAGATGACACCAATCCCTAGTGCTTCCCTTGTGGCAATTCACATATGCCCCAAAATTTCTAGCATGACAACCTACAACAAAAGGTGGTAGAGCAGCGCAACCAAGCCACAACATCAAACTTTGGAAGCTATGTGTATACCTCTTCACAAATGGACAATACAGTGTTGACCATGCGAATGCAAGGGATGTCACTAGACCAAGAAGCAGACATCGCTACTGACCACACACTCTTCTCATGGATGGAAGAAGAAGAGGTGTTTTCCAATGATACATCTACATCTAAAATAGTGCAAGTACAATCTAACTACAACACTCGCTCAAAGAGGAGATTTATGGGTGAACCAGTTGTTGCACAACTAGTCAATTGGCAACCTAAAAGTGCTTCTGACCATATGCCTAGTACCTCTGCAATGTTGTCACAATATCAGCCATGAAGGGAAGCTGTTATAACAAGAATGAAGGATCAGAAACCTCTGAATCCTCCATCATTCAATGTGGTGGAACAATTGAAGAAATCATCCACTAATGTGTCTCTATGGGATATTATAGCCATCCCAGAATAGAAGACGCTACTATAAAAGGCTTTCTGAGAAGATGCAAGTGCAACGCCAATGGAGCAGTTGTCCAAAGTAAGGGTTGTTCATCAACCATCTTCCACCAAAATTCTTACAAACAACACAACAAAATCCCCTACTAAAGTGAGAGATAAGCCAAAGCCTCAACCCTTCTTAACTCTCATTATAGGGGAGAAATTACTACACAATGCCATGATTGATTCTAGTGCTAGCACCACAGTTATGCCTAAAAAGATAGCTGAAGCCTTAGGACTCAGCTATGAACCCTTAAAAAGAGGAGTAATGCAGCTTGATGGAATCAGAGTTGAAACTGTAGGTGTCATCAAAGCACTCCCCTTGAATCTATTTGCTTGCCCTAGTATCATAGTGCCACAAGACACTATGATCATAGATGTTCCTCCCATGTTCAGCCTCTATCTATCCTAATAATTTACTTCAAAAGTGGGTGGATATCTGTCCTTGGATTGGTCACATTTGATCCTTAGAACCAAGCATGGTACGGAGATGAAGATAGAATCTATAACTTTACATTTAGAACATGTAGCCAATGAAGCCATGATCAATTTTGAAGTCGTGCATACCTCTATCACCAAGCAAGAAATGTATTACACAAAACTACTAGAAGATGAAAAAGTGACCAGAGACCGAAATGATCAAGAAGATGTTCTCCTAAGTGAACATATATATATATATATATATATATATATATATCGACCCTTTCGGCAACTACCATGCTACTAGGTTGGGCACCTATGTCATCTACGATGAAGATCAAGTGCTCCCAAAGGTTGTCAAAGAACTTGAAGGTGATCAAGCCCCAGAACTGTGGACATTGTACTTCAATGGAGAAATATGCAAGAATGGTGTGGGAGCCAGAATATGTTTAAAATCCCCACATAATGAAAAGACATGGAGGTCTTTCTGCTTCCAGTTCACCTACTCGAACAACGAAGCTGAATACAAAGTACTAGTGCAAGGTATCAACCTTTCGGAATGGATGGGCATTAAGCAATTGATGGTGTTCAGATATTTTGAACTAGTAGTCAATCAAGTATGAGGAATTTCTATAGAAAAGAATGTCCACATGTGATCCTACAAACATCAAGTTTGGGACCTGATCAAAGGTTTTGAAGCCTTCAACATTCAGACGGTGCCCTAAGAACAAAATACAGATGCAGATCACATGGCATCAATTAGATCTTAGTTTGATCTTTCCTCTGATCTCATTCACAACAAACACTTTGTATGAGTAATAGTCTAACCGACGATTCTAGACAATGACCAAAGTTGGCAAGTGTTTGATAGTGATGAACACATTGCCTCGTTCATCTAGTAGTCAGGAGAATTTGCTAACTAGCTCCAACCGAAGATTGCTAAGGCCTATGAAGGAAAAATTATCCAATTGAGATCCAACAAGATTCCAAAAGGATTAGTCACTCTCAAAAACCTTTTTGATTGTGACGATGCAAGGAATGACAAACATAAGTTTGTAGCAGACAAAAGTGACTATGTTGACCTTCAGGTCGAGGATGGAAGAAAGCTCAAAGTCGGGAAGGATGTCTCACATCATGATAAGGAAAGGCTTATAGCCTTTTACAAAAAATATGAAGGAGTAGTGGCCTGGTCATACGATGAACTCAGGGGATATGATCCTGATATCATTTAGCACAAAATTAAGCTAGAAGAAGGTGCAAAGCCTGTCTGCCAAAAACAAAGGCTAGTCAATCCCAAGATTGAAGTGTTAATGTGCAAGAATTAACAAAGCTAATCTAGTCACAGATTGTATTTTCAATCACGCATAGAACGTGGTATCCAATCTAGTCCTGGTCTTAAAGAAGATTGGAGATATCCATCTATGTGTATACTTTTAGGACCTAAACAAAGCATCCTTGAAGGATCATTACCCACTACCCTCAATGGAGTCAATCTTACAAACTATGGCAGGTTTAGAGATGTTTTCAGTGTTAGATGGCTTCTTTGGTTACAATTAGATCTAAGTCAAAGAGGAGGATCAACATAAGACAATGTTCACTACCAAGTGGGGAACGTTCACATACGCCAAGATGCCTTTTGACCTCTCAAATGTAGGAGCTACCTTCCAACAGGCAATGGATATTGCTTTTAGCGAACTAATCAATAAGATTATCCTAATCTATTTGGATGATTTGATGGTGTTCTCCAAGTCCAAGGATGACCATTTTGATCATCTAGAGATGGTGTTCAAGAAATACCAAGTGTTTGGGATAACATTGAACCCAAAAAAATGTGTCTTCAGAGTACCACAAGGAAAATTACTGGGGCACGTAGTGTCTAAACAAGGAATTTCAATTGATCCTAAGCAGGTGAAAGCAATCAAAGATCTTCCTCACCTAGTCAAAAAGAAAGGCATGCAATCCTTCTTGGGGAAGGTAAATTTCATTAGAAAATTTATTTCTGACTTTGGAGGAATAATTAGGCCAATTACCCTAATGTTGAAAAAAGGATAAAATATTTGAATGGACAAAAGAAGCCAGAGAAACCTTTGAGAAAGTCAAGGATTCTATCTCTTCCACTCCTATTATGGTCAATCTAGACCTATCAAAGGACTTCATAATGTATGTATTCAGTAGCAAGTCAAGCATTGCTACTATCTTAACTCAAAAATATGATAAGGGAAAGGGAGAAAATCCAATAGCATTTCACTCCCATACCCTAAAAGAATATGAAAAAACTACAATTTTGTAGAGAGGTAGGCATTTTCCATAGTTAAGGGACTCAAGAAGTTCTGATATCTAATTTCTTACAACAAGGTGATTTTCTATGTTGCACACTCTAGTGTGTGTGAATACATCATGGAAGGAGAAATCACCGAGAAAAGAGCTAATTAGATCACCAAGATTTGTGAGTATGACATTGAGGTCAGGCTTACCAAGACTGTTCAAGGAAGAGGAATGTGAGAATATCTTGCGTGGGATGAAGAAATGGCCACCAAAGAAGAGTGGTCGGAGCTAGTCCTAATAAATAAGATGGAGTCCAAAGGATGTTGGTTGGTGGATAGAATAAGGTTTATGCATCTAGGAAAGTATCCATCAGGCCTTCCTTCTCAGAAGAGGAGATTCTTCCAACTACAAAACAACAAATTCATGCTCATTGGAAGCATCCTTTTTAAGAGAAATTTCAACGGTGTTATATTGTGATGTGTTACCACAGAGCAAGAAAAAAGGATCCTCGACATTTACCACAATAGTTCAGTGGGTATACATTTCTTCACAAAGACAACCACCATCAAAATCATGTGTGAGGGGTACTTTTGGCTGACTCTATTCAATGATTCATACTCCGTGAAAACTTGCAAAGAATGTTAGTTCTTCGCTGGAAGAAGAAATAATTTTGTAATGCCTCTCAGTCCGATAGTGGTTGATGAGCCGTTCATGCAATGGGGTTTGGACTTCATCGGAATGATCAATCCAACCTCTACTGGAGGACATAAATGGATCTTAATGGCCACAAAGTACTTCACGAGATGGACTGAAGTTGTGCCACTAAAGAATGTGATAAAGGCAGAAATAGTGACAAGATTTGGCCTGCCCAAAACTATCATCTCCGACAATACTAAAGCTTTCCTAGGTTCCAAGGTAAGTCAATTCACACTTACACATGAAATATTCCTTAAAACATCATCAAAGTACTACCCACATGGGAAAAACTTAGCCGAGTCTACAAACAAGAATCTAGTCTGACTACTCAAAATAATTGGGTCAGAATACCAAAGGGAGTGGCATAAAAACCTCCGAGCAGTGCTATGGGAAAACCAAATAAATCCAAAGCAAGTCCTCGAGACTTCACCATATGAGCTAGTTTATGGAAAAGAGGCGTTATTGCCTATCTCTATGGAGATTCTAGTGTTACAGTTGCTAAAATCTCTAGAGGTGGAACAAAATGGTGCAATGGAGGTGTGATTAGCTGAGTTGCTAGAAGTACAAGAAAAAAGGAAAAATTCCCTAATGACCATGACCAACTGCCAACAAGTGGTTTAAAGATGGTTTGACAAGAAAGTGTATGACCAAGGTCTAAAGTGCAGAGACTTAGTGCTAAAATTTAATGAAAGGGCCACAAAGTCAGGTTAGCATGGAAAGTTCGACAGCCTTTGGGAAGGCCCATTCAAAATAATTCAATGTAGATAACACAAGGCATATGAGTTAGAGACTATGGAAAAGAAGTGCTAGGAATTCCGATCAACGAAATTCACCTGAAATTATTCAATTAAGCTTGCTAACCAGACCTATGTAAATATGTTTATAACGCTTTTTCCCTTCTTTTTCCTTTTATTTTGTTGGCTGGTCTTTTCATTTATTCTATGGTCTGAGGCGAGGGAACCACTGACCCATTATTTTAGAGAATAAGGGAAATAAACTTATAGTTGAGAAAAATAGAAAAATTAAAATATCCACATGCAAAATTGAATTGAAATATACATGCTGAAAAGAAGAAGATAACCCAGTTGCAAAATCCAAAGGAAGACAATGAGATGATTATATAAAGATATATTTTCATTATATATGCTTTGATATTTACATTTTCAAAATGGCTCATAGGCCATGCTTCCAAAAGTATATTCTATTCTACTTCTTCTTATATATATTCTATGAAAGCCTTTTTTCAGGCATGTATACAAAAGGGGACTAATTACTATGAGATTTTTGAAAGAAAAGAGAAAAAGATAGAAGTCTTCAATTCACAGTGTGAGCAACAGCAATAGACATATCAATGGCAATGTCCACAATATCCTCGTCAATAGGGGCATTAGTAGTAGCAACATCATCCAAAGGAACAAAAGTAGGTAGAGGGAAAACCAGGTCCTTGAAGTCTGTATACCAGTCGATGTTGAAGAACTGCACCACATTATAGATACAAAACATGAAGTGGTAGGCTCGAGTGACCCTCTAGTAGTGCTCATCTTGCGATTGGAGGAAAAATCCACTCAAGAAAGGAAGCCATGGCATGACCGCAACCTCTTCTATAAACCTCTGGAGGTCACTCATAGTCAGAATTCCCCCACCATATGCAACATTTGCAATGACCTTCCCAAGGCCATTCAAGTATTTCCTGGGAAAATTTTCCTTTACCAGACACAAGATCAAAGGCTTGGGAATCCCTATATCCAGCATGGAGGCCACAAAGTGTGAGCACACGTTAGTGTTAACACTATATATGTCCTCATACTCAAGGAAGTCTCATCCCAGAACCCATTTTATGGCTATGATGGATAGCAAATGCTTGTTCTTCGTCATCCGTTTTAAGCTCTTGGTAGAAATCTGTAAGGAAGTTTGATACTTGTGTGACACTAGCCTAATTGGGGTGTTTATTTTTTCAAACTCTCTGAGAAATACCTTAAGAATTTTTTTGCAAAGTACCTAAGTCTAGACTATGGGAATGCTACGCAACTGCAAATGCTAAAATGCTACACCAATTACCTAATACCAATTCCACTCAAATCGCTAAGTGTGATTTAACTACTACTTAAATGCCTATTTATAGAAAATCTGAGGAGATGCGTGGTAATCTACTTACCATAAACATGCTGCCAATCAAGTACCAACTTGAGAGTTGTGCCCAAGCTTGCTCGAATTTTCCACCAAGTTGCATTTGTTGAGTACGATTAGTTGTGTGCATAACTAATGAAGGATAATTAATTCGCTTAAGCTAGTGGTAGCAATTGGTGGTGTTATGCACGGCTAAGGACTGAGGTGTCATTCTCTAGGTGTTTTTCTCATTCCGAGGTAGAGCTCGTATCTTTTCAAATGTTGATCACATATTTGGCTTAATCATTCCTTTTGGGATATTAATTGCTAATGCATACGAATGCTTAGGCTTCTTACAGAGCATTGGCTCAAGTTCCAAGAAAATTACGCTCTATAGTATGGTTACTAATTGCAATTATGAACTCTTGTCACATGAAAATGGCAAGTAATTCATCTTGTACAAGCTAAGGGTTGGTGGTACATGCCGCATTAAATTCAAAAAAGGTAACTCTCATCTACCACCTTGAGAAAAAAACAACTAAGTATTGCATACAAAAAATTTAGGCATTCAAAAGATCTTTTCAAATACACTGCTTAGACCAAAAGCAATTCCTAGCACATAGCTAGAGCCAAAGTAAAGTTGCAAAAAATTCAAGCTTAGGAAAAAAGCTTCCCGTAGATTAGTAATGGCAGAAGGTTCAATCTAGGGAGTTAGGCGAGTGGAGACACAAAAATTAGCTAAAGCTTTGCGAGCTCTACCAACCATTGATGTCTTTGAGAATATTTCTTATGCTATGCCAAGTATTCCTGACAAGCCAAAATGGGAAAACACAAGCATGCTGGACAAGCCCAAGAATTACAGAGACTAGAACTCAGTTCAAGAGGATTTGGAAAATGTTCATGATCCCTTTCTCACAAAGAACCCTACAGGATTGAGGGAAGCTACCTATGAAAGAATGAAGGTGTTCAGAAGGGAAATGTCAACTACAAAAAAAGTATGGTTCAATGAGTTTCCTCAGTATATGTTCCCATCTATGTACTACTGCCCAAAATTGGTCAATGCGACCATTAGGCATTTCAACCCAAGTACTAGCACCATTGAGAGCCAGACTCTATCTATTAACATTAGCCTGGCTGCCTTGTGGTATATGTTGTGGATTCCATACCCTATGCAAAGAGGGATGAGAGTGGAGACATTCACTCCTAAAAAGGGAGATCATATATGGAGCACCAGGGATAAGGCTCTAAAGTTTTACAACGAAGAAACCAGAAGGATTGATGTAGATCACAAGAAGCTACCAAGAATTCCTGTTCGGCACGACACTTTCAAGGAAGACCTGCAAGATGCCTTTTTAATGATGGATTTTTTTTTGGTGTGGACACCAACCAAGAGGTGCATTCTTTTCAATTGGGCCTAACTTTCCAATTAAATAGGAAAAAAACTTATTTATGGTATGATTTTGCAAAGCACATTATAGTGAAGATGTTAGAGCAAATTTAAAAGTACCATGTTGAACAAAAGTTCAAATTTGTCTCTTATCTTTCCTATATGTTTTTGTATCAAAACCCTGATTTATTTGTTGAGTGTATGGAGTTGTCCATCTTTAATGAAAAGAGGAGGAAAAAGCCAGTTTCTATCTGGACCCCTCTCCTCTCTTCTATTCTACTTTTTATTATTACACATTTTTGGATAATTTCTTGATCCCAATTTTTCAAGATATCCAAGGAGAGGAGTGTATTAATCAGCTCACCTTGACTCAGATAGAGCTTATGTAGAATTTCACTCCAAAGTGTGATTGGTTTTTTAGAGTAGATTTTACATTCATCTGAATGTGAGGCTTCACTGGGGAACCCTTCTGTCTTCCAACATGTGTGACTAATCGAGTGTTTTCCCTTGAATTGTTCTAGAAGGTGTGCATTATTGATATTACCTTCTGTAGTGGGAAAAGGGTCAAGAGGAAGGGATTCTTCACCTATCCATAAAGTTTCAAAATAGTGGTCATGAAAAAGAAGCACAGTTGCTATTGTAGGATAAGATAGCTCATTTGGGGTTGGTGATGATCTGTGAAAAGTGGGATTACAACCCTTTCAATGATTTACCTTATGATCACCTCAAGGTAACTCACAACCCTCAACTATACTAGGAAAGGAGGCACAATCCGCTAGAGGATGAAGATGAATTGTTGGTTGACCTGACTCATATCCCCATGAAAGATAGTAGGCTGCCATGGCATAGGTTCTATCTTGTTGTGGTGGATTATGATGAAAACCTCAAAATGGGGAAATATTTATACAATTAGTCAAGAAATGTAGAGGAATGGACCAATGAAAGGATCAGAGCCTTCTGGGTGTATCACCAAGAGATAAAACAACTTGATAATCCTTATGAAAGTGTAGAAGAAGATAAACGATTTGACAAGATTTGGGATGATGAGTACCCTGCTTCTGACTCAAGTGACAGTGAAGGAAATGGCCCCTATGAAGGAGAAGAGTAGGAGGAAGAGGAAGCTGAGATGTCAACATCCTCTGCCCAACAAAAAAGGAAGTCTATAGGGTAGTCTTCCTATGTCACTTCAAATGTGTGATTGAATATGTCACAAGTCTCGTGGACACTCACCTAGGCCTTGAAAACAACAAGAGTGTCCCAACAACAATAGGTGGAGATTATAGAAGTGGGAGACACCCCACTCACTAAACAACAGCAACCAGAAGCTTTTCCAGGAGAAGGATCACAAGGAGCTACTGCAAGCCAAGTGCTCGCAGTGAACCATGAGCTTGAAGCAAGTAAGAAGCCAACAATGAGTGAGCCACTACAATCCTCTAGTCAATAGGTAATATTTTCTTCCACTTTTCTTACTTATCAATATTTGGTGTTTTCTTCCATTACCGCAATTCCCCTTACCACAAGTGTCAGACCTTTTTTCTCTGCCCCTACCACAATGTTTGTGGGAGGTTTCTCCCAATTTTCCCAAATTGGACCCTCTATCTTAACACCTCCACGAACCTTAACACTGACCATCACTGCTCAATCTCTCCTCGCCTCTCTTTTTGAAAGATCAGCTACCATTAGCAACCCTATTACCTCTACTACCTCGGGTTCAACCCAGTATACCTAGAAAATAGTCTCGATCATGACAACCCCATCACCTCAACAACTGATGAGCCCTTCCGCCAGTTTCTAGACCAAACTATGGCAGGTTCCCTTTTTCTTCCCGAAAACTGTCAATCTCCCACAAAAAAATGTAGGGGCATTCTACACTTGTATTCCCTTTTTCCCTACCTCATGGTACACCTATCGTTGGCAGGTTGGTTCAGTCGCCATCTGAATTCATATCATAGGGAGAAACCACAAAGAAAATGTGAGCCCTCAGGATCCAAAAGTGAAAAGCGAAGGATGATAAAAGGGATGCAGAGCCTAAAGTGTATATAGTTTACAATGAAGTGCAACAAACACTGAACTTTGCCACCATGTACCCAAATGTTACCAAACCACAGGGTGAAATGTTGTTGGGTGATTACAACATGTATGCCATGGGGCTTGGTCTAGCCGCAACTCGGTCACAAGATAAGGTAGAACTCATGGAGGAAACACAATGGGTGGTGACAACTGACTTTCTAAAGTCTAGCCATCAATTGAAGAAAAAGGAGGAGAAAACTAAAGCTTGTGAAAGAAAGGGTCAGTTTTTTGGAAATGAAGGAGAAATCACTAGAAGCAGAGGTTGCATGCTTGTCTGAGAAGGTGTGAGTGGAAGAGTTGGAGTGGAGAAACCTCCAAGAGAAACTCAATAAGTCCCAGTACATTGACCCCACACTCTCAACGAGCTACAGGCAAGGAACTAGAAATATTAGAGCCAATTGACTTCAATGGAGCAAGAATTGTAGCAAAAGGATAAAGAGATAGTAGCTCAATGCACTCTATATGAGCAAAAATTAGAAAAGAATCATCTAAAATTTCTGAGCCAAAAGGCCCTATTGGTGTTTTCCACTACACCTAAGATATCTCTAAGGAATATCCAGTTCCTATATTCAAGACTCTTGAAATGAATGGCCAACTAACAAGATCTAGCTAATGACTAAGATCTTCTACACTTTAGGCTCTGTGGGACCAAGGAGGGTATTCCTAGCCTATTCTTTTAAGATTTAGCTATGTTGAACACTACATGACACATATCATATTTGGATGAAGGATAATTATGCAATAATTACTAAGAAATTGGCTCATTTCTAAGTAAACTGCTACCTATTCATCAAAATGAAGACATCCTTAATGTGGGTTGACATACATGAATATTTGAATCAATCAGTTTTAAATGAATTTAAACCTTGGCTATAGGTTGGTCATTGAATTATTATTTGATTAACCCCTTAGGCGAATCAGTAAGGAATATATCAGTGTCATATGTATTGGGAAAAAATGGAGTCACGTATACAAGAATCAGTAAAATAGAAATGACCCAATAATAAAATAGACTACTCTAACAATACTTTGCATCATGGAGCTCAAATTTTATGATACATCACTACTTATCAAATCCTCCCTATTACAGGATAACACTCCCTAGTTGTACTTCCTCTTTTTGTCGTCTATGTGTGTGCCTTTGGAAGTGTTGTAAGAGTTGTATGTGATGTTAGTGTTGTTAACAGTGTTGTATTGGATTCAATTATAGTCCATGTTTATGCTAGCTTTTTGTCTTCTTGACTATTTGCTTGTAGTGGGACCTTGTGTTATCTCCTAGCATGGGGGGTGGACCTTGGGGTTCCACATGGTTGGTAGGTTGGTTCTTTTTTCTCCATTGGGTTTCCTTGCTTCTTGTTTGAGTGTGTGGAGGTTGTACCATTTATTGTAATTTGATGCGTTCTTCCTACATGTACTCATGGAAGCATTATTTTAAATAATGTAAGGATGTAACATATTTTGATGTATTCTCATGTAATGAAATTTGTATATATATATTTGTTAGAATGATCTTTAATTTTGACATGCTTTGGAAATACATAATGTAGAATCATTTAATGTGGTAGTTTAAAATGAATTTTTCTCATTTGATAAATCATGATACCTTTATAATTAATGTAATGATTATATTTCTTGATTAATAGATACATTAGTAGCCTACTCATGGAACCTTAGAGGACCTAGGTTAGATTATATGTTAAGTTATGATATGCATTTCATTTTTATTCCATTAAAAAAAAAAAAAAAAATCCATTATTGTGCCATAGTTAGTGTTGTCCTCTGGGGTTCCTTGGCAGGGAATTACAGTTTTAAGTTCAATTCCTATGATAAATTGTTGAGAATATATATGTCTCTCTTGAAAGAAGTCTTATGTTTTCAAGAGAAGAAAATTTTCCTCATCTATAATTATTCTTAATACTCAACATACTAATCTTTCATCCTAACCTATGTAACACTATTACCCTTAATCCCTTTTAGTATGAAATTGAAATAGGTTTATAATATTTTATATTTACTTCACTTACAAGATTAATATTGACTTATAACAACTTTGAGGGTAACTCACCATGATGCTATACCCCTTCTACATACCAAGTACACATTTGTATTACCAATTGTTTTGCCCTGATTTCCAATGCGGGTTATAACATGCTAAAATTAATGTGCATGTATATTAATATAATGTGTGATCATACACCATTTGATTTATGTAACTAAATCATAAAAAAACAATAAGATTTATATATATACATTATGCCCATCTTAAAGCAAAGAAATAAGTGACGTTAGTATTTTCATAGACTCTTAAAAAAAAAATTAATGTATGGTATTATATTTTTATTTTTATTTTGACATAAGGGTAACATATATGTATGTCTCACAAATTTAGCAAGTCATTGTCACTTGATTCTTTCTTATTCTTTCTTTATTATTATTATTACTTATTTATTTCCTGTAATTTAAAACATAAAAAAAAATTCACAACTTAGTGGGATCCACTATAATCTCAAGGATAACTATATCTAGACTCTAATCAAAGACCAAAAGAGTTATGAATAACGTGATCAGCTACCATTTACTCTAATCATATTATTATGAAATAACTAGCCATGAGAAATTATATAAAATTACACAACATTTTAATACAATAAAATAATAAATTGTAACTCATAAATCAATGAATAACAAATTCAGAATAATTAAAACCAAATCACGTAAGATCTCTTGAATTAAAAATTTAAGGATATTCTAGATAATCTAGTTATTGAAAATCCTTCTATATTTTAAATTCTAATTTTCATATATCATATTTCTTATGGTATTTATAGTTGATTTTTATTTATGTGTTGCCAAAAAGAAAGATTATATCGAGGCCTCCATGCAGCTAGTGTGGTAATTCATATTCCACACTAATATAATAGTGGCTACCATATATATTTTTATTAATTTTCTTTTTTATTGCAGATTTGACATAACATAAAGGAAGGAGCTATTTTTATGTACATTACTCATATTTTAATAAGACTTCATTGGTGTCCCTTTTCATATATCCCTAATAGCACATGCCAGATGTCTAACTCACTTGTAACCACACATATTACTCTTATTAGCATTCTAGGTTTATGGTCCAAACCTCCCTACATGTAGAAGATATCTCACTATTCTCTTAGGCTTAAACTCACACTATCCTAACCCTAAAATCTTAACTCCTCCCTTTGCTTGACTACCTTCTTAAGCAGATGCTAGGGCTATTGAATCTCATATGGCATCGACCTTATGAAATTTTCTTGAGAATCACCATAGCCACCCCTCTATCTCCCTTGTTCCCTTCTAAAACTGGCATCTAAGGCCGCAATTATGAAGGAGGGGGAGTTTGTGTAAAATATAAATATATTTGTGCCTTCTTACTCTTTCTTTTGGTTCCAATTTTATGAATCTTCTCCTTGATCAAACTTTGTCATTGCCACAAATATTTAACTGCACAGTTTATTAGTTCTAGTTTAATAATTTGAGTTTGCTATGTTATTTTTGTGGAGGCATTTAGATAAAATATGTACATTCATCTTCTATTCCTTTCCAACATTGGAGGAGCAATGATTTAGGAGGTGGGACATGTCAATCAAAATTTGAAGTTGCATACTCTAACAAATGTTGTGTTTCTATTATATTATATGTTATGTTCTCTCTTTTTTTTTAATATTATTTTCCATTTATTTTGGAATTTTACACAAGGAATAGGGTCGAGCATAAGGGATCTATATATTCCTTCTTTTTTTTGTATTGGACTAACTTGCAGGTTGATAAGTTCTATAAACTACTTGCTAATTTAAGTTTCGTAGACTACTTGTTGATTTAAGTGGTACCATTACTGATGTAGAGCAAGGGTAGTCAGGATAAAAAAATCAACTAATCAACACCTTTTAAGAACCCTAACACATCAATCAAGGTGGTTTCTCTCACAAATTAGCATCATTCCTAGTAGTGCTTCAATAAGGCATATTTGGGCATAACTCTTGGAGTAGACATGGGAATAAAAATGTAAAAACATATTCAGATACCCTTTTTGGCTTTACAATACATACCAAGAAATCAGATAGGGCTCCTTTGTATGGAAAGGCTCAAAATTTAATTGTCCCCTTTCCTACTAGGCCTAAAAGAGTAGCAAATCAACCTTTTTGGCCATAAATTTTGATGAAAATCTGATATTAAAAATGTAAGTCCATTTTTGGATACCCTTTTCACCCTTACAACACATCTAAAAATGGGGTACTATTGTTTTGGAACACTAGGGTCAAAAATTGACTGTCCTATAAACTAGGCCTAAAAGGGAAATTTGGGCTTGTTCCAACTAGGGTCTAATTGAAAAATGCATTCCAAAAGAAATACCAACCACTCCTTAGCTTAGACAGGTTCCCCACACATCTACCAAAATCCTCCACCTACCATCCAACCCTTCCTTATCTTTCTTAATGGAAATTTACAATTTTTCATGGGTTCTTCAACCTAATACATGAGAATATCAGGCAATCATTGCACCATAGAATGTACCAAAAAACTCCCCTACTCCTTCAAATTTGGAAAAAAAAAAGGCTAATCCTAGCCATTCCACTTATTTTGAGGCATTTTCACTGGTGGAATGGTGAGATATGCATTTTTTTCCTCTCAAGGCCAACCCTACCTAGGGTTTCAGGCTGGCTGGGGTAAATGGCTCTAACTTGCTTGAAACACAATGAATTTGAGTGATACAAAAAGGAGAATAAAAAATATTCACATCATCACCAATTCCAATAGGTTTCAAGCCATGGTGAGGTTGTACAAGTTCGTACTATTCACCACATCAGAGAAAAATATTGTGAAATTGTAGACAAATAGAGAATTCTTTATTTCTTTCACTTCAAACTTCAAAAATTAATCAACAAACTTCAATATTTATGGAACAAGGCTTATTAAACCTTTCCATCAGTTAACAATTATTATACTTCCCTTTCCAACATTACATTTTCCTTTTACAAGAAGAAGACCAAAAGTTGCATGTAACATACAACTTGACAAGATTTTTGCATGTTTTGCATTTTGACACCAACCAATTACCAAGACCTCTAACTGGACCCCAAAAGACATGAAATGGTATTTCTAGACCTTATTACATGAAAGAACATCAAACAATACCAAGATTCTAGTTTTGAACCTACTAAATCTAGGGTGCTCCTACACCAGTTACCATACCTCTTTGTGTGTATCCTTCTCATTTTCCCCTTGCTTTCCTTATTGGTTTAAAATTTGTGAGGCTTTACTAATTATGAAAAAATCACTTTGTGTAATTCTTTGGTTGAAATTATAGGACAAAGAATGACTACCTAACTATGGTTTTGGTTCAACAACGAAGGGCAACTAGTGCCAATTCATCTGCTATATACCAGTAATCATATTGTTTTCCCTTGACAAGAAAATCATGGGTATTACAAATGGACAACAAGGCATTGGCTTTGTGTTTGGTCTTAGGGGATCAACATAATTTTATTTAAAAAAAACAAAAAAAAGAACACAATCATGCAGTGTTATACTCTAGGCCTGAATACAATAGGACTTTTGTCTAGTTAACTGTTTCCAAGGTTTATAGCTACAGGTTGTAAGAGTCATTTTATAAGAACATACAACAATTTTTACTGGGATATGTCAACGGGAGTAAAATAGCTTAGAGAGGCACTTGACCCAAATTTGTATTAACACTTAACATGTAGAGCCTTCATGTTCTTCACTCATTCATGCATTCATGCCTTTGATTTTGTAATATTTGTTTGTTTCTTTTTTTTTGAATTGAGATCTACCTTTCACCTTACTAAAGTAATATCTCAAACCCCCAACCATTTGGGGAATACACAACCATAGTAATATATTTACTTTGCATAGATTTCCCTTATTTATTCTTCTATATTCTCTTATTTTACAATAACAAGAAGGAACTAGTATTTATTGCTGTATAAAATTCCTAGATTTTGAAAGAAATCACAGAAATCACATATCACATTACTTTTAAGGGATAAATTCCATCTAAATCCTAAGTCTTGTGCACAAGGAAAAGAAAACAAAAAAAGGAGAGTAGGCCAATTTCCACCCAACCATTAATGGGTCATCAAACCCTTGTGGTTCTCACCATTATCCCCTAGCCAAGAGACCCTCTAAGGACCCTAAGGGTTGCATTACATACCCAAAAAGTCATAGGGAATATTCCTTTTTATATAACCGAGACATTGGAAAGAGCCACCTCCCAACAAAAAAATGAAATAAATTTCAATAGATAATAGATGGAAAGGTGCTCAAACAAGATCCACAACCAGGTGCTCAAGCAAGACCCACATCCACTCCTATTTTAGAAAATTTAGACTCATAGCTTCTCACAAATTGCACAAAAAGAGGGGTGTAGTAAATTAGACACAACAATGCAAGAATTTTACCTCATATCATGAATGGTGTAGTTCTGGGAGAGTTTTATCAACTCTCATTTCTACTGCTTCTATCCTAACCCCCTATAGATAGGAACCCCCAAAAGAATCCCTCCAAAAAGACCCCCACCCCTCACAAAAAGCCCTTCCATACATATATAGATCACATTTCCCCTCCAAAGGGCTATTTTCACTCTTCTTTTTCTTGTAAAGGAGCAATTATAATTTCCCACATAACATACTTCATTCCCTACCTCAAAAAATTTTAAATAAAAAGAAATTATAATTCCAAATTCAACCTCCAAACATAAACTTTACATTAACACACAAAAAACAAAAAAACACATTACTCCACCATGTGGAGTGGGATGACTAGGGTCCTCAAGGTTCTCTCGTGTTCCCACTGACTTTTGTATTTACTTGTATACAAATTTGCACTTGTTAGTTCATTATAAAATAAATAATTGAAATGAAATATTCACATGTACATCCTAATTTTTTTTTTTTATAATATTTGTTTGCATACCTCATCATATTTTGGTGTGTACTCCTTGATGAATGACTTACTCTTAAAATAAGTATACACATTTCTTGCCACTAAATGTTAGATATTTTGCAATTCTAATTCCAAAAGTATCCTTGATATGAGAACATAGAAGATAATATTCAAAATACAACTAGATAAATCCAAAGGACATTTTTGTTCGGTAATATATCAAAGTGTCAAGATAAATTTGATCGATCCATTTTTATTGTGACTAACAACACAACATAATCACTCATTTAAAGCTAATAATAATAATAATAATAATAATAATAATAATAAAAGTGTTAGAAATACTTTTATTTCCAAAATAAAATTATAACTAGGACACATTTCTCATAACAAAACCCTACAATCCTTCCATTATCATTATACATAAGAGTACTATAGTTGTAACCTAATAGATGTTAAAATCCTTTACTATGTCATTAAGAGATTTTTGAATTATAAAATCAACAGAGACTAGTGGTGTAGAAATAATGATAATTAAGTCACTACTACTATGACTAAGTCATACTTAAGATGTTGGTCAGATTCACAACATGATTTACATTATATTCACATGACACACACAACACATCTCATCTTACACTTTGTACAACACACATCAACAAATTTATACCAAGGTATAATTATCTATTTCACTTTTTTATGAGGTTAACCAATAATAATGAAAGCCACTAATGTGAATCATGACAATAATTGATTCTTATAAGGTTGGGGCCTTACATTCCCCTCCCCTTGGACCAAATTTCCTCCTAGAAGTTACTAAGGATTGGGGAACATAACCTCCACCAAGGAATACACATAAGTATATTGAAGTAACAATTTTTCACTTACTAATTTGACTAAAATCTTATAAAAAAAATATAAAATATTGAATCTCCTACACCACCAATCACCAATAAGAAGCATACACAAGATGAATAGATCCAACAAACTTAAATGAAGAGTGTCAATGCCAACCACATGACACTTAGATTGACAACCATATTCATTTAAATTTTAAGGCCACATATATAAGTAAGGTTGCAGCAACACTTTTTATGGATTACCATTCTTAAGGTTTAGGTAAATATGTAAGTGTATATTTAAGAAGGAATTTCATACTTTACATTTCATTTCTTCAACCATCACATACATATTAGGTCACATCCCCAATGATATTTAGCTGATTTTCCCCATTGTCTTACTAGTTTTCTAACACTTCCCTCATAACTTATTGCACAAAATATTCACTTAAAATTTTGCACATATATCATAATTAAATTCACATGTTTCACATCACAAGGGCTACACAAATATAACTGAAATCACATAAATACCTTTATCAATGAATACGAGTTTTCTATCAACCATCACTCATAATGTTTAGATTTGTCTTTCTTAAGAGTAATTTTTATTTTCTTTTCAACCATGGCACTCATACTAGGCCACCTTCAAAATAAAAAACTTAATCATTATACTCTTATTAAAAAAAATATTAGCAACCATTCATGTAGTTATTAATCATTAACCATGAAACCATTTTCAACTACACTAGAGTATATCAACACATATTAGCATTTATGGGTACACCTCAAATATTATCTTGCACCATAAACACCACCCATGATGTTACCTAGAAATAATTTGGTTTCAATAGCCAATCATGTCTTTGAATTATTAGCTTCACATTTTTTCCAAATATGTAATTAAGAGAACATTTTACCTTATAATCATAGCACTCAGACCATGTCTCAAGGACTATTAACTTTGCATTAATTGTTACTATCTTTCTCACATAGTTCACAAGTATGCCACATCACAATATGAAAACATCATGCACAATACAAGGCTCACACAATGGGGTTTACAAGGATGGATATTCTTGGATACCATAGTCATTAGCAAAGATGGTCTTGAGGCACTTCTCTAAGGAATCCAACATATAGATAAAAAAAATCATAGAATGAGGGGAAGAATGGATTAATGGCCATCCCATACTGGTCCCATTTACAACACCTTTCAAAATAATTCCCCAACGCATCTACTCCCCTATATGACCTATTAAGGAACCCCCTAGGATATGACAGTTTTACAAATGTCACATCACACCACACTTGCAAACAATTTGCAAACAAGGAGAAAGCCTCAAACTGGGAAACAAAAGATCGTAAACCAAGGTTTCAATAAAACTTCCAAAGAGGAAACTATTGATGGTGTTTTCTGCACAACAACAACCCAGACAAAATATGATATTTTATCTCTCTTGAAAGGTAAATCTCTATTAGCAAGCCTCAAGAGATAACCCCAAGGTCTCTAATGTTAGGTCTTGAAAATGCAACAAACAACTAAGTAGTGATAATGTGAAAATGTTGATAATCACAAGGGACCTTACAAAAAAAATGTTGGAAACTTCAAAATCATCAAAATCTTGCAATATGGTGATGCTCTTAATCCTAAAACTAACTCAGGTTTTACAAGAAATAACAAACGGTAAATTGTTTAGAGAGATTTCTGAAACTAAAGTAATTCCTAAGACCAATTGTACAAACAATCTAATATCCAAAGTGGACCAATCCTTCAAAAACCAATTCCCGCTTAATTGAAATTCAACCTACAATTTCACAGAAATAGTGCAATCTTCTAAGGAAATAAAGGTTTTCAGATCATGGAGCATTCACACAAATCAACCCTATTTTGCAATTGAAATGAATAAATACCCACAATTGAACTCAACATGCAAAATCAAGGCCCAGGCTAACTTTACACAACTTACAGTCAATAGGCTACTAAAAGTATGGACCAAGGATCGTTCAGACACTTTAGATCTCAAATCATTAACAGAATTGCATCACATCTAAATCTAAAATATAATATGCAACCACAACTTTAAAGAAATTTCTCAAAGATCTGGAAAAACAAGAACCATGCAAAGTGAATAACATAAGAAAGAACACCAACTTAGAACAATGTCTTTACTTATATTGAATCACCCAATTTTGCAACAATTCAGGTATCCATAATGTTTTTGCACTTTGTCTTAGAAAATACTAACTCCTAGCTCAATTATCACTATTCTAACTATGTCTAGCCTCTACAAATGAAGCCCTGGCCTCAATTTATAGAAAATAACAATAGGTCAGCCCAAAATTAGGGTTTACATGATTAGGTGAGCCCATCAGGTCGACCTAAAGAGTTTTTAAAATAAAATTAGATTAAATATTTGAAAACTAACTCTAGGTCAACCTGGATTCCTCTAGAAACATATCTCTTGATGGCACAAAATTTGAGGTCATTCTTGTTGTTGAAGGTCACATGTCTAGCACATAATCCTAGGTGGCTGGCAGTTGGATATTTTCTCCTTCTTTATTGGCTTCTAATTTGTTAGCCAACTCTTTGAATTTCTCCAATATCTCTTTCATATCTTCTCGATCTGGAACTAGAATAAGTTTAACCCTCCCTTGTCTTGTGAGTCTTCTATTCTTCTAAATATTGGGGAATCATTTTATTCCAATCAACCTGTAACTCATGATATTTATCTAGTTTTGAGATATATATAGCTGCATCCTCCATATTTTCTTTAGTGATTGGAGCACTATCAGAAGGGGCATAGATTTCATGCCACCATGACTATAATCTATTAATATTCATATTCTTTTGGCCAAATTTCCTTCTCCCAGTCATTATCTCTAGAAAACTAATACAACTATTATATATCTCCTTCATTTTTCCTTGTAACTTCATTATCTTCTTTAAGGCCTTAGTAAGGAGTTATTTTCTATAATTCCATACTTCTACCCACTCCTTTACCTTGCTAATATCATCAAAAGTGAGAATATTCATCTTTGTCAACTCTTCCTGAGGTACCTACATGATCTTCTTCAACTCCTCAATAATAGACTCGTCAATCTTATTACAGTCTGTAGCAAATTGGGAGGTTTCTTCAAGGAACTTAGTTGCCTTAGCATGGATACCAAAAATATGTTCAATGGATTCATTCCCTCTCTTACTAACTTCTTGAAGCCATTCATGTGTATTGTGCATAGAAGATTTTAACTTTTCTATCTCTGGCATAGCTTCCTTGGGCAACAACCCCTCCGAGATTCATGAGCTACCATCAGTGCAAGCTTGTAGAGGCTTCATTAAATGCTAGACATATTTATAAACATCATTCAACTACTTCTGTAGCTTTTCCTTCTCCTTTGTTTCCTTATCAAGCCTTCTGAGAATGGCTTGTGAAGACTCTTGAAACTCTTCCTTTTCTTGCTCCTTGGTTGTTGGACCTAGATTAATAGTTTATACCTTATAATCAATGGGTCTTACCTCATCCTTGAATTTATCTATTGTAGGGATAGCCACATGAATGACTCTATTGTTAAACTCATCCCTAGAAAATTTTGAAATAGTCCTATCCCTCTTCCTCTACTTGGGTTGTCCCCATTGTTCAAGCAATTTGTCCTAGCTAGGAGTTTCTTCTTGGACAATTATTAGATTTTTAGTGAGCTTTTCTTTCAGCCAATTTGGGATAGGTTGCTCAGTGTCTATCTCTTTATTTGGGATATCTACCACATTTTCCTCAACATTTTTCTCTATTTTTGGTTGATCTTCCTATTCATCTTTGTCTTGGTGAGGGTTGTCAGCAACTTCTTCCCCATTCTCCCCTACCTCAGGATGATCCTTTGGTTCATCAATTATCACTCTCTCAGGGGACTCAAGGATGGTTTTTCCTGAACTACCTCTAATTCCATATTCTTTCTTTCTGCTCCAGAGGTTGATTGCTTCATCTCCTATACAAAATTTCTCCATTCTCCACTTTCAGGAGTAGAAATTTCATCATCATCCCCCTCTAGCTACTTAGGGTCATTTGATATATCTACTTCTTCATGGATGCCCTCTTCTGGAATTTTCACATTATGAGGAGAAAGAGAAGCGAAATTATTTCCTATAGTTGATATCTTCTCTCCATCATTAGTAGGTGCCTCTTCATTTTTCACTTCTTTATCTGCATTCTTTGTCACAACTACATGGGACATTTTATGCTTAGGAGAAATCCTTCTGACATATACTTGGGGATTTTCCCCAAAACTTTCCACATCTACCACCTTGGCTGAGGAAGGAGCATTAGTAGTAGCACTGTCTTTCTTTGCCTTGGCTTCCTTTTTTCCTTCTATTACTAGCCTTCTCTTTCTTGTTGGCTATGAGGTTTCACCTTCTCCAGTTATAGTATTGACCTTCTTTATTTTAGGAGATGGTTCACCTTGTTTAGCCTATTTCTGGCTCCTCATTTTCCTTTTTATTGACATAGGTCTTTCTTCCTCTTGTGCATCTTCTTCATGAGGCTCAGTAGTATCATCTCCTTTATCAACTTCAGCCTCTTCTTCAGATTGAGACTCCAAGTCTCCCATCAAACCATAGGTGAATTTAGCACCATTAGCCTCTAGCTCCAATACCTTGTGTTTCACCTACAACCTAGAGTATTTCTTCACTGGCTCAGTGATTTGATCCAAGTTATTTCTTCTTCTGACTAGTTGATTGGAGGTAAGGGCTTGTTCCTATATGGCTCAAAATCATGGCGTTGGAGGAGGTCTGCATCATCATCTTGCACCTATATCAAGCACCTCCACAACTCTGTACAATCTAATTGATTTCAAGGGCAACCTAGAGAATCTTCTCCTTATGGCTTCAAATTCATCTCAACAATTGGCCCAATAATCCTCAATCTGGTCCTTATGCTTGAATGCTTTGTTTGCTTGTTTCTGGACCTTACCATAAGGATCAAATTTGTTTATGTTGGTGTGAGAGTACAATTCAAACTATTACATCTCATTTTTAGAATGTTGGGAACTTTGAATAGAAGGACATGCCTCTAGAGTTCCCATTCTCAATGGAAATTCTACTCCCAATCCTTTCTTATTCAATTATTGTTGTAAGATCTCCTCAAAGCCTACCATTTTCCTTGTCAATTCTAGCATTCGGAGCTTATTAGTTGGATACCTTGGTAGTCTAATTGGAATAGTAGGAGATACTTGTTCCTAGATGTATGTGAACCTTTGAAATTGAATAAACCATTGACCATATTGTTTGATCAAGTCCATAGCATCAAAAGAAACCCTAATATGGAGAGCATCCTACATCAACTTGGGAATATACATGAAAAATGCATCGTTGGCTCTCTTGTAGTTGGTTGTTTTATGCTACAGTTGTGGGTAAATGTCCCATATCTTGTCTTTTCCTACATTCCCTTTGCAATTGAGACCTTTATACTTAGTCTTGCTTGCCAACATGTAGACAAGATATGAAATCGTTATGAATCTATTAGTCTCTTGTACACTTCTCAGTTGGTCATCCAAGTTATTACTGATGATTCTAGCCCGATGATAGTGCTTTCCAGCCACAATTTGTGTGATGGAGTAGAACACCCAAATTTGGAAAATATGTGCTTCTTCTACTCCCATGACCCTACCCAAAAGAGTTATGATATCATGATATTCCATTTTAAAATCACTCTTGTGCAGTTGTTTAGGTAGCTTTGAATAGTGTGGTTTGGGCTTCGATATCTAAGAGTTGTTCATGATCTCCAAAGCCCTATTGGGGTCTTCATCATAGAACTTTATTGCTTCCCCAATATTAATATCCTCAATAAGCTTATGATGCGAGGCAATATTGAAAACCTCTACAATAGACTCTTTAGTAAGATTTTCCATGGCTTTGCCTTATGACCCAATTATAATTCTTGTTCTAGATTCATCGTATTTTGCACATTCCAAGACCAACTCTAGACAATGTTGTGTTGGTGGGAATCCTGTTGCTTGATCCAACCCAGTGTGAGTGAGAACTTGAGCAAGCTGAGTTGGTGCATTTCCATACACCCTTTGTTGAAAGTCATCATAATCTACATGTCCCATATTTGTGTCTGTAATCCTCAACCAAGAAAAAGTGATCTTGGATTCTGGCCATATGCCCTTGAAGTTGTACTTCATCCTTTCTACTCTCCTTTTGACCTCCTCTTGTACTAAAGAAACCTTTGAATTATATGCCTTATCTGGGCTAAATTTTGTCTGCATCTTGGACTCACGCACAAGAAGGAAGTAATGGAGGCCAGTGATGGAGATCTCGATAACCCTAGAGCAATCACCAGGAGAGCACAATACATTACTTTGGAGCTCAAATCAAATTTTGGATGGAAGCAACCTTCTACCAAGTTTGAACATGCACAAAGAAGAATGACTCAAACAATGCCTCAAACATATTTATATTCCCATTTTGGCCTTTCAAACCTATTAAAGCAAGTAATAAATGCATGCATAGATGCCTTCAAAAACTCAAAAATGTGAAGGGAACTCAGACTTAGGAAATCTGAGGTAGCTCAGATTTTCCAGCTGGACTAAGGTTCGAGTAATCTAAGCTACCTCGTATTTACAGAACCTACTCCAAACTTAACCAATTTTTCCTCCAAATCAAAATCTCAAGCAAGGGTCAGTCTCAAGGAGTTAAACTAGCATTATGGTATTGCAATAAGGCATCTCAAATGTCAATTGATTGTTAAGTACCTAGGTGAGACAAAACCAAGACCGAAAGACCTATGATCCCTTAAGGGGGAAAAGGTCAAAACCCTACGACCAACAAACAAGAAAGAAAAGCAAGAAAAGAGGGTCCCTGTCTTTGGTGGGGCGTGTGTGTAAAAATTGCACAATAGAAACTATAAATTCAAGAGAGAAATAGAATAAATATCAATTGTAGCTACATTGCAACATTCCAATCTTAACTTAAAAAAGAAATTAAACAAGTCCTTGAGGCAATTCAGACTATAAGAACATTCAAATGGATAAATAGCCTAATAAAATGAATGTAACATTCCACATTGTTGGCACATAATAAAGTGAAACATCAATCACAAATTACCAAAAATTCATATTCCACCAATAAAATTTACACATTATGAGCACCATGTGACTTTGATAAGCCACCTAAGGGGAGGAGGGGAATGGTGGTTCTCTAACCACATAAGTATAATAGTATGTGATAACTGGTGGTCCTTGACCACATAAATATGAATAACTGGTGGTCCCTCACCACATTAATATGAATAATTGGTGGTCCTTGACCACATGAATATGAATCACTAGGGGTCCATGTAATTCCATCCTTTACCCATGGGTTATAAAAATCAAGAATTAGGTTTGCACTATGAACCAATAAGTGTGGCTCTCATATGTGGGAGAGTAGGCCATGGTCAATTTCCATGTGAGGATTACAACAAATCAACATAGATCCTTTATCATGATTAGGGGAAATTCCCTAAGCTTGTAATTTCTTGATGGGAGAACATGTGCTTCTCAACCCCTATTTACACTAGCTAGCATCACGCTCTCGTAAAGAGGGGAACCATACACTAGGGGTAGACATTTAACATAAATAATACTAACACAAGGGAATACATCAAATTTCATTTAATAGACACACTTACACACTTAACACATTTAGATACACTCAAAACTAGCTAGGTTACATAAAGCCCATCACAAAGGGTACACATAGGGGATCATACTAGGCGTCCACTGCCCTTATCCCAAGTTAGATACCCTATATCTCATACTTGGGGTGCAACACATTTATTGGTTTAATTTCATATTTCACAACACAATAATTTTTATGTAATTCACCACAACATAACACAATGTCATTACACCCATGCACATTTTTTCTACTTTACACAATGTTCACTATGTTTATCCATTTTCTTAATATCCACTTATTTTCAATAATTACAAGTTGTTAGTTAATAGGTAGCCAAGATATTACCTCATTTTCACAAAATTAGTATTACATGACACATCACTCTTTTTATCTTACTAATAGGGTGCTCAATATTACACATCTGATCAAGCATAGATTTATATGTCTAATCATATATTTCCTTCCTCTATGTAACTAGGTTTGTTATGCTTACTAATATATTTAGATATAAGGTGGCCCCATTTTAATTTTACCCATCATGTTGCAAGGAGGTTCCTACATTATAGGTAACTTATCAACATTTCCTTCAAGTAAAATTATATTGTGAGAAAAATCACTATTGATGCATAATTCCTACCATAAAATGATAAATCTTGTGTGTTGATACTCATTTTCCTTAAGATACATATGAAGTTCATAAATATTTATGTTCCAAAATTCAATCAACTAACACAATTCATAATATTATTTTCGTAGTCAAATTTCACCAAACTCATATAATACCAAGATACACACACATAGAGGTAGAAAACAAAGGAAGTTTGACCCTTTGAAATTTTATCTTTTATAATGGTATAAGTAACAATTGCTTCCTCATATCCATGCACCAATGAATAACCAACCTCTTATACATTAGATTGGAACATTCTAAGCAATATTTTATTTCCTAACCATGTTTTGGATCAAATGATTTTATCTATTCAATAGGTTTATTATAATTATTTTATTGGGTATGTGCAGAATCATCATGGAAAAAACAGGCCCTTAAGTGGTGAAAAATTCAGAAAAATGAGAGTTAGGGAACTTGACGTAAAAAATTGAATAAGTTATCTATATTATTTCAAAAATATGTAAGAATTTAGAATCTATAGCAAATTGAATGTAGTTTCTAAACTACTAGGTTTATTTAAAAAAAAAAAATCTATTTGGTGAAAATTTGAAATTTCAATGCAGTACTTAAATTTCAGTGGAAAAAATAAGAAGTAGGTGTTTGTCCGACCACCCTAACCACAATAAAATGATGATATTTTTTTATAAGATTTTAGATATAAGTAGAGGACTCATGTCCCGATGTGATGCATATTCTTTTATAAATTTTTTCCAAGTAAATAATTAATTATGAATTTTTATTACAACTTTTAAAAAATATAAAACGATATGTCGACCACCTTAACTTGGTCAAAACTTCATGAAATTCAGTTTTTTTAATCCTATAGTATGTGAAGCATAGAATGTGATGCATGTTTTGGATTAAAAATGTGATACCATTTGAAAGCTATAGATTTTTCAATCAGCCTATCAATCAAGACTTTAGTTGTAATTCAAATAGAAAATGAATAATAATTATTTATTAAATTCAAAGTAAAGCATAATTTATATTGGTGGAAAGTTGAAAATCTCCTTTAAAAACCCTTTTCGTTTCATCAATTTTGGGTAAAAAAAAAATTCATCATCCACATACCCTACACATACCCATCATATCGCCACTTTTTGGCCCATCATGATCCTGCACATAACCTATTTTGTTTCGTTCTATTTTGATTACTACTAGAGCGAATGATTAACTCCACTTTAATAGGACTATTGTAACACATTTAAATTTAGTTCTCTCCTATAACTCCTACATGCTTCTAAATTCTATTTTATTTATTTTGGCTCAAAAATAATTAATTAAATACAAAATATCATGGCCCACAATCTTGTTATGTAGACTGAATGCAATAGGTTGGATGCTAGCATATCTTCAAGTACCTAAGAGTAATTTTTTATTTTATGGCAAGGGTCTAAAGATTGCAAATAGCTTCCATTGCTTTTCCCCTTAATGGAATTTACTTCATGGTAGTCTAACTTTAAATTTCCTTTGGAGAATTAAAAGTTCTCAAGTTGTTAACTTAATTTTTTAGAAATTCACCAATCAATGTACAATCATTTAGTGTTTTCTTTCTTTCATAAGAGAAATATCAATTTCCTTAATGTTTGGTGACAATTTATTTTATTTTAAGTGACAAGAGGAACTTGAAAGATTAAGAATTTAAAGTGTCCAATTTTCAAACAAATGATTAGTATCATCCAACACCAACTTATACCTTTATAGGTTATATCCTAAATCTTTAACATAACTCTTAATAACCAAGAGAACATGGTCATATTTCACAATGGATCAAGAATGAGAACTTGTAACATTAGAAATTTATTATTTTATAGTCTTTTTGCATTATGTAGTTAGAAGAGATCGAACCTAGTGAGCCATAACCTTTATAGGATAACCATGCTTACAAAATTTACATCTATGTTTCCTTAGGTTGACAAGATTTAATAAGTAAAAAGGGAGAGAGTTACACTAGCAACATTCCTCCCCTACTATTATTATTTTGGTAATTCATTAAATTCCTACCAAATTACTCTTTTTTTTTAAGAACATTTGTTACCTTAAGCCTCAAGGTTAAGGGGTGATGAGGGGAATGAAATCGACTTAATACCATGAATTTAAAACTCAATTTCTTTTCAACTCATCTTGTTCTTATTTTAATTGGTGTTCACAAAATTAGGTAATTACTAATCATTATCATGAGTAAGCATTCAATTAAAGCCCTTTTATATAGCCAAAGTAGACTCTTCTTTGTATTCAAAAAGATTTCACCATGAAGCTAGGTGCCTCAACTTGGCTTAGATATCATGAAGATTTTCCAATGTTAGAAACCTTTATTGTTATCAATTCATAGATTCCAATATAATCTAAATATGATAACTTAAATGCATAGTCTATCAATTTTCAAATGATCCCGAAAGTTCCTAGTGTTAGAACCTAGGAGCTCTAATACCAAATGTAATGCCTACACATTTGTCCTCCAAATTACACCAGAACATGAATTTTTTTGTTTTTTGGCTTTCAAATTCCACTAGTAAGTTGCAATCCTACTAAAATCTTGACTCATGGGTCCTTCACCATTAAGAATTATGTAACCCTTCAAGCTTCTTCGAACAACTTCATTACTTATATTCTAATAAATGTTTAGTAAGCTATTAGAACATAAACAAAGGGGAATTATTGTGGAGCCATATTATGATTCACTAGAGCTCAATAAATAATGTCTTTTGAACCCCCCTCTGACTTATTAGGAAAATTATCACATTTAGATTGTCCTCCCTAAGTCTGAGTTCCATAAGAAGATTCTCCATAAGGGTATTAAGATTTCCTCACTTTTTCAATTAATGTCCATGCTGCTTGGAGAAATCCGAATGATAGTTTTAAGTTTGACTCCTATGATACATTGTTGAGAATATATATGTCTCACTTGAAAGTAGTCTTATGTTTCCAAGAGAAGAAGCTTCTCTTCATCTATAATTATTCTTAATACTCTACATATTAAGCTTTCATTCTAACCTATGTAACATTTTTACCCTTAATTCCTTTGAGTATGAAATTGAATCAGATTTATAATATTTTATATTTACTTCACATACAAGATTAATATTGACTTATAACAACTTTGAGGGTAACTCACCATGATGCTATACCCCTTCTATATACCAAGTACACATTTGTATTACCAAGTGTTTTACCTTGAGTTCCAATGCAAGTTATAACATGCTAAAATTAATGTGTGATCATACACCATTTGATTTACGTAACTCCATGATAAAAAAAAAAAAGATTTATATATGTATATCATACCCATCTTAAAGCAAGGAAATAAGTGACGTTACTATTTTCATAGACTCTCAATCAAACAAATTTAATGTATGATATTTTTTTTTAATTTTTTTTTGACATAAGGGTAAGATATATGTATGTCTCACAAGTTTAACAAGTCATTACCATTTGATTCTTTCCAATTCTTTCTTTATTATTATTATTACTTATTTATTTCTTGTAATTTAAAACACAAAGAAAAAATTCACAACTTAGTGGGATCCACTATAATCTTAAGGATAACTATATCTCGACTCTAATCAAAGACTAAAAGAGTTATGAATAATGTGATTGACTACCATTTACTCTGAGCATATTATTATGAAATAACTAGCCATGTGAAATTATATAAAATTACACAACATTTTAATACAATAAAATAATAAATTGTAACTCATAAATCAATGAATAACGAATTGAGAATAATTAAAAACCAAATCACATAAGATCTTGAATTAAAAATTTAAGGATATTCTAGATAATCTAATTCTTGACAATCCTTAAATATTTTAAATTCTAATTTTCATATATCACATTTCTTATGGTATTTATAGTTGATTTTTCCTTATGTCTTGCCAAAAAGAAAGATTATCTTGAGGCCTCCATACAGCTGGTGTGGTAATTCATATTCCACACTAATATAATAGTGGCTATCATATTTTTATTCTATCAATTTTCTTTTTTAATGCAGATTTGACATAACATAAGGGAAGGAGCTATTTTTATGTACATTGTTCATATTTTAATCAGACTTCATTGGTGTCCCTTTTCATATATCCCTAATAGCCCATGCTAGATGTCTAACTCACTTGCAACCACATATATTACTCTTATTATCATTCTAGGTTTATGTTCCAAACCTCCCTGCACATGGAAGATATCTCACTATTCTCCTAGGCTTAAACTTACGCTATCCTAACCCTAAAATCTTAACTCCTCCCTATGCCTTACTACGTTCTTAAGCAGACACTAGGGCTGCTGGCTTTCATATGGTGGTGGCCTTATGAACTCTGTCTGAGAATCACTATAGTCGCCCCTCTATCTCCCTTGTTCCCTTCTGAAACTGGCATCTAAGGCAGCGATTATGAAGGAGGGGGAGTTCAGGTAAAATATAAATATATCTATGCCTTGTTACTCTTTCTTTTGGTTCCAATTTTATGAATCTTCTCCCTGATCAGACTTGGTCGTCGCCACGAATCTGGAACTACATATTTTATTAGTTCTGGTTAAATAACTTGAGGTTGCTCTGTTATTTTTATGGAGGCATTTAGATAAAATATGCACATTCATCTTCTATTACTTTCCAACATTGGAGGAGCAACGATTTAGGAGGTGGGACACTGCCAAACAAATTCTGAAGTTGCATGCTCTAACAAATCTTGTGTTTCTATTATATTATACATTATGTTCTCTCCTTTTTTTTAATATTATTTTCCGTTTATTTGTCATTTTACCCAAGGAACAAGGTCGAGCGTAAGGGAACTTTATATTCCTCTTTTTTTTTTTTTGTATTGGATTAACTTGCAGGTTGATACAACTATACTAGTATCCGTAGACTACTTGCTGATTTAACTGGTACCATTACCATAGCTCTCTGTCTGTATCCTTCATATTTTCCCCCTGCTTTCCTTATTGGTTTAAAATTCGTGAGGCTTTAATGATTATGGAAAACTCACTTTGTGTAATGCATTGGTTGAAATTCCAGGACAAAGAATGACTGCCTCACTATGGTTTTGGTTCGACAACGAATGGCAACCAGTGCCAATTCATCTAGCATATGCTAGTAATCATACTGTTTTCCCTTGATAAGAAAATCATGGGTATTACGAACGGACAACAAGGCGTTGGCTCTGTGTTTGGGCTTAGGGGATCAAGAAAATTTTATTTAAAAAAAAAAAACATTAAAAAAGAACACAATCATTGTGTACAGTCATGCAGTGTTATACTCTAGGCCTGAATACAATAGGACTTTTCTCTAGTTAACTGTTGTCGGGGTTTATAGCTGCAGGTTGTAAGAGTCATTTTACAAGCACATATAACAATTTTTACTGGGAGATGTCAACAGGAGTAAAATAGCTTAGAGAGGCACTTGACCCAAATTTGTATTAGCACTTAACATATAGAGCCTTCATGTTCTTCACTCATTCATGCATTCGTGCCTTTGATTTCATAATGTTCGCTTCTTTCTTTCTTTTGAACCGAGAGCTACCTTTCACCTTACTGAAGGAATATCTCAAACCCCCAACCATTTGGGGAATACACAACCATACGAATAAATTTACTTTACACAGATTTCCTTTACTTATTTATTCTTCTATATTCTCTTATTTTGCAATAATAAGAAGGAACTAGTATTTATTGCTGTATAAAATTCCCAAATCTTGAAAGAAACCATTGAGTACATTACTTTTAAGGGAGAAATTCCAGCTAAATCTTGAGTCTTGTGCACAAGGAAAAGAAAACAAAAAAAGGAGAGCAGACCAGTTTCCACCTAACCATTAATGGGTCATCAAACTCTTATGGTTCTCACCATTACCCCCTTCGCCAAGAGGCCCCTTGAGGACTCTAAGGGTTTCATTCCATACACAGAAAGTCACAGGGGAATGCACCTTTTTATATAATTGAGACATTGGCAAGAGACACCTCTCAACAAAATAAAATGAAAGAGATTTCAACAGATAATAGATGCAAAGGTGTTAAAGCAAGAACCACAACCAGGTGCTCAAGCAAGACCCACAACCACTCCTATTTTAGCATATTTGGACTCATAGTTGCTCAAAAATTGTACAAGAAGAGGGTTGCAGTAAATTAGACACAACAACGCAAGAAGTTTACCTCATATCATGAATGGTGTAGTTCCAGAAGAGTTTCATTAGCTCTCATTTATGTTGCTTCTCTCCTAATTCTCCCATAGATAGGAACCCCCAAAAGAATCCCTCCAAAAAGACCCCTCCTCACAACAAGCCCTTCCATACACATATAGATCACCTTTCCCCTCCAAAGGGCTATTTTCACTTTTTTTTCATAAAGGAGCAATTATAATTTCCCACATAACATACTTCATTCCCTACCCCAGCAAAATTTATCCAATGTGAACTTGGTGTGGATGTATCCAACTATATAGATAAAATTTAGCGTATGCATATGCTCTTTTATTTTCAAGGATGTTCTTTTTTATGACATTATTATTTTTTTTTTTTCATGATATGCATATGGTACTAATACTTTAGTTGTTCTTGATAGGATTTTGGCTTATGGTGTTATAGGCTCATTAGAATAGGTGGCCCATTAGGGATTAAAGTGGGAATGAGAAAGAGAATAAAATATTTTTTTATTTTATGTTGTATAAAGGATAAAGAATAATTCTTATCTCAACTAACTATTTAGGATATTTTAAACTATAAACAAGAAACAAAATTTATTGGTATCTTCAATACCTAGACCAAGAAGATGGCCAACACATCAAGCCTAGATTGAAGGATTGACTCCCAAAAAAAAGGTAGCCTTATAATCTATACTCTCAATTTTATCTAACACATCCATGCGTGTTATTTTTGTTTTCTAATTTTTCTCTTTTTATTTATTGTTTAATTTTTTTAATTTTTAATTATATAATATTTCTAAAATCACATTGAGCCTATACATGAGGATACACTTGTTGATTGGTGTATGACTCGTTGAAATAAGAATATAATGTCAACTTATGTCTAGATGTCCATGATGAAGTAGATGAAGAAGATATGGTAGATGTTGATTTCATGAGTTATCAAGACTAAAATTTTAAGTTTTAAAGTATGATGATTGATTTTAAACATGGTGTTGCTTGAGGAGTTCAAGAGGATGTTCATAATTTGATTGACACTGATATAAAAATTTATCTAGGCAATGAGATGAAAATTCAAGGCACCTTGCCTCTTATGGACTTTCTTGAAGTGCAAAGAAATAAGGTATCACCTAATAGTGCAAGTCCATCAAATGATGGAGAGCCTAAGCACAATAAGGTTCAATAACCAATATTAGGATTATCTAGGTTAGACAAGTAGGTAGGTATAAATGAGTGTGGAAATTAGAAAGAAAATATTGTAATATGACTAATTTATTGCTTTAATTTGATGATAGACACATTAATATGTCATGTAAAAATAGAAGTGTGTGTGATCATGTATAGGTTCAATGTGATATATATATATATATATATATATATATATATATATATATATACAAAGAAATAAAAATAGAATTATTTATATCTATAGTGTTAAGTGGATAATAGTCTAATCTCAAAGCTATAAGGTGGCATCCATTGAACAAAGAATTTTTTTTTTTTAAAAGAGAAAAAAATCAAAGTGTGTAAATGAACAAGTTAGGTAAAACTAGAACTCTAGCATATTCTATTAGGCTATCTTTTAGTGGGGAGCTACTCTTTCACCTCCTGATATCTTGGAAATATTGATCTATGTCTAATGCCCCACCACGTAACCCTAGATAATGATGCAAACACAACAAAAGTGTAGCAAATTTTTTTTTTTAAAGTGTAATAATAACAAGTAAAGTGAACTACACTTAACGCATACATCCTCTAAGGTATGCGACAACACTTACATTCGAATCCCAATAAACAGAAGTAAACTAATCCAAAGCATATAAAATTAAACTCATGATATAACAACATACATCCAAAGCATTAAACTCATCACATAAGATACAAAGTATATTAAAGAATCTTCCAAAGATTGCATTCATTCCATAAAGCAGTTACAAAGATCATTTCCAAATGAGGAAGAACATACAATAATGTTACAATTACAATGATACAAGAATCCTCCTCGAGTACAAATGAGAAGTAGTACATATACAAAGTATCCAATTGATACAAAAGTACACAAGAAATAGTACAAAGTAATTGGTACACGCAAGTACTCCAATCTGGAAGATCCTGCCATCACAAACACGAAATGGGAACCCAACGATGTATGGTACACATTCCACCCAACCAAGTGGTACCCGAAGGTCCACTGCCCATGCTAGGAGATAGTAAAAGGGCTCCCTAGGAAAAACCAACAACTTCTAGACATAGGCAAACTCAAGACTAAACTACACAAGTACAATACATAACATGAAGGTTACATTGCTTCCAGAGTAAAAGAATCAAGTATATCAACTGAACAAATAAACCGTTGTCATAGGAGGAGTGTCACACATAATTTTCTATGGGTTACCCTAGCGTAACCTTCCTAGGCTACCAAACCCCCATCTTGGGTTACCCTGGCTACCTCTACCGGCCGCCAAACCCCCATACAAACTATACTTCTCATCTCACCTCAAGCCTAAACTAGCGCTTGAGCCATGAGAGAGGCATTCATTATCTTTATTATTCTGAGAGCTACCCATTCCCCTAATTATTTTTAAGTTATTACTTGATTAAACCCTCAGTGAGTTACCCTGGCACCCTTTGTGTGTTAGACCCCCAACTGAGAGCCACTCCCCTATCAACAATACAAGGATCTAATCCACAACCAAGGGTAAACACAATGCACAAAACATATATTAAATCCTAATCCAAAATATAAGAGGCAACACATCTCGTTCGTAGTAACCGGGTGTTTAACTAAAACTCAACCAAGTGCACTACCCAAGGGAAATCAAAGGATTGAACCATAAAATACAACAATCACCCTCATAAATTAACATCATCTGGAAGACTTACAAATACAACAATCCAATTTCCCCAAAAATGTGAACAAAAGAAACCATAATTTAAATAGGCAATTCAAGCAGGAAATAAATCTACCATTAGGATTTCCTAAATCCAATTTCTTTTTCAAGAATACAATATTATATTACCCCAAAATAATATAACTTAATGCAATATCATTTACAAATAATAATGAAATTAAATATAATTATTTAAATCAATTTCCCTTTTTAAATCATTTCATTTTAAAGATAACTAATTCATGCATTTCTCTCATACCTTGATGTGTCTGTGTAGGATCATGCCACCTAGGTGAGGTTGCAGTAGAGGTTGTGGTTGTGGCCATGGAGGCAGTCGCGGAAGTAGTCACCAGGATTCACCTCCCCATGTTCCCCATGACTTAGATCATAGGAACATCAGGCTTCCCAAAATGTTCCGGGAGGCGATGATCAAAATCAAGATCCATCAGGGATCGAGGGTGCTTAGTTGCATCATTTGTTAGAGGAGACTCTTGCTCACCTTGAGTCGAGGCAGGACAAAGATCAGATTAATATTGGTGAGAGAGAGGTACCAGCACAACCAGAGGCAGACATAGCCACTCACATGAGAGACCTACTTATAGCTCATCCACCCACTTTTGATGGTACTAGCAATGGATTAGAGGCCAAGATATGGTTGATAGACCTGAATTGTTGTTTTTCTATGCACCCTTATGGTAGCAACACCAAGGCCAGATGTGTGATCATGCACTTGCGAGAATTTTCATCTACCTAGTGGAGATTGGAGGAGTAGAAGCTCCATATTGACATTAATTATGTGTCTTGGGATATGTTCATAGAGAGGTTTAGAGCCATATTTCTTTCTTATCGTTGGCTACAATGTCGTGGAGACAAGTTTCATGCTCTGCGACAGATGGCCATGTCGGTGGAATAGTATGAGCATTGATTTTACAAGCTCAAGTAGTCCACTGGAATTGGTGATGATGAGGGCATGCTAGTACAACATTTTATTAGGGCTTAAATGCCCACATCAGTGGTGGTGTTTGGGTATTTGAGTCAAAAACTATGGAGGTAGCTATGGAAAAGGCTTGGATTGTTGAGGAGAATCTAGCTATGGCCTTAGGTGGATAGTCGAGATTTTAGATTGGCAGTGCACCTTCCATTGGTGTTGGATCTCAGGGTAGTCAATCTCTCACTGCGGGGTATGTGCAGGATCATGATGGGCCAAAAAGTGGCAATATGATGGGTATGTGGCTGACTATTTTTTACCCAAAATTGATGAAACGAAAAGGGTTTTTAAAGGAGATTCTCAGCTTTCCACGATATAAATTATACTTTACTTTGAATTTAATAAGTAATTATTATTCATTTTTATGCAAATTATGACTAAAGTCCCGATTGATAGGCTAATTGAAAACATCTATAGCTTTCAAATGATATCACATTTTTGAAACCAAAACATGCGTCACATTCTATGCTTCACATACTATATGATTAAAAAAATAAAAATTGAATTTCATGAAGTTTAGACCAAGTTAAGGTGGTTAGACATACAAGTTTTTATATTTTTTAAAATTTGTAATAAAAAATCATAATTAATTATTTACTTGGAAAAAAATTACAAAAAAAATGTATCACATCAGGGACATGAGTCCTCTACTAATATCTAAAATATTATAAAAAATATTATCATTTTATTGTGATTAGGATGGCTCCAGACACCTACTTCTTATTTTTTCCTTAAAATTTAAGTACCACTACATTGAAATTTCAAATTTTCACCAAATAGATTTTTTATTTTTTTAAAACCTAATAGTTTAGAAACTACATTCAATTTGCTACAAATTCTATTCTTACATATTTTTGAAATAATATAGATAACTTATTCAAATTTTTTATGTCAAGTTGCCCAACTCTAATTTTTGAATTTTTGCCACTTAAGGGCCTATTTTTTCCATGATGATCCTACACATACCCTATGGGCTCCTCCAAGGAGCATCAGGCACCCACTAAGGATGAGCAACAACAACCCTCGTAGTCAAAGAATAAGAATTCTTAGACACAAAACGGTGGTAGTTGGATTAAGAAGAAGAGAGATTATAGTTGGCAGTGAGCTCAATGTGATCATTTCGATCAGCCAGCACAAGGTTCTCAGTTTGTGATTGGTGGAGGTAGGTTTTTGTGGTCTAGTGTACCTCTAGGTGGTACAAGTTATGGTAGTGGTACAGGGTGCTTCTCATGTGGACAACAGGGTCACATAGTGCGATAATGTCCCAATTTAAGCACACATCAAGTTATACTTAGTGGCCAGTGGCTTCAGAGCCGACAGTAGAGGATGCAGGTAGATCACACAAAGTGTTTACCACGGTAGATAATTGCCAGGCTGAGCACTAGGGTGAGTTGGAGAGGCTTCTAGAAGAGGAAAAGAATCATTCTCTGGAAATCATGCACGTCTTGCAGTGTCGAGAGTTGTCCCTCAGGGGGCGAGTCATGGTCCAGGTGTGGGTCTTTTGTCTCTTGGGAGGAAGCGACTAGGATGAGGGAGCTCTATCCCTATTTTTTTACAGGCTTCCAGGAGTAAGCCTAATCCTAGGGGGGGAGGATGTAGTACCCCTCCAATTTGCATATATTTTCAGATAGTGCTTTTACTTTCATAGACCATGATACTATGTTGTTATTTGATCATTGACATTGGAGCGATGATGGTTTTTATATTGTGATTTGGTGGTACACTTTATGGATGATTATTAATTATGACATGCTTTTTGGTTAGCATAGTTGATTATTTGAGTTGATATTGATATATGCTCATCTATAGTTAATTGATGTTTTAGTTTCATCATTTTTGATGTGACACTGTATTGGTGAAGGAAAAGGGGATTGGATCACTCGCTTGTGAGCACCTTGTGATTCCGCAATTTTCTCTTCACGGTGTGTTTGATTCATGATTTAAACATATGTATGACATATGTTTTGATTGTAGGATTGTAGGTATAGGACATCGGCTCCACCTGGATTCACATGTTTGAGCATGTCCAATGGTACAATTGATTGGGAGATAGTAATGAGGTTTTCCTTGTCAAGCCACAACCCTAGTCACAGTGTGTCATTAGTCCTCATGTCGATATGCTTTGTTGTTATGTTGTCCATGTTTTCCTTGACGTTTATTTATTTTGCAAGGTATGTTCTGTGGGAAATTAATATGTGAATTGTGAGTTATTAAATGCATAAATATCTTGTAATTATCTTGGAGGAAATATCTGTGATTTTTTTTGGAAAAGATATTTTATTTGTGACATGTGTTAAAAAAAATTAATTAAACACTATTGTTTGGAATTAATTCTCGGAGAGAATAATTGCATAAACTGAAAGAGGATAGAGGCTACTTGACGGAAATGAGAAAATATATTTTGGGAGGTTGTTGAAGATTGGGAAAGAAGTTCTTGGGAAAAATTGGCTCTGGTTTTATTTTCAACTTTATGGAAAAGAGGATTATTTTGGAAGAAGCTTTTAATAATTTTGGAATCTAAAGGCAAGGCTCTACTTCAAACTTCAATTCTTCAAGCATCTGAAATAGGTTCTTTATTGCTTTTATTGCAATACAAATTGGAAAAGGTTATTAGAATTAGTTATTGTCTTGGAAAAGATTGCCTGTACAAGAAGAATATGTTATCTGTGTAGAAACTTTAATATATTTTGTAATTTGAAAGATTGTCGTGTTTGGAAAACTACTGTGAAAATTTTAAAGCTTCTGTCGAAATTGATTATTAAAAATAGAATACCTAGAAGAATTTTATAGTGAAATCTGAGAGCCTCTCAGAGGAAATTATTTTTAAACAATAGAAATCCCAGAGGGAAAAAAATAGAAGATTTGGAAAATCTCTATAGGAATGGATTTAAAATCTTCCTATTAAAATTTGTAGAAAACATTTGATTATATTGGAAAATATCTTCTTGTAGAAGAATTTGATAAAAAATTTCCCTTCTCGACAATGGTATTGATATACATATTATATATATATACATATACTTATATATATATATACATATACATATATATACATATTATATATATACATATACATATATAAATATATATATATATATACATGATTTTTTTTAAAATTTCATGTAGAAATTTAAAAAAAAATTATATTAAAAAAAATAGATTTGGAAAATCCATACGTCGATTATCAAAAATTATAGGTTTTAATTTTTTTTTTAAACTATAAGTATGAATATATGGGGGGAGGATGTGGTTGTCCCCATAGCCACCACCCCCAAAGGGAGGCAGATTGTGGAATCAGCCCAACACCACCCACCACAGGCCCGTGACCCCCATATGGGAGTCGTCGTGGTAACAGCCGACCACAGTGTATAGCCTGCGCCCAGCTTAAAACCTTCGTCCACCTTTATCAATTTTGATTTCGATTTTTATATTTTCTTAAAATAATATAATATATATATATATATATTATATTATATGCATGTAAGTATATATTTATTATATATTTATATATATATATATAGATATATATTTCATAATTGTTTGGAAAATTGTATTTAATTTTTAAATATTTATATAATATATTTAAATATATATATTTAAATGAGTTTTATAATAGGAGCATGCAAATGCATGAACTAGTTATCTTTAGAATGAAATGATTTAAAAAGGGAAATTGAATTTTTATATTGATGTAATTGGGAAATTGATCAATTTAAATAATTATATTTAATTTCATTATTATTTGTAAATGATATTGCATTAAGTTATATTATTTTGGGGTAATATAATATTTTATTCTTGAAAAAGAAATTAGATTTAGGAAATCCTAATGGTAGATTTATTTCCTTCTTGAATTGCCTATTTAAATTATGGTTTCTTTTGTTCACATTTTTGGGGAAATCAAATTGTTGTATTTGTAAGTCTTCTAGATGATGTTAATTTATGAGGGGGATTGTAATATTTTATGGTTCAATCCTTTGATTTCCCTTGGGTAGTGCACTTGGTTGAGTTTCAATTAAACTCTCGGTTACTACAAATGGGATGTGTTGCCTCTTATATTTTGGATTGGGATTTAATATCCGTTTTGTGCACTGTGGTTGTGGATTAGATCCTTGTGTTGTTGATAGGGGAGTGGCTCTCAGTTGGGGGTCTGACACACAAAGGGATGCCATGGTAACTCATTGAGGGTTTAATCAAGTAATAACTTAAAAAAATTTAGGGGAATGTGTAGCTCTCACAATAATAAAGATAATGAATGCCTCTCTCATGGCTCAAGTGCTAGTTTAGGCTTGAGGTGAGATGAGAAACATAGTTTGTATGGGGGTCCGACGACCAGTAGAGGTAGCTAGGGTAACCCAAGATGGGGGTATGGTAGCCTAGGAAGGTTACACCATTGTAACCCATAGAAAATTATGTTTGACACTCCTCCTATGATAACAATTTAATTATTCAATTGATATACTTGATTCTTTTACTTTGGAAGCAATGTAACCTTCATGTTATGTATTGTACTTGTGTAGTTTGGTCTTGAGTTTTCCTGTGTTTAGAAGTTGTTGGTTTTTACTAGGGAGCCCTTTTACTATCTCCTAGCACGGGGGATGGGCCTTCAGGTACCACTTGGTTGGGTGGAACGTTCACCATACACCGTTGGGTTCCCATTTCGTGTTCATGATGGTAGGATCTTCCACGTTGGAGAACTTGCATGTACCACTTACTTTGTACTATTTCTTGTGTACTTTTGTATTAGTTGGATACTTTGTATATGTACTACTTCTCATTTGTATTCAAGGAGGATTCTTGTATCATTGTAATTGCAACATTATTGTATGATCTTTCTCATTTGGACATGAGCTTTGTAACTGCTTTATGGAATGAGTGCAATCTTATAAAATAAAATATTATATCATTTGAAAGGGCTAGATAATCTAGCCTAGGTACAAGTTAGATAGAATGAAGATGCAAATCAAAAAATAAAAAAAAGATAATTTATTATATATATAGAGAGGAAGGAAGGTCAATAAATCAATTGTCACAAATTTTACTTGAATTAACAATCTCCAACAAGGAGGAAAATATGAAATAGGAAGATGAAGACCCTACAAGTCCAAATTATAGTTTTCTAATGTTGCTTCCAAAAAAGAGAAAGATAAGATGAATGTTTGAATGTATGTTGTTATCAAGAGCATAACCATGTCTTTATTGAGTAGGATATCCATATTTTTTCATATAAAAATAGAACTAAAATTTTAAAATAGAGCAATCAGATTGCACCATAACCATTCCCTTATAAAAATAATTCTAATAGCCACCTCAACATAAACACATGCGAGAAAAAAACACAACCCAATCTTCATGAGCATAAACATGAAGCTCTCTTTGTTCTTAGAAACACCTAGGTAGAAAAACATGTGAGGATTCCACCATAATAAATAACACTTCAAACAAGTAGATTAAATTTTAAATAAAATTGGAATGAGACAATCCCTATATTCATGTTGTGAAATTAAATCATAACAAAAAAAAAAGTTTTCACAAGAGCACATCAAATACATCCAATGTCAACATAAAACATATCAAAAAGAGTTACAAGAGAGTACAATCACGCCCAATAAAATAAAAAATTCCATAGAATGAAGAGGAGAGTGACACACGAGACTCCAAAGGAAAATTACTTATAATAAACTACAAAAAAAAATTGCACTAAAAATAAGAAAAATATTAACAAAAAAATTGAGATAAATAATGATATATAGTGAAATATTGAGGGCCTCAATCACATAGGATTGAATTACAATTATGTATCCATCCATAACAAGAAACTAGAAAAATTCAATTCCCACATAACATCATACAACATTAGTAAGGAAAAAACCTAACATCATATAGTCTCACACTTCATCCACACATAAAACATTAATTTTTCCTCATGAAAGTAGAAATATGGACAATAAAATCAAGATGAAAACTTGTCCACATTAGATACACATAAGATTAATATCCTTTTCAAAAAAATTAGGCAAACAATCTTCTTTCCAATCTGTAATGGAAAAATGTTCAAAATAATCACTATCACTATCAATAGCCCAATTTTCAAGTTGGTCTACCAAACCATTGGCCTTCTTGAAGCAATGAAGACACTCATAATAGTCAAATTTCTCAAGAAGATCCTAAGTTCTCTCCATCATGTTATCTAATATCCTAAAATCAAACTATTTTTTTCTCAATTCATTAATTATGTAACACCCCGCCATGAAACCCTAGAGGACAACACACTAACACCTAAAACAAAATAATATTTTTTTTAAAGTGCAATAATCACACAATTATAAATGAAACATTAACTCAAATTCTAACCTAATTCCTCTAAGGTTTGTGACTATGCTACTTGATTCCCATGAACTAAATCAGTAAGAAGCTATAAATTGTTACATTAAACAAATTCTAACAACAATATGAATTCCATTTCATCATCTCATAAACTAATATGAATCATCCATTTTATGCTAACAATATAACAACATCAATATTCATTAAATTGGCAATAATATCAATATTCATTAAATTGACCATAATATCAATTACATTAATCATTAAAAGAGAGAGTTTACAATAATTACAATGATACATCATTACAATATTACATCTTGAACCACAATGTCTCCTCACAAATAGGTGAGGATAATACATCAGGAGAATAATACATATTACAATAGTTTATGATACAATACATGAAATATAATCCACATGAACTAAATTAAGTGCAAAAGTATTCACATCCAGGAGCAATCACCACGAACATGAACCAAATGAAGGAACCCAATGGAGTACTAGGCACATTCCACCAAACCATGTGAAACCCTAAGGTCCACCCCCATGCTAGGAGATAGCATTACGGTCCCACCACACGATCTAGTCAAGAGACAAAGACAACACAAAGGCCGAAAGTACTCCAATGCACAATTACAGTACAACATCACATGACAATAACACCACTTCCAGAGGCACACAACATCAAAGGACACAAGAGACAAGGGAATACTAGATTATCATAGGAGGAGTGCCATCACATAGTTTGTTATGGGTTACCTAGGAAGATCTTCCTAGGCCCCAGCCCCCATCCTCAGTTGCCCTAGTAGCCTCTACCAATCTCCGGCCCCTCATGCAACCTATGCATAATCAACATACCTCTCGTGAGGATGAGGCAATTGATCTTGCCATTCCAAGCCTTCTCAACTCATCTCAAGCCTATATGAGCACTTGAGCCATGAGTGAGGCATTCACTTATCTTGATTAGTATGATTACTACCCAACCCCATAATTCATTTTAGGTTATCACTTAATTATGAAACTCCCACATGGGTTACCTAGGCACCACTTTGTGTTTCGGCCCCTATTGAGAGTCACTCCCCTACTGACAACAAAGAGACCCCAATAAAATCAAAGAGCAGAGCCACTTGCACAATCACACAAAACTCATTGCAAATACCACAAGGCAAGGCATTACCCTTCCCACACTCAAGTTCCAACCATATTGGATAATATATCATGCAAGGCTAGTGATCATCA
>VDFB02193867.1:252928380-252987456 GCA_007258455.2 Sequoia sempervirens
CTCTCTCCCTCTCTTCTTCCCTATCTACTCTTTATCTCATAATATCTCTCTACCTACCTCTCTCTCTCTACACCTCTCTATCTCACCTTTCTCTCCTTCATACCTCTCCCTCCCTCCCTCATTCACTCTCTACTTCTCTCTATCTCTCCTCTTTCTCTACCTCTTCTTCACTCTCTACTTATCTTTATCTCCTCTCTCCCTCTCTCTACCTACCTCTCCCTCCATCACTCACTATTTCTATCTATCTCACCTCTCTCTCCCTCACTATATCTCCCTCCCTCTCTACTTATCTATATCTCCCCTCTCCATCTCTACCTACCTCTCCATCCATCACAACTTACCACTATCTCTTTCTATTACTCTCTATCTCACCTCCCACTCTCTCCATCCATGTGTCTCCCTTTCCTTCCCTCTCTACTCTCTATCTCCCTAATCCCTCTCTACCTACCTCTCCATCCATCACTCCCTAACACTCTCTCTACACCTCTTTATCTCTCTTCTCTCCCTCCCTCCCTCATTCCATATCTACTTCTCTCTACCTCTCCTTCCCTCTCTAATTATCTTTATCTCCCCTTCCCCCCCTCTCTCTCTCTCCTATATCTCCCTCCCTACATTTTCCTCTATCTACTCTCTATCTCTCCTCTCCCTCCCTCTACCTCTCTCTCCCTCCTCCCTCACCCTCTTTCTATCTCACTCTCTCCTCTCTATCTCACCATTCTCTCTTTCCCTCTATGTAACTATCTCCTCTATATCTCACCATTCTCTCTCTATTAATCTTTATGTCACCTATCCCTCTTTACCTCTCCCTCCCTCATAACTCTCTCCCACCCTCCCTCCTTCCCTATATCTCTATCTCACCTATCCCTCTCTACCTACCTCTCCCTCCATCACTTCCTACCATAATCTCTTTGTTGATCTCTATCTCACCTCTCTCTCCCTCTATACCTCTCCCTCCCTCTATCCTTCCTTATCTACTCTTTATCTCTCATGTCTCTCTACCTATCCTTCCCTCTCTACTTTTCTTTATATCCCCTTTCCCTCCTTCCCTCTCTCTCCCAAATCCCTTCCTCCCCCCTCTTTCTCTCTACCCCTATGAAGGATAAGGGTGTAAGGTATAAGGTTGAGGTTATAGGGTTAAGTGTATAGGGTATAGGGATTAGGGTTTAGGATATTAGGTATAAAGCCAAGGGTATAGGGTACAAGGATGAGGGATGAGGATTTAGGGTATAGGGTTTAAGGTATAGGGTTGAGGGTTGAGGGATAGTGTTCAAGGTTAATGGTATAAGGTTAAGTGTATAGGGTATATTGATTAGGTTTTATGATATTGGGTATATGGTTGAGGGTATTGGGTTAAGGATATTAGGTTTAGAGTACAAGGTTGAATTTAGGGTTTATGGTTTAAGTATAAGTTTTAGGGTTGATGGTTAAGGGATAATGTTCATTTTTTAGGGTATAAGGTATTGTATAGGGTATAGTGATTAGGGTTTAAGATGTTATGTATAGGGTTTAGGGTATAAGGTATAGGGTTAAGGCTTGAGAGTGTAGGGTTTACCATTTAAGTATAGGGTTGAGGGATAAATTTTATGGTTTAGGGTATAAGGTTGAGGGTATAGGGTATAAGGATGAGGTTTTAGGGTATAGGGTATAGGGTTTAAGGTATAGGGTTGAGGGTTGAGATTCAAGGTTGAGGGTATAGGGCTAAGTGTATAGGGTATAGGGTTGAGGGTATTGGGTTTAGGATTGAGGGTTTAGGGTTTAAGGTTTAGGGTACAAGGTTTAATGTAGGGTTTAGGGTTTAATTATAGGGTTGAGGGATGATGTTCACAGTTTAGGTTATAAGGTTGAGGGTATATGGTATCAGGTATAGGGATGAGGGGTGAAGATGTAAGGTTTAGGGTTTAAGGTATAGGGTTGAGGGTTGAGGGATAGAGTTCAGGGTCTCAAGGACTGTATAAGGTTAAGTGCATAAGATATAGGGATTAGGGTTTAGGATATTGGTTATAGGGTTGAGGGTAATAGGTTTAGGGATTAGGTTGTAGGGTACAAGGTTGAATATAGGGTTTAGGTTTTAAGTATAGGGTTGAGGGTATAAGGTTGAGGGTATTGGATTTAAGATAGAATATTGAGGAAGAGAAATGAGGGTTGAGGGTGTACGGTTTAGGGTTTAAGGTATAGGGTTGAGGGTATAAGGTTAAGTTTATAGGGTATAGGGATTAGGGTTTAGGATATTAGGTATAGGGTTGAGGGTATTGGGTTTATGGTTGAGGGTTTGTGGTTTAGCGTATAGGGTTGAATGTAGAGTTTAGGGTTCAGGTATAAGGTTTAGGGTTGAGGGTTGAGGGATAATGCTTAGGGTTTATGGTATAAGCTTGAGGTATAGGGTATAAGGATGAGGGCTGAGGGTGTAGGGTTTAGGGTTTAAGGTATAGGGTTGAGGGTTGAGGGATAATGTTTAGGGTTGATGGTATAAGGTTAAGTGTATAAGGTATAGGGATTAGGGTTTAGGATATTGTGTATAGGGTTTAGGGTGTAGGGTTTAGGGTATAAGGTATATAGTTAAGGGTTGAGAGTGCAGGTTTTACCATTTAAGTATAGGGTTGAGGGATAATGTTCAAGGTTTAGGGTATAAGGTTGAGGGTATAGGGATGAGGGTTGAGGTTGTAGGTTAAGGGTTTAAGGTATAGGGTTAAGGGTTAAGGGTTGAGGGATAGTGTTAAAGGTTGATGGTATAGGGTTAAATGTATAGGGTATAGGGATTAAGGTTCAGAATATTCGGTATAGGGTTGAGGGTATTGGATTTATGATAGAGGGTTTAGGGTACAAGGTTGAATGTAGGGTTTAGAGTTTAAGTATAGGGTGGAGGGATAATGTTTCGTGTTTAGGTTATAAAGTTGAGGTTATAGGGATGAGGGTTGAAGGTGTAGGGTTTAGGGTTTAAGGTATAGGGTTGAGGGTTGAGGGATAGTATTCGAGGTTGAGGGTATATGGTTAAGTGTATAGGATATAGGGATTTGGGTTTAGGATATTGGGTATAGGGTTTAGGGAATTGGCTTTATGGTTGAGGGTTTTGGGTTTATGGTTTAGGGTACAAGGTTGAATGTAGGTTTTAGGGTTTAATTATAGGGTTAAGGTTTGAGGGTATAAGCTTCAGGTATATGGTTGAGGGTTTAGGGATAATTTTGAGGGTTGAGGCTATATGGTTAAGTGTATAGGGTATAGGGACTAGGGTTTAGGATATTGTGTATGGGGTTTAGGTTATACAATTTAGGGTATAATATATATGGTTAAGGGTTGAGAGTGTAGGGTTTACCATTTAAGTATAGGGTTGAGGGATGAAGGATGAGGGTGTAGGGTTTATGGTTTATGGTATAGGGTTGAGGTTTGAGGGATAGTGTTCAAGGTGGAGGTATAGGGTTAAGTGTATAGGGTATATGGATTAGTGTTTAGAATATTGGGTATAGGGTTGAGGGTATTGGGTTTGGGATTGAGGGTTTAGGGTTTAGGGTTTAGGATTTAGGGTTTAGGGTTTAGGGTTTAAGGTTTAGGGTACAAGGTTGAATGCAGGGTTTAGAGTTTATGTATAGGGTTGAGGGATAATGTTCAGGGTTTAGGTTTAAGTGTTTAATGGTTGATATTTGAGGCTTTAGGGTTGAGGGTTAAGGTATTGGGGTTTAATGTTTAAGAGTTTAAGGGTTGACGGTTGAAGGATTAGGGTTGAGGGTTGAGGGTTGAGGGAATAGAGTTTGGAGGGATAGACTTGAGAAAGGAGGAAGGGGCGGGAGAGAGAGACCTAAGAGAGAGATAGAGAGACAGAGAGAGAGAGATAGAGACAAAGAGAGACTTAGAGATATAGAGACTGAGAGACTGAGATAGACACTGAGATAGAGATAGAGATAGAGATTGAGAGAGTTATCTAGTTAGGGTGTGAGGGATAGACCTAGGAAAGGGAGAGGGGGTGAGAGGGAGAGACTTTGGAGAGAGGGAGAGAGTGTGTGTGTGTGTTTTCTCTAGTTACGGTGGGAGGGAGAGAATTGAGAGAGGGGGAGGGGTTGAGAGGGAGAGACCAGAGAGAGAGAGAGATAGAGTTATCTAGTTAGGGTGGAATGGAGAAACTTGAGAGAGGGGGATGGGGTGGGAGGGATAGATTTGAGAGAGAGGGAGATAAGGAGAGAGGGAGAGGGAGAGGGAGAGGGAGAGGGAGAGGGAGAGGGAGAGGGAGGGAGAGGGAGAGGGAGGGAGGAGAGAGAGAGAGAGAGAGGGTCAGTTAGGGTTGTGGGAGACTGGAGGTGAGGGAGAGAGAAAGAGACAAACACTGGAGAGTTATCTAGTTAGAATTGGGAGGAGAGACCTAAGGATAGAGTGTTCTCCTGAGTTGGATGGGAGGGGTGTAGGGGAGGGAGAGAGGGAGAGGAGAGAGAGAGATCGTTGGGTGGGATGAGACCTAAGGAGGGAGGGGTGGGAGGGAGACTTGGAGAGGCACAAGAGGGATTGTGGAGGAGGGGTGGAGGAGATAGAAGTGGGTGAGAGAGAGAGACCTAAGAGGTGAGGGGTGTGAGGGAAGTCCTAGAGAGGAGAGACCTGGAAATTTGTTTATCTGGATTGGGGTGGGAGGAAGGGCTTGAGAGGGAGGAGGAGAGGAGAGTTATTTATCTAGTTATATGGTGGGAGGAGGGACTTGAGGAGGGGAGGCAAGGGTTGGGTGGGATAGACCTAAGAGAGAGAGAGAGAGAGAGAGGGGGTTTCCTAGTTGGGGTGGGAGGGAGGGTGGGAAGATGCCTAAGAGATGGGGAGTGGGGAGTACTTGAGGAGATAGAGGGAGTGAGAGATATACATGAGAGAGGAGGTGGGAGGGATAGACCTGAGAGAGGGGGGAGAGAGAGGGAGTGAGAGAGAGGGTTGAACCTAAAGCCTAAGCCATAGACTATAAAGCCTAAAGCCTAAACCATAAAGATTAAACCCTAAACCCTAAAGATTAAACCCTAAACCCTAAAATCTAAACCCTAAAGCCTAAAATTTAAACCCTAAACCCAAAACCATAAATAGAGAGAGGGAGAAATAATGGTGAGATAGAGAGTAGAGAAGGAAGGGGAGTGAGAGAGAAAGATAGGGAAGGGCGAGAGAGAGAAATGTAGAGGAAAGGAGTAAGGTTGAGAGATTGAGAAAGATGGAGAGAGAGGGAGAGAAGAAGAGAGAGGGAGATAGAGAGGGAAGGAGGGAGTGATAGGTAGAGATGGAGAGAGAGATAGAAACAAAGAGAGGAGGAAGGTTGGGATATTGAGAGATAGGGATAGAGAGGGAAGGAGGAGGGAGAGGTAGAGATGGAGAGAGGGAGATATAGAGAGAAGTATATAAGGAGATATAGGATTGAGGGTGTAGGGTTTAGGGTATAAGGATTAGGATTTATGATATTTGGTATAGGATTTGGGATATTGAGAGAGAGGGTGATAGTAAGAGAGGGGGATAAGTAGAGAGGGAAGGAGAGAGAGGTGATAGAGAGAGAAGTAGAGAGTGAAGGAAGAATGTGGAAAGATTAAGAGAGAGGAGGAGGGGGGAGAGAGAGAGGTAGAGAGGGAGAGGTTAGATAGAGAGAAGTATAGAGGGAAGGTGGGTGGGAGAAGAGGGGAGATAGAGAATATTAGAGAGGGAAAGAGGGAGGGAGAGAGATAGAGAGAGATAATCTTGCTCCATAGAGATTAGAGAGGGAAGGAGGTAGTGAGAGAGAGAAATATGGGAGAGAGGGGAGGAGGGGGAGAGGTAGAGATGGAGAGAGGGAGATATAGAGAAATATATAGGGAAGGAGAGATGGAGAGTAGAGAGGAAATGAGATTGAGAGAGAGGAAGACAGTTGGGAAATTGAGAGAGAGGGAAGGATTGGAGGAGATGTAGAGATTGAGAGAAAGAGATAGAGATAAGTATATATAGAAAAGGAGAGATGGGGATGGGGAGGAGGGATGGAGAAGTAGAGAGATATATATATATAGAGAGAGAGAGAGATAGGGAGAGTGAGGTGATAGAGAGAAAGGTGATATAGAGAGTGGAGGGAGGGAAGTAAGATAGAGAGAATGAGGGAGGGAGAGGGGGGAGGAGGAAGGTGGAGAGATTGAGAGAGAGGAGGGAGGGAGATAGAGTGAGGTAGAGATGGATAGGTTAGATAGAGAGAAGTAGAGAGGGATGGTGGTTGGGAGGAGGGAAGGGAGAGGGGTGAGATCAAGAGAGAGATGTGATATATATATATAGAGAGAGAGAGAGAGTTAAATAGGGAAGGAGGGAGGGACTGCGAGATAGTGATGAGATAAAGAGAAGTATATAGGGAATGAGAGATAGAGGAGAGAGAGAGAGAGAGAGAGAGATATGGAGGAGGGAGAGAGTGTGTGAGAGAGAAAAACACAAAGGGAAGGAGGAAGGTTGGGAGATTGAGAGAGAGGGAGAGGGAGAGTGAAATGGAATGAGGGAGAGAGAGGTAGAGATGGAGAGAGGTAGAGATAATTATATAGGGAAGGATAGATAGAGAGGGGGGAGGAGGGAGGGACAAGTATAGAGAGAGGGAGAGGTAGGGAGGGGGAGAGATGTGAGATATAGAGAGAGGAGGGAGGGATAGAGATAGAGAGTAGAGAGGGGAGTGTTGGAAAAATGAAGAAGATTGACTATCTCTACATTTTTGTGTTGCCATTGATGTCACCATGAACTGTGTCTACAAGATTAAGACAACATTTGATCCAATATTTTGGTATGATATCTGAACTAGTACTCATGCTACTCTCTTCGGTATTCTTGTCTGCATTTCTTCACAGTTAGTAATTGGTATTTACAATTTTGGGAAATGGTTTGTAGATGTCAGGAGCACATACTCTCAAGATCTCATGTTTCTGGTGCTTGTATAGAATTTTTATTGATTTTTTGCATTGAAGTCTATTCCTAGTCGACTTCTTGGTGTAATTGTGTTATGATGAATTTACTTTAATATGCAGATATATGATTGACCTATTTTAGGTCCTTGATGACATAATGTAGCATGTTGGAGGTTTGAATTGTCTTCTTGAAATATCTTGTGAATATTTGGAGCCAATAGCCAATATTTTTGGTAAGTATGAAGTGCATCTAATTAGACTGACCTAATTGATGCTTGCGGGAAAGATCAGGTATAAAAATGCATTAGGGGAAATTTACATAAAAAATGGGCCTCCTAAGGAACTCTAAAAAAGAAAAAATTATCTCATATAATACAAATTATTTAAATATAAAAAATATAAATTACTTAACTACATGAATTAAGTTGGGACACATGTTTCTATTACAATTCCTTAAAAAACTGAAGTCCATAATTTTTTAAAATTTGTAACATATATTTCTATTATAATTTTTAAAAATAGTCAAGTTCACTTTCTTTTCTTGATTATTTGTTTTTATTTAAAAAGTGGCAAAGTAAAAGTAACTTTAGATATTTTATTTTTTACTTAGTATTTTATTATATATATATATATATATATATATATATATATATATATAATTTTATAGATTTAGATTTCTTATGCTATGTACATTTATTTAAATAAACATGTTTATAGGTTTTATATTAGTATATTTATATTTTAAAAAGTATGCTGAAGGATATCTTTTTTTCCATAGTCTTTGATTTTCTCATTTTCTTTCCTTTGCAAATTTTTTTGATTTTTGATTTTTTATTTTTCCAATTATTTTTTCCATAATTTCATGATTTTCTCCAACTTTTCTCCTTCCAAAGTTTCCAATTTGCTTTTTGCTTTTTATTTTTTGTCCAATTTATTTTATTATTATTTTAAAAGAATTTAATTCATGAGTTTAATAAAGACTTTTCTTTTTCCCTTATAAACTTTTTAAAGATAGATAAGGCTTTAAAATAAAATGAGAAGTAAATTATTTCATGCATTAAATATTTAAAAAGTAATGAGTTATTTTATTTATTAGGTATAAAACATAAATAAATATAAATAAAGGTATAGAGTAATAATGGGACACATGTATGTATGTCATCATAAATATAATTATAAATAAATGAAATTTAATTTATTATTATATTCTAATTGTTAATTAGGATATAAAATAAATAAATAAATTAATTTAATTTTTGTATGATTAATGAATTTGTTAATAATAATTAAATATGCACATAAATGATTTTTATGATTTTTTAATGTTTTTTTAAATGTTTTTTATATTTTTTTTCTTAAAGAATAATTTTATTTTTTAAAAATATACAAATTTCTATAATAGAACTTAATAGAACTTAAGAATATAAATCTAAAAAACAAAAAGAATATTATATATTTAGAAAGATGAATGAGATCTAGAATAGGATATGTAGAGTTAAATTAACCATCATGAGTTAATTCATAAGATTTTAGAAAGTTTTATTTTATAAAATAAATAATTTTATTTTTATTTTGGATGATGTTACTGTACAGGATGATGTCATCTTTTAGTTGATTTTTGGTAACTTAAAAAGCTAATGATGTCATCCTTACAAGGCCCATTTTTTATGTAAACTTCCCCTAATGTGAATATGTTGGACAGTTTTAGGTGGAAAGTGTAGGAGAGACAAAAGAACAGTAGCATGTGCACTTATGTGAAATCAATGTAGCAGTTGTGAATGAAAAAGTGAGCGAAAGGATGATGTGTGTTGAATTAGTCTACTAAGCATCACTAGAACTACATCAACACTTGTTAGGTGCACTATTCTTAGTTCATTTTGGCTGTAAAGCCCATTTTTGTCTTGCCAATCTTTTTGTAGGTAGTGAGCCTATCTTGTAAACAGTGAGCTTTTGTATTTGGATAGTGAGTCCTTTCAAGGCAATGAGCCTATTTATTTCAGTTTGGAACTACTTTATATTGTGAGTTAATCCTCACCATGGTTTTTCCCTCCTTGGGTTTTCCACGTAAAAATATGGTGCTTGATGTGTTGAATTAATGTTTGTTATCTATGTTTCATGCTTATACTTAATGAAAGATAATGTGGTTATGAAATTAATGTGTGTTGAAATTTTTAAGTTTAAATTTTGTGATAACTGATTCACCCCCCCTCTTAGTTGTCTTGTGCTTGTTTAAAAATTGGTATCAGAGCTTTGGTTCCTTGGTGTAGAGCTTAACTACTTAAGGAGGATCTTGATGGATGATCAAATGGATGACAAAGAAGAACTCTGGACTACACTTAAGGATCTTGACAGAGTTGAAACTGAAAACATAGGTTTGAAGAAGAATATTGATGAAGCAAATGAATGTGTCCAGAAGCTGAAAGAACAATTAAAGAAATTCAAAGAAAGGAACAAAGAAGTGAGTGAGTAGTTGAGACAAGAGATAATTGGATTGAAAGTGATAGTAGAAGAGAAGAAGAGAATTGAAGAATGTCTGAATACAAAGGTGCAAAACAAATCCAAAGAATGCTCTAAACTTGAACATGAGGTAGTAAACCTAAGGATCAAACTAGAAAATGAAAAGCTCTATGAGAATAATTTCAAATCAAGTTTCAATAAGCTTGGAGAATTTCTTGCTAGATAGAAATCAAGTAAAGACAAAGTTGGTTTGGGAAATAATGCATGTAAAAATTCAAAGGACAATCAGAGGATTCAGGATAAAGGAAAGCAGAAGAGAAATTCAAGAAATTTTATAAGGAGACCACCTGTGAGACAACCTAATGCACAAAGTTATCCCTCTTTCAATGGTATTTATTTCTTCTGTAATAAATATAGTCACAAGGCAACAGATTACAGGAGTAGGAATAATCCATTTTTTGGTCCCTTCACCAAACAATGCTTTGAATGTAAAAAGGTTGGATATAAGGCTACTGAATGTAGATCTGAGGTGAGAATGATAAGTCGAGTAATGAGGAACAAATTTAATGAAAGAAGAATGAATCAATTCTTTAATGGCTATTGTTATACCTATAACAAATTTGGACACAAAGCAAATCAATGTAGATCAAGAGGAAATGGAGGTCAGAGTAATAAAAAATGTCATCTGTTATAATTGCCATAAACTAGGACATGTTTCAAGGGTTTACAAAAGTAAGAAAGAAAATATGTCCACTTTGGTAGAAAAGAATGATTCGGTAAATAAGGTTGACAAAGAAGAAATGAAGCAAGAGATGAATAAGATATGGAGGAAGAAAGAAGAATAAAAATATGAAGTTACTGATGCATCTGTACCCTCATTTGGTATAGATGAATCCTCTAAGAATTAGAATGAGCATGGTCTTAGGGGGAGCATTATCAGAAAATTATGAAACCCCCTTGAATAAATGGCATGTCAGAGGCTGGTATGTGGATGATACGTGAATAATGAAGAATTAGAGGTTGTGAAAAAAGAACTGGAAGAAAACATGTCATAATTATTTGCGGACCCAATTAAGGTGTTCTATGTTGAGAAGAATGTTTTAGGAGATTTTTGATGCTTGACACATTTAATGCGTTTATGGTAAATTCAATAAATTTTAAGTTGAAGTTAGTGAAGCTTCTAGGTTAATTGTGCATTTGGAGAACTCAGAAGGTTCCATGGAGCGATCTTGAAGTAGGTGTGAAGCAATTTTAAAGGGATTTCAAATAAATTGACTTAGGAAATCTGGAATTCATTTCTCTGTTTGAAAAAGGGGAAGGACAAATGAAGAAGTTTTGATTGATGAATTAAAAGAAGCGTAGAGATGGAAAAAGAATCGAGTGGTGTCATCCCTCTAAAACTAAAAGGAGTGGAGTTAGAAGAATTTGATCATAGGGAAATGAAATAAATGGAACTAGGGCTAAATGAAAGTGAATTATAGAACATCAAAACCCTAGGTATGGATTTGCAGAGTGAATTTATGTGGATTGTCGAAAAGGAGTATATTTTGTTCTTATTGAGTCATTTCAAGGATGGAAGTATTGTAGTGCACAAACCCTACTTAGTTACAAAGGAATCGATCGAGGTGATTACTGGCCTTTGTAGTATTGGGGAACTTCCTAGAAAGAAAATGGTAAAATACAAAGATATGTAAGAATTGACTAGAATTAGTAAAGACCCATGAGATTTACTAATAAACACACTCAAGGATTTGGCTGTAAGGTATGTTGCATATGGTATTTCTTACAAGATTTATTTTATAAATCGTGAAGGTTCCACATTGACAATTGTTGTTTATATTGCACATATGATGGTTAAGGAGAATAGGAATTTGATTTGTGTAGCTTGTTGCTTGAGAATCTCTTTGAAAATATTCGTATGTCGGTGATTGAGGGTTATCCCTTTCATTTCAGATCATTTTTATTGTGTGTGGTGTTTTAATTTTTGTGTTCTCTACTGGGAAAGGATAATGTGGTATGGGAATTTGGGATTCCTATTGGAAAATAGGTCTATAGATATCTGGGAGCATTGGCAGATAATGCAAGTATGTGTAAATTCTATTTCACATCCTTGAAACAAATCTTTGCTCAGGTATAGCTACTTCGAGTCATTTTGAGTTGGGCTCTTCCTCTGGTAAGAAGGAATTGGAGGTTGTCATTATTGACTCTCCTCTAGAATCAAAAAGGAAGAAAATTATAACTAAAGATATCATTGACATTTCAGAAGAAAAAGATAAAGTATCATCTAATGACATCCAGACTATGATTATTGAAGGGAAGATGAAGAAGATTGGTGAATTATGGAGTACAACCTCTCGTATTGATAGACTGAAGATTGATGATTCCTTGGGAGAATATCTACTTCGGAAGGGTATTGAAGTGTAAGATGTTTCTAATTTCTTGCTGAAAAATCTAGTTGAGATTGTTGAGGAAAGGATGTTACTTGAAGGTCCAGAAGGACGAAAGTTTGAAAATTTAGTTGAAAAGAGGTTTGTTAAAGCTAAAGGGAGATTATCTAAATTTATCATGGAAACAAAGAAATGCATTAAGGAAATTTCTTGTATTTACAAGTATTGTCTCCAGTGGCCTGTTGCAGTAGATGATTTTAGGAGTAAAATTAAAGCAATTGAAACTGAAGTGAACAATATTGGAAAGAATTTTGACATCTTTGAGGACAAAGAAGGAAAGAAAATATTGAGATTTGGTGAACTACAAGCTAAACTGGTTGTTGTACAAAGATAGAGAGATGATGTAGTGAAAACCTTTTGGTTTCTAAAGGAAATTGTTGAGGTTCAGTTAGAGCATCTTTTCAGAATCCTTACTGATGCAAAAGATGTTGAAAGATAGAGTTCATATTGGTCACCATCCTTTACTCTATTGGGTTTATTGGAAATCATTTGCACAAGAATGAATTCATCCACTTTTAACTAGAATAAATTGCATCTAGTTCTTGAGGAAAGGTACAAGAAAGCATTTCAGGTGAAGAGTGTCTTTTCACTTGAATCCTGAGTTTTTTGTTATTTCTACTGTGAAGAAGATGAAAAGGAAGAAAAATAAGTTAATTGAGTTGGTGTTTGAAATTTTTGGATGGTTGGAAGTTTTGATGAATTAAAATATTTTTGATTTTTGATGTCACCATGTTTAAACCATTGTTTATATCCTTTTTTTTTGCCCTTTTGCCATTGATGTCAAAGGGGGAGAGAGTTAGTGTATGGGGAGATTTTGAAGGAGAATTTTTTTTACATGTTGCCATCAATGACAAAGGGGGATATTGTTGGAAAAAAAAAGAATATTGACTATCTCTATAGTTTTGTGTTGTCATTGATGTCACCATGTTGTGTCTGCAAACTTAAGACAATGTTTGATCTGGTATTTTGGCCTAGTATCTGAACCGATACTCATGTTGCTCTCTTCGGTATTCTTGTCCACATTTCTCCATAGTGAGTAATTGGTGTTTGTGGTTTCAGTAAATGGTTTATAGATTTGAGGAGCATGTACTCTCAATATCTCGCATTTCTGGTGCTTGTATAGACTTTTTATTGATTTTTTACATTGAAGTCCATTCCTAGCTGACTTCTTAGAGTAATTGTGTTATGATGAATTTGCTTTGCTATGTGGATATATGAGTGACCTATTTTAGGTCCTTTCCAACATAATGTAGCATGTTGGAGGTTTGAATTATCTTCTTGAAATATATTGTGCATATTTGGAGCCGACAGTCAATATTTTTGGTAAATATGAAGTGAATCTAATTAGGCCGACCTAATTGATGCTTGCAGGAAAGATCAGGTATATAAATGAATATGTTGGAAAATTTTAGGTGGAAAGTGTAGGAGAGACAAAAGAGAAGTAGCGTGTGTTCTTATGCAAAATCAATGCAACAGTTGTGAATGAAAAAGTGAGTGAAAGAATGAAGTGTGTTGAATCAGTCTACTGAGCATCATCGAAACTGCATCAACACTTGTTAGGTGCACTATTCTCAATTCATTTTGTCTATAAATCCCATTTTTTTCTTTTCAATCTTATGTAGGTAGTGATCCTATCTTCTAAGTGGTGAGCTTTTGTATTTTGATAGTGAGTCCTTTCAGGGCAGTAGGCCCTTGGCAATGAGCCTTTTTATTTTAGTTTGGAAATACTTTATATTATGAGCTATTCCTCACTATGGTTTTTCCCTCCTTGGGTTTTCCATGTAAAAATTTGGTGCTTGATGTGTTGAATTATTATCTGTTATCTATGTTTCGTGCTTATACTTAATGATAGATAATGTGGTTATGGAATTAATGTGTGTTGAAGTTTCTAAGTTTAAATTTTGTGACAACTGATTCACCCCCCCCCCTCAGTTGTCTAGTGCCTATTTAACATGGAGGGAAGAGGGAGGGATAGAGGGAGAGAGAAGTGCAATAAAGATAATGAGAGAGAGAGGGGAAGGAGGAAGTCAGAGAGATTAAGAGATAGAGGAGGGAGGGTGAGAGATAGATAGAGAGGGATAGGTTAGATAGAGAGAAGTAGAGAGGGAAGGTGGTTGGGATGAAGGAAGAGAGAGAGAGAGAGAGAGAGAGAGAGAGAAGAAAGCAGGAAGGTTGAAATATTAAGAGATAGAGGAGGGAGGGGAGAGAGAGGTAAAGATAGATAGCTTAGATAGAGTGAAGTAGAGAGGGAAGGTGGGTAGGAGGAAGGAAGAGAGAGAGGGTGGGGAGGGAAGGAGGAAGGAGGAGGATGGATGGAGAGAGAGAGGTTAGATAGATAGAAGTATAGAGGGAAGGAAAGATTGTGTGAGAGAGGTCTAGATTATAAGGGATAATTAATGAGTGAGATAGAGAGAGAAAGATGATACAACTTGCTGATTACTAAAATTTGGCTATTTGAAAAATTGTAAGATCTTCCAAAAAATAGAATTTGAATTATAACTCCTCTAGTTCTAAAACCACTCTCAAACATCTTGAAACTATATACATGAAATATAACCTAAAGTATAATAAGGTAAATGTCTATATGTTTATTTCATGTATATAGTTTCCCTAAAAGATAACAAGAAGAAAGAGAAAAAAAAGAGAAGAAAAAATTCAATGTAGACCAAAATGCGAGCTAGTTATAACTCATTAGTGTTATGGTGATGTTTTTTAGAATTCAAAAAATATGCATTTGTTGGATTAAAAAACATACACTTTTTAAATTCAAACCATAACACAAGCACATTATAATGCACTCCCATTTTGGCTTGGTAATGACCAAGCCTAGGCTCGATTATTACCAACACATAACACGAGCATGTTATAGTAAAACATGCTCACATTTTCACTATTTTGGGATGAAAAAGTGAATCGACCACTTTTTGAATCCACACAAAGGATAGTCATGGAAGTGCAAAAATAGAGGCACATGGCATGTTAAGCATTGTTCACCACTACGCGTCCATTTGAAAGACCCTAAAAGTACCATGTGGAAAGTTTTGAAGCATTTTGTCATTTAATGGGGTACCTTAAGGCAGACCCATAAGCACATTTTGGAAGCGTAGAAGGACATGTGGAACATTATCAAAGGTGTTCCATCAACTATATCCAACAAGTTACATGATTTCATTAGTTTTCTAACATTATGTAGGACATTTCAAAGAGATCTTATATAAGGTCTACATATTATGGGAAGAAGACACTTGTCAAGTTTTAAAGCCACTAAAGGGACATCTGCTCATTTCTCACTATTCCCAATAGGTTTGATATCAAAAGAGAGAATTTTTAATCATAAATTGAGTAACACATGGTGCAATATTGGATCATTCCACAATTCCACAAGCTTTTTGTAGCAGTCAAATTTTTCAAGTCATAGAAGTGTGAAAAGTTGCCATGTGACTAGTATAACATTTGTATCTTCTCTTCTGATGGCATGTCTCATGATGAGTTGTAATGGTAATCCTGCATGGATCAACTCTATTTACTAGGGATATTTTCAACTCATGTCAAAAATATTCAAATTGGTCAAATTTATAACAATTGCTAGATCTTGTCTTTTTGCTCAATGATTAATGGCTCATATTTAAATTTCAAAAATGGGTAGCTATGTGATTTGACTCATGCAAGCTGATAGTAATGGTAGAAAATATGGCTTTCTACTGAATGATAAATAATTTTCCTCCTATACATGTTGAATCCCACCAATTATATAGTTTACCTAAAATTCTGAGCATCAGATGAGAAGAATTTGCAATGTTGAAGAGCATTCCACAATAGTTAGGATTTTTAGAAGTACAAAAACAAGTTAGTACATTTGTGACCAAGAAATTTTAATAATTTTCCATTCTAGGGATTGCAAATTTGATAAGCATAGATTCTAACGTTGTAATTAGGTTAGGGAATGTATTCCACTCTCTTGAATTGTTTTGAATTGCTCTAAGTTGTCATATGAAAGCCTTTAAAAAAACTTAGAATATGTTAATAAAACTTTCTAGTTTCTAATTCAAGCTATAATCATGAGTCCACCAAAGAGTCAACCCTCCTCCTTAGCTAGAAAAAGAACATTAGATGAGGAATTAATTTCCCAATTTCTAGGCTCATCCTTGAAGAAAATTAAGGTTCATGGTTTTGGGGCTATGAATGGTATAATGGATGATGCTTGTGAGTGTAGGGATGCAAAAATCCCCATGTCTAGTTGGAAATTTTTTGTTCATTGGTTTAGGAAGAAAAATTCAAAGGTACCAATTTCAAATGTGTGGACTTATGACTTGGGGAATTTGGTAGTACCCAGTGTGTTCATGTATGTAGATTTTTTCAAAGCCATTAGAACAAATTATGATGAGAATGTAAGAGTAATTAGGGCTGCAAGTGGTGGTGTACTAGTTAGAATTGACAAGGATTCCATCTCTAAGGTGTTCAAATTAAATCTGAATACCAAAAAAGCCATTAGTTTTGATTCCTTCGAGCAAAATAATCAATAAGATAGGAGCACTTTGAAGTCTTTCTGGCTTCCAAAACATAGGGTGAAGAGTTTTTATAGGAGGTATGTCAAGATCCCTCCAAATGAAATGGAGCCCTTCAAAGTTGAGTATTTTAAGGGATATTTCATCATAACTTATTTATCTTTGTGCTAAGTCCTCAAAGGGAATTCATAGGAGAAGATTCCAGTCCATCTAATATATATGACAATGGACATTCAAAATATCCTTGTTAATGATAAATTTCATTTCGCAACTTATGCTGCAAATGCTATGCATAAGCAATTAGTGGAAATTAAGAACAACAATATGATCAATTTTAGATGGTACTCCTTGGTTTGCCACATGTTCCTATATGAAAGAAAGGAGGAATGCAGTCAATAACTTCAAATACATTCAGATAATGGTGAAGGAAATCCCATCCTAGTCCAATGTTGGAGACACATTTGGGATAAGAATTGTGAAGATGCCAGTTTTGTTGTTTTTGAGAGTTATTTTGCAAGGAAGGTGCTCTCACTTTTAAGAGTTGTAGAGGTAAGGTTGCATATATAAATTTTGAATTTATTAAGGCCACTAGATAGAAGGCTAGAATTGGGGGTAAAACACAATTGGGGAGATTATTATCTTCATTCAAATTGCAATGTTATGAGGGTCTATGGGTCCCCTATTGGACCACACATCTTGCCAAGGTTTGTGTCTTATATAATAGCATTTTTTGAAATCATGTGGAAATTGAGTGAAACTAATAAGTTTCACCTTGCTAGTTAAAAGAAAGGTTCCTTCTTCCCATACATTACAGATTTTTATAACTTTAATTTAAAAAGAGAAGTATTAGATAAATATACCCTATATTACAGAAACATAGTATGGCTCAAGAAATTGCAAGAGCCTTTGATCTAGAAGGGTTTGTAAACAAAATCATAATAAAAATAAGAAGGTAAAATTATGTGAATCAGGTGTATTTCAATGAAGATATCATTAAGAATTGCAAAGATGACAAGGAGGTAAATGAAATAAAAGTGAAATGGACAACCTTCAAAAAGGCTGAAGAAGCCAAAGGAAAACAGATTTCCAATTATCAAGGAGCATATGCATAAATCAAGGACCCAATTGGAAGGATCAAAGTAATCTTGCAAAAAAATTGATAAGATAATTGAGAAGGCCTCGGCTCTAGAAGAAAGGCATACTTATTAGAACTCCACCATTGATCTATTTGTCTATTCTTTGAAAATAAGGCCTAAGGGAGTTTTAATAAGAGATTTTACTCTTGAAAATCTCCCCCTCATGCAACACCATAACCATATCCACGTCAAGCACCTCCATCCTCTCATGTAATTTTTTTATATGATCTTATTCCTTAGGAGAAACCATCAAAGAAAATAAAGATTCATCAATCACCATTTGTTGATTATCACATTAGTCTTGATGAATATGATGAAATTCAAGTGACTAATGAGGAGTTGAATAGAGAAATTTCATCCCCCCAAAGATATCAAGAAATAAGGTTACCTCAAAATAGGATTGGTGCAAACACCATAGGGGGAAGGGACAACACTAATGATATCAAAGAAAATTCTTGCCAATAATTTGTTGATGACAATGAATTCATAAATACTCAAGAATTCAGGGACTTTGTCATCAAAACATGAAATTATGAGTCCCAAAGGATGATTGAGAAAGAAACGACATATGTGTGCATAGATAAATATGAAGTGATAAAGAAGGTACTAACAAAGATGAATCTCAATGCTAGGAATATCATCCTAGAAGAGGGAAGGAAGATAGTAATGGATAGTGGATTTTTGCTACTCCTTGAATGGGATATTGCTTCAACTATTTCCTTTGATATCATCAGAAAGAAGGATCAAGAGATATTTCAATCAAAGTATCAAGAATATGTTACATTGACAAGATCAAGGTTCAACCCTAAGTGGGAAACCATTGCTATTTGGGCCCTTTCCCCCAATAATAATAAGCCATAGGTTGCAAAAGTGACCCAATATGTAAGGGGAGTACTAGTAATAAAAGGAGTTTGGGAACCTCCATAGTTGAGCTAGCCACATTAGTAATTGATACTACTAGAAGTTTAGCAAGGCTAATATAGAGGCTTAGTAGAATAAGTATGATAAGTGGTTGGTAGATCACCTTGCACTCACTACAGAATATAATAGGTTGAAGGTGAAGGATATACAAGAAGAAACTTATACTCCAACAAGTACAATGGCGACAAGTTATTCTTTTGCATAACCATCATTCGATTTGATCAAGGAAAATGAAAAACTCAAAGAGAAAAAAAGATTTTTGGAGCAAAAGTTGAAAGGCATTCAGAGTGTCCAAAATGAAAGCATCTATCATGTTGTGTCAAATATTTTGGGAAATTTGATGTCCAAGGTTTTGAGAAGAATAGAGAGTGTCCATATGGACTATTCCCAACTTGTAATGGTAGTCAAAACGATAACTAAGGACAAGGAAAAGACTCAGGCATTAATAAATAAATGGGTCCCTAGTATCAATGCATTATAGGGAATGTACAAAGGGTTTGAAAATGAGCCCAATCCACTAGGGGGCATTTTTCCATCCTACAAAATAGCTAAAATGATAGGTGAAATGCAAGGATTTATAGATCAATTGGCAGAAAAGGAAAAGAAAAGGCTAGAACATTTTCAAAATAGTGAGATCAAAATTATGCCTAATATAAAAAATGAGGATGTAGAAGTAAAGGAATGCCTTCAATGGAAATCTCAATTGAAGTCAAAAATTCCTATCTTTTCTTTCTTTCTCTATGATGAAAATAAAATTGATGTTGAGCTACTCAAGAGTTGTATGGATAAATTCATGGATAATAATCAGCTTCTAGAAGAGTTTGAGGAGGTTGGTTCAGTTTTTTCCAAGTATTCTCATTACACATCTAGCATTAATTTACTCCTTGCATACCAATGGCCATCACAAAGAGTATATTAGGCTTGGGATGAAAAATATAATCAACTACCAAAACTATAAGTCTTCTTCCATATAATTCAAGTATATATTAAGTGAAATGACATTTAATAATTATTTCATTATTTATTTGGGTAGTTTGGATGTCTTTTTGTTTCTTATGGTCTACTCATTATCATCTTCAACAGACTCCATTAACTTTTAAACGGAATATTCTTTCATTTTGAAGAGTAAACCCTTAAGGATTCATCATTGTAGCATCAATGGGAATCTTCTTCATCAATTGAAATAGTTTTTTATTTTATTGTGGAGCATTTTGTTGGAAGTTTACTTTTCATTGAGTAGATTCCTGGCAACATAAGCATGACAATGAATAGTATTTTCATTGATGTCAACAATGAAGTTAACATTATGTATAGATGATTGCTGAGAATGATTGAATTTATTATTGTCAATAATTTCAATCCAGTATAGAGGTGCTGATGAGTTGGTCTAGTGCAAATCAGATGTGTTGGGTATTTGTCTAAGTCCTAGAGTATATTTTTTAGTGTACAATGAACTAGTTTCAAGGTCTGCATTGCTCTACCATGAAGAATCAGGTTATGCAGTTCTACATAAATTTTAGTGTATGTTGGAGGAACCTAGATCCAAAGTTTCATGTCTTGATATCCTCCAATGTAAATGATAATGATGAAAAATTATTAGACTTAACAATGATAATGTTGTTGATGTAGAGTACATGATTGGAATGCTTTGCATTCCACTGTAGACGAATATTTTGCTATGCAGTTTTGAGGAAGTGCTTATAAGTGTTAGAAGTGTCTATGCTCCAAGTGGGAAGGGGTTTGATGGTTCACACATTATGTTGTGGATGAAAAGATGGTTCATGTCATCAATTTTTTCTATTTGGTGCCAACCTAAAAAGTTTGGGGTTATGCAGAGTTAAAAGTATAAATTGAAAGAACTTAAGGGAGTAATTATAGATCTTTGTTGACCTATTTTGATGTTTTATAAGTTTTGAGGTGTGTTTGGTTGGATCTTGAGCTGACAAGTTGTTGTATCACATGTTTCATCTAATTAGGCTGACCTAATTGATGTTGTAGGTGTTTCCAAATGTAATGCACATAAATGCAAGATTATTTTAGTGTTGTAAGTATTTTAGAACATGATGATGCAAATTCCAAAATAGAGTATGTGAATGTGATGTGAAGAATAGTAGAGTGAGTGTAAGTGTTGAGAAACATGAAGTGTGTTAAGTTAGTATATTGAGCTTCAATGAAACTATCTCCAACATATTGTAGATGCATTATATCAATTCAAATCTTGGAAATGAGCCACCCTTTCTTCTTTCTCCCTTATTCTCTAGGTAGTGAGGTCTCCAAATAGTGAGTCCACTTGGAAGTTAGCCTTTCTATAATATATTGTAACCAGTTATAATATATTATAAGCTAATCCTCACCATGGTTTTTCCCTTCTTTGGTTTTCCACATAAATCTAGTGTTCTTGTGTTATGTGATGTGATGCATGTTTTAATTGCTTCTTTTCAATTTTGTAAGTTTTATGAAATGTATTGAATACATGTTGAAGTGGTTTTAGAGAATACTACTTCACCCCCTCTCAATATTTTGGGTGTTCAACACAATCCTTTTGTCTTCTGCAAGAGGTTTTGTCTTTTTGTCTCTTTCTAAGAAAATATTATCAAATAAAAATGTGTAATGCCCCCGCTAAGGAACCCTAGAGGATAACACTAAACTAGGTCAACTAATGAAACAATTTTTTTTTTAAACAATGATAACAATAGAATGCATAACATAACATAACATAACATAATAATATAAACCTAGGTCCTCCAATGTTCCTCAACTGCACTACTCACAAACTAACAATAAAGATTACTAAAAAATTTCATTAATGATAAGGAGATAACATGAACAATTTAACATGCAAGGTTCAGTTTAAAACACCACATTAAATGAATCTACATTACCTACTTCCATAACATGTCAACTAATAATCAACATTAAAGATCATCTCTAGCTAACTAACATATGCAAGATGCATTACTTATAGTACTCTTTACAAGAAGAATTCAACAAAATTTGTTACATCATTACAATAATTTTACAACAGTGCTTCCCCTAGTACATGAGGGAAGATTACATTAGATTATAGTAAATGATACAATGGAAGTAATATCCAATATACAATAACATGAAAGGTTGTGTTCTCAAACCAAAACGAAAACTAGAGTCCACAATAAAAAGAACAATCTTCACACACATGAACATGCAACAAGGATACCCAATAGAAGAAAAAGCACCAACTGCCCGACCATGTGGAACCTTTAGGTCCACCCCCTGTGCTAGGAGATAACACAAGGTCCCTCAACTAATAGAAAAACATGAAAACAATAGGATAACACAATCAAGGGTTATACATGAACTCCAAAACAACACTACTAACAACACCAACATCACTTACACACTGACTTCACTTCTAGAGGCACTCACACAACAGATGGAGAAAGTAAAACTAGGGAATGCTAGAATGCAATAGGGAGGAGTGTCATCACATAGCTCGATATGGGTTATCCTGGTAAATATTCCTAGGCCTTGGCCCCCATCCTAGGTTATCATGGAAGCCTCTACCATGTTGGGTATTCCATCATTCTTTCCATGTAGATAGGTTGATTGTTAGTTTTTTTATGTTTTGTTTTTTTACGTGTGATAATTGGTTATATAGTGTGAACCATGTGAGTGTTATTTCAAGCACTTTGTTCACCTCTATTTGATGTATATAAATTCATATGATAATTAAGTTGGGTAATTCATTTTCTCCAAAAAATATGATATGGTATCATAGCTAAATAGATTTTGTGCCTATTATTCTATGAGTTGGAGATTCCTCTAATTCAGGAACCATAATAGGAGTTAAGGATGCCTACTCTAGTGCCTTCATTGTTTCAAAATTTCTAAAAGTTATCCTTGGTTGCGGCTATTGTGGAATGCTCTAGATTTTCCTCGGTGGCCAAGATAGTTAGTGTAGGATGAGAGATAGATGGTGTCATTTATCATTTCATGCACAAAGGAAGCAATCTGGAGAACTCTGCATCATGGCATTCCACATGTATGAAGAGATAGTTGCAGACAACTTTTCTTCCTTGATAGATCTATGTAATTGGATCCCGCATTCACATTCATTAGGTATTTTTCATTCATAGTCTATGCACATTAATACCATGCCTTCATTGTTAGTGTATGTGATTGGTTTTGTAGGAATTCTATGAAGATATATCAATGAATATGTCATAAGAGTCATGATACCATCCTTTCAAAGGGAAATGGGCTTTTCTTCCTTCACTGTGAGCAGTGTGGATGCTCACGTTCTATGATTGGTGTGGATGCTCATGTTCTAAGGCACCCATCAAAGCTGGTTTTGTTGCTCATGAGACATAAAATTGAAGTTTGGAGTTTGAGAAGGATTTAGCTATCATATGACAAGTCTCAGAAGAATTGAATTCTCCCTATTTCAAAACTAGAACCAGATTGAGGCCATACGAGTGAATTCAAAGGTTTATCAAGATATGGCAGGTAAAAAGAATGGATTGGTCACAAATCTCTAGTTTGTTGTCCTAAAAACATTCTATAGCAGATTTTCCACTGTATTGAGAATGTGGACTCTAAAATTAATTTCAATGTCAAAGGTTAATTTTTTCTTTCATTGCAGAGGGGAATCATAATTTAGTTCTTTCATCTATAGGAGATGAAAGCATAGGCTAATTTCTTTTTTAGTTGCATTGTCAATCATAGTAAGCAATCATTACTAGAGAAATCAAATAATCAAGTTTGTTTAGATATTAGAATTGGTGGAGCAATTTTATTCAATCATGGCGAATTGTGTCAATGAACATAATAATTTATTCTACAAGGAAGAAATTAGTATTAGTAGTGATGATGATGTCATAAGTGAATAGACAAGTGGGGTTTCATTTACTTTATCAACTCAATTATGTTTTAATTTTAGTGTCTTTCCTATATTATCCTCTCCTCTGCAGCATTTTGATGATCTGAGTGATGAGAAATAGGACAAGTAAACACCTTATTTTGTTAACATAATGGTAGTTAGTTCTCCGAAGTTTCTTTTGTCAGATTCCCAGCTATTGCATTGGAACAATTATTCCACCTAGAAGACCAAACTTAAAACTCAACTTGAGTTTGAAGAAGTTTGGGAAGTGGTTAGTGGAACCACAACAAGACATAAAATAGATGTTGATGAGTAGAATAAATTTGATCAAGCCAACAAAAAGGAAAAATTGATAATTCTATTCATTTTGTTTGACAAAGTTTAGCCTTTCATCCAAGACTCATCCACAACCAAAGATTCATGGGACAAGCTCAAGATGATATATGAAGCAAAGAATCAGAATTAGATCCTAAATTTGTAGAGTCATCTACATGGCTTGAAGATGAAGAATGGAGAACAATTGGAATCTTTTCTTAAAAGGATTGTAGAGTTGAGAGCCTCACTACAAGCATTCAGAGAAACAATTAATGATGTAGTTTTTGTGCCTATTGTTCTATGAGAACTACCTTCTAGATAGAAAGTTTTTCTGACAACTTTGAATGTCATAGAAATGACACCCACTTTTGAGAAGCTCATGAATCTACTCCAGAAATAAGAATCTTTATGGAATGAACATGAGGAGGAGGATTATGCTATGATCACTCGTCATAAAGGAAAGAATCCTATGAAGCAGTGTCTAATATGTAAAAGAGTTGGACATTATGTGAAAATTTTTTGGTATAATTCCTTCAATAAAGGATCATCCAACAAACCACATCCAAAGAAGCCAATTCAAAGTGGCAAACCACAATGGAAGCATAAGAACAAATAGAAATAACAAAGCAATGTTGTTGAAGTAGAAGATTCTCCAAATGAGGAATACATGCTTTCAGCCCACACTTCAGAAGATGGTTCACAATCAACCTCAATATGGTATGTGGACTCAGGTGCTACAAAGCACATGACTTGACAAAAGTAGTGGTTTCTCACATTGAAACCCCATCATGGTACAGTCACTCTTAGAGATGATACCACCCATGAAATAAAAGGTATTGGTGACATCTCTTTGAATTTTGGCATCAATCATTGTATGTACATGCTAGGACTTACCAAAAATATCCTTTCTATTAATCAATTTCTTGATCATAACCTCAAGGTTGAGTTTGATACCAATCAGGATAAAAAGATGTCTTATCAAAGATAAGTCTAAAAATGAAAAGATTGTTGCTAGTGCTACTGAGATTCGTAGAATGTTTAGGCTTGATGCAACTATTAATAATCAAGCCTTAATGACTAAGGACAATGATCTTTCTATGCATTGGCATCGTAGATTTGGTCATTTAAGCACTAGTTACTTCCTCAAACTCAGCCAGAAAAGCATGTTCAAAGGGCTTTTATCCCTAGAGAAGTTGAGTGATGTTTGTTCCAACTATCTTGCTAAAAAATAACATAGAGCACCCTTCTATCCAAGTGAGCATTGTGCAATCCAACCTTTGCAACTAGTGCACACTGATCTGTGTGAGCCTATGCCACCTAGTCACAATGGCTACAAGTACTTTTAGCTATTTTTTGATGATAATATAAGGAAAATGTGGGTATATTTCTTGCAACATAAATATGAAGCTCTATAATATTTCAAAGAGCTTCGCACCTAGGTGGAGAAAAATATGAATCACTGTATTCATGACCTTCGCTCAAATTGAGGGGGGGAATACACTAGCACAAAATTCTCCAATATCTGAAAGAAAATGGAACTCAATGTCAATTGACTGTAGCATACACACCTCAAAAAATGGAGTTGCTAAATGGAGATATCACATCATTATAGAGATGGTCTAAAGCATGTTGAAAGATTCTCAACTAGAGTGTGCATATTGGGTTGAAGTTGTTCACACAACAATTTATCTTTTGAATCATGCACCAACCAAAGATCTTGATGGCATTACACCAAAAGAAGCATGGACAGGGGTAAATCCTTTTATCTCTCATCTTTTTGTATTTGGATGCACTTCCTATAGGCATATTCCTAAAAACAAAAGGAAGAAGTTAGATGAAAAATCAATGCAGTGTATTCTTCTTGGATATAGTAATGAATCTAAGGCATATCGCCTTATGGATCCTAATACAAAGAAGATATAAATTAGTAGAGATGTAATTTTTGATGAGAATAGTGATTCAAGTTCACCTTCTACATCATCACCTGATCTAGATAGTGCTCCTATTTTCAACATGGATGGGAAAAATGATGGGAATGTTGATAGCCAATCTAATTTAACACCAACAAATGTCACAAGACCTAAGTGGTATACTAGTACCATTCATGATGGAAAGCTATATGGAGTCCTAGACACTTCAACTATAGGTCCAAGGACTTGCAGTATGACTCACAATGAGGTAAATCTAGCCTTGATGACTTTAGTTGTTGACAATTTTGAACCATCTACTATTCAGGAAGCACTAGAATCAAAGCCTTGGAAAGAGGCCATGGATACAGAGTATCATTCCCTAATGAAAAACAACACTTGAGAGCTTGTTGATCTACCACCTGGTAAGCAAGCAATTGGATGTAAATGGATATTTAAAACTAAGTATAAAGCAGGTGGTAGTATAGATAAGCATAAGGCTAGACTTGTAGCCAAGGGCTATGCCCAAAAAGAAGGAATAGACTATGAGGAAACATTTTCTCCCACTACAAACATAAAAACCATTAGAATTATTTTTGCTTTAGTTACTCAATTTGGATGGAAATTGTATCAAATGGATGTAAAAAGATCCTTTATTAATGTGGACCTTAAGGAAGAGGTCTATATGACCCAACCAAAGGGATATGTTGCACCTGGTAAAGAGGAAAAGGTTTGTAAACTTGTCAAGTCCCTATATGGTCTCAAACAGGCTCTTAGAGCATGGTATATAAAAATTGATGAACATCTGCTACAACATGGTTTCACTAGGCATACATATGATCCAAATCTCAACCTCAAGGATCAAGGGGGGATATTGTGATAATTATTGTATGTGTTGATGACTTGGTTATCATAGGAAGCTTAGAAGCAATGGTTGAAACATCCAAGAATGATCTCAAGAAGACTTTTGATATGATAGATCTCAAGCTTCTGCACTATTGTCTTAGCTTAGAGGTATGGAAAAAAATAACCATATATTTGTATCTCAAAGGAAATATTCCAAGATAATTCTTGAGAAATTAAAAATGATGGATTCCAAACCCATGTCTGGACCTATGGAATCAGGTTTGCAGTTATCTACATCAGATATATCTCCTTAGGTGAATGCAACTCTCTATTTGGAGGTTTGATTTACCTGACATATACTAGACCAAATATCAGTTTTTCTAATAATTATCTTTCATGATTCATGAAAGAACCAAAAAAATGTCATTGGCTAGCAGCAAAAAGGGTCTTAAGGTATCTACATGGTACAATGGATCATGATTTGGAATATAAAAAGAATGATCAATTCTTCTTAACGGGGTACATAGGTGCAGATTATGCGGGTTCTATTGATGATAGAAAATCCACTTCTAGATTTGTTTTCTTCCTCATATTAGGTCCTATTTCTTGGGGAAGTAAGAAGCAGACCACAGTTGCTCATTCCTCAACAAAGGAAAAATATCGTGTAGCAGTTTGTGAAGCAGTTTGGCTATGTCGTATATTAGAAGGAATAGGGTACCTCAAAATTAGTCTACCATCCTCTATTGTGACAATCAAAGTGTTCTCAAGCTTGTTAATAATCTAGTGTTTCATGAATGAACCAAGCATATTGAAGTTGATTGTCACTTCATACATGAACATGTCCAACAAAACAACATTCAGCTCCAATTCTACTCAACTAGGGAACAACATGTTGATATCTTCACCAAGCCTCTTGCATGTGTGATGTTTGAAATTTTTTAGGACTCTCTTATTAGTACTTTAAAGAAATGATGTAATAACGGGGGAATGTTGGGTATTCCATCATTCTATCCACATAGATAGGTTGATTGTTAGTTTGTTTATGTTTTGTTTTGTTATGTGTAATAATTGGTTATATAGTGTGAACCATGTGAGTATTATTTCAAACACTTTGTTCGCCACTATTTGATGTTTATAAAATCATATGATAATTAAGTTGGGTAATTTTTTTCTCCACAAAATTTGATATACTGATCCCTGTCCCCCATACAAACTCATGCATAATCAACATACCTTTCATGAGGACAAGGCAGTTGATCTTGCCATTCCAGGCCTTCCCATCTCATCTCAAGCTTAAACGAGTACTTGAGCCATGAGTGAGGCATATCATTATCTTGATTAATTTGAAATCTACACATCCCCCTAATTCATTCTCAAGGTTATCACTAGATTAAGAAACCCTCCAATGGGTTATCCTAGACACCACTTTGGGTTCCAACCCCCAAGGAGAGCCACTCCCCCTACTTGCAACTAGTAAACCCTACACATCAAGCAAGACATTAACCATCTTTCACAATTTCACAATCACATAAATTCAAACATAGAGCAAGCTATTGACCATCTTGTAGACATATCAAAATCACATGAATACCGGTCGGTACAACATGAACCCATGTCCCAACCCATAGTCACAATTCAACCATCATGAACAAGTAGTACAACACTTAGGGTTTACATTTCCAAGAATACGCATATGCATACCTTTCCATTAAGTATCATTACAAAATCTCATGAATCCATACATAGATAGAAGGGAAACACCCTAAGGATTTACAAGACATGACCCACAACATAGCAAGCCACTTACAAGGTTAAACAGTCAAGGGACCATACATACAATTATACTCTCTCCTAGGCCTCTGGAAACCAACCTTAAACAACTTGACACAAATGACACCTATTTTTTAACAAATACAAAATCACTTAGTCAAGACATACTATTTAAAGCAACAACCAACCATAATGTTATAACTATGATGACAGTCCTTAAATAAGGCATGCCCTCTACAATGAAACAAAAAACTAATACATTAAAAGGACTAGATTTGAGTGAATAATTATATATGTACAACTATTATCTCCTTTTATTTGAAAATGACATGATGAATAAAAAATAATGAAGAATTTGACACCACAAATGATCATAGGAAAGTTTACATATATTTTCAATACCAAAACCCTAATTAAGTACAAGAGAAATGTGATAGTAACAATGTTGGAAAATACAAATCATGGTACAAAACTATCCTTACTAAGATTCCTTTAATTTAAAGCATTATATCGACTTTCTTACTAGTCATTTTAACTTAACCACTTAATTCAATCAAAAGATTATTTACCACAAATAACTCTATTCAAACATAACTATAGCATTACTTAAACAACCATCTTCATAAAATTAGTTACTACAAAACCCTATTATATCAAATTTTATATAATAATACGACACTATTCTAATTAGTTATTTCACATGGCCATTCTATTAAATTAACATAAAAATAATTAACATCCATTACTCACTGGTTAACATAGAGAAATGTAAATCCTTTAATGTGTAATCTGAATCACTTCACTAATCTACAAAACATTCAATTACCCATATACATGTAAATCAATTCACTTTAATTATCTACTTAATACACTTATCTGCAATGAATTAAATGCTCAATTTACCAACAACTATCCAATTAAAATATTTTTATTAACTAAAATTTTCATTTCTTCTAAAACATTCCTTTGCTAATCACCCAAATTTAACATACATATATTTTTATATCGTACTTTTATTATTGAAATGCAAAACATTCTATATTATTTACCATTATAATTATTTATATATATATATATATATATATATACTCGTACATCTCTAAATCTATGTAAACCCATTCAAGTAAATAAGTAATCTATTCAATTTAGGCTAGGAAATATCTTCAAGTCTATCACCAATTAATTAATTTAAAGAAATCTAAAGCATATTTTGATCAACTATAATCCATTTAGCATTGAAGGGTCCATGGAATTAATCTTGTGTTTGAGGTTAGAAAAGGGTTAGAAAAGAGTTCATGAGATTAGTAGGATTTTAGAATTTGGCAACAAGGAAACTATGCCACCGAAATATTTTTATAGCAAGTTTGCTAAAGTGGTATGAAATAAACTCAGACCAGATATCACATCTGCACACATTATTTACAATATATTGTTCAAGGCATTTTACTTTAACATATCATTGTAAAGATTCTCACAAGTGAGATTTCAAGATTAAACTAATAGTGAATAAAGAAGGTGACTACATATAAAACTTACTAATTAATCATTGCTTCTAGAGAAATATGTACTAACCATCTATTTATAGAAATAAATGCCCACCCTATAATTGTACTATAATTACACTACGAAGTAACTAATTTAGAAAAGAAGTAAATTAAATAACATCAATTAGAGGAGTTAACTATTTATTCTTAATAGTAAACTTTAATTAGTTAAGAGAGAAATAACTATAGAGAGAAATCCAAATCTTTTACTTTTAATCTAAAACATTTAAATTGAATTACCTAACATTTTACCCTGAATAACCTATCCATTCCCAGAATAAACCAATTCACTTTAATAATTTACCCAAAACATTTACCTACCACAATTTAAATGACCATCCAATCAAAAGATTTTAATTTAAATGACATTTCCAAACTTTTGCTATTTTATTTACCCAATTTACTTGTTTGTGACGAATTTAAATACCCAATTAAAATCCTTTATCTACAACTATTTAAATGCTCACTTTAATAGTAACTATTAAAATCATTCATTAACTAACATTCCTTTCTATTTCTTTATTTATCTTCTAATCTTTCACAAATAGGAAAATCAATTCCTTACTATTTACCACATTATAATATAACATACATATACATATATACATATCAAATCATCCATAATACAATCATAATTTTATAACATATATCTATATATACATATGAATATAATTTCAAAATATAATAAAAAAAGACATTATCAATGCCATTTATATTATAAAATTCATCAACTCATAGGATAAAGGATGCGGTAAATAATTCGCTATGAAAACGCCTATGCAGACCTAAAAAATAAATTCATAACATGCAATATAAAAATTCAAATTATATGGGATACTGGGGTACGCTTCCCAGGTAACGACGGAGGCTCTTGCAGGGTAGGGTGTGCGCTGGTTTAGAACTATTTGATAGGAGACTACAACAATATCTCATCTCAAGGAAAGATATGAGAGCAGGGAGCACTCAATGAGGTTTAGCTGAAAAGGCTTCAGAAACTTTCAAGAAAATGTGATAAACTAGGTGTAGCGCCAACTCCCACCACTTATGCCTAGTGTGTGGTAAGTAAATCAAGTTTTGATGTTGCAATTTCCATGGTAGATGTGTATGCAAGGATTTTGGTGAGAAGGAGATGGTACGCAACTCTTTAACAGAATGCCTAAAAGAGATATCAACTGGAGGAATGAACTGGAGGAATGTAATGGTTGCAAGATATGCACAAATTGGGTTTGCTGAAACTTCCAAGAATGTAAATGGAAGGTGTAAATCAATGCTAAAGACTGCAAAAATTGTAGGATATGCACAAGATGATACTTATTTAAAAGGCTAAGAAACTCTTCAGAAATGCATTGGCAGGAGGAAAAGACATAATACATAGAATGAAATGATTGTAGAATATGCATCAAATGGAATTGAGAGGAAAAAGTTTAGAAACTTATTTGCAAAAGCAAGTAAAATCCTAAAATAAATGCATCAATAATGGCGATAGAAAACATTGTATATACAGAAGAAGAGAACCTAGATCCAACACTTGGTAGGGGGAAATTTGATGATGAGCTTCAGCGTCCATTTGCAAATCCAGTTTCTCCAAATCCTCAATCAATTTCCAAAACCCCAAATATCAAACCCTCAAAAATCAACAATTAGAATCCCATTCTTCAGACTATTTTCCACCAAGAAATCATAATCCTTTACAGGCAATTTCCTCACAACCAAAATGTTTCTGGAGCCCCAAACATGTACGGGAAAGCCAACCAACTCCCAAACGAATTGAAATTACTTGTTTAATTTATTAAGTCAATAGTTTAAGCAATTAAAAATTATTTGTTTCAAATCTCAATTTGGGTAACTATAAAATATTTACAAAGGAGTATAATAAGCACCCAATTTCATGCAACCAGATGAAATCACTTACCATACATCATATAATTAATTAAATACCTGACTTAATAATTAATTAACCCTACTTATCTTCTAACATTTGCATGCGTCTTAAGCAAGGTGGCGGCATCACAAGTGACCTTGAGGAAGATGATTAAATGAATTTGACAATAAGATACCATTCAATTTACACTGCAAGATCACGATTGTGTTGCGCCAAATTGTTATCATTTCAAATTATGGATGGGATTTGCATTTACCTTTAAATTTGGTTAATTCCTCTGTCACTTCCAAATTTATTGCCTTCCTTAATTTGAGTGTTTCAGTTTGCATTTGGTTTGTGGATACGAAGCTGGTCCATTTCATTTCCTATTAAAAAATGGTGCAAAATGGCCATCAAGGGGTGGTTTCAAATAGTATAGAATTCTGCCCAAGAAACTACAAAATGTTGATGGAGATTCATCTATGGGAGCTCCCAGTTTCATATTGCATCGAGGATGAACATTTGCAGTTGGTATTCAAGGTAAAATGCACTCAAGTTTTAAGCTACATAAAAACCCTGATTGGAGATAAAATATTGCATACTGGGTCACAACAAATAATTTTCCCTATAAATCTCCTCTCCATATTTTTATCGAATTCCATGGATTCGCTTTAGAATTTTAAGTCTTTGTAGTGTACATTGCTAACAAAATTATCAAGGCTGAGTATTTGTAGAATTATGGTTTGTTGCAGAGTGTTCAAGGTTACAAATTTACAAATGGTGAAGGATTCATTGGTGGTCTTTTTCCTAGACACTACCTGTATCACAAGTATAGGTATGTCAATACCTATTAAGCCTTCAAGCTTTCTCTATTAAAGGGGTTGTCGGCCTATTTATACCAAGCCCTGAGCATATTTAACTTCGACTTCGATAAGGAAGAAATTGACAGTTTCAAAAGGAAATACCATGCTATATCTTTTCTCCTTTCTCACCAGTGTGCTCAAGAATTACATAAATTGGATCCATTGCCAAAATAGCAAGAAAACAGGGCTAATGTGTAAGTCCCAGATATAAACATCAAGGTGCATTCTCAAGCTTAGGCAGTGAGCCAAGTCCAGTTGTATGCAGTGGAAGGTCAAGGTGAAAATTCAATTAATTTGGGTATTAGGGGTAGTTAACAAAGTCTGCTTTAGGTTTTAAAATTTTGGGATTTTGCTCAGTACGGGTCAATCAGCATGTGACATTTGCTGGATTTTGTTTCAAAATATCGATGGGTTGTAATCTTGGTTGTTCCTTATAATATTTTCAAATCATGTCATAGGTCCCAATTATTGGGATGATTTTTAATAAACTTGTATCGAAATGAGCTATAACTGGAAGCTTTCTTCCTAGTTCTTTCCTACCGGTATGCTCTTTGAACCAATTTTGTAAAATTCTATTTATATATAATATAATATATTATAGTGGCTTGCCACTTTTACTTAAAAAATAATAGTATCTTATTTATTTACCAATTTAATGTTACTTGTTAATTTTAGCATTACATTTTAATTTATTTTATTATTAACTATAATTATTTATTAATATATTTATATTTATTTAACGAAGGTATTTAACAATTTATTCTAATGCATAAAATAGCCAAATGCATATAATCAAATAAACCAAATGCCAAGATAGTTACCTGACCACTAACTAGGGTCAAAAATCAAATTTCAAACAACATTGACTAACTATTGATAGAACTGACAAGGTATCAACCCAGATACTCATCCCCTCTAAGGATGATGGCTAGGGTAGGGACCAAGTGCTATCTCTGATCAACTATTCCATTGGGTTTCAAGGCACTCTTAGACCTATCAATTCAGGTGGATTTGATGCCTAGTACCTACAACCTGCAACACACAAAATGGTTGTGAATAAACATATACATATAATCAGGCACACTGTGAAAACGGAATCACAATGTCACAAGGTACTAACAAGTGAGTGATGTGACACTATCCCCTTCACTCAAACACATCGATATGAACATCACCAACTCAAATAACACTCGGTTATATAACAATCAGGGTAAGATCAATCACACGATAATCGCATAGAGCTCATGATGGGGTTAGTCCTCATAATCAAATAAAACCATATACTAATCATAAAGTGTCATGAAAGACATCATCATAGAAATAATTCCAACATCAAATAATGTATCATAATGTCTCATCCTAAAATAGATCAACTGCGTAACATCATTAGCACATACCTTTAAATATCCCTATTATTTTACCTTCATCTCCAAGTTGCAAGGCCAAACTACCTACACATCCATAGTGAGAATAAAGGGGCACTACAAAATGTGACATCTATCCTATGGCCTAGAGCTTGTTCACTCCCTTGTTGTTATAAAAGGGAATTTTAGACCATTTTACAAGGAACTTAAAAAATTTATAAGTAGATAAACTTTTGTATATCAAACTATATATGTCTAGTTTAGGCCTTGTTAGAAAAGGATGTCAATATGATTGATAATTTTGTATAACATTACTAGCATATAGAATCCAATATAATGACAAGTTTATTGTCAATTTTCTCCTATTTGTATCTATCTTCAATATTTATGAATAAAATTGATCAAGGATCTTTCTATTCATCTTTGCAGTCTTTCTTGTGAATGAATGTTTCTTTCATGGATTTTACTCAAGTAGTAAATTAATTTTCCTTGTGAGAAGTATTGAATATTTTAGGTGCATACAAGGATTGATAAGTAGAATTGATTGTAGAATTATGAGGGATGGTAGAGTAATTCATTATCATTAAGATTTAATGTTAGAATCAATACTATTAGAAGAGTTTTCAATTGTGTTTCCCTTGACTCCATGACCTAGGTTTAAGGCACCAATTTGAGCAAAGGGCCTGATTATATTCTTCATGATCAAAATATTTAAAGAAAAAAATTACTTTCAAGCAATATTTATTGGAATAATTTTATTTTCATGTTCTCTAGCGTTGAATGCATGATAACTCAAGGATCTAGCCTATTAAGTGTGTTTATTTGTAATTCTTGACCATAATTTGAGAGCATACCTATTTTAAAGCAATATCTAGTGTCAATTATATGAATTATTAATTGATATTGTATAGATCACCCTCCTAGGTTATGTAGATTAGGAGTATAGAGGAGAACATTATGAAAATCCTTCTCACATTCATTGGCCAACCCTTAAAACAGTTGATCATAAGAATTGGCAATTCACTTAGATCATTTCTTGGATTTAGTTGGAGCTGTAGAGCATTAAAACAAACCAAAAAGTGTGACATCAACCTCGTTATTACCTAGCTCTACCCCCTCTCTGTACATATTCTAATTATATAAGACAACTTCAGGAGGCCCGTTCTCAATCATACAAAGGAATTTTTGTAAAAAAACATTATGATTTGGGGTAAAATTTAATTCTCTATGTAGTGGTAGGATTAATTTTTTGATATGATGCTACAATTTTTTATAAATTGAAGATTCTAGAAGTCAAGCTTGTGCAATTTGTGTGAACCCCAATCCCAATACCTGGAAAACAATAAGAACAAACACATTAGATTAGGTAATGCAAGCAAGAACAAGGATTCCCCATGAAATCCATTCACAAAGTTCAAATTAGGAAAAAAGCAATGAAGAACACAGTGAGAAAGCAATAAAATAGATTGAATCCTAATTAAACTAGCAAACTCATGATCCCATGGGGGAATTGGTGCCAATTTGATGCGAAAATTGGCCCTTTCCCAATTCCTATGATGCAAACTTGATGAATGTTGATGAATGATCCACTTTGATGAAGAATGGTGAGTGCTCCAATAGAAAAATCTGCATAACCTAGATAAGATTCAATAATAATGGATGAGGATTGCAAATGATTTGAGCATGGTAAATTTACTCAAATTGTGGATGATGAAATGAGGAATGAAGCCTCTAATTTATAGATGAGATTGAAAGATGAATGTCCAAAATAAAGCAATGTGGGACTAACATTCATCCAATGGCAAGATGCCACTTGTCAACCTATGAATGGATGGAGGATGTGCAAGTTTTGAGGATTGTGCCAATAAATGCCTATTATTGAATTTTGAATTTGTTGAAATGACATGCAAGAGGGAAGAAATAATGCATTGAATGCCACTTGGCTCAAGGCAAAGGACATTTAAGAGAGAGTAAATGCCTTGTTGGATGTACATGTCAACTTGGGTGTTTGGATTCAAACTTGGAGAATATTCCCAAAAGATGCCTTGTTGAGGAAAATAGAGATTTAATAAATCAATTAAATCTATTTTCATGTGCAAGTGGTAAAAGCTAGAGGATGGGACATGATAGGAGATTAAATTAATCCAATTTAATTAATTTAATAAAGGGGATTAAATGATGTGAGCTATTTGACTTAAATTTGTCAATTTATTTAAATCAAATATGAGAGGAATGTGATAAGAGATTAATTAAATAAAGATTTTGATTTATTTAATTAAAAGAGATGATGTTAGATTAAACTAAATAAGGTTTTAATTTATTTAATTTAATAGATAGACTTTAGAGATTTAATCAAATAAAATAAATTATTGAATTAAATAGGATAATTAGATCAAGATGGTTAATTTAATTATCGAGAAGAGGTGACTTAATTAGATAACTGGTTTATTTAATTAAGAGAGGAATATTGATGAATTTAATGAGATAGGGGTATTTGATTAAATGGTTAGAATGAATGATGATTCAGGATGAAACGATGTTAGTAGTCGGGATCAGATGCACAATGTCAATCGATACATTTTATGTGTCTACATTTTGCCCCTCTTTGAAGCAATGCACTTGTTGTGTTGGTTCAAAGAATAAACAATCTCGATCAAAACCAAAAAAAAATTTGCTTTTAAAATCTTGCCCCATTGCTACCCGGCAAGAGAAAACATGCCAATATATTGCCCCCTCGATAGATTGAATGAAAATTTCAATTTTTGGGTGATCTCGCCAAAAAAGAGGACAAGGTGCCCGACAGGTCCAAAAAGGCTCTAGGAGTCAAAAACGTGTCTAAACATAACAAAATGATGTAAAATAGGCCTCAAATGGACAAGAATAGCTTCAAGGGTCCAAAACCCTAGCAGGATAGCCAATTAGGGTGAAAAAAGCCCTAATTTTCAAGCTTAAAAATGATCTAAGGGGTCACTTTCAATTCATTTTCACACACAACCATCTAGCAACCTTGAGATTTGAGCTTTGACCTCCTAATGATATGGCACAATGATAGCTCCCAATGCACATTTCCAACCAAGTCCGGATATACCAATGGCCACCCAAAATTGGGGCACTAGTAAGATCCTTACTTGAGCTTTATTTTTTGTTTTATCGTTCATTTATTGCTTTCAAAGTCATTCCTTTTGCAACGGCACTATATAGCGCCTAAAATATCAAACTGCACCACTCGGTGTTAGATTGGCGGAAAAGTTTGGATTTTGAAAACTCTGACGCTGAGGTCATGGCCCGCAGGGTCATTTCTAAAGTGCGACGCGCTTCTTTAGTGATAGGAATCTTTTAAAACTCCACCGCTATAAAGGAAAGTGCACCGTGGCAGTATGCTTTCAGCCCTTTGTGCCCTAGCATCATAGTTTGATAAAAATAAAAATGTGATGCCTTCATGGATTGCGATGCTAGAGTGTTTCAAAAAAAAAAATTCAAAATTTTAACATGATGACCCTTCCGATGCAGGACACGCAGCTCTTGATCTGTAAACTAGGATGTTAAAGTTTTCCAAAACTTAATCCAATTACAGATTTAATTCCCAATCCAACAGTAATGCATGATTATGTATCTTAACCGTTGAAATTATGAAACTGAGTAATGCTTTCAAACACTTTAAAACAATTATCTATAATAACATTCATGAGAGAACATAACACCAAAATAAATGAGAGAACAAGAAAGAGATGGAAGAGAGACACAAACAACTTGATAACGGAGTTCACTCAATTTGAGCTACGTCTTCCGGGTCCGCTTCTCAACATTGGACCACTTTATTGATATCGCCAAGCTTCAATAGCCTTCTTACAATATCCAAGCTTTAATCACTCACAATCTCTCTCTTTACAATCTTACAATTCTTGGTGTAATCAACACCTTGTAATTTCTCTCCCAAAAATTCCTCCAAAGAGTATAAAATTTTCTCTCAAAAAACACATCCGAATTATTTCTCCACAAAAATGCCTCAAGACTCTATCACATCACCTCCTTTTATACATAAATTTTGCATATGAGGTTAAAAACCACCATAATAAATAAAATAACAAATTAACCCCCCTCCTTTGGCTTTTATAATTATAAGCCTTACAAAAAAACACTAACCCGTTTATATAAAAACAATAACTTCCCCATTTTAAAAATAAAACATTAAACAACCCCTTAATAAAACATTTGGAATTTGTTTTTTAATCCCTTGTCTTATTATATTCACGGGCTATTTGAGTTTATGGGGTTGAGTTTTAAAAATAAAATAACAATTTAGTGTTATTTTAGGAGGTTTTGTTTATTTTTTATGAGTTAATTTCATTGATTTTAGGAGATTTGGATCCCACCAAATCCGGTTGGGATCCCACAAAATCTGATGGATTTTTGTGAGATAAAACAATCCTCCACACCTTATTTTCAAAATAAAGCATGGTACGTGAATTTTGTGAGATTTTTTTCCACATCACCTAAAATTTCCACATCACCATCTAGTCAATTGCCATGTCACATGCTGACATCATCATTTTGACTAAAACTTTGACTTGCTGTATTTTTCTCATATAGACTTTGTTTTCGAAACTGAGGATAGTTCCAGAATCAGGACGACAAGCACTAGGACTTGGTGTCATTTTTGCTTGGATTTGAGACAATCAAATTTCACCTTTTTGAATGCTTGATTCACCTGTTTGACCAAACCTTTGACCAAGCATAACTCTAGCATATGACCTCCTTTTGACGCAATTCAGGTTGTTTCGGGATTGTGTTAGTGAGCTCTATCCAATGATGTCAGTTCTAAGAGATTTTGAGACAGTGATATTTTTGAGATTCTTGGATCCTCCTGGATCATTCCTCCCCATTGAGAAGCTTTTGGACCTCCAAAAGGTCTATTTTTAATTTAAGTGAGTGCATTTTTCCTCACTTGCCTGGTATATTATGTCCTTCCTTCTTAGAACCTATGCATGTGACTCATCACAACAACAATCAAAACTGCACTGATATTGTTAAGTACATTATCCATATACACATCCACATTTAGTGATTCTGCTACCAACCATACACTGCTAAGAAGTAGAAGGCTGAATAACAAAACTAAATTTGTAGATGAGAAAAATAATGTACCAACATCATGCTTGTCTTCCATAACTTGAACATCCTCAGGCAATGGCACTTCTTGTGGCACAAACATAAGTGCCAAATTATTGCTTGCATTAACTACCCTTTTCAATTGCCCCATTGTCACAAAAGATCTATTAGTCTTAATTGGATGAGAATGCACAATGTATTCAATTCCTTCCTTAAACAAGTGATACTGATTATGTTCCCTATAGAAGATTTCCTTTCTATCATATAAGTATGGGCTACCCAACACAATTCCACAAATATCAAGTGGAACCACATCAAATTCAACCTCATCTATAAACTTAGATGTTATTGCAAATCTCAAATTGCATTGCTTAGTTACTTGTAATCTATTATCATTGCACACCCAACCTAATGGATAAGGTTTCTTATGTGGCTTTGTTTTCAATCCCAATTGTTTAACAACTTCTTCTGAAATTAAAATAACTTGGGACCCACTATCTATCAGTGTATCAATCTTAGTGTTCTTAGAAATCACCCTTATATGAAACAATTCACATCTTTTGTTATCTTCAGGAACAACATGACTCTTAGAAGTAGAAGTACATGAAACATCAGTGGCAAAATCATTACCAACAAAAGCTTTACCTTTCAAACCAACAACTATTATCTTTGTTTCATCATTAGAATCTGATCCAAGATCCTGAATGATAGTTGTGGCCTTTCGCTTTCCTTTAGGATCCTTAAACCACTTTGGCTTCAATTCTAGATGCAATTTCCAACACTTCGCATCTATGTACCCATTCTTCTAACAATGTGAACAAGTAGGCTTTTCACCTTCTTCTTTCTTCATGGTGGCTACTTTCTTCTCCTTTCCCTTTTTATTTCCTTCAATTGGAGGAACAAATTCCTTCTTTGAACTGAAACTTATGTTCCTTCCACCTGCTTCAATATGGGTTGCTTGTACACACACTTCATCAAAGTTAGATGGATTAAACATCAATATTGTATGTTTTAAATGTGAATGCAAACCACCTATATACTTTAATAAAGTTTCTTGTGTATAAATAGGAATTTCAAGAGTGAGTGCTTTCTTCCTAAACACTTGTGTATACTCTTGCACTATTTGTTCTTTACTTTGTCTCAGATTTTGCCAATCCATAACAGCTTGTTGCATATAACCCAAAGGATAAAATTGTTTCTTTAAAGCAGAAGTAAACTCATACCAAGATGAAATGATTTTACCGTGTGTAGCAAGATCATCTTGAATCTTACTCTCCCACCAAACCAATGCAGTGCCCCCCATTCTAAGAGTAGCTAGCTGGATTTTGGAAGAATCGTCCAAAATATGTTGAACCCTGTAATACACTTCAATCTGCTTAAGCCAGTTATCTAATTTCTCTGCATCCAATTCACCATTATACATAGGCAACTCAAATTTGACATCCAATTTTAACAAAGGTGTTTGCACAACTTGTTTCTTTTTAGAAGAGTTAGATGAAGAAGAAGATGATGAAGAAGATGAAGAGGATGGGGATGGAGGTTCGGGAGGGTCACCACCACCTCCTACTCCTTTACCTTTGTCTTCTTTTGAAGTAGTTTCATTTTCCTCCTTCTTTCTGTTCTTATCTTCCTTTCTCTTCTATCGTTCTTTCCTCTCTTGCAAAAGAACTTCCAACATAGCTTTCATTTCAAGAAAAGCTTTCTGGAAAGCTTTCTCATCAAGCTCTATAGAAATTTGTTCACCTGCCATCTCTGATCGTGGAAAAGTCCTTCATTTTCCAATCTCTAGGTTGAACTATATAAGTGCACCTTCTCCTTGCTTCAATTTCAACCTGGTTAACATTCACCACTTGAAATTTTCCTATTAAACTACTCTAATACCAATTGATCTGTAAACTAGGACGTTAAAGTTTTCCAAAACTTAATCCAATTATAGATTTAATTCCCAATCCAACAGTAATGCATGATTATGTATCTTAATCGTTGAAATTATGAAACTGAGTAATTCTTTCAAACACTTTAAAAAAATTATCTATAATAACATTCATGAGAGCATAATACCGAAATAAATGAGAGAACAAGAAAGAGATAGAAGAGAGACACAAACAACTTGATAACGGAGTTCACTCAATTTGAGTTACGTCGATGGGTCCACTTCTCAACGTTGGACCACTTTATTAATATCGCCAAGCTTCAATAGCCTTCTTACAATATCCAAGCTTTAATCACTCACAATCTCTCTCTTTACAATCTTACAATTCTTGGTGTAATCAACACCTTGTAATTTCTCTCCCAAAAATTCCTCCAAAGAGTATAAAATTTTCTCTCAAAAAACACATCCGAATTATTTCTCCAAAAATATGCCTCAAGACTCTATCACATCACCTCCTTTTATACATAAACTTTGCATATGAGGTTAAAAACCACCATAATAAATAAAATAACAAATTAACCCCCCTCCTTTGGCTTTTATAATTATAAGCCTTATAGAAAAAACACTAACCCGTTTATATAAAACAATAACTTCCCCATTTAAAAATAAAACATTAAACAACCCCTTAATAAAACATTTGGATTTTTTTTTTTAATCCCTTGTCTTATTATATTCACGGGCTATTTGAGTTTATGGGGTTGAGTTTTAAAAATAAAATAACAATTTAGTGTTATTTTAGGAGGTTTTGTTTATTTTTTATGAGTTAATTTCACTGATTTTAGGAGATTTGGATCCCACCAAATCCGGTTGGGATCCCACAAAATCCGATGGATTTTTGTGAGATAAAATAATCCTCCACACCATATTTTCAAAAATAAAGCATGGTATGTGAATTTTGTGAGATTTTTTTCCACATCACCTGAAATTTCCACATCACCATCTAGTCAATTGCCATGTCACATGCTAACATCATCATTTTGACTAAAACTTTGACTAGCTGTATTTTTCTCATACAGACTCTATTTTCGAAACCGAGGATAGTTCCAGAATCAACATGACAAGCACTAGGACTTGGTGTCATTTTTGCTTGGATTTGAGACAATCAAATTTCACCTTTTTGAATGCTTGATTCACTTGTTTGACCAAACCTTTGACCAAGCATAACTCTGGCATATGACCTCCTTTTGACGCAATTCAGGTTGTATCGGGATTGTGTCAGCGAGCTCTATCCAATGATGTCAGTTCTGAGAGATTTTGAGATTGTGATATTTTTGAGATTCTTGGATCCTCTTGGATCAGCTCTACTCCCAAGAGCACAGGTTGTGGGACCTGAGCGACAAAGATCAAGATCGACTACGAGACATGGGGTTGTGGTACATCACCTATGCAGTGCCCATTCTCACCCACCTTGGGATGATGTCAGCACCTATCGAGAGATGGCACAGCGAGACCTCTTCTTTCCACCTTCCAATCGGAAAGGCCACCGTCACCTTGGAGGACGTTTGGCACATCTTATGATTGTTGATTCATGGTCAGCGTGTCATTTTTGATATAGATGAGGGGCTTAATGCCTGCCAAATAGTCCTCGCCACAGAGGACATTGTCATTTGCTAGGGGCAAATCGAGCTCGAGCGACACAGGGCTCTAGCCCCTCCCTTCCACTTTGTTGTTGCTATGATTATTTTAGGTCTCGTTGCCCTAGACCGATGAGGCCGGTACTTCAATCCCGGTTGGGGACTTTGCTGGGAGTGCATGGTTATGCGTGACAGGCCTACTCACTTTGCTTGAGGGCCAATTCTTCTTGCATCATTGTATAGGGATCTTCATGAGTACGTCTACCTCGATGAGAGAGCACTCAGAGCATGCGTGACACTCCTCCATGTATGGACGTGGGAGCACATTCCTATCCTTTGACCATGGATTGTTGCAGTTCCAATGGGGCTTGATGATCCCCTTGTATGGCGCTACAGAGGTGGTGTGTCCTTCACACACATAGGCGAGCACGGGATTCTTTATTGGAGGAGGGTCCTAGACAAGATGCAGGTGTTCATATGGCATCCATACCTTGGTTGGCCTGGATGGGAAAATGGTGTACATCTGATTTTCTATGCCCACTAGGACCGCTTCATGTAGGGGCGAGAGCACATGATGATAGAGAGATATCTGCCCGGGCACGTGCAGTGTCAGTTCAGTGAGCCTCAAGATCAGCCAAATGATGATTATGTGATCGTATTTTCCTGCACCATGGCACAGGTTTCATGGGGGTGATACATTCTTGCTTTTGAGGCCGTCGATAGCTTTAGACATTTGGTGGCTCGGCCATGGGCTTATGATCAAGGACCTACAGATCCAAGCATGACACATGCATACAGGGATTGGTTCCGGCCTCCCCTTCATTTGAAAGTTCTAGGAGCAGTCCCCGATTGGCAGAGGGTGAAAGGCAAAGGGGGAGGATGAGGACAAAGTGATGGTGCATGACAGAACCAGCCGGCTGGGCCCCTAGTTCAGCCAGTTCAGGCTGACATGCAGATACAGGATCAATAGCAGGTGTTAACAGATGCACCACCATAGGCTGGGGGTGAGGATCAACCTTACGTACAGCCTCCACGAGCACAACCAATAGGGCAGGTGGATTCCTGAGATACATTGATTGCATAACTATAGGCTCAGGTGCAGACTTTGACAAGGGAGAGAGATCAGGCGTGGACCGAGAGGGATCAGGCCATATTGCAGAGACAGGCCACAGAGTTACAGGCAGCTACAGAGCTAGGTCAGAGACAGCAGTTGGAGAGCATGGCAATATCCTCCTCTCAGGGTACAGTGTCCATTCAGTCCTAAAGGGAGGTCATCTGAGAGGCTGAGTTTTACCGTATGCATTATTATGAGGCTATACCCAAAGTAGCACGGGTCTCAGAGTACTTGCAGCAAACTAGTTTCAGACTAGCAGAGGGTCACGGTGACAGAGGTGAGGGTAGTAGATAGGAGGGTTAGGCTTCCTTTTGATCAATATGATATCATTATTTGTGCCTTATGGGCTCCTTTTTGATAGCCCGATGGGCCTTTTGTATTGATTAACATACATACATGTATAGTGATCCGACTATTTTGTACTATGACAGTTATTCAACGATGATATATATATGAGATGACGATTTTGATGTGCTGTGATGTGTATCATTTATTTATGGATGTATGGATGATAATATTTTTATATGCTATTGCAATGATGTTATGATGTTATATGAATGCATTTATTTCTGATGATATATGCATTATGTAATGATTATGATCTAACAGATCTATATTATGTTGTTGACTTATGATATGAAGATGTATTTATGTTATGCATAATGATGTTGCAATGATGATTTGAAATGATATGATATGCAATATGCAATATGTAAAATGATATGGAAATGATCTATGGTGTACACGTGAAATGATATATGAATTATGCTTATACGATGAAATGATTATGGATGGATGTATGCTTTGCATGTAATGGATTTTTGTGTTTCTATTTATTCTGATGTGGAATGATTTATGTAATGAAATGCAAAAAATGATTGTGATGCTATTTATGAGCTGACATGGATGATTAGTGGACGATATAATGCAATGTGAATGCAATGGTAATGTTCTATATGATGATGCAAATGAGATGGTTTTAAGATGCTTAGAATAACAAATATTATCCTAAACATGTTAAATGTATGTAATGTATGTGATGCATTTACTGTGATGCAATGCGATATGTGCAATGATATGTTAATGCAAAGTGGTATGATGATGCTTAATGTAAAATGAACGTAATATGTGCAAGTATGTATGCAATGGATTATCTATAATGCTTATGTATTTATTATGTACGATTATGCAGTAGGTGGTAATGTGAAATGGTTATGAAATGTTTATGTAAATAAATGTTATGTGATGATTTATGTGATGAATGCAATGTGGTGGAAAAAAGTGGATGCAATGTAATGAGAAAGGGATATGCTAATTTATGAAAAATGCTTATAATACCATGTTTATATGATGATGAAAATGCAATGCATGTGTTTCCTTTATGATATGTTGATGCAATATGCTAGATGATTTGTGGATGCAGGATCGATGACAATGATGATGGCGATGATGATCAACTGTCATAGTACCTTGTTAGTGTGATGAGCAAGAATAAATGAAAGAGAAGAAGTCATTTCAACAAGACAAAAGATGATGAATATGAAAATGTTGATGATTACTTTCTTAGGAGTTGGGATTTTCAAAGGGCCAATTTTCTTATGTTTGATGACACACGTGGTACGATGCATCAAGGTATAGAAAAACCACAATGGCGTTGTACCTAGTGTGATGGACTTTGACTTGACAAACAAATAGGAGTATCCTTGTTCACACTTGACATACAGAAACCTTGCTAGGATGCACTTTAGAAGTTTCAAACACCTCAGACTAAAACATAGAAAGGTACAACCTATCAATGCAATAGTCAACAAGCTGCCCTAAGCCTCCTCCATACATACCTAACAAAGCAAGTATTCTCCAAGTTATATTACAAGAATGTCCAACATGCACAACAGACAAAAGATAATGATCATTGCCCCATTCCTATTTCTCTAAATCCTCCATTTGGATATCATCGAGAAGTCCTTGGAATGAGCATAATAAGATAAGTAAAAAGATAAAGATAAAGTAAACAAACAAGCTGATGTTCTTCAATATCGCTAACCAAAAGGGGATGTGTTTTTAAGGATAAGAACCAAAACTATTGCCAAAAGATAATGCCCATTGTAGGAAGGATTTATCCTAGGACATGTTAGTGGATGGTGGCACATCATTTTGTTTATCCTAAGTGTTCTTTCAAATGATTGATATGGGAACAATTGGATGATAGGCTATCGACACCAAGAATTGACCAACTTGTTTATGTACTGACTTAGACCTAAGACTCATCATTTTGAGTTTTTCACTTTTCACCTGCTAGACTTGTTTCTGATTATCTTACCAAAGGTTGAACATGGCAATTAGTTTATTATGTATGGTGTTATTGCGGGTGCAAGCGAGATGAGATGGATGAATTTTTTCAAATATTTGAATGTTTTTGATGTTTTTGCAATGTTTTGAGGCTATTTTTGGTATTTTTTTGAGATTTTCTAATGTTTTGATTTTTGATTTTCCAATTTTTTGGGGTTTTCTGATATTTTGACCAAGAGACTAACCTAAAGACCTATCCTAGGGGCCTCGGGGGCTGATCAATAGATTATCCTTGGCTATGTTATACACACAGAGACCACGTAGTTTGACTGACGACTTGACCGATTTATAGATGATGATATCCATGATGAGATGTCAGTTTATTATCATAGAATCCTAAAGGACTGACCTAAGTGTCTCAGGGGATGATCAAAGATCAACCTTGCCTATGTTCAAGGCTTAGAGACTCGTAGTTCCACAAGATGACTTTGTTTTTGACTTTTTTTTTACTGACTTTTTGACTTGTTTTGGGATTTTGATATGTTTTGATGTTTTTTTTATTTTTTTATTTTCTAATGTTTTTGGATTTTTTGATTTTAGGACTTTAAGAATATACAAGAATCTGATCCGATGAGAACATGCCCCCAACATGAAGCAATAGACTACTCTGATAAAGGTAGGATAAACTGACCTTAAGGATGGGTCGAGTAGTACTAGGAGAGATCATGATACAAACATAGGACCAAACTATGCTACAGATGTGGGTGGATGAGGGATGTATGGAGATATGAATGTGATGGATGATGAAAACACAATGGATGGATGATGCAGAACAAGCCGTAAAGATCTTGGTGGATGGAAAGTGCTTATTTACACAAGGTGCCCGTTTGCCAGGTTTTCACCAAGGTACTTGTCCAAAATGCCATCGAAGTGGTTTTCACTAGAGGACAATTTTTCTCTTTACTGTTTTCAATCCTTTTTTTAATTTTTTTAATTTTTTTTTTGTCACCAAGATGCCTATTTGCTAGGTTTTCGCCGAAGTAACCATTTTTTAAGGACATTTTCTGATTTTTGGATTTTTGGTTCTATACCTTGAAATATTTAGGCATAAAACTTTTTGAGATGAGAGCTATTCATGGGCTCTTGTAGAGGTTCCCCTTCAGGTGTTGATAACTGATATGCCCCTAACTTATCAATTACTATGATAACAAATGGTCCCAACCAATTGGGTTCAAATTTTCCTTTGCTGCTTAGGTTTGGGGCATTCTTTTGATTCTCCTTTAATACCAGTTCTCTGACTTGGAAAGTCCTGCTTCGATTTTCTTATTATAGCTCCTTTTGAGTCTATTCTGATAGACTTGCAAATGATTCAAAGCATCTATACTTCGCTCATCCAGTAGCTCCAGCTCATTCAATCTTGATACTTGGTACTCTTCATCAGAGATGAGGTTTTGTAGTGATATCCTAAGTGATGGGAGCTCGATCTCAATGGGGAGTACTGCTTATGATCTGTAGACCAAGGAAAAAGGGTGGTGTTGGTGGGTGTGTGGATGCTGGTTTGATAGGCCCAAAGGGCAGGATTAAGCTGTAGATGTCAGTCATGACCTACATCATTGACTATTTTCTTGAGGATTTTCAAAATGGTTTTGTTTGTAGCTTCTGGTTGGCCATTGCCTTGGGGATAGTATGGGGTGGAGAAGTGATGTTGGATTTTGAATTTTTCACATAAGTCATGAACCTTTTGATTCTTAAATGGTGTCCCATTATCTGAGATAATGGCTTGTGGAACACCATAGTAGTAAATGAGACAGTTCAGGATGAACTTTAATATTTTCTTCCCAGTTATATACGTCACGGGTATGGCTTCCACCCACTTAGTAAAGTACTTTGTTGCGGTTATGATGAATTTGTGGTCATTAGATGAGGTGGGTGTGATTTTTCCAATGAGATCAAGTCCCCACTGTGAAAAGGGCCATGGTGTGACGATAGGATGAAGCTCTTGAGCTAGAGCATGGATGAGGTCCTCATGTTGCTGACATTGTAGACACTTTTTGGCATAGTCATGTGCCTCTCTTTCCATTGTGGGCCAATAATACCCCATCCTTAGTAGTTTCTTAGCTATGGTCATTCCACTCGAGTGTGAACCACAAATACCGTTATGTACTTCAGTTAGAGCAGTCAATGCCTCCTCAACATTTAAGCATTGTAGTAGGGTTCCTTCTATGCTTCTACGATATAAGGTACCTCTTAGGATGACAAATCAGGATGCCTTTTTGACAAATGTTCATTTTAGGTTTGAGGGTAAGTCGGCGGGTATGACTCCTATTCGAAGGTATGTGTAAATTTTGTGGTACCAAGGAACACCAGGACCAATGATTTCACACAAAAATTTTGATTATGGTACCTCAAATGTAGGCATGAGAAGCTACTCTGTGAGGAATTCATATTTTGGAACATTGTGAGGGATGTCCAGTAAGGATCCAATTGTTGCCATGGCGTCTGCTACTCTATTGTTGGATCTAGGAATCTGCTCAAATGTAATCTCGATGAAGGATTCTTTGAGACTCTCTGCCAATTTCTTGTATGGAGTGAGCTTGTATTCCTTGGTTTGGTATTCATCATTCACTTGATTTATTATCAATTGGTAGTATCTGTATACTTTGAGAGCTATTATGTTCCACTGTACTGCTATTCTAAGACCTATGGTTAAAGCCTTGTATTCTGCAATATTATTGGTGCAAGGAAACACTAGTTTGTAGGATCTTGGTATGCAATCCCCTTGTGGGGTGATAAAGAAGACATCAACTCCTGATCCATGCTGCGTGTATGAGCCATCAAAGTATAGTTTCCAGTGGTCAGCTATGTTGAGATTGAAAATAGATTCATTTAGAAACTCTAAGATGAGAGGATTCTCTGAATAGATTGGTGCTTCTGCAAGTTGATCCGCGATGAGTTGGCCTTTGATTGCTTTCCGTTCCACATATTTGATGTCATATTCTGACAGTATCATCACCCATTTGGCCATTCTTCCTGTGAGCATTTCTTTTGACAATAAGTACTTGAGAGGGTCGCTTTTGGCAATGAGTTTTATTTTGTGTGCCAACATGTAATGTCTAAATTTTTATGATGCAAACACTATTGCTAGGCATGTTTTCTCGATGAATGAGTAGTTTAGCTCATGCCCAACCATTGTTCTGTTGATGTAATAGATAGCCATTTCTATTCCATTTTTGTCATGCTGAGCTAGGAGAGCTCCAAGGGCTACTATTGTTGCTGATACGTAGAGAATTAATAGTTTTCTTGGGATTGGTAGCATTAAGACTGGTGGTTTCAGTAGATATTCTTTGATTTTATTGAATGCATCTTCACACTTGTTATCCCATTTATACACTACTCCCTTGTGAAGTAGGTCAGAGTATGGGTTATGTTTGTCCACCAACTGTGCTATGAATCTTCGAATGGATTGGAGCCTGCCTTGGAGACCTCTCAATTGCTTTAATTTTTTTGGTACCTCTAGCTTGAGGATTGCTTTTACCTTTTTTGGATCTACCTTAATACCCCTCATTGACACTATATATCCTAGCAATTTTCTTGATTGTACGCCAAAGACACACTTCTTTGGGTTTAATCTAACCTTGTACTCTTCCATCCTGTCAAAAATGGCACTTAAGGTTGTTATGTGATATTTTCTCTTTCTGGACTTGGCTAGAATGTCATCAACATAATATTTGACCATCTTATGGATCGTGTCATGGAATATCAATGTCATGGCCCTTTGGTATGTTGCTCTTGCATTCTTTAAGCTGAATGGCATCATATTCCAATAGTAAGTCCCCCATGGACAAGTGAAAGCTATTTTATGTTGGTCCTCTTTAGCTATCATGATCTTATTGTACCCTGAGAATCCGTCTATTAGTGATAGCATTTCATCTCCGGTTGTCATATCTATGATCATATCAATGTTTGGAAGTGGGAAGTCATCTTTCAGACATGCTTTATTCAGGTCTCTAAAGTTTGTACAAATTCTGATGCCCCCATTGGGTTTTGAGATAGGTACCAATTTTGACACCCATTTTGGATAATCTATAGTCAAATGAATCCCACATCTAATAGCTTTTTTAGCTCCATTTTGACTAATAAAGTGATCTGAGGGTGCACTTTTTGAAGCTTTTGTTTAACAGGCTTTGCTTTTGAATATACTGCTAAGTGGTGAACCACGATCTCTAGATCAAGTCCTGGCATGTCAGCATAGCTCCATGCGAAGTTTATCTATCTTTCTCTTAGGAAGGTTGCGAGGAGCTCTTGTTCCTCTGATAGTAATGAATCCGCATAGAATATGATGTGCAGGGTTTCCTCTATTCCTAGATTGACCAGATTGCATCTTTCTTCCAGGACTGTTGATTTTTCTTGATGAATAGCTCTAGAAGGAAGATTGAATCCCCCATCCTCGGGTGCCTTAGAGAGGTTTTCACTGTTGGATGCATCCTTTCTTTTTACTTTTTTATGGTCGGAGAGTGCCACAATGTGGTTTTCACTCAAGGACTTAGATATTATTCTTAATTTTTTACTTTTGCGACTAATGGATTCAATTGTTTCCCCATAATAGGCATGTGTATCTAGCTTGATTATGAACCTTTATTTGTGATCCTCACATGGAATGTTATCTCGCAGTCCTATGAATTCTGAGAGTGCCTCATCATTTTTGAATGTATCAAGAATTGGTGCTCCTCGTTGGTCGTAGTCGATGAGTTGGGGCTATACTAGGCAGATATCATGAATTTGGTGGTCTAATTCAAAAGATAGGGTGTTAATCATGCAAAGAGTGGTATCCTCAAATAGCCTAGGTAAGTTGGTCATGGTATCCTCGTCATCACTACTACTACAGATGTCGATTATATCAAATGTACAGTTATCTATGACTCTACCTGTAGATACTGGTAAGCATAGTTTTGCACGGTTAGATGAGGAGGATTATTAACCCTTCTAACTAGAGGACTTCAGCCACGTATGGCTATACTCGGAGGGTTACATCCAAGGCGAAGATTTGTTATCGCTCGTATCTCTGGAATGATAGGTATTATAAGCCCATTGTTGTTTTTCCCAAGTATTTGGTTTCTGTCATAGCCCATTGCGAGCATCATTTGCAGACTCTTGCTTTTGTCATCCATTGGTAAATCAGCTACTGGTCTTTCATCTTGATATAGCATATGAGATGGATCTACCTCAATAACTTCTTGGCCAAGATCTCTGCAACTTGTAAAGTTGGGATAGTCTTCAAGAGATGTTTGAGATGTGGAGGCTTCATTTATTTGTGGATGTCCCCATGATCTAGGAGATTGTGGTAACTCTCCTACCACAAAAGCATATTTAGGGAGCTTGTAGTTTTCACAACCATTATCTTGGATGATGACCTTAATGTCAGTGTGTGTGTGAAAATTAAGTGCATAAACGAATTAGAACCAATTCAAACACACCAATAGAATTATAACAAAAACAGAAATATAAAAGGAATAGAGAAGTGCAAACTCAGTATCCTGTTTCCGTTGTCGTCCTATCGTCCTCTATCTTTAGTGTTTTTGTAGATTACAACCTTGTGTTCTCAGATTAGTGGCTAGGCTCAACAAACTGTCTTCCTAAAGAATGAGATTTTGCTATGATATGAATGCATGATTAAGCTATGATAATGATTTTAGCTAAGAAACTTGAAATAAACATGATGCTATGATAAATGAATACTAAATGAATTAAATGCATAAACTCTACTTAATTTCCTATTACCAATGTTTGGATTCACACAGGTATTTATAGGACTTTCTGAATGATTTTGATTGGCTGTCTCGATTGACAGTTGTGATAATTCCTGGCAGATCAAACGGCTGAAGAAAGATGAAATTGAAGGAGAAAATAGAAGAAACCTAAAACCAAATTTTTCTATTTTATTATGAAAGAGGAAAAAGAAGAGAAGATAAGAAACCATCTTTCTTTAAAAGAATAAAAGAAAGATTTAAAAGCTAATAAATAATTAATTAAAAAAATCAATTATTTATTTGTGGAGGACATTCAACTTTTCTTAATTAAATAAAATATTTAACTAAGCTTTTAAAAGTAGAAGAAAGTTGGTGATAAGAAAAGAGCTTTAATCATGTTTTATTGAAAAAAGCAGAAGATCTCATAATTAAATAAAATATTTAATTATGATATGAGAAGATTTCACAATTAGGTAAAATACCTAATTTTGGATTTAGAAAGAAAGCATAAGATATTTTTAATTAAATAAGATTTATTTAATTAAATCACTTTTATGAAATTAATTAAATGAAACATTTAATTAATTAGAAGAAGAATTAAAATAGAGGAAAGGGGAAATATTTAAACTTAATTAAATCAAAAGATTTAATTTAAATTAAAACAATGATAATTAATTTAAATAAATAGAATGTATTTATTTAATTAATTAAGAGGACATATGAAAATAATTAAATAAAATAAATTTATTTAATTATGGAAGAGAAATAAGATGAATGAACAATATAATTAAATTAATTAAATTTAATCATATGTAGAGGACTTTAGAAAATTAATTAAATAATAAATATTTAATTAATTGCCAGGATTATATACATGACCATTTTTATGCGTATACATTTTGCCCCTCTTTGAAGTGATGTGTGAAACGCATTGCTTCAAAGAAAAATAAAAAAAATTTGCCCCTGATATGTTTCTGATTTTCGATATTGATGATGCCCCCTCGGGAGATAAATCACGGAAGAAGAAATTGATAAGGATTGAGGAACAATGATTTAGCTCCTTATAGATAATGTGGTTGATGCCCCAGTGAAAAAGAAGATGAAAAAATGGGAAATGCCACTACTGCCCATCCTGAAAAGACCCTTATAAGGTAAAAGGGGTAAAATGAGGTGTCATTTTCACCCTGTTGCTATAGTGAATTTTGAGCTCTAAGAGTGACTTGGTGAAATGGTGATCCCCGTGCACAGACATAGGTTCGAGCGAGCGCAACGGTATCAGAGACCAGCAGCGTATGGACCACCGGTGAGTGATTTGAAACCTCTAAGTTGTCAAATTTCGCATTTTTGATCGATATTGAATTGATTTAAAGTCGGATTGCAATTTTTTTGGAACGTTTTAGCGCATTTAGGTATAGTTTTAGCACATTCGACAAATAGTGTAGCGCATCTAGGGTCTTCCGTAGCGCATCTAGCAACAAGTCACAAACTAATTGTTTAGTGCATCCGACAGATAAAGTTGCGCATATAGGTCGAAATAGGCTAGGTCAGAGATTTAGCGCATCTAGGGCACAGAACTGCGCATTTAGGGTTTGGTCCAAAAATGTTAGAGTCGCGCATTTGATAGATAGAATAGCGCATCTGAGGTACAGAGTTGCGCATTCGGAGTTTTAGCGCATTTAGGAAACAGTGTTGCGCTTTTGAGAAAAACTTTGGCGCATATGGGTTTTTAGTACATATGAGTAACAGAGTTGCGCATTTAAGAAATTTTACCCAGAATAGCCGTTTGCTGAAAAAATAGTGATAAAAATTGCTTCTTTAGTCAATAGATAGATAAATTGTCGGATCATCATGTTGATAGGATATAAATTTGAATAGAGAACTGATAACTTTGCTTTCCGCGATTGAAAAACAAAGAGTAGATGAGAAATTGATTGATTTGAATTTGATAACTTTGCTTCTCGCGATTGAAAAACAAAGAGTAAACGTTGTGATAAATTTGCTTTCTGCGATAGAAAACAAATAGTAAAATAGAGATTTAAATTTGCATCCATGATTGAAATACAAACAGAAAAGGATATGTGTTGATAAATTTGCTTTCCTGAAAAGAAAAACAAATAGTAAATGATGATAGAGTAGATTGATTAGTCATGCTGATAGATTGATGTAGCACTTGATATAGATTATTGATATGTTATGTTGGGTGTTGTGATGTTTTTGGACAAAATAGGAGGCTTTCAAAAGCCTCCAGATCAGAGAGCGGTTCCCCTTGTGCTGGGAGCGGATAGGAGAGTTGACACCGGCCGAGTTACAGGCGATTTCAGATTGTGGATTGGGGCCACTGTTGACCATGTCGTGAGGTATTCGGGCCAACAGGGGACTGTTGACGGCCTTGGCCGAGAGATGGCATTCTGAGCATAACACCTTCCACCTGCCGACGGGTGAGATGAGTGTGACACCGGAGGACGTGTATCGGATTCTAGGAATTTCAGTGGTTGGAGCCCTTGTGGTTTATGACCACAAGGAGATCGGTGGGACAGAGGCATTACAGTGGGTATGTGGCGATCCCGGTATCTATGGGTACTGGATAGACTGGGATGACTTCAGCAGGTATCCAGCTCTAGTAGCGATATTGGCAGCATTTGTTGGAGGTTTCCTTGGACCGGACCATCGGTCCAAGGGATTTGTCGTGGGGTAGGGGAGGATGCTAGAGTGGATGATCACTCAGCCACGGAGATTTTCCTGGGGGAGTTGCGTCTTGGCGGATATGTATCATGACCTTCACCGGATTGTATACAGAGGATCCACCAGCCTGGTGAGTGGAGTTACATTATTGCAGATCTGGGCGTGGGACCACATTCCTGTCACGAGACCATTGTGTACCAGGGCGAGACCAGCAGGGAGGCCGTACGTATATGCGTATTCTGGTGCAGTTGTCCAGCAGAGGCTGGGCAAGGTAGAGTACTGGTGGCGAGTGCTAGATGATGTGGATGCAGTGATATGGAGGCCCTACATAGACTGTGAGGCATGGGCGATAGATCAGTTAGAGATGTCGTTTGTGTGCAGACTGCGATACCTGATAGGGCGGATGCCCTTTATTATTGAGAGGTTTCTGGCACTACGGGTTCTGAGACAGTTTGGTTTTATGCAGGGGATGCCCCAGGGCGTTGCTCATTATGGGTGGTGCAAGGGGGATGTAGGATGGGGGCCATGCATTCCCTACCAGGCAGCCTACACAGAGTACACATCTTTACAGCCCAAGGTATGGGTGGACAGGCCAGACGTATTGGATGCAGGGATGAAAAATGACTATGCCCAGTACTTTCATACTCATCCTTTTCCACGGTTCACAGTGCCAGATGAGGCACGAGCTATCAGAGCAGTCCCACAGCCAGGAGCAGGGATACAGGGAGATGTGGCAGGTGGAGAGTAGGCTATGGGTGGAGGGGAGCAGGCTATGGGTGGAGAGGAGGAGGGAGAGGAGAGCGAGGAGAGTGGAGCTGGGAAGGAGGGAGAGGAGAGCGAGGAGAGTGGAGCTGGGGAGGAGGAGAGCAGCTCAGAGGACGGAGATGATGGAGATGACGGGGATGAGCAGCCACAGCAGATACTAGATAGTCTCGGCAGAGTACAGATTCCTCGATGGTCCAGATCCGGTGCCAGGCCACAGACGGTGATTAGGGTGACATCCTCGTCCCAGCAGGCACAGATAGATGCGTTGCAGGGTCAGGTGCAGACCTTTCAGGGGTAGCAGGCATAGCTTCAGAGTCAGTTGGTGCAGGCACAAAGCATGATAGTGCAGTTACAGGCATAGCTTGCACAAGCACAGGCTCAGGCACAGGCTCAGGCACAGGCACAGGCACAGGCACAGGTACAGGTTCAGATGCCTGCCCCGGATCCTCAAGTGGCACAGTTAGTAGCGGAGAGGGATGTTTTTAGATGGCGGGCATAGGAGGCTGAGGGTGTAGCACAAAGGTTGATGGGTACCGTAGAGAGTACATCCCTACGAGACGCCATTGCAGAGGGATTCGAGGCAGCCAGAGAGGCAGAGTACTACAGAGTTCGTTACGAGGAGCTATGCCCTCTTGAGCGGCGAGAGCCATATCCCAGATCACACAGCCGGATGAGGACCCGATCTCGGACATCGACACACAGCAGAGAGGTTACCGGGCCTCGACGGGATCCTGATGCAGGGACCAGCAGTAGGCCACCTCCTTCTGGACTAGCTCTGTCAGGGGCATCGACCAGTTAGCCATTTTGGGGCTTGATTCATTATGTATATTGTGTTTTGATCATGTATGATGTATTTATGTTCTGACCTTTTATTAGTTTCATTGGACATTTGGACATTTGTATTATTTTGATGAGTGATGATATGCAGTGGCGGTATTTCGGATGATGTTATGTTCGTGCATTTATGATATGATATGGATATGATGTTTATGCATGTATGTTATGAGATGGATTTTGATATGCTTTTATTACATGTGCGGACTAATCCATATAATGCAGGATGATCCAGTCATTATGATGTGTATGCAATGATGTTGTGATGATGTATGTATATATGTGAGATGTTAATTTCTTTTTGAATTTTCCATGTATGAAATGCATCGTGATATGGTAGAAAATGAATGTGGTATGAATGGTAATATGGTAAAATGATATGTAAAATGGTAACATGATAATAAAATGATAAATGTGGATGGTAATGCAACGGTATGAGATGATAAAATGAGAAATGAATGATGAAATGGTAAATGAATAATGGAATGATAAATGGTAAATGATAATGAAAAATGAAATGAAAAAATGGTAAATGGATGATAAAGAATAAATGATGAATGAAATGATAAATGATAAATGGATGATAAAGAATAAATGATAATGAAAAATGAAATGATAAATGGTAAATGGTAAGGAAATATTAATGGTAATGATATGAAATGATAAAATGATAAATGAATGAAGAATGATAAGATGATATGAAATGAATGAATGCAATGAATTAAATGTCCAAATGTCCTCGACGAAAAGGTCAAAACTTAATAACAACCGTTTGAATACCTTCATTCAGCCCTTCAAAATATGGATATGAATCCAATATGCAGATGTATACAATGATTTAATGAACATGCAACTATATGAAACTAACCAGTTTGTTGAGCCTGTTATAAGCCTTCTTGAATCATCATAGAACATTTAAAATGTTGGGAGTATGTACAAGCATCAGAGGGGAAATTAGTGCCAATGATGACTAAAGTACAACTTTCATGAATTTTGATATAGCAAGCGAACACAAGCATCGAGGTATAATTGAACCGAGATGACCTGAGCATTTCTTGCATAAACAGACAAAGATTAACCACCGTTCTGATGCAAATGTGGAACTGTCATCGATGATATTTTCTTTGAGCGTCATGTCCTTTGACATATTTGCATCAGATTGGACTGTTAACCTCAAGACAGCAGACAAAGAAAAACCATTCTCGTTCCTTGCTACTCTAGTGCAGTACATCATTGAGTATTCTCCCGAGTAATGATATCGAAAATCAAACAACTTTTAATCAAACATGTAATACTGTTAATGCATACATTATTCAGATATTTGGATCATCCAATAGAAAAATGATATGATATCTTGCTGAAAAGTGTGTCATGATCGGATAACATTGACAAAGGAGTTTGTTGTTTGTTGGTATGCTCGTATTGCTATGTCATGGTCTAGCTGTTTTGGTATGCTCTGAAAGTTAAGTGCCCCCAGTTGATTTTTTGCCTTGTTGATTGACACAACTAGCGGAAAGGAATATGTACAAACGATCAAGCCATGGTAAGACGTTTTAACTCTCTAGGCAAATGGCGGTAGGATGGTGCGATTAATGACCTCAAGATGCGGAAAAAAGGGAAGCTTTGAAAAGATAAGATGCAAAATAGGAACTAATAGATGGAGAGATACAGATAGCGTCTGTTTGCCAAATTTTCACTATCTGTATTTATTGCATTTTTATTTTTTTATTTTATTTTATTTATTTTTTTATTTTTGTCAATAGACTGCCTGTTTGCCATGTTTTCACCCTATGACATTCTCTTTTGATTTTTTTTGTATTTTGAAATGTTTTGATTTCTTTTTGATTTCTTCGTGGACTTTTTCATGATATTTCGACTTTCATGACTTTAATTGCTTTGTATTTTCGACTTGCTATTTTTTGTGGAGCATCTTCAGATCTTTTCGCTGTTTTTGTATTTCTTCAGGACTTTTTCTGTTGTTTTTGTATTTCTCCAGGACTTTTTCTGCTGTTTTTGTATTTCTTTAGGACTTTTTTCTGACTTAAACATAATACTTCTTAAGATGTATACTATTGATGGGTTCATCCAATAGGTCTCCTTCTGGCGTTGATAACTTGTATGCTCCTGATCCGTAGACTGCAATAACCACATAAGGGCCTAATCAATTTGGTTCAAACTTTCCTTTCTTTTCTCTGTCTTGTTGATTACGCGGGTTCTCTTTCAGAACTAGATCACCCACCTGAAATGTATGTGGCTTGACTTTATGATTATAGCTGCGAGACATCATCTGTTGATATGCTTTTAAATGGTCTGCTGCTCTTTGTCTCTTTTCATCTAAAAGTTCTAACTCTTGGAGTCGGGAAACTCTGTAGTCCTCATCTGTTATGAGACCTTTTAGTGATACTCTTAATGAAGGTATTTCTACCTCTAAAGGCAGTATGGCTTCTGCTCCATAGACGAGGGCAAAAGGTGTTGCTCCTGTTGGCGTTCGGACACTAGTTCTGTAAGCCCACAAGGCGGGATTGAGTTGAACATGCCAATCCTTCCCTAAGTCATTGACAGTCTTCTTCAAAATCTTTAGTATGGTTTTGTTTGAGGCCTCTGCTTGGCCATTCCCTTGAGGATAGTAAGGCATGGAATATCTATGCTGAATATGGAATCTTTCACAAAGTTCATCAACATCCTGATTTTTGAATGGTTGGCCATTATTTGTAATAATGGCATTAGGAATACTATATCGACAAATAATGTAGTTGAGTATGAAGGATGAGATCTATTTTCCAGTGACTTTAGAGAAAGGTACTGCCTCAATTCACTTAGTGAAATATTCCATTGTGGTGATGATGAACTTATGCCCATTTGAAGAAGACGGGATGAATTTTTCCCACTAGATCTAACCCCCATTGAGAGAATGGCCAGGTGGGTGTAAACGAATGAAGTTCTTGTGCAGGAGCATGAATAAGATTCCCATGAATCTGACATTTTGAGCATGTTTTAGCAAAGGTAAATGATTCCCTTTCCATTGTAGGCCAGTAGTAACCCATTCTGATCAATTTTTTGGATAAGGTTAGTCCACTCGAATGAGTACCACAAATGCCCCCATGAACTTCTTGTAAAGCTTTGTCGAATTCATCACGTTCAAGACATTGAAATAAAGTACCATCAAGACCACGGCAATAAAGGGTATCAACGATAAGGGTATATCGAGAGGATTGTCGGATAAAGTTACATTTTTGGTTGCGGGACAAGTCAGGTGGTAATATATCATTTTTTAGGTATGCATAAATCTTGCCATACTAGGGTGAATCGGATCCTACTAGGTGGCAGATAATTTGGCTTTCAGGTGTGTCATAGGTAGGTGTAAATAATTGTTCCACCAGAAATTCA
>VDFB02193867.1:252987556-253470763 GCA_007258455.2 Sequoia sempervirens
TACTATGCAAAGTTAGCCTGGGCTTCTTTTTGTCATTGCTACAACCTAGTTCAATTGCATGTTCATGATGTGTATGTGTAATCTGCAAATCAGCAGACCTTAGATTATTGTACTAGTTTTTTGTAGTTGTAGGTTTCTCTTGGTTAAGAAAAATTTAGTTTAGGAAGCTTGTCTACTGTAGCAGCCACCATTATTACTATTCATTTGTAGCTTAGGATTAGAACAACTTTCTTAACCCTTCTCCTTTTTCTATTTCTTTTAGTCCTTGGTTAGAGTAGGATCTCAAGCATCACCATGAAGCTAAATTAGATGAACTTGATTAGTTTTAGCTTTCTATTTTGAGTGGACAGCCGCTATTCATTCACTTCCAGCATCTTGAAACTACATTTGCAAACCCAACTTCCCATGCTTTGTAACTCATTCGTAAGACTGCCTTGTGATTCTAGCAAATCACATCAAACAAAGTTGAGATATTCCAAGCACTGTCAAGACCTGACATTAGAGACCTTGGGATAGTGTTCTACAATCTGATTGTGGAAGATTGTCTTTCAAGAGATGCGATGCATCTATGCATTGCTTGTGTTCAGAAGTGCATAAAAAATACATCAACAATAAGGTGATCATTTTCTATTCTATAAGTTGTAACATTGTGTTATGGAGGGTATCGGGTAGGGGCATAAATTGCCTAGCCAGATCCCCAAATGTGAAAGGAGTTGTCTTCTTTATAGAAACCACTTGGGTATCAACATGTTGAGTTGCTTGAGGGGGATTTAGTTGAAGGAAGCCTTCATTTTTTTCCTAAAAGGTTGGTATTTTTTTTTATTTGTGGATTCAGACTTCTCAAGTTGGTTAGAGGTGGGTTTTGTTTCATGACTACTAACCAAATTTTGATAATCATACACAAGTGTAAGAAGGAAGGAAACTTAATCATGCTAAGATTATCTTGTATCTTATTTTTCAAGTTCTCAATGAACCTTCGTTGAAGGTGAGGATATCATAGATTTTACAACATAATCCTCTAGTTGGCATTATTCTTTTGCATGTTATAGCTCATGTTTCATTATGTAGTCTTCTTACTTCATGTGATGCATCTTTCGCTTTGTGGTGACATTGGGTGTGATTTCCTTCAAGAGTGTGATATCTCTTAGCATATTACATTCCTCTTAGTGTCTTGATGTGACACATTGCATCCCCTAAGTTGTAAATATTCTACTATTCAATTGGTCCTCTCTTGCAGACATTAGGCACAATGTTCCCTAAGTTAATACCTTACATGAACTAAGAAAAACTCCTTTGAAAATTCCATACATTATTTTTCATTTACAATATTGGTTATATGGCCACCTTGAATAACACACTTTGCTTGCCTCAACCAAGATCAACATTGATTTTAACATGACATATGACTTGGCATAGGGCTTATTAGGATTCATAGAAACACGGTTTTTAATGTTGTAAAATGCAGTTTCATATCTAACATGGGACTAAATTGCCAAGAGGGGCATATGAGTCCCAATTAGGGTTTTTGAAGGGTTCAAATGTTGAAAAACACACAACACAAAACTCCCAAAAATTAGGTAAAACATGTACCAAGACTAAATTTTCCATAGGGGTGAATGAGTCCCAGATGAGGGTTTTAACACTAATTTCAACAATTTTTGAGTCAATGTTAAGTTTTCTAACTTGTATATAGTCTAGACTATGCATGCAATTACAAATTTCAAATGAAATTCAATGATGCAAGATTAAAAAATGCAAACTATATGCACTTTCACTAATGCAAGATTTAGAACCCCTAAATGAAAATTAACTAATGCAAGATCTAATGTAAAGTTAATATAAGAGAGATCTAGGACTATGATGCACTCCAAATCAGAAATAAGGTTTCCAAAGGCTAGGTTGACCAATATAAAATAATGAAAATAGGGTGTTCCCACCTTTTAGGAGATGGGAAACTTAGGGAACCCTATTTTACTCTAGTTTCATTTAGGGAAACCCTAGAGATCTCAATGTAGGGATGGAATTAGGGAAAGGATATGTAATAGGGTGTCTTAGGGTGTGATTAAAGACAAAAGGGGGTTCACCACTAAGAAAAAGGCTTAGAAAGACAAGAAATGAAAGTAACATGCAAATCCTAACTATATGACCTAACTTATTAATCCTAACATAGTTATGTATATTTGTAAAGACTTGAGTACATTGTTGATTATTCCGTACATTTCATAATTATATCTTGTTTTGGATTGATGTTGTGGTGGCTGCTACTGAAGGGGAGTAATCAGATGTTCAAATATGTGGTTCAGATCTTGTATAGAAGAGATTTTTGTCATTGATGTCAAAGGGGGAGAAGATCATGTGAAAAAATTTATATAATTTAAGAGCCTTGTGGGGAAGAAGATCATGTGGAACGGTTGAGGAGAAAATAAGTCAAAACCTAGGGGGAGTAAGTGTCAAGAGTTAGTTGCGTTAATGGTATTTTTTGACATCATGTGTTGCCATCAATGCCAAAGGGGGAGATTGTTGGATGTTGTGGTTGTGTTTCTGATATGTGGTTGTCATTGATGTCAACACTATTAACATTAATTCAATTGAAGCTATATATGTTGAGGATATTGAGAAAAATGTAATAAATGAGTTGCAGGTTGTCAGTAGTGAAGTGAAGTTCAATGTGTTAGTAAGTTATGTACATTGTTGATCAGAGGTTGTGGACTAAAGGGTTTGTTGATGAGTGTGTCTAGTTTATCCACGTCAAGTTTCAGAGATCCACGTGAAGATTTCCATTATGACAATTTTTTTGTTTCTTCAGTTGGTGTTCTTGATTGAAGATGAGGCTATTTCAGCTAGTTCAATTTTTGTGGATGCTTCTCTAGTGATTCATGTTTTTTGTGGATGTTTCTAGATCGTGCTCTATATTTTTTGCACATCCACATTGATCGTTGTGCTTGTGCTTGGTGATTTTATCTTGCGTGTTCATTTTTTTCTTGTTCCTAGCTAACATGGTGTTTGTAGCATGTAGTGGATCTTCGATGTGTAATTAATTGAAATTTTTTTTGAGTTAGAGATGTTTTCGGTCTTCACTAAGTTGTGGCCGACTTTGGTTGATTCACATTAATAATCTTTAATGTTTGGGCTGACAGTTTATATTCATTTTATTATTTTTGGTTGAAGCCGACTTGTTGCAATGAAATTTCTTGTTGCAGATATATAAGAGCGATTGTTTATTCAAATTGAAGTGTTTGAGTGGATGCCAGAGTGTGCTTTTGTGTGTGTATGTAGGAATATCATTCAAAGGCATAACGGAGTGTGAATAAGTGTGTAGAAGAGTGAAGAGTGAAGAATATACTTTCATAGATATTCATTTTTGGCATATGGCTTCTAGTGTTGTCATTGAGGGAAACCTAAGTCATTGATCCGGTCCGCACTTCAATATCTGACCATACCAGAAGATAGAGTAAATTACAGGGTATCCGACTGAAGTTAAATCTAACAAGTAATTTGCATTACCAATTTATCAGTTTTGGTTGTGGATCTTAGGGAAGGTCGTTGGGTATATTAAATGTGTTATTCTCGAGTTTAGTGTTGTCACATCAAGTGGTGTATGAGCTAGGAGATCCAGTCGTTCAAATTTTTTTCATCAGTAGATGAAAACTGACTAAGTGAATGTTGGGTGTTGTGGATGTTCAAGGAGAAATTACAGGAAGTATTTTTGTGTTGGAGATCTTTTTTTGGGTCCTCAATATGCTATGGCCGACTTTTGTGGATACGCATTAAATATTGTTCATGATTTGAGCTGACAGTTGGAGAATATTTACTATTTTATTGAAGCTGACATATAGCGATTGAATCCTTGGTAGAGGATATAAATAAGAGATTGGTTAATCCATTTTGATGTGTGAGTGTGTGTGTGTGTGTATTTGTTCGATGTAAGTTTGTAATATTAGAGGAGTAGTTGAGCGATTTCACTTGTGCATTAGAGAATTTTGTGAAGAGAATTGAGACAGAATAGAGCAAAGTACAAAATCAGAAAGAAGGTCCAGAATCTGATCTATGAGCTTAACTGGAACTGTAATTAGGCATTTGTGGATGTTATCTTTTTAGTTCAACCTTTTGGTTTAATCCAATTTTTTTGTAAGGCAGTGAGCTCTAGGTAGTGTGCTTGAATGCAAGTGCATTCCCTTTTGTAAAACACTTATATTTTGAGTACTCAAATTGTGGATTCACCTCCACTGTGGTTTTTCCCCTAACATGGTTTCCGCATAAAAATCCTTGTGTTATGGTGTTGTGGCTTATTGTTTTATGTTCATGCATCTTTCTTTTGATTGAAAGTTTTAGACACTTGAGAGATCAGTTTAATAAAGTTAAAATTTGCACAACACTGATTCACCCCCCCTCTCAATGTTGCTTGAGTCCAATAGTCTTAGGGTGTGATTAAATAAAAAAGGGGGTTCACCACTAAGAAAAAGGCTTAGAAAGACAAGAAATGAAAGTAACATTCAAATCCTAACTATATGACCTAGAAAATGAACTCAAATCATAATAGCAAACTGGAGATAAACAGAGGTGCAACTGGAAAGCTAAAGATGATTGAAATAAAGTCTACAATCCTAAAATTATGACTTTTGAAGAATACTAGGACTCAGACACCAATAGGGGTGATTTAGGCCCAATTTAGGGTTTTGATCCGAAACCAGAATCTACAACTAGTAAACCAAAATTTATAGAAAAAGTTTGAAAATTGGTATACTAGGACTCATATGACACAAGTGACGATTTAGTCCCAATATCAAGGTTGATCTAAAACTTGGATATCCTCTAGTGTTCTCTTCTAGCTTCTCTCCTTCCCAGTCTCCAAATCTGAAACACTAAATTTTGTCATGTAGGTGAATTTTTGTTATCTTGCAAGATAGATGACAACTTTGACAACTTTGCAACATTGACAACTTTCTCCAATCTTGCTCTTCAATGTATCTTCTACCTAAATCTGAAAATCACACATCAAAGAGAGGGAAACATGTTGTTTTGTTAGTGGATAGGGGTTTGCCTTGGTCAAACCCCGTTTTAGTAATCAAACCTTGAAATGAAATAAAATAGAATGAAGGAATGATGAATGAACAAATTAGCTATGTTGCAACTCACGAAAACCTTGGAACAAAGGCTACAATCTTGTATGTAATGGATAGCATGAATGAAGATCTTGACTGTTGGTTGTATGTTATGAATTTGACTTGAATGCTTGATCGAATCATGAAATGCTTACTGTGTGAGGGGGGAAAATATGAGAGTGTAAACAAAATAATTGCAATGAAATAGAAACTAATCTAAATAAAAAACAACAATCAAGATTCATTCCTTCACTCACGAAATGAAACTATAAAGCTAATGAATTCAAGAATGTTATTGAAAGAAGACAATGAACGTGAACTCAAAACAATACAATCTTACCATCCTGTGTCAGAGTGCATTCACAAGATGTTGGGTTGTTCATATCACTGCAAAGCCTCCATCGTTATGTGCACTTGAGCTTTGAAGAATGATGCATGTGATGATCAAAGAAATGTGTTGAATCAATGCCAATGTTTGTTATGATCTTGGAAATACTTTGTTGTCCAAGATAGGTTGATTCTTTGATCCTTTTTTGTGAGGAAAGATGTTTATTATACAAAATTTGTGATTTGAAATGAAAAATTAGGATTGCATAGTAGAATATCTCAAGATTGATGATCGAAAGATGTTGAGAGGATTCAAATGGGCATTATCTATGCAAAATAGATTACATGATTAGTGTGATTGAATCTAAATAGATTGAATAATCTATTGGATTGATAAATAGATTGATCAGGTAGGAATATAGATTGATCAGTCAGGAATAGATTGAGAAATCAGGAGATCGTAATTTTCTCAATCATTAAAGTGGTTGAGAATGATTAATTAATTGATTTAATTAATTCATTCATTCTAGAGTTGAACTAAAAATCAAGTTTGACTTTTGTAAAAAAATTGCATTAGTTTGATTTGATTTTTTATGATGATTTGAATAGTTTATTCAAATTATTCAAATTTGCAGGGAAAGTGAGTCAATTAAATTATTATGTTTTAATAATTCAATCGACTTAGGGGAATAAATTGATTTAGTGACATAATTAAATAATTGGTGTCATTTAAGTAATCAGAACGAACAACATTAGATTAGGACTTTATTAAATAAATGAAATTAATTTAATTGTTTGAAATTGATGAAATGTGAATTAATTAAATAATGTCGTATTATTTAATTAATAGCATAAATAGGGTTTTAGGACTTTATTAAATAAATGGAATTTATTTAATTAGTCAAAAAATGATAAAAAAGTGACTTAATTAAATAGTGTCATATTATTCAATTAATAGAGGAATTTAGGGTTTTTGATGCAATTGATGTGAAATGTAGTTGTAGACATCCAAATTTGACCGATTCCATATGGTCAAATTCGCCCCCTTTATTCATATATTTTATACCTCCCATCAATATTCATCAAATGATTTAGTTAATTAGTATTTTCCCTTTTCCTAATGTTCTGAAGGTATTTAATTTAAATAATTAAATACTTTACCTTTATATCCCTTCCTCTCTAAATTAAATAAATACATCAACTTATTTAATTTAGTCATTTGACCTTTTGAATTTAAATCAATTTCAAATTCCTCTTTTTCTCTCTCCTTGTCCCATCCTCCATAATCTTCTTTTAATCTGGATTAGTTTAATTAATCCATGATTAGGATGTGCACACCTTTAATCAGGATTAATGTCACATCCTCCATAACTTGCAACTTGCTTCTAATTTCTCATTAGCCTCCTTAATCACCTGTTTGCACAACCTTAATCATATGATTAGGTCAACCTAACTCTCATGCCATTTATGGCATTCCTCCAAGTCAACCATCATAAATACTTTCTCCATTTAGTCAAGACAACCTCTTCCCCATGTGAATTAAAAATTCACATTTATTACTCCAAAGCTCTCATGTGCCCCATGTGGGTTATTGAGGAATTTTAAATTCATCATGTGTCACATCTCCCATATGGGGACAAGGACCTCCTTTATGAGGGGACCTTGTCATAATCCAAAGGTACTTCCAAGTACCTTCACATCGTGTGAATTAAAAATTCACATTTATTCCTCCAAGGTTTCTCTCTTTCCCATGAGGATTATTGAGGAATTCTAAAATTTCTCATGTGTCACATCCTCCCCACATGGAGACAGGGACTTCCTTTTTAAAGAAATCTTGTCCCAATCCCAAGGTACTTTCAAGTACCTCCACCTCACATACCCCCTTTACACCTCATTGCCACATGGCAAGATGTGAGAACTTGTGAGTCCTCTACTCACCATAGCCCTTCATCTTGTCCATGGTGGTGAAATCCTAGCTCTCCATTCCTTTAGAAGTATTTCCCCTAAAATAGAGGATGTTGAACTCATTCATTCAACATTTGAACATTTACACATTCAAGCTTTCATGCAATCAAGCCTTCAAGCACTCTATTTTTGCATCCTCCATTGTTGTAAGTCTTCAAGCTCACTTTGCATCCATTTTGAGCACTTATCCAAATACCCACCTTCACCATTACATCCCTCATTGCATTTACATCATTTTTCATCTAGTTTCATGCGATTTACAATCCAAAGGAGCACACAAATGATCGAATCAACAGGGCCAACTAACCAATCGACTTGGGCAAGGTAAAATAATTGTTTTCATCTTTTCTTTGTGCAAGTGTAACTAGGCCAATGTTGAGGTGTTGTTTTGTGTTGTTCTTCCTTTTGCATTATTTTATGTTAGAAAATACACTGCACACATTTTTGGCACACTCAGTGGGACCCACAAATGTTTTTGTTCTTTCACGTTCCCTATTGTTTCAAGTTTTTTAGGTTCAGGTTAAGCACAGGGGCGAACCTGCTACTGAAACAAGTGAACCTTCCTAAATAGAGGTGTATCTGCATCTTGCAAATTTGCCTATCTGTCAAACAAAGGGTGAATCTGCTCCCTATTTCTGGAATAGGCGAACCTACTCCTGATTTGGGTGAACCTGCTTTTTGTAGATAGGAAAATATGCTTCTAAAAGTGAATCTACTGATAACAGGGGCGAATCTGCTCTCCAAAATAGGCAAATTTGAGGTAAAATAGTGACTTGAACTTTTCATTTTTGACTTTATTTTGGTATGATTTCGAGGTTCTGACCTACTTGTGTGTGTGAAAATTAAGTGCATAAACGAATTAGAACCAGTTCAAACACACCAATAGAACATTATAACAAAAATAGAAATATAAAAGGAATAGAGAAGTGCAAACTCAATATCCTGTTTCCATTGTCATCCTATCGTCCTCTATCTTTAGTGTTTTTGTAGATTCCAGCCTTGTGTTCTCAGATTAGTGGCTAGGCTCAACAAACTGTCTTCCTAAAGAATGAGATTTTGCTATGATATGAATGCATGATTAAGCTATGATAATGATTTTAGCCAAGAAACTTGAAATAAACATGATGCTATGATAAATGAATACTAAATGAATTAAATGCATAAACTCTACTTAATTGCCTATTACCAATGTTTGGATTCACACAGGTATTTATAGGACTTTCTGAATGATTCTGATTGGCTGTCTCGATTGACGGTTGTGATAATTCCTGGCAGATCAAACGGCTGAAGATAGATGAAATTGAAGGAGAAGATAGAAGAACCCTAGAAATAGATTTTTCTATTTTATTATGAAAGAGGAAAAAGAAGAGAAGATAAGAAAAAAAGAAAGATTAAAAGCTGATAAATAAATGAATTTAAAAATTCAATTATTTATTTGTGGAGGACATTCAGCTTTTCTTAATTAAATAAAAATATTTAATTAAGCTTTTAAAAGCAGAAGAGAACTTGTGGTGAGAAAAGAGATTTAATCAGTTTTATTGAAAAAAGCAGAATATCTCATAATTAAATAAATTATGATATGAAAAGATTGCACAATTAGGTTAAAATACCTAATTTTGGATTGGAAAGAAAACATAAGATATTTTTAATTAAATAAAATTTATTTAATTAAATCACTTTTATGAAATTAATTAAATGAAACATTTAATTAATTAGAAGAAGAATTAAAATAGAAGAAAGGAAATATTTAAAACTTAATTAAATCAAAAGATTTAATTTAAATTCAACAGTGATAATTAATTTAAATAAATAGAATGTATTTATTTAATTAATTAAGTGGACATATGAAAATAATTAAATAAGATAAATTTATTTAATTATGGAAGAGAAATAAGATGAATGAACAATATAATTAAATTAATTAAATTTAATCATATGTAGAGGACTTTAGAAAATTAATTAAATAATAAATATTTAATTAATTGCCAGGATTATATACATGACCATTTTTATGCGTATACATTTTGCCCCTCTTTGAAGTGATGTGTGAAGCGCATTGCTTCAAAGAAAAATAAAAAAAATTTGCCCCTGATATGTTTCTGATTTTCAATATTGATGATGCCCCCTTGGGAGATAAATCATGGAAGAAGAAATTGATAAGGATTGAGGAACAGTGATTTAGCTCCTGATAGATAATGTGGTTGATGCCCCAGTGAAAAAGAAGATGAAAAATGGGAAATGCCACTACTGCCCATCCTGAAAAGACCCTTATAAGGTAAAAGGGGTAAAATGAGGTGTCATTTTCACCCTGTTGCTATAATGAATTTTGAGCTCTGAGAGTGACTTGGCGAAATGGTGATCCCCATGCACAGACATAGGTTCAAGCGAGCACGACGGTATCAGAGACCAGCAGCGTATGGACCACCGGTGAGTGATTCGAAACCTCTAAGTTGTCAAATTTCGCATTTTTGATCGATATTGAATTGATTTAAAGTTGGACTGCAATTTTTTTGGAACGTTTTAGCGCATTTAGGTACAGTTTTAGCGCATTCGACAAATAGTGTAGCGCATCTAGGGTCTTCCATAGCGCATCGAGCGACAAGTCACAAACTGATCGTTTAGTGCATCCGACAGATAAAGTTGCGCATATAGGTCGAAATAGGCTAGGTCAGAGATTTAGCGCATCTAGGGCACAAAACTGCGCATTTAGGGTTTGGGTCCAAAAATGTTAGAGTCGCGCATTTGATAGATAGAATAGCGCATCTAAGGTACAGAGTTGTGCATTTGAAGTTTTAGCGCATTTAGGAAACAGTGTTGCGCTTTTGAGAAAAACTTTGGCACATATAGGTTTTTAGCGCATATGAGTAACAGAGTTGCGCATTTAGGAAATTTTCCCCAAAATAGTTGTTTGCTGAAAAAATAGTGATAAAAATTGCTTCTTTAGTCAATAGATAGATAAATTGTCGGATCATCATGTTGATAGGATATAAATTTGAATAGAGAACTGATAACTTTGCTTTCCGCGATTGAAAAACAAAGAGTAGATGAGAAATTGATTGATTTGAATTTGATAACTTTGCTTTTCGTGATTGAAAAACAAAGAGTAAACGTTGTGATAAATTTGCTTTCTGCGATAGAAAACAAATAGTAAAATAGAGATTTAAATTTGCATCCATGATTGAAATACAAACAAAAAAGGATATGTGTTGATAAATTTGCTTTCCTGAAAAAGAAAAACAAATAGTAAATGATGATAGAGTAGATTGATTAGTCATGCTGATAGATTGATGTAGCACTTGATATAGATTATTGATATGTTATGTTGGGTGTTGTGATGTTTTTGGACAAAATAGGAGGCTTTCAAAAGCCTCCAGATCAGAGAGCGGTTCCCCTTGTGCTAGGAGCGGATAGGAGAGTTGACACCAGCCGAGTTATAGGTGATTGCAGATTGTGGATTGGGGCCACTGTTGACCATGCCGTGAGGTATTCGGGCCAACAAGGGACTGTTGACGGCCTTGGCTGAGAGATGGCATTCCGAGCATAACACCTTCCACCTGCCGACGGGTGAGATGAGTGTGACACCGGAGGACGTGTATCAGATTTTGGGGATTCCGGTGGTTGGAGCCCTTGTGGTTTATGACCACAAGGAGATCAGTGGGATAGTGGCATTACAGCGGGTATGTGGCGATCCCAGTATCTATGGGTACTGGATAGACTGGGATGACTTCAGTAGGTATCCAGCTCTAGTAGCAGTATTAGCAACATTTGTTGGAGGTTTCCTTGGACCGAACCATCAGTCCAAGGGATTTTCCATGGGGTGGGGGAGGATGCTAGAGTGGATGATTACTCAGCCGCGGAGATTTGCCTAGGGGAGTTGCATCTTGGCAGATATGTATCATGACCTTCATCGGATTGTATATAGAGGATCCACCAGCCTGGCGAGTGGAGTTACATTATTGCAGATCTGGGCGTGGGAGCACATTGTTGTCACGAGACCATTGTGTACCAGGGCAAGACCAGCAGGGAGGCCGTACGTATATGCGTATTCTGGTGCAGTTGTCCAGTAGAGGCTGGGCAAGGTAGAGTACTGGCGGCGAGTGCTAGATGATGTGGATGCAATGATATGGAGGCCCTACACAAACTGCGAGGCATGGGCGACGGATCAGTTAGAGATGCCGTTTGTGTGCAGACCGCGATACCTGATAGGGCGGATGCCCTTTATTATTGAGAGGTTTCTGGCACTACAGGTTCTGAGACAGTTTGGTTTTACACAGGGGATGCTCCAGGGCGTTGCTCATTATGGGTGGCGCAAGGGGGATGTAGGATGGGGGCCATGCATTCCCTACCAGGCAGCCTACACAGAGTACACGTCTTTACAGCTTGAGGTATGGGCGGACAGGCCAGATGTATTGGATGTAAGGATGACAGATGACTACGCCCAGTACTTTCATACTCATCCTTTTCCATGGTTCACAGTGCCAGATGAGGCATGGGCTATCAGAGCAGTCCCACAGCCAGGAGCAGGGATACAGGGAGGTGTGGCAGGTGGAGAGCAGGCTATGGGTGGAGGGGAGTAGGCTATGGGTGGAGAGGAGGAGGAGGGAGAGGAGAGCGAGGAGAGTGGAGCTGGGGAGGAGGAGAGCAACTCAGAGGACGGAGATGATGGAGATGACGGGGATGAGTAGAGACAGCAGATACTAGATAGTCTCGGCAGAGTACAGATTCCTCGGCGGTCCAGATCCAGTGCCAGGCCACAGACGGTGATTAGGGTGACATCCTCGTCCCAGCAGGCACAGATAGATGCGTTGCAGGGTCAGGTGCAGAACTTTTAGGGGCAGCAGGCACAGCTTTAGAGTCAGTTGGTGCAGGCACAGAGCATGATAGTGCAGTTATAGGCACAGCTTGCACAGGCACAGGCTCAGGCACAGGCTCAGGCATAGGCGCAGGCACAGGTACAGGTTCAGATGCCTGCCCCGGATCCTCAGGTGGCACAGTTAGTAGCGGAGAGGGATGCCTTTAGAGGGCAGGCACAGGAGGCTGAGGGTGTAGCATAGAGGTTGATGGGTACCGTAGAGAGTACATCCCTACGAGAGGCCATTACAGAGGGATTCGAGGCAGCCAGAGAGGCAGAGTACTACAGAGTTCGTTACGAGGAGCTATGCCCTCCTGAGCGGCGAGAGCCATATCCCAGATCACATAGCCGGACGAGGACCCGATCCCGGACATCGACACACGACAGAGAGGTTACCGGGCCTCGACGGGATCCTGATGCAGGGACCAGCGGCAGGCCACCTCCTTCTGGACCAGCTCCGTCAGGGGCATCAACCAGTTAGCCATTTTGGGGCTTGATTCATTATGTATACTGTGTTTTGATCATGTATGATGTATTTATGTTCTAACCTTTTATTAGTTTCATTGGACATTTGGACATTTGTATTATTTTGATGAGTGATGATATGCAGTGGCGGTATTTCGGATGATGTTATGTTCGTGCATTTATGATATGATATGGATATGATGTTTATGCATGTATGTTATGAGATGGATTTTGATATGCTTTTATTACATGTGCAGACTAATCCATATAATGCAGGATGATCCAGTGATTATGATGTGTATGCAATGATTTTGTGATGATGTATGTATATATGTGAGATGTTAATTTCTTTTTGAATTTTCCATGTATGAAATGCATCGTGATATGGTAGAAAATGAATGTGGTATGAATGGTAATATGGTAAAATGATATGTAAAATGGTAACATGATAATAAAATGATAAATGTGGATGGTAATGCAACGGTATGAGATGATAAAATGAGAAATGAATGATGAAACGGTAAATGAATAATGGAATGATAAATGGTAAATGATAATGAAAAATGAAATGAAAAAATGGTAAATGGATGATAAAGAATAAATGATGAATGAAATGATAAATGATAAATGGATGATAAAGAATAAATGTTAATGAAAAATGAAATGATAAATGGTAAGGAAATATTAATGGTAATGATATGAAATGATAAAATGATAAATGAATGAATAATGATAAGATGATATGAAATGAATGAATGCAATGAATTAAATGTCCAAATGTCCTCGACGAAAAGGTCAAAACTTAATAACAACTGTTTGAATACCTTCATTCAGCCCTTCAAAATATGGATATGAATCCAATATGCAGATGTATACAATGATCTAATGAACATGCAACTATATGAAACTAACCAGTTTGTTAAGCCTGTTATAAGCCTTCTTGAATCATCATAGAAAATTTAAAATGTTGGGAGTATGTACAAGCATCAGAGGGGAAATTAGCGCCAATGATGACCAGAGTACAACTTTCATGAATTTTGATATAGCAAGCGAACACAAGCATCGAGGTATAATTGAACCGAGATGACCTGAGCATTTCTTGCATAAACAGACAAAGATTAACCACCATTCTGATGCAAATGTGGAACTGTCATCGATGACATTTTCTTTGAGCGTCATGTCCTTTGACATATTTGCATCAGATTGGGCTGTTAACCTCAAGACAGCAGACAAAGAAAAATCATTCTCGTTCCTTGCTACTCTAGTGCAGTACAACATTGAGTATGCTCCCGAGTAATGATATCGAAAATCAAACAACTTTTAATCAAACATGTAATACTGTTAATGCATACATTATTCAGATATTTGGATCATCCAATAGACAAATGATATGATATCTTGCTGAAAAGTGTGTCGTGATCGGATAACATTGACAAAGGAGTTTGTTGTTTGTTGGTATGCTCGTATTGCTATGTCATGGTCTAGCTGTTTTGGTATGCTCTAAAAGTTAAGTGCCCCCAGTTGAGTTTATGCCTTGTTGATTGACACAACTAGCGAAAAGGAATATGTACAAACGATCAAGCCATGGTAAGACGTTTTAACTCTCTAGGCAAATGGTGGCAGGATGGTGCGATTAATGACCTTAAGATGCGGAAAAAGATGCGGAAAAAAGGGAAGCTTTGAAAAGATAAGGTGCAAAACAGGAACTAATAGATGGAGAGATACAGATAGCGTCTATTTGCCAGATTTTCACTATCTGTATTTATTATTTTTATTTTTATTTTCTTTTTTTTATATTTTTGAAATATTTTGATTTTTTTTTGGATTTCTTCAGGACTTTTTCTGCTGCTTTTGTATTTCTTCAGGACTTTTTCTACTGTTTTTGTATTTCTTCAGGACTTTTTCTGACTTAAACATAATACTTCTTAAGATGTATACTGTTGATGGGTTCATCCAATAGGTCTCTTTCTGGCGTTGATAACTTGTATGCTCCCGATCCGTAGACTGCAATAACCACATAAGGGCCTAACCAATTTGGTTCAAACTTTCCTTTCTTTTCTCTGTCTTGTTGATTACGTGGGTTCTCTTTCAGAACTAGATCACCCACCTGAAATGTACATGGCTTGACTTTATGATTATAGCTGCGAGACATCATCTGTTGATATGCTTTTAAATGGTCTGCTGCTCTCTGTCTCTTTTCATCTAAAATTTCTAACTCTTGGAGTCGGGAAACTTTGTAGTCCTCATCTGTTATGAGACCTTTCAGTGATACTCTTAATGAAGGTATTTCTACCTCTAAAGGTAGTATGGCTTCTGCTCCATAGACAAGGGCAAAAGGTGTTGCTCCTGTTGGCGTTCGGACACTAGTTCTATAAGCCCACAAGGCGGGATTGAGTTGAACATGCCAATCCTTCCCAGAGTCATTGACAGTCTTCTTCAAAATCTTTAGTATGGTTTTGTTTGAGGCCTCTGCTTGGCCATTCCCTTGAGGATAGTGAGGCGTGGAATATTTGTGCTGAATATGGAATCTTTCACAAAGTTCATCAACATCCTAATTTTTGAATGGTCGGCCATTATCTGTAATAATGGCATTAGGAATACCATATCGACAAATAATGTAGTTGAGTATGAAGGATGAGATCTGTTTTCCAGTGACTTTAGAGAGAGGTACTGCCTCAATCCACTTAGTGAAATATTCCATTGCTGTGATGATGAACTTATGCCCATTTGAAGAAGAAGGATGAATTTTGCCCACTAGATCTAACCCCCATTGAGAGAATGGCCAGGTGGGTGTAAATGAATGAAGTTCTTGTGCAGGAGCATGAATAAGATTCCCATGAATCTGACATTTTGAGCATGTTTTAGCAAAGGTAAATGATTCCCTTTCCATTATAGGCCAGTAGTAACCCATTCTATCAATTTTTTGGATAAGGTTAGTCCACTCGAATGAGTACCACAAATGCCCCCATGAACTTCTTGTAAAGCTTTGTCGAATTCGTCACGTTCAAGACATCGAAGTAAAGTACCATCAAGACCACGGCAATAAAGGGTATCAGCGATAAGGGTATATCGAGAGGATTGTCGGATAAAGTTACGTTTTTGGTTGCGGGACAAGTCAGGTGGTAATATATCATCTTTTAGGTATGCATAAATCTTGCCATACCAGGGTGAATCGGATCCTACTAGGTGGCAGATAATTTGGCTTTCAGGTGTGTCATAGGCAGGTGTAAATAATTGTTCCACCAGAAATTCATAGCGAGTCTGTTTGTCTGGGAGTTGTATCAATGAGGCGATCGTAGCCATAGCGTCGGCCGCTTTGTTGTCAATCCTCAGAATTTGTGTGAACTGAATGTCCACAAAATACTTCTTGAAGTCATCAATCATCTTCTTGTATGGTAACAACTTGTCATCTTTAGTCTGATAGTCATCATTGATTTGATTAATGACTAGTTGTGAGTCACCATAAACTTGTAGCTCGGTAATCCTCCATTCCAATGTTGTTTTCAGTCCAGTGATCAGTGCTTCATATTCGGCTATGTTATTGGTGCATGGAAACATTAACCTATAGGACCTAGGAATGGTATGCCCTTGAGGGGTGATGAAGAGAATGCCTGCCCCCGAGCCATGTTGAGTAAAAGAACCATCAAATTATAAGGACCATGGCTGCTTAAAGTCTGCTGTGAAGACATCAGCATCTGGAAATTCAATGTGTAAAGGGTGCTCTGTTTGGAGAGGAGCGTCTGCTAGTTGATCCGCGATAACTTGTCCTTTGATTGCTTTGCGATCAACATAGTGGATGTCGAACTCGCTCAAAATCATGATCCATTTTGCTAACCTTCCTGTTAGTGATGCTTTACTTAGTAGATACTTGAGTGGATCAATTTTGGAAACAAGCTTAATTGTATGAGTTAGCATGTAATGTCAGAATTTCTGTGAAGCGAAGACGACTGCCAAACAAGCCTTCTCAATGAAAGTGTAACTAAGCTCATGACTTGTCAATGTTCTGCTAATGTAATAAATTGCCCGTTCTTTCCCTTCATGGTCTTCTTGTGCTAATAATGCTCCCAAAGATGTCTCGGTTGCAGCAATATACAGAATCAATGGTTTGTCTGGATTTGGTGGTACAAGAACTGGTGGATTCATCAGGTACTGCTTGATTTGTTGAAATGCCATTTCACATTTATCATCCCATCTAAAAGGAACATTCTTATGTAGGAGATGTGTGAATGGTAGACTTTTGTCAGCCAATTGTGCAATGAATCTGCAGATAGACTGGAGTCACCCTTGTAAGGATCTCAACTGACTAATGTTCTTTGGGGGAGGCATCTCCATGATTGCGCGAACTTTAGTAGGATCTACTTCAATTCCCTTTTCTGAAACAATATATCCTAACAGTTTTCCAGATGTGACCCCAAAAACACATTTCTTAGGGTTTAAACGAACTTTGAATTTCTCCAATCTGGTAAATATTTTAGATAGTATCTCCAAGTGTCCTTCTCTGGTGTGTGATTTTTCCAATATGTCATCTACATAATCTTCCATGAATGTGTGCATCATGTCGTGAAAGATCGTAGTCATAGCTCTTTGATAAGTAGCTCCAGCATTTTTCAAGCCGAAAGGCATGACATTCCAACAATATGTTCCCCACGGACAAGTGAAAGCTGTTTTCTCTTGGTCTTCTGGTGCAATCTTGATTTGGTTGTAACCCGAGAAACCATCCATTAATGAGTACATGGCATGGCCTGCTGTTAGATCAACTATAGTGTCGATACTTGGAAGCGGAAAGTCATCCTTTGGGCAAGCTTTGTTAAGATCTCTGAAATCAGTGCATACTCTTACACGTTTGTCTGGTTTTGCTACTGGTACAATATTGGAAATCCATTCGGCATAGTCAATTGATCTTATAAAACCTGCATCGAGGAGCTTCTTGAGTTCTTCTTTAACCAATAGTGCAATATGAGGATTCATCTTTCTGAGTTTTTGTTTTACTGGTTTGGCTCCTGATTTGATAGATAAATGATGCATAATGAGATCAGGATCAAGGCCGGGCATATCTGCATATAACCATGCAAAATTGACTTGATTTTCCTTGAGAAAATTCATGAACTCTGGGATTTCTTTAGCTGTCATTGATTCAGCTACCTATAGGATCCTTGGATTATCTATAGTTGCGACGTTGATTTCCTTTGTAGGCTCAGTCAAGATGGATGATCGCTCATGATAGTGCTCTGGGAGAGTGTCAAGAGTCCCATCAGATGGTGCCTCAAAAAGGTTTTCACCATCTGATATGCTCTTTATTTTGTCTTTTGCTTGATCTAGTACTGCCAGATTCTAGTTTTCACCACTAGACCATTTATCTTTATTTTCATTTTTGCAGCTAGGAGACTTGACACTCTCCTGATTAAAGACTTCATACCGAAAATCGCTAGTGGAACACTTATTTACATCATCGGCGGAAAGGAAGTTTATGATAGCTTCGTCGTTTGGAAAAATAGGTATATCCATAGGTTCGGTAAGATCCCAGTCAATGAGATCAGGATGGATTAATGGTAGGACGTCGTCCGATTGTGTAAGATTGGTGATGGTTAGGGTCAAGATAGAGTTATCGGTAGGATCCGAGGTATGAGATAGGTCAATGATGGGACTATTCTCCTGATAATCTTGTTCGTTAAAATCCGACTCAGTATCACTAGACTCATAGTTGCTTTGTGGTTCAGATTCTTGTGGTTGGGATCCTGAACCTTCTCCTTTGATTAAAGCGGGCGTATACTTATGTATGACATCTACCTCTTTGTCTCTCCAAAATTTGTTATCATGGATGGTATCCCATTCATATTCAGCAGAATCTGTGTCAGAGTTATTTTCAATGTAATTTAGGACTGATACCAAACATGTTTCATTCTTATCGGAACCTTCTTGCAGTGTAAAAACATTACCTTGGGATTGTTTAGATTGGGTAGCCTCATAGCCTATTCCAGTTTTATCATATGCCGCAAGTCCTGGAAGATGGATAGGCTCAACTATGCCTTCTTTTCTCTTTCCAAGAGGACCATTATCATATCCCATCTTTTGCATGATAGAATATCCTTTCCCATATTGTTCTGTTGGTAAGGTGACATTTAGAATTGCGTCCTCTTCATCTTTATAGAGCCAATCTAGAATTGCTGTGTCCTCAAGATCTCCCATGGGAAATTTTTCTTTGATAAATTATCCATTGAACTTGGTAGTGGGCTCTGTTTGTACCTGTGCTAATGTTAATGCTGCTGATATCTATTGTGGTGTAATAGAAGGTTTTCCATGTGATCGAGGAGACGTAGGTAGATTAGCAAGACAAAGGGAATATTCCCCAACTCCACTTTCCTTGAACTGTAGTTTCTTGTCAAAGCTTTTAGTTAACTGACTGATGTGTGTAGCATGTTGAGAAGAAGCATCAGCAAGTGCTTCTCGATTATTCAGAACCAAAGTATCTTGATGAGCTTTGACATTGGCACAAGTTTGGGCGTTTGAGTTATCAGCTGGTATAGTGATTTCCTGTCCATCATACGGAAACTTAAGACATTGGTGGTAAGTGGACGGAACAGCTTGCATCTCATGGATCCAAGGACGACCCAACAAGATATTGTATGCAAGATCTCGCTCTAAAACTTGGCAAAAGGTATTTTTGATAACAGGTCCCACTCTGATTGGTAGCATGATTAGACCTTTAGACGTTCTCTCCTCATCGTCATAGGCTTTAATGGTAATCTTCCTTCTAGGATCAATGGAGTCTTCGGAAAATCCTAATGCTTGAATCACCTTCAAAGTACATATATTTAGACCAGCCCCTCCATCTATTAGAACACGTTTGACACGGATTTGTGGATCATGACCTCTAAGTATAATGATGAATTGTGGGGATGAGTTAGGGAAACATCATCTTTGTCTGAGAATGAAAGGCATGTGGGGGAGGACAAATGTCCTACCATGGTTTGAAATCGATTCACATCCAAATCCGTAGATACAGTCGTTTCAATGAGGGTTTTATCTAAAATTTCCCTATGTGCAGGGGAAATCTTCAGAAGTTCGAAAATGGAGATTTGAGCTGGAGTTTTTTGAAGTTGGTTAACTAAGTCGTATTGGTGTTGAGGAGAGGTCTCATTGGATTTTGAAGAGGTACCTTTCAAAACAACCTTAGCTTGTGCTCTTGTTGTGACATTTACTTGTCCATTGTCTACTTTCTCTTTGATTTTTATGACGTTGACTCGCTCATCGTCCGTATAGAGGTGACGGATTACATTATCATCAATTTGGTTCACAGTTTTGTCAGAAGATTCTCCCTTTTGATAATTTGGTAGAGGATTTCAAAATGCTTGGTGATCTTCGTTGGATTTTTGCTGTCCTTCTACTGTGATAATGCCCTTGTCAATGAGATCTTGAATAGCATGTTTCAAACCTTGACAGTTGTTTGTATGATGACCTCTGCACCTATGGTAGTCGCAAAAATAGGCTTCGTTCCATGATGGAGGTTTTACATTAGGTTCGTAATTGCATTGTGGGGGTAACATAAGGACGTTCTTTGCCATGACCTCTTTGAAAGCCGATTCTAAGGATTGTCCTAGTGGAGTAAAAGTTCTTTTATTGGAGAAGAATGGAAAGCGTTGTGGTTTCGTGTTTGAGGTATTCCCTGAAGTGTTGTTGTTGTTGTTGTTGTTCCAGTAGTTTTGGTTGTTGGCAGTCCCTTGATTATAGTTCGTTGGAGGGGGATGATTGTTTCCTTGATTTGCGACTGAATTGACATGGTTGTAATTATTGTTACGAGGAGTGTTCAAGGTAAATGGCTTAGTCGTGATATGATTTGCATCTACAACACCATCGTTTACAACATTCTTGTTGCGGGTCCAAAACTTAGACTTGTCCTGATTGTTGTAATGGTTAGATGAGGCAGGGTTGTCCCTATCAAGTTTTATGGTCCCTCTTTTGACCAAAGCACTTTCGATGGTGATGGCATCCTCAATCAATTTCTCAAAGGAAGGTGGACAGTGTAGATTTAAATGATAACTCATTTCTGAGTTGAGGCTATTGATGAAAGTAACCATTTTCTCCTTTTCAGGGACATGACGGGGGTACCTAGCGAACATTCTCCTCCATCTTTGAAGAAAGGTAGTGAAAGATTCCCCAGGTTTTTGCGTAACTTTGCAAAGATCAATCATGGTGATCTGGTGTTGAACGTTGTAGGAGTATTGTTTTATGAACAAATTCATCAGTTCCTCAAATGTTCGAATAGGAGGTGTAATCTTAGATAACCATTCCATAGAGTTGACTCCAAGGCTTCGAGGAAATAATCGCAATAAATATGTATCTTCGTGGGAAAATTCCAATGTCATGTTTCGAAAGTCTCTAACATGGTCAACTGGGTCTGATTTTCCATTATAACGATCAAATTTGGGGATTTCACAGTGTTTAGGAAATGGAATCATGTTGAGACTTCTATCAAAAGGATAAGGACATATGTCATCCAAAGTGTACTTCTTGGTTGCAGTTCCTCCTCGTAACTCTTTGATTTCTCCCTGCATTTCTCTGAACTCTTTTTTGAAGGAGGCGTATTCAGATAGGGATGGCTCTTCCTCGGTGGTTTTTAATTTCTCAGTATCAAAGTCTTTAGGCAATTTAGCTCCTTGATCTGCTAGAAAAAGAAAGTATTTCTCTTTGTCACGTTGTATAATCTTTTCAAGGGCTTTAAGAAACTTGGGATTTTGTTCTGCCTCTCTAAGTTCAAGTTCGTCGTCTTGTTCATCATCACTACCTATAGGAGTTTTGTTCATGTTTTTGTTCTTAAGTATCGAACTTTCCTCTCTGTCAGCCATATTGTTGTTACTGAAAAGGGGATTGCGACTTACACTAAAAAGAGGACTATCTCGTTCACCCTCTTCTTGAGGTGTTTCTCCTGCTTTGTTGTGTTGAGATCTCGTAAAAATAGGCATATGTAAGAAATCCTTGAATATGATCGAGGGTCACTGAAGGATCTGATTGGGACGCGTTGAATATTCAATTGAAGGTTGTGGTACGTTCTCAAACTGAAGAGGTTGATTCAAATTATGACGTTGAGATAATGCTAATCTTTGATAATAAGCTTGGGTAGCCAAAGGTTCTACAGCATAATCGTCGGTGAATCCCCTAATGTAGTCTTGGTATCTATGGAGGAATGTGCGATAATGGAGCAAGACGTCTCGACTCTTATACAGGAATTCTCTGCGATCTAAAGTCTTCTTGTAACTTAAATTTGTTTTGGGCTTCTTGATCCTATTGAAAACTGATTTCTTGGTGAACTTGGTTGATTTCCACTTTCTTAACATGGGAGTAAAATCTTAGAAAGTCGGGTTTGTGACAAAAACCTAAAAGCGCTACTCTGTTTCCCAAATGCACTACAGAAAAAGTCAAATGCACTGGCGAAATAGTCAAATGCGCTTCAGAAAATCTCAGATGCGCAGAAATAGAGCACCGATGCACAGTAGAAAATCCTAAATGCGCCGAAACAGAACACAGATGCGCTAGAACAGAGCTTAAATGCGCTGCAGTTTTCCCCTAGATGCACTAAAATAGTTTTTCTAGGACAGTTTTGACCAGTTTTCAGCTGAAATTTGTCATGTTTGTTCTTGGATGATCCTTTATCTAAATTAATGTTTTGAAAGCACAGCAAACAGTCTGATTTAAGTTGATTCGTAACCAAGCACAAAATAAGACAAGCACAACCTAGGTTAGGCCAGGACAATATCCGCTAGACTCCACGTAGGTTTCCCCAACCGCATATCAGTAGCATGTGAATCCAGAAGCTTGGCTGCACAGGCTCCCCCTTACAGTGCACTCTCTTCTCAAGCCAACCAAGCTTCCAACCCCCATGAAACTCCCATGGCGAGCTGATCACCTCTACTATTGACTGCGAAAGTGTGGAAGGCTTCACACCGACCGGTGCTGGACTAGCAAATAGAAGGTTTTTGGCTTTCTAAACAATGGTATTTAGTTCGGGACCCCCGTTCGAGTGGCCATACATGGGGCAAGAGATTAATCACCATTAAGGTGGCACTCCAGCCTGAAGAGGTTAAGCTCAACAGGGTTTAAGGGAGTACAACTCCGTCCGTATGACACATCCGCACAAGCAACCTTAGGTTTTCCCTTAAGATTTACATTTATATATCGGTCGGGGGTAGCTTGGCTTTAGCTCCATTTCCGGTTTGAGTCGTCCCTTAAGGTGAGTACTTTTTCCCTTAAGGCAGGCCCAATTTCTAGAGTCAATAACCGTTTCTCTTGCACCCAGGATCGCACAAGTGCGCAAGGGGAGAGGATACTTCGATTATCAAATCAGGGTTACACAGGGAAAAGTGGGTCTAGTTTTCTGATCACCTAGTTTGCACAGGGTGAGAGCATAATCATCTACCACTTTCAAGCACAGTCAATAAGAGTAGACAGATTCATTTTATGTGCACCAAAATCAAATGTGATTTAATCTAAGTGAAGATGTTGCTTCACAACAGACATGGGGTTCATTTTATCTGCATGATAAAAGGTGTGGTGGCTACCCTAGATTGATTCATTTTAAGCCCAACATAAAAATGAAAGAAATTCTGTCTGCGGAAGGCGTCAGACTCAGAATCTCGGTTACAATTCCAGATGTGAAGCTCTGTCTCCCAAATGCATAGAAACAGAGACCAGAAGTGCAACTCTGTTACATAAATGCGCTAAAACAGAAAACAAATGTGCTTCTCTGTTACCCAGATGCGCGAAAACAGAAACTATATGCGCTATTCTAAATGCAAAGATTTTTTTTTAATTTTTTGATACATCTTTAAATGCGCTAAAGTATGTCCTAAATGCGCTAACTAAAATACTAAATGCACTACAGAAAATGACGGATGCGCCACTCTGTTTCCCAGATGCACCGCAGAAATGACCAGATGCGCCGAAACAAAGCCTAGATGTGCCGAAATACCTGCAAAAGAAAATTTTCTGAATCTTTCAAAACACGCTGTCGAATGCCAGAAAACTTGTAAGCAAACCTGCAAGAAAAACCTGCAAGAAAGAAGTCTAAAATCGGGGCATAGGCCCCACGGTGGGTGCCATTTAATGTGTGTGTAAAAATTAAGTGCATAAATGAATTAGAACCAGTTCAAACACACCAATAGAACATTATAACAAAAACAGAAATATAAAAGGAATAGAGAAGTGCAAACTCAGTATCTTGTTTCCGTTGTCGTCCTATCGTCCTCTATCTTTAGTGTTTTTGTAGATTCCAGCCTTGTGTTCTCAGATTAGTGGCTAGGCTCAACAAACTGTCTTCCTAAAGAACGAGATTTTGCTATGATATGAATGCATGATTAAGCTATGATAATGATTTTAGCTAAGAAACTTGAAATAAACATGATGCTATGATAAATGAATACTAAATGAATTAAATGCATAAACTCTACTTAATTGCCTATTACCAATGTTTGGATTCACACAGGTATTTATAGGACTTTCTGAATGATTTTGATTGGCTGTCTCGATTGACAGTTGTGATAATTCCTGGCAGATCAAACGGCTGAAGAAAGATGAAATTGAAGGAGAAAATAGAGGAAACCTAAAACCAAATTTTTGTATTTTATTATGAAAGAGGAAAAAGAAGAGAATATAAGAAATCATCTTTCTTTAAAAGAGTAAAAGAAAGATTTAAAAGCTAATAAATAATTAATTAAAAAAATCAATTATTTATTTGTGGAGGACATTCAGCTTTTCTTAATTAAATAAAATATTTAATTAAGCTTTTAAAAGTAGAAGAAAGTTGGTGATAAGAAAAGAGCTTTAATCATGTTTTATTGAAAAAAGCAGAAGATCTCATAATTAAATAAAATATTTAATTATGATATGAGAAGATTTCACAATTAGGTAAAATACCTAATTTTGGATTTAGAAAGAAAGCATAAGATATTTTTAATTAAATAAGATTTATTTAATTAAATCACTTTTATGAAATTAATTAAATGAAACATTTAATTAATTAGAAGAAGAATTAAAATAGAGGAAAGGGGAAATATTTAAACTTAATTAAATCAAAAGATTTAATTTAAATTCAAACAATGATAATTAATTTAAATAAATAGAATGTATTTATTTAATTAATTAAGAGGACATATGAAAATAATTAAATAAAATATATTTATTTAATTATGGAAGAGAAATAAGATGAATGAACAATATAATTAAATTAATTAAATTTAATCATATGTAGAGGACTTTAGAAAATTAATTAAATAATAAATATTTAATTAATTGTCAAGATTATATACATGACCATTTTTATGCGTATACAGTCAGAAATGGTAGGGATGGCAGGAGTGGCAGGTGTCTCTGTTGCAGAAGTGGATCTGAGAGTGGCAGGATCGATGTATGGTGTAGATGGGCCCTCATCATTTTTTGGTACTTGGGGGATTTTATAGTACTTTTCTTCAAGGATTTTGCAATAGGAGAAGGGTTCGGGATCTCCATGGATGGTAACTTCTTGTCCCTCATGTGTGAATTTCACACATTGATGGAAAGTTGATGCTACTTCCTTCATTGCATGAATCCATGGACATCTTAGGAGGATGTTATATGACAAGTCGAGATCCAAGACCTGACAAGTGGTTTCCATGATAGCATGCCCTACTTGAATAGGGAGTTTGATTGTGCCCTGGGACACTCTTTCTTGATCATCATATGCTCTTTGTGATACACTTTCCTTTTTTGATAGAACCTTCTGAGATTTTCAATTGTTTGATGAGCTTGAGAGAACAAATATTCAAGCCCGCACCTCCATCCACTAGGACCCTTTTGAATTTGCTTTTCTATACTATGACCTCTAAGTGGAGTGCACAGTTGTGAGATGGTTGAGCGGGGAAATCCTAGTTGAAGAATGTGAGGAGATTTGGCATAATGATATTTCTGACCATAGCTTGGAATTGTAATGCATCAATATCTGTGGGGACAATGGATGAAGCCAACACTTCCTCAAGGATTTTCCTATGGGCAGATGATATTTTTAGTAACTACATGATGGAGATTTGTGTTGGCATTCTTTTGAGCTGATATAGGAAATTGTAGCCATTGGGGATAGATCTAGATGCAGGGACTCTATTTGGGTGGGATGATCCTGCGATGGTAACTTTTCCACCTCTTGTGGTGACTCCATAATCAGCATGGGCACCTTTGATGGTGATGACTATGTAGTATTCATCTAGGGAGGCAACGACAGTTTCATACACTTGATTCATGTTTTTGTGGGTGCCTTTCCCCTTATCAATGTTATTATTATTCCCTTTATTTCCATGGTTAGGCATCAAATTCATGTATATCTTAAGGTCTTGGTTTCCTGTTGGTTGTTCCATGTTTATAATTATTTGATCGATGTGATCTTGAATTATGTTTTTTAGCCTCATACAACTATTCATGGTATGCCCTTTGATTTTATGGAAGTCACAAAGTTGATTCTCATTATACCAAGGATGTTTCACATTTGGTTCTTGGTAATTCTCATAGGTGGGTGCTTTGATGAGTTTTTTGTTTATCAGCTTCTTCATGATGACTTCTAGTGGTTCCCCCAGAGCGGTGTACTTTCACTTGGGATAATTCTTGTTCCATTGGGGTGGTCCCCTTTGATCGTTGAGATTGTTAATTGTCGAATTGTTGTTCAATTGTTGTATTGTTTGATGACTGTTTTGGTGTTGGATTTGGATTTGTGGTGTGGGTGTATTTTGGCATGGGGCACTGATGACCACTTTGGCATCGACAACACCATCATTAGTAAAAAACTTCCTTGCCCATGTGCAAGGTTTGTCGTTATAATTGGTATGTGGGGGGTTATTTTGTTGTTCGAGGTATGAAGTTGATCCTGCGGGTTGAGTTATAAGGGCTCGTTTGATGCTAAGTGCCTTGAAGATCAACTCGTCATATGTGGTGATCCCTTGTACCTTGAGATGGAATGCTAAGAGGTTGTCAAGGTTGGATATAATGGTGAAAACTTGTTGTTCCTTGGGCATGGTCCACTTGCTCCGATTGGCCTTGGATTGCCATCATTGTAGGAATGAAGTGAATGATTCATTCTTTCCTTGTTTCAGAGCTGAGAGTTCTTCTAGACTAACATCCATGGAAATGTTGCATGCATAATTTTTAATGAATGCATCTATAATTTCTTGGAATGTTCTAATGCCTATAGGCAAGCAGGAGAACCATTACATAGCGTGGTCAGCCAAACTCCTAGGGAATAGTTGCATCAGATAGGTATCATCGTATGTGAATTTCATGCAATGAACCTGGAATTCCCTGATGTGATCTTCAAGGTTTCCCATCACATGATATTTTTCAAACTTGGGGATCTCAAATCCCTTGGGGAATGGTTTCATCACTAGGCTCTTGTCAAATGGATAGGGACACAAGTTTCTTGGTGTTTTTGTGGTTCACCCTAATTGAAGATCAAGCACTTGTTGCGAGAGCAACCTGATTTGTTCCATTACGTCATTTTGCAGATTAGGGGGTGGGATGAAGGTGTTCTGGGGGGTTTTGATTGTGGGTTGGATGGGTGGGTTGTTTGTTGTGTTGTTTGATGGTATTTTCACATTTTTCTAAGCTAGGTATGCTTGCACTTGCTGCTATATAAACAATGCTTGTTGTTGTTCTTGTTATTGTTGTGCTAAGATTGCCTATTGTTGTACTTGTTGTTGTTCCAAAAATGATTGTTGTTGGGATGCCAATTGGGCTACTTCTTAATGCTCTCGATATTATTGTATTGCTTGTTGATATGCCTATAGTTGCGTTGCTTGTTTTTGTGCAAGAAGTTGTGCTTTTGCTTGTGCTTGTTGTGTTTGATATTGGGCATGCGCCTGAGCTTGAGCTTGTGCTTGCGATGCTTGGGCTTGTGCTTGTGTTTCTTGCTGTTGTAATATAATTTGGGATTGAGAAGCCTTTTGTGCTTGTAATGCAACTTGGGCTACTTGAGTAGCTTGTGCAGCTTGAGCAGCTTGTTGTTGTTGTTGTTGCAATAGGGCTTGGGCTTGTGTGGCCTGTTGCACTTGCTGTGCAATTTGGGTAGCTTGAGCATTTTGAGCTACTTGTGTAGCTTGTTGGGCAGCTATTTGTGTGGATTTTTTGTTTTGCACTTGTAGGAATGCCTTTTGATAAGTAGCTTGGTGAGCATCTTGCAATGCCATGTTGTATTGGCTTGATAAATTGAATTTTGGTGGTGGTGGGGGGTGGTGGTTTCAGAATGGCATTTGTGGTGGTGGTGAGCGGTGATGTCGTGTTGGTGGTTTGAGTGGCGAATGGTGTTCTTGATGTGATTGGTCCTTGAGAGATCATGCTTTGAGATGTTAGGGGGTGGTTGATGATGTCGCGATTGCTTGTGTAGTTGTCATCTATTGTTGCGATATCGATGACAAGTTTTGAGACTTTGGCGTGATGTTTTGATTAGTGTTTGGAATGTTGGTTTGATTAATATTTGGTAAAGGTGGGAGCCCCAAGCCAAGTAGAGGTTTGGATGATGGTGGTAATGGTGGGAGGGGTGAAAATGTGAGGGGTGTGAGTTCTTGAGAAAATGATGTGGTGTCAAAAATTCCCCTAGGTCTTAACATGTCACCCTCTTCTTGTGAATTTGTGAGGAGAGAAGTTTGAGGTGTTGCGTGGAAGGATGATGATGATGGATCATTAGGATTATGGAAAATGAGAGCAACATACTTATTTAATGGATTTTGGGGTATGTTTTGTTCCAAAATCATATTTTCCTCCAAGTCTTGATTATTAACAAGGGGGTGTGTTTGAATAGCATTAAGAAATGCATTTCCCTTATTGACATTAGGTTGAGTTGGAGCAAAAGATATTGTGATTTGCAGAATGTTTTGAGCGATGCTTTGGGATGGGGTGTAGATGAGATGGGGAGTGTGGATGAAATTAGAGGCATAACCTCCAAAGATGGTTCCACTATAGAGATCATGTCGAAATCATAAGGTAATTTGGCCCCTTGCTTTGCTAGTTCAAGCATGTATAGTGAAGGGTTAAGCCTCATCATGATGTTGATGATCTTATGGTTTTCCAAATTTTGGAGCATTTTGGTTATTTCTTCATGTGACATCCCAAAGGTAAGATCTTCTCCTTGGATTTCCTCTTGTGGGTTTTGTGATGATGAGATAGTCAAAGGATTTCTTGATTCGACTAGATTCATTTCAATGTTCATTTGGCTTAGGTCACTTGAAGTGGGTGTTTCTTTGTCGAATTCCATGTTCTTCTTGTATTGAGATCTAGTTTGAACCTATAGACACGTAAAATATAATGATTGATGTTATGCATCTGATGCCGACCTACTAACATTGTTTCTTCTTGAATCATCCCTCGGTCTAACCATTTAATCAACACTCAAAGGAGAACCTTTGCAAGAGCCCATGAATAGCTCTCATCTCAAAAAGTTTTATGCCTAAATCTTTCAAGGTATAGAATCCAAAAAACCCAAAAAATTAGAAAATGTCCTGAAAAAATGGTTACCTTGGCAAAAACCTGGCAAACAGGCGTCTTGGTGACAACAAAAAAATAAAAAATCCAAAAAATCCAAAAAATTTGAAAAAGAATTAAAAATAGAAAAGAAAAAAATCGTCCTCTAGTGAAAACCACTTCGGTGGCACTTTGGACAAGTACCTTGGTGAAAACTTGGTAAACAAGCGCCTTGCATAAATAAGCACTTTGCATCCACCAGGATCTTTACGGCTTGTTCGACATCATCCCTCCATTTCACTTCCATCACTCATCCACTCGCATCCGCACCATAGCTTGGTCCTATTTTTGTATCATGATCCCTCCTAGTACTACTCAGCCCATCCTCAAGGTCAGTTTGTCCTACCTTTATCAGAGTATTCTATTACATCATGTTGGGGGCATGTTCTTAGTCGATCAGATTTGTGTATCATCTTAAAGTCCTCAAATCATAAAATCCAAAAATATCAAAACATCAGAAAATCCAAAAACATTCAAAACATATCAAAATCCAAAAATAGGTCAAAAAGTTAGTCAAAAATAGTAAAAAATAGAGTCGTCTTGTCGAACTGCATCGTCTTTGAGCTTGAACTTAGGCAAGGTTGATCTTTGATCATCCCCTGAGACACTTAGGTCAGTCCTTTAGAAGTAGGTCATAATAAACTGACATTTCATCATGAATATCTCCATCTATAAATTAGTCAAGTTGTCAGTCAAACTATGTGGTCTCTACGTATATAACGTAGGCAAGGATAATCTATTGATCAGCCCCTAAGGCCCATAGGATAGGTCTTTAGGTTAGTCTCTTGGTCAAAATCTTAGAAAATCCCAAAAACATTGAAAATTTTGAAAATCAAAACATTTGAAAATCTCAAAAAATACCAAAAACAGCCTCAAAACATTTCAAAAAATGTCAAAAACATCCAAATATTTGAAAAAATACATCCACCTCATCTCGCTTGCACCCACAATAACATCACTCATAATAAACGATCGTTACCCTCAATCTTTGGCAAGATAATCAGAAGCAAGCCTAGCAGGCCGAAAGTGAAAACTCAAAACGTCAACTCTTAGGTCGAAGCCAGTACATAAACAAGTTGGTCAATTTCTTTGTGTCAATAGTCCATCATCCAAATAGTCTCATATCAATCATTTGATAACATCATGTCCTAGGATGAATCCATCCTAAAATGGACATTATTTATCAGAAAGAACGCTTTGGGTAAACGAAATGATGTGCTGCCATCCACTAACATGTCCTAGGATGAATCCTTCCTACAATGGGATTATCTTTTGGAAATAAGTTTTGGTTCTTATCCTTAGAAAACACATCCTTCTTTGTTAGTGGTACTGAAGAACATCAACTTATTTGTTTACTTTGTTTTTACCTTTTGACTTATTTTACTGCGCTCATTCCAAGGACTTCTCGATGATATTCAAACAAGAGGATTTAGAGAAAAAGGAATGGGGAAACGATCATTATCTGTTTTATCTACTATGCTTGTTGGACGTTCTTGTAAAATAACCTCGGTGAATACTTGCTTTGATAGGTATGTATGGAGGAGGTCTAGGGCAACTTGTTGACTATTGCATGGATAGGTTTACCTTTCCGTGTTTTGGTCTGAGGTGTTTGAAACTTCTAAAGTGCATCCTAGAAATGTTTCTGTATGTTAGGTGTGAGCAAGAATATTCCTATCTGCTTGTTAAGTCAAATTCCATCTCACTAGGTACAACACCATCCTAGTTGTCTATACCTTGATGCATCATACCACATGTGTTATCAAACATAAGAAAATGTGGCCCTTTGAAAATCCCAATTCCTCATAAAGTAATCATCATCATCATCATTTGCATTTTCATCATCTTGTGTCTTGTTGAAATGACTTCCTCTTTTCTTGCTAATTGCACTAACAAGATACTATGACAGTTGATCATCATCATCATCAATGTCATTTATCCGGTATCCACAAATCATTAGCATATTACATAAACATATCATATAGGAAATATATGCATAGCATTTCCATCATCATATAAACATGTCATCATGAGCATTCTTCAAAAATAGATACATTTCATTTGCATTTTATCCATTCCTTGCATCATATTACACCTATCACATAAATCATCATATAAACATTTACAGAAGCATTTCATAATCATTTTTTTGCATAATCATGAACAAAAGGTATTTAGGAATTTAATTCATTTGCATAGATACTTGCATAACATCATGACATCATCTCATCACAAAAATTTCATATTACATTACGCTTCCTCATATCACTTTGCATCACATCATCATTTAATATGTTTAGGATAATAACATTTCTTATTCTAAGCATCTCATAGAACCATCTCATTTGCATCATATCACAACCATTACATCATCCATATCATCTCATAAATGGCATCTTAAACATTCATTGCATAAATCATTCCACATAGGCATAAACGTACAAAATTCATTATAAGCAAAGCATATATGCATCCATAAACAAATATAGGTCACATATCATTTCACATGAACATCATAGATCATATTAAAATCCATATCACATATTGGATCATCTCATTTGCATTATCATAAATAAATCATCATATTGATAACATCATTACACATCATATCATAGGTTAGCATAATATAGATCTGTTAGTCATAATCATTGCATAAACATCATTAGGAATAAATGCATCCATAACATATAGAAGTAAAATCATCCATGCATAAATAAGGAGTACACATTGCATCGCATCAAAATCATCAAGTCATATATATATATCATCAACTGTCATAGTACAAAGAATAAATCAGATCACTGTACATATGTGTCAATCAGTACAAAAGGCCCATCAGGGCTATCAAAAATGATCCCATAAGGCACAAAAAGTATCATAACATCTCGATCAAGCTCAGTCTCCGTGAATGCTACCCTCACCCCTATCACCATGACCCTTTGTTGGTCTATGGCTGGCTCGCTCTGAGTACTCTGGTACCCACTCTGCTCTAGGTATGGCCTCATGATAAAACCGCCGATAGTACTCTGCCTCTCGGACGACGTTCCTATAGGAGCGAACTGGCACTATACCCTGGGAGTAGGAGGTTGTCATGCTCTCTATCTGTTGTCGCCAACCTAGCTCTATGGCTTCCTGTAGCTCTGCAACCTGTCTCTGCTATATAGCCTGATCTCTCTTGACCTGAAGCTTCTCTCTCTTGGCCCTTGCCTGATCTCTCTCACCTGTCATGACCTAGATCTGGGCCTATAGATGTGCAATCAAAGTGTCTTGTGCATCTACCTGACCCGCTGGCTGCACCGATGGTTGCACTTGAGGCTGATCCTCATCTCGTGGTGGCTCCTACTGCTAGTCCTACATAGGTACGTCTCCATGCCCTAGCTAGACTAGAGGCATGACTGGATGATCCTGTCGAACCTCAGCTCTCCATCCTCGACCTCCCCCTCTGCCCCTAACTCTCTGCACATCTGGAATTGCACCTGGTATCATCAACTGAAGTGGAGGTTAGAACCAATCTCTATAGGCCTGGGTAGTCCCTAGATCTACTAGCCCCTAATCATAAGCCCATGGTCAGCCTACCAGCTTCCTAAAGCTGTCGACTACCTTCGAAGCAGGAATATATCACCCCCATGAGACCTGTGTCGTGGTGCAGGAAAAGACAACTACGTAATCATCATTGGGATGACCCTACAGCTCCCCAAACTAACACTGCACACACCTAGGTAGATACTTCTTGAGCATGGTGTGCTCCCGCCCCTGCTTGAAATGATCCTGGCGGCAGTAAAATATCTGGTCAGTATCATTGGCCCATCTGGGCTGACCAAGGTATGGGCACCAAGTGAACACCTACATCTCATCTAGAACTCTCCTCCAATAGGAGATCTCATTCTCACCGGTATGAGTGAAATACACACCGCCTCTATATCGTGCCATGAGGGGATCGTCTAGCCCCATCAAAACTAAAACAACACGTGGCTGAAGCACAACAATGTGCTCCCATGCCCAAACATGAAGTAGGGTCACCCCTGCCCCTAGTGCTCTATCATCCATATAAACATACTCATGAAGGTCTCAGTATAGTGAAGCTAGCAGAACAGCCCCCATGCAAAATGAACCAACCTGTCTCAGACCATCCGATCCCAACAATACCCCAAGCCAGGACTGAAGTATTGCCCTCACCTATCAGGGGAAACAAGGCCTGAAATGATAGCTACAATCACCCAGTGGTAGGGTGGTGTCAGGATCCTGTGGCGCTCAAGCTCTATCTGCCCCTCGCAGAAGATAATCTCATCTGTAGCAAGGACTCAGAAGCAAGCCTCATGTCCCTCATCCATATCGAATATCACCTGGTGACTATGGATAGGCAATCGTAGAATCCACCAAACATCCTCTAGGGTGACGGTGGCCTCACCAGTGGGAAGATGGAAGGAAGATGTCTCGTTGTGCCATCTCTCGGCTAGTGTTGACAACATCCCTAGGTGAGTGTGAATCGGTGCTGCGTACGCAATGTGCCACAACCCCACAATCTGGAGTTGGTCCTGGTCCCTATCACTCAGGTCCCTCAAATAGCCAACTAGGTCCCACAACCTATGCTCCTGAGAGTAGAGCTCCCTTGCCCCGTCCTGCATTAAGGAAGGCCATGTTAAATTTTGTTGAAAAATTCTTCGTCAAGCATCCAAAAAATGTCTCCAATGGTGCAACCCATGATGGCGTCGCAGTTTGATTTTAATGAAACTCTAACACTAGGGCTAAAAAGAGCAAAACTGCACCGTTGCGGTGTAATTTGTCTCCCAGCAGTGCACTTTATGCAAAATTAGTGACGCCGCATCGCACTTTGTAAATTCACCCACCGGCCCCAAGCTTAGCGTTGGAGTTTCTAAACTCCAAATTGCACCGTGGTGACGCTATTCAACACCACGCAACATAGTTTGTCTTCTGAGCGGTGCCATATAGCGCCGCTACAGGCAGACTGACTCTCTAAAGCATTAATGGAAGCATTAAATGAAAGATGAAGCTCACGTAAGGACCACTTACCGGTGCCCCGATGCCAGGTGGCCGCTGGTACGTTCGAACTCGATCTGAAATGTGCAGGGGAAGTTTTCGTTGCGCCATATTATCAGGATGTCAGAGCTCAAATCTCATGATCACTATTGAAGGTGTTTGAAAATGACTTGAAAGTGACCCCTCGGGCCCCTTTTAAGCTAAAAAAATTAGGGTTTTTCCACCCTACTTGGCTGTCTTGTTAGGGTTTTGGACCCCTGAACCTATTTTTACCCAGTTGAGGCTTATTTTTCAATGTTTTATTGCATTTAGACACATTTTTAGCCTCCTAGAGCCTTTTTAGACCTATCGAATATTTTGTCCTCTTTTTTCGTGAGATCACCCAAAAATTAGAATTTTCATCCAATCTCTCAAGGGGGCATTATATTGGCATATTCTCTCCTACTAGGCACTAGTGGGGAAAAATCTTAAATAGTGAAATTCTGGGCTTTGATCGAGATCACTTATTTTTTGAACCAACACAACAAGTGCATTGCTTCAAAGAGGGAAAAAATGTAGACACGTAAAATATACTGAATGAAATTATGCATCTGATGCCGACCTACTAATATCATTTTTTACTGAATCATCCCTAGGTCTAACCATTTAATCAAACCTCCTTATCTAATTAAATTCATCAATATTCCTCTCTTAATTGAATAAATCATTTTATCTAATTAAGTCAACCCCTTTTGTTAATTAAATAATCAGTTTATTTGATTAAATCTCTAAAGTCTATCCATTAAATTAAATAAATTAAAACCTTATTTGATTTAATCTAACACCATCTCTTTTAATTAAATAAATCAGAATCCTTATTTAATTAACCTCTTATCATATTCCTCTTTTATTTGATTTAAATAAATCCATAAATTTGAGTCAAATAGGTCACATCATCTAACCTCTGTCATTAAATTAAGTAACCCTTAATTTATTTAATCTCATCTCATGTCCCATCCTCTAGATAATGCAAGTTGCACATGAAAATAGATTTAATTCATTTATTAAGTCTCTATTTTCCTCACAAGGCATATTTTGGAATATTCTCTCAATTTGAATTCAAAAATTCCAAGTCAACATCTACATCCAACAAGGCAATAAATTCATCTTACATGTCCTTTGCCTTGAGCCAAGTGGAATTTATTGCATTTTCCCTTCCCTCTTACATGTCATTTCAACAAATTTGAAATTCAAAATTATGCATTTATTGGCACAAACCCCAAATCTTGCACATCCTCCATCCATTCATAGCTTGACAAGTGGCATCTTGCCATTGGATGAATGTTAGTCCCACATTGCTCAAATTTGGACATTCATCCATCTTGGAATTCTATAAATAAAGAGCTCATATCCTCATTTGATCATCCACAATCTAGGAAAAGTTACCATGCTCAAATATCTCTCGAATTTCATCCATTATCATTGAGTCATAGCTAGATTTTTGCAGATTTTTGGCTTGGAGTTCTCATTTCTCACCAACAAAGTGGATCAAATCATCTTCAATACATCAAGTTTGCATCTTAGGAATTGGGAAAGGACCAATTTTCACATCAAATTGGCACCAATTCCCCCATGGGATCATAAGTTTTCATATTCAAATTAGGATTTAATCTATTTGGTTCTCTTTATCATGATTTTCATTGTTTTCTTTCCTACTTTGAGTTTGTATATGGATTTCATGGGGAATCTTTGTTTTGGCTTGCAATCTATTGTCTAACTTATTTATTCTTGTTTTTTTGTAGGTACCAAGGTTGGGGTTCACACAGAACCATAAAACAAGGATCAAGAATATGGGAGATGACTCTCTTAATTCTTTGGATTGATCTTTAGTTTATTCACAAAAGAGAAAAAATTCAGGATATCTTGAGGATCAAAAAATGATATGACGATGATGATGGATGATGTGGATGTTTTGATCTTTTGATAAATCTTGAGGGGGATGCTAGACTTTTGAGACTTTTAGATATGTTTTGGATTTTGATTTTTTATTCTTTGGATTATCCTTGATTTGATTGATTTTGGTTTGTTTTGATTGAACAAATAGACCCTAAGATGTTGGATGATTATCTAAGGGGTAGATTTTCTCAAAGGATGATAATTTGAATATGTGTAGGGAGAAGGATGCATCGACCCACACCTATTCAAACAAGATGATAATTTAACCAAGCATATGAAGAAGGATGCATCTACATATTCCTAGCTAAACAAGATGGTTTGATAACTTTGACTAAGTATATGCAAAAGGATGCATCTACACATACCTAGCCAAAGATGATTTGATAAAGATTTCAATGATTTTGTCTCAAGGATTTGATGATTTTCATTTTTTCCAAAAATCCTAGCATGAAGGATAATTTCAAGATTTCCCAAAAGGTGATGGTGAGATGATTTGTGGTTTGATGTTTGAAGGATGGGTGAAAAAGATTTTGATTTCCTTTTGATCCTAAGATGAACCTTAAAAAAGACACTTTGTTTACCTAAACCTCGGTATTGAAGAACATGCAATGCTTCTATAGACCTTTATAACCAAGAAGTGGTTCGTTTTGGGATTTGACTTCTTGAAAATCATGAGGTTTCAACACATGTAAGAGTTCATTTTGTTATCTTTGCTTAGTGACTTTATTTTACCACAAACACTTTCTTTGATTAGTTTTCCAAACTAGATGTCCAATGTCTTAATTTCTTTGAATCCCACAAAGTATGTTATGTGGAAATTTGATGAATTCAAGGTAAGGGTTACCTATTGTTTAACTTTAGTAGAAAAATTGAGATTTAATCACAATGTTTAGAAACCTCTAAGGATAGAATCCCAAGGGCAAGCAATAACACATGAATTGAGTCAATTGTATTTGTCTTCGAAAGGGTTTGAAATTTTGATGATGAAGTTTAAGTGTTTGTTTCCAAGATGTTTTCGAACAAGAAAAGAATTTTGTAACCAAGAATAAGTACAACCTTATGGATATGGAAGATAATATTTGTTGAGTCCCCACTTGGACAAGTCCAGCTATGCTTATCTTTAGCGAATGGTTAGATGCTTGACCCCACTGGCTCCCCTCCACAGCTCATTAACATTATTCAGGGCAGCCAAGCATCAACACCCATGAAACTCTGATTCAATACTTTCCATTTCTACTAAAAGACCGTAAATGTGTGGGGTGGCTTTAGAATGACCATTCTTGCACAAACAAATAGATCAAGGATTTTGGCAATTCTAAAACATGGGTTTTAATTAGGACTTTTCGTTCATGGAGATTGACCCATATGGCGAGAGTCCCTTGTTAAATCCATCTTGTTGGAGCCAACCACGTGATATTGGTGTTTATTCCAATACCCACATTTATATCCTGGTTGGAAATACTCTTGGCTTTAGAGTTTTATCGGTTGAGTTGTTCCATTGGGTGAGTACTTTTTCCCTAAGGAAGGTCCTCTAAGATAAACAAAAGTGAGTAAAGACAATATCTGTAACTTGATCAATCTTTGTTTGCAACACAAAGAGAGAGAATGTATGCAATAATGCTCTACTCACACTCACACAATGTTTTGTTCAATTTTAAACCCAAAATGAAGTGTTGAGGTGATTGCTTTATCTTAACCTAAAATCACAAAAAATGCCTTTTGATTCCCAAGATCACTATAAAGTGCGAGAGAAGTGCATACGTCCTTTTTCAATGAAATTAGTTTAAGTAAGCCATCACGAAGACAAAGTTGCACTTGTTCATTTTAGAGCCATAAAACAATTGTGAGTTCTTTTTTAAGCACCAAAGGACAAATGAGAGTTGTTTTGTTCAATTGTTAACCAAAAAGAAAACTCTAGTAAGTTGTATTCCTAATGTTCATTTTAAGCCTTTACAAAAATTTGAAAAGGTTCTTTTTAAAAGCCCAAACGAAAATAGTGTCCTAAGTGAAAAGGAATAACAGTTTCCTAAGAGTGTTAAACAAATATTAAAGTGTTTAAAAACACTTTGATTTTGTGAGATACCATCATCATGCTTCTCCTTCTTCTTTTTTTAATTGATCCAACCTACAAGAAAGAAAACTAGTCAGATTCTACAAAACACAGAGGCTAAAAAGCAAAAAATAGAAGATAAACTTACCATTTGACAAAAGGAATGTGCTAAAATGAGATTTCAACTTTTTACTCCCTATTAGTGACGCAACCAGTGATTGTGTCACACTTTGATTTCTCCAGCAGTGTTGTATAGCCCCGCTTACCATTCAGTGGTGCTCTGTACTCAGACTAGTGAGCTCAAATGCGTCACCCTTTTGCTCAACAGTGCAATTTGATTTTTTTGAAAATTCCTACGAGTCAAATTGGTCAAGCAGCATAGTTTGAAATTCAAAATCTTGGGTGGGAAGACTTTAGCAGTGCAGTTTGAATTTCCAGCAGTGCTATATGGCGATGCTGGAGAACCAACAGCGTTGAATAGTGACACTAAACCTGTAAACAAAGAAAAATGCATGAATTTGCTAAAAAATGTGATTGAATGGTGAGATTTCCCTCCTTCTAGCGCCAAATGTGTGAACCCCAATCCCAATACCTGGAAAACAATAAGAACAAACACATTAGATTAGGTAATGCAAGCAAGAACAAGGATTCCCCATGAAATCCATTCACAAAGTTCAAATTAGGAAAAAAGCAATGAAGAACACAATGAGAAAGCAATAAAATAGATTGAATCCTAATTAAACTAGCAAACTCATGATCCCATGGGGGAATTGGTGCCAATTTGATGTGAAAATTGGCCCTTTCCCAATTCCTATGATGCAAACTTGATGAATGTTGATGAATGATCCACTTTGATGAAGAACGGCGAGTGCTCCAATAGAAAAATATGCATAACCTAGCTAAGATTCAATAATAATGGATGAGGATTGCAAATGATTTGAGCATGGTAACTTTACTCAAATTGTGGATGATGAAATGAGGAATGAAGCCTCTTATTTATAGATGAGATTGAAGGATGAATTTCCAAAATAGAGCAATGTGGGACTAACATTCATTCAATGGAAATATTGTCAACCTATGAATGGATGGAGGATGTGCAAGTTTTGAGGATTGTGCCAATAAATGCCTATTTTTGAATTTTGAATTTGTTGAAATGACATGCAAGAGGGAAGAAAGAATGCATTGAATTCCACTTGGCTCAAAGCAAAGGACATGTAAGAGAGAGTAAATTCCTTGTTGGATGTACATGTCAACTTGGATTTTTGAATTCAAACTTAGAGAATATTCCCAAAAGATGCCTTGTTGAGGAAAATAGAGATTTAATAAATCAATTAAATCTATTTTCATGTGCAAGTGGTAAAAGCTAGAGGATGGGACATGATAGGAGATTAAATTAATCCAATTTAATTAATTTAATAAAGGGGATTAGATGATGTGACTTATTTGACTTAAATTTGTGGATTTATTTAAATCAAATATGAGAGGAATGTGATAAGAGATTAATTAAATAAATATTTTGATTTATTTAATTAAAAGAGATGATGTTAGATTAAACTAAATAAGGTTTTAATTTATTTAATTTAATAGATAGACTTTAGAGATTTAATCAAATAAAATAAATTATTGAATTAAATAGGATAATTAGATCAAGATGGTTAATTTAATTATTGAGAAGAGGTGACTTAATTAGATAACTGGTTTATTTAATTAAGAGAGGAATGATGAATTTAATGAGATAGGGGTATTTGATTAAATGGTTAGACCAAAGGATGATTCAGGATGAAACAATTTTAGTAGTCAAGATCAAATGCACAATGTCAATTGGTACATTTTACGTGTTTACACAAACTCCTTTTTTGGTTCCATCTTTTCCAGAGTTCATATTTTTCTATGTTTTATGCACAATTTCTCTCAAATAGATCTCATATTGTACTTCAACTATAGTTTCAATGTATTGGCTATTATTTTCCTTGTGAGAGTTTGAGAGACTTGATTATTTGTATTGTAAATCACACTAATTATGAAGTTCCAAACTTTTAATATATGGGGGTCATTTTAAAAACTAGTGAAAATGAGGGTTGTCTTGTGTGCTTGATTTTTGCTCTTCTTTTTTTGCACAATAATTTATTTTTTGTCTAAAATTGATCAATTAACAGTTCTTATGCTAAAACACTATAACTATTTTGAATGGAAAATTAATATGTTAATCTACTTGAAAATTTGAGGATTGTATAGGGTAACAATGGGACTAGAATTTGAATCCACAATAGATGTAGAAAAGCCCAAATGATTTAATAAATGCGATGAATTATTTGGTACATTGTGTATGTCCACATCTCTTGACTTACTTTTTTGCATCAAATATGTCACTACACCAAATGAAGTGTGGACCACACTAGAAACAATATTTATTAAGAAAGATGAATTAAGGGTTCATCAATTGGAGAATGAACTCATTGAACTAAGTCCAAGAAATTTTGACACTATTCAAGAATTCATCACAAATTTAAAATCCACTAGATGAATTTGTTGCAAAACTCACTATGAAACAAGATAAATTAGTTCAAATGGGTACAATTAAATCCTCTAAGTCACATTCCTTAGCTATAAATCAGGGTACACAAGAAAAAGAAGGGTCTATAAAATAGGATAAGAAGTAAAAGTACTAGGGAGAGAAGAAGAAAGATCATAAACTTGATCAAATGAGACTAGAAAAACCTCTTCATCATAAATTAAACAACCTAGGAAGGATAAGTTCAAGTTTTCTAACTATAAAAGACATGGATATGATGAACATAAGTGTTTAAAGAAGCATGTTATATCACCTTTCACTTCTTCTTGAAAATAAAAAATATTAAGGTATCAAACTATATCAAACAAAGTTCATCAAAGTGTCTTCTAATAACATAGAGAAAAATTAAGGGAAAAGGAAAGGGCAAGGCCCTAGTTTTTTTGTATTTCACAACTTGACACTTGGATCATTCACTCAGGTGCTTCACACCACATGGCTTCATCATAGGATGATTTTACCTTCTTAGATCCATTTTTTATGCATGTTATACTAATGGGTGATGACACTCTTGTTGAAGTGCATGAGAGAGGGTCTATTGACATGAGAAAAGGAACATTTTATGGTGTTATTTATGTTCCATGTTTATCAACTAATCTCCTATATTTTTAATAGAAAACTCACTCTAGATTTGGTAAGAGAGTTAATTTCACACCAGATACATTGACAATCATTAAAATGTACAATGGGTCTATTGTTGTTGTGGGAAAAGAAGATTATCAGTCCAAACTATATCATTTTTTTAATTTTGTTCTTGAATCTCCTTTGATAGTATTACTTACCCACTCAGATGAGTTGATTTATTTATGGCATCAATTATCTAGTTGATTGAACTATTGCTACTTGTAGTAGCTCAATTCATAGGACATGGTTTCAAGGTTGCCTTCTATTCAATTTTATGATGGGTTATTCCAAGAATACATTCTTGGTAAGCATCCTAAGGATAAATTACCATAAGTGAAAAGCATGGAGGGACACATAACTATTAGATTTAGTACAATAGTGACTTCATAGGACTATTTGTACATCCATCCTTCAGCAAGGCTTGATATTTCTTGACATTTATTGATAATATTTCACAATGCTCTTAGGTTTACATTCTCAAACAAAATTCTAAGATCATTGAGTATTTTTTAGGGATTCAAATATTTTATAGAGAAATACTCAAGGAATTTCATCAAGGTTGTATGTATAGGTTGATGAGGTCTACACTGCCTAAAACCCACATAAATCACAATAGATACCAACACAAAAGATGTGAGATAAAAAAATGACTCACTTTCAATTATTTTCAGAAAATGAAATTATAGATTCAAACCTTACATGCTACAGCCTCATGGGCTTGATTCATTACAACAAAATCAACTTAGAAAAGAAAAATCTACTATTCGGAGCCACAATCTGCACCATCAGGGCAACCTTCTACAACTCCCACTTAACCCTTTTTTTCCCCAATAACCACCCTAGAATGTTCTAGAAAGTAAAAATTTCCCCTTTTTTTTTGGTGCCAAAAGTCTCGCCATTTGATTTTTGGCTTAGGAAGAAATTTTTAAGGAATTCACTTTTTAGAGGACCAACTTTGCGAGGCCATAACTTTTGATCCAAGTGTTTTATTTTCTATTATTACATATTTTTGGAAAGCTCTTGATGAGATCTACAACACATTAACCCACCATAGGTCAGTTCGACCACCTTTTGAGTTGTTTCGGGGCCTCTAAAGTTTTATATCTGAATTTGAAGGTGCACTGGAGAAATTTCTTGAGATGAAAACTTTAATTTCTCCCAAACCGTGTAGGATCATTGGAGAATTTTCTTGGGACAAAAACTTTAATTTCTTCCAAACTATGCAAGCTATTGAGGTGATTCTTTCATGATCGATGTAATCAAGGGAAAATCAGATTTGTTAAAGGGGTTAGCACAATAACATTAAAATCCATTGAAGTAACAAAGCACAAAGGAAATCAATATGAAAATAAAAGGAACAATGTTACCATAAATCTTCATCTTCCATGCTTCACCTTTGTTACACCTTCTAATTTGCAGCAAATCAAATGAGGCCCTCAGATTTCCAATGAGCACCTAGACTAATGTCAAAGCCCTATGCTAAGGTTGAAGGATTTATATAAAAGAAATGACCTCACAATAGACTAAAATGATAATGACTGCAAATGACAATAATAATAGCCTAAGTTGATAGAATGAGCATGAGATATGAAATAAGAACAAAATTGCCATTTTATAGAAATTGCAATTTTGAATGTGTGGCGAGGATGAGAAGATGACAAATACCCTATAATCAATGGTCAAGATTGAATGTTGTAGTATGGAATAGGGTTAGGTCAAAATTAGGGCAATGACAAGAAATGAATGGCCAAGATTGAATTATAAAATAATTCAATCAAGGGCTAAAATTAAATGAGATGTCAAGAGATAAGATTTGATTTGGAAGATAAGATTGGCATAGACAAAGAGGTTGTTGGAGAAATTAAATAATAAAAATTATTTAATTTAGGTGACCAATGAATAATTAAATAATAAAGATATTATTTAATTATAGAGGAATGTGACAAAAAGAATCATTTTGAATTAAATAATGATTTAATTCAAAATTCAAGAGAGTGGACCAAATTAAATAAATAAAATTTATTTAATTTAATGAGAGAAGAGGCTAATGAATAATTAAATAATTAAAATAATTATTTAATTATAGTGGAAAGTGGACAAAAATTAAATAAATAAGAATCTATTTAATTTTAGAAAGAAGGGGACTTAATTAGTGACGTAATTAAATAAATAAAATTTATTTAATTAATAATCAAGAAGAAATAAATGACAAAGGGGAATTAAATAAATTAAGAAATTTACTTAATTAAAGGAAGACCTTAGACAATTAATGACGTATTTAATAAATGAAATTTATTTATTTTATAATCATGAGGAATAAATGACATGAATTAATTAAATAATTATGAATTATTTAATCAATAGTCGAATGTGGACCAATGACATAATTAAATGACTTAATTATGCTAGGAGGAAAGTGGTAAAATGAAGCTTGTAGGCCTAGGTCATTTTTAGGTGTCTACATTTTGCCCCTCTTTGTCATAATATGCTCGCTTGTTGCATTGTGACAAAGAAATAAGTCAAAAAATGCCCCAGCAAAATAAGATGAGGAAGAATGACAAGGAGGAGTTACGGTATGCCCCCTCAAGAGGACAGACAGGTTCCAAGAACATGAGTGCTCTTGAAATTGATGAGAAGACTAGAATATGAATAGACAAAGAAATGTTAGTGCAAAAGATATGGATGATGATATGGATGCAATGCCTATATGAGACGAGTGAGAGAAGATGACAAGACTAAAGGAGATGCATGTTAGTTCCTAGACCAAATCCTTCAAAACATTGCCATAGGACTAATATTTATTGCGCTTAATCATCATTGGGTGGTAAAAATGACACAAATGGACAACAAACACAATGGTATGACGTAGACCAAGGTGTGCAAGGTCATCCACTTGAAAAAAATAGATAGTCACAGACAAGGAATGTCCTAACTCATACTAAGGGTGAAGTTGCCCCAGTCTTTTTGTCAAGACAACCCACAGACGGTAGTCAGAGAAAATAAAATAGGCCAGGAGACGTCATCGCACCTCTAAATCCTTCATGGGACATCCTCGAGGTAGCTAGTAACATGACCAAAATGACAAGATAGTAAAAAATATAAGACAAAATAGCCAAGATAGCCAAAAGATAAGATAAGAAAGACTAGAAAGATTAACATCCATGTAATTTTGTTTGCCAATGTTTGTTTTCCAAAGATTGAATTCTTGTTTGATTTGACAGTTTTGACAGTTTAAGAGTTTTGCCAATTTGACGGTGTTGACAGTTTGATGGGGCCTATTGTCAGGAAGGACACATCCTGAAAAAGGCAAAGGACATTTTGATGAGGTCTAACTCCAAGAAGGACACATCTTGAAGAGGACCAAAGAGTGATGAGATTGACATTGTTTTGAGTAATATGTTTTGGCAAGTTGACTGATGTTGACTCTATGATTGATTGGCTTATGTTTAATTTTGACCAATTTTGACATTGACGTTTCAAATGACTGTCTTGTGTTCGAGTTTGACTATGTCTGACTTATTTGACCGATGTGATGATTGTGACAAAAGCCATGATTTTATTTTGACCAACCTAAAAGGACTGACCTAATGTCTCGGGGACTCATCGAATGATGGCCTTGTCTACATAGCAAATGCGCAGAGACAACGTAGTTCGACAATGACATGGACTAACCGACATCACTGACTTTGACTCCATGTGACTGACTTTGACATTGATTTGGATGTTTTTGTGTTTTTCTTCAAGACGTTTTATGATTTTTAGGTCTTTCTTCAGGACATTTTATGATTTTTTTGGTCTTTCTTCAGGACATTTTATGATTTTTTTGTCTTTTTTTTCAGGACATTTTATGATGTTTTTGTCTTTATTCAGGACTTTTTCCATTTTTTTTTTTTTTTGGTTTTTGATGTTTAAGAGGATCGTGACAAATGCATATGATTGATGCCTACACATGAGAATCCAAGGACAAACATGATTGTGCCCCTAGTCAAGCTGAATACCAATTGACAGGTGATGACAACGTTGTTTGACGTGGGAAGGACACATCAAGAGAACAAGCAGTAGGGATGATGATAATGTGACAAAAGTATGGAGGTCTACAGCTGGGCCAGGAATGCAGTCAAGTAAAATTTTGGATAATGTGCTTGTATGGATTAGACTCGTTGCATTTGGAATGACTTGGTTAGGACTAGATGGGATGATGATTATCCTTAGACCGTTTGACAAGGGAAAGCCAAAATAGGTGACAAGCATAAAAGGATAGGGGGTGGCCTTGGTAAAAGACGAGAGACATGAGACTAAGGGAATTGTCATATGATTTTCAAGGACTATGTCATATAAGGACAATAAGACTATGACAATCAATGACATGATGTTTCATGAATCGTGTATGACTGAAGGATAGACCTGTCAAGAGTTTTCCCAAAGCATGATTTATGTGTGTCAGTTTTATGTCAAGACCAAGGTAGGTGGGAAAATGGACGGAAATGATAGGGCTTAGATGGATGTCAATGTCATGAGGAAGGCATGGGAAATGAGACGACTTGCCCCCATGTGTAAGAGTCCACATAGACGATTTATTTTACACATGACGCCTATTTGCTAGGTTCTCATCATGGTACTTATCTAGGGTGCCTATTTGCCAGGTTTTCACCATTGGATAAAAATTTTCTCTTTACTGTTTTCTTGAATTTTTAATTTTTTTGGTGTCACCAAGACGCCTGTTTGCCAGGTTTTCATCAGGGTGACAATTTTTTGATTTTTGATTTTTTTTGTATTTTTGATATGTGGATAGCCTAGATGCTTTAGATAACTACTGACTATGCTAAATCCACTGACGGTGCCGATGTAGAGACTAGTGCCATGATATGCCAATAATGACCTTGCTGAAGGAGTTGTCTTGTCAGGATCGTAGCACTTGTATACAACTGATCAATGTCATTGTGATCCTTTCTGATACTAGAATTGACCTTATCAAAATACGCACATCGCAATAGAGTGCCATGAGAGTCCTTGTGGTAAAGAGTTGCTGCCATGATGTGACGGATTTGTGACGTGAGATTTTTGGACTTTAGGCGAGATGTAGGATTATGACAAATGATGGTAGACATGGAAAAGTTGTTTGGACGTTTAGATGAATGACTTTTTACTTTCCAAACTTGGGATGTTGGATGACAGATTTTGGAGGGATGGTGTTTGGAACCAACAGTTTTATATGCCTTGATTGATGACCATTTTGAAGGAGGTGGACATGTGTTATATGTGGGATTCCTCTTGCCTTGTGGCTCCACATTGTGATTGACTTTTGTAATTGATTGGGTGTCTTTGTTCGATCCGTCTTTCTTTGAGATCCATTTTAATTTCATTTGTCCACTTGTCCTTTTGTTTGATTCAATGGCCTTTGACATTTGATTTTGATCTTTTGATTTGTAAGACTTTTGTTTTTGTTGGTCCCAAAGGGGAGGTTGATTCATGATGGAATGACAGCTCATGGTGTGGGTGGAGGGGTTGTTGGCAGCAATCTTATGACAAGGATTTCTCATGGACTCCATTTTGACATTTGTATCTAACAAAGTTGCCCCCAGTATCGAGGAGGTACCACTAACATCGTTTGATTTGTTGTCCGAGGAATAACCTAGACCTTGATGTCTGTAATTTCCCTGAAGCTATATTGGTTCAAGAATTCCTTGCTCGTGTATGCCTAGTCCTTTGCCTTGATATTGCATGCTTTGACAGATTCTATTTGCAATGGGGTATTTATTGTTTTGAAAGCAAGATGCTAACCCATCATGATGTCTATGGACACTGTCACTTATAATATTTTCATTTGCAAGAAATCCTGCTCTGACAAAGATAGATGACCCTAGTTAATAAAGTGTCTTAGCTTCATTTTCATGTTGGACATATTCCTGACTGATATCTTTGGTCTGATCATGTGACATGTCAAGTTCAGATGATTCTGTTGGTTCTTCCAAGGAAATGTCAAAGCCATCATTATGTTTAGTGTCATAGAGTCCCATGATTTTAGCTATAACTTGATCATATGCAAGCATGTCCCTAGTGGAAGATTCTTTTTCTGGAGGAATATCATCTATGTGTCCCATGGAGGCAAGTGTCTCAGTTTGGAAAGGGTCAATAGTTGAGGCTTGTATAGGGTTGTCAAGTGTTTGATCATGAATGGCATAAAGGTCAAGGAGTGGATCGTTTTGGACTTATTTGTCAATGGTAGGGTCTTGGTCGAAGATGGGGTTGTCATGGATTTGGACTTCTTGGTCAAAGATGGGGTTGTCGTGGATGATACAATTGGAAATAAGGTCATGGGATGGACTACCTTGTTCTTGACATGGGGTGACATTATAAGGTCATGCTTTGGGCTTTCATTTTGACATGTATCCTCAAGTTTATTAAATGGGATTTGACTTTGGACTATGATAGAATTTTCATGACTAGATGTGGCTTGTGAGAGGGTGACTTGAAAAGGATTAATGACCAAAGGACTAGGATAGGACGTGGGAACTTGGACTGGACTAGTATATGAAGGACTAGGATATGACATGGGTACTTGCATTGGACTAGTATGTGAAGGACTAGGGTATGACATGGAGACTTGGACCGGATATGGCATGGAGTCTTGGACTGGAGTAGGATGTGATGGCATATGATGCGACATGGGGACTTCGACTATATTAGTTGGTAATGATATAGGGACTTGAACTGGATTGGAGTAAGGTTGACTAAAATGGGACGTGGACACTTGGGCCGAATCGATATGGTATGATGTGGGGACGTGACATGTGTTGGTAGATGGTTGATAAGGCATGTAGACTTGGACGGGATTGATAGGTGAAGGGTCAAAATATGACGTGGAGGTTTGGAATGGACTAGTTGATAGTTGGCTTCCCTTGTCAAGGTTAGGATAAGGGTGATAAGTGGACATTTGTTTTGAATTAATGGCAGGATTTGTGTCAAATGACTGTTGATGGTGAGGGTAGACGGATGGAGACAAAGCATTTATGTCAAAGTCTTGTGGTAACTTAGCCCCTAAGCTCAAAAGCATGGCTAGATACCTTTGAGGGTCATGTAAGATATATATTTTTACAAAGGAGACTATGTCAGGATTTTGCGCTGCAGCTTTTATGTCTTTGAAATATGCTCGTCCATTTTGGTCTCTTTGTATGAATGGTTCAAAAATGTTTTTTGATGAAGATTGCATGTTCATGTCATGAAATGGATCAGAAAAGGTCCAATGTTTGACTTGGTTGTTTCTAGATGTTTAAGTGTTGTTTGGTTTGTTTCAGTATCTAGAAAACACTTGCAAGCACGATATTTTGACTGTAAGCAAGCACACATCAGATAAGTACAATCCTAGGTTAGGCCAAGACAATATTTGCTAGATTCCACGTGGGTTTCCCCAACTGCATATCTATAGTGTGTGAATTCAGAAGCTTGGCTACATGGGCTCCCCCTTACAGTGCACTCTCTTCTCAGGCCAACCAAGCTTCCAACCCCCATGAAACTCCCATGGCGAGCTGATCACCTCTACTACAAACTGTGAAGGTGTGGATGCCTTCACACCGACCGGTGTTGTACTAGCAAATAGAAGGATTTTGGCTTACTACACAAGAGTTTTTAGTTCAGGACCCCCATTCAAGTGGCCATACATGGGGCAAGAGATTAATCACCATTAAGGTGGCACTCCAGCCTAAAGAGGTTAAGCTCAATAGGGTTTAAGGGAGTACAACTTTGTCCGTATGACACATTCGCACTCGCAACCTTAGGTTTTCCCTTAAGGTTTACATTTATATACCGGTTGGGGGTAGCTTGGATTTAGCTCCGTTGCCGGTTTGAGTCGCGTTGGGGTGATGAAATCCCCAGGCAGGCCCAATTTCTAGAGTTGATAATCGTTTCTCTTACACCCAAGATCGCTCGAAAGCGCGAGGGGAGAGGATACTCCGATATACCAAGTCAGGGTAAATAACAGATTAAAATGGGTCTGGTTTTCTGATCACAAGATTTTCACCAAGTGAGAGCATACTCACCTACCATTCCACAACCACAATCAAGTAAAGAAGACATGTGTTCTTTTTATATGCACCAAATTCAAATGTTTGCTAATCTAAGAAAAAAATAAGCACAAAGTTTTTTTATTCCTTCTTTGACATGTGAATCTACAAACAATGAATATTAGTAGTCTCATATGCAATGGTCTTGGACACACGAATGAGAATCGCCACACGCTACAAGAAAATATCAGTCACAACTATTAGAGAGTTAGCTAGTCACAACAAATCTGATTTTTAGAAAACTTTTTGATAGTAAAATGAAAAATACAGAGAATAAATCCTATCTAAAATCTCAAGAGGTTTCCAAAAATATAAATAAATCAGAAAAAATTGCTGTTTTGCACCATAAATTATTTTTTTATGAAAAATCATAAAAAAATTATAAAAAATACAAAACAGCTTTAAAAATTATGATTTTTTTATTGGATTCATCTGATGTCATCTCAAATCTGCAAAAAAAAATTTGTGAGTAGATCTACAATTGTGAGTGAGATTTAAGCAAATCTATTTTAAACCCTAATTTCAAAAAAATCTATTTTTTGACTAATAATTGCACATCCAAATTTAAACACTAAAGATTAGACCCCTATTAAAATTGAAAGATATTTCCAGAAATGTAAACATATATGAAAAATTCGATTATTTGCTCCTGAAATTAATTTTTTATTAAAAATAGGAAAAAAATTATAAAAAATTCAAACCAGCCCCAAAAAATCTGATTTTTGGAATGGAAGCTCATGACATTGTCTCCAATTTGTGAAAAACAAATTGTGAAAAAATACTTAGCCGTTTGAAAGTTATGGGCGAATCTTTGGAAACTAGGGCTTTATCCACAATGATGTCAAACCTGCTACAGAAATCAAACAAAACCTGCAACAAAAGAATCCAACTCCAAGATTTCTCAAAATGTGTTAAAATATGTTAGGTTCACCAATGTAATCAAGGGAAAATCAGATTTGTTAAAGGGGTTAGCACAATAACATTAAAATCCATTGAAGTAACAAAGTACAAAGGAAATCAATATGAAAATAAAAGGAACAATGTTACCATAAATCTTCATCTTCCATGCTTCACCTTTGTTACACCTTCTAATTTGCAGCAAATCGAATGAGGCCCTTAGATTTCCAATGAGCACCTAAACTAATGTCAAAGCCCGATGATAAGGTTGAAGGATTTATATAAAAGAAATGACCTCACAATAGACTAAAATGACAATGACTACAAATGACAATAATAATAACCTAAATTGATAGAATGAGCATGAGATATGAAATAAGAACAAAATTGCCATTTTATAGAAATTGCAATTTTGAATGTGTGGCCAGGATGAGAAGATAACAAATACCCTAGAATCAATGGTCAAGATTGAATGTTGTAGTATGGAATAGGGTTAGGTCAAAATTAGGGCAATGACAAGAAATGAATGGCCAAGGTTGAATTATAAAATAATTCAATCAAGGGTTGAAATTAAATGAGATGTCAAGAGATAAGATTTGATTTGGAAGATAAGATTGGCACAGATAAAGAGGTTGCTGGAGAAATTAAATAATAAAGATATTATTAGGTGACCAATGAATAATTAAATAATAAAGATATTATTTAATTATAGAGGAATGTGACAAAAAGAATCATTTTGAATTAAATAATGATTTAATTCAAAATTCAAGAGAGTGGACCAAATTAAATAAATAAAATTTATTTAATTTAATGAGAGAAGAGGCTAATGAATAATTAAATAATTAAAATAATTATTTAATTATAATGGAAAGTGGACAAAAATTAAATAAATAAGAATCTATTTAATTTTAGAAAGAAGGGGACTTAATTAGTGACGTAATTAAATAAATAAAATTTATTTAGTTAATAATCAAGAAGAAATAAATGACAAAGGGGAATTAAATAAATTAAGAAATTTATTTAATTAAAAGAAGACTTTAGACAATTAATGACGTATTTAATAAATAAAATTTATTTATTTAATAATCATGAGGAATAAATGACATGAATTAATTAAATAATTATGAATTATTTAATCAATAGTCGAATGTGGACCAAGGACATAATTAAATGACTTAATTATGCTAGGACGAAAGTGGTAAAAATGAAGCTTGCAGGCCTAGGTCATTTTTAGGTGTCTACAATCGAAAATGTTTTTCAGCTCTGCTCCTTGGTGTAAATTTTCATGTCAATACGAGCCTGTTTAGGACAATTTACTAAAAATAGTAAGTGCTCATTTTTTGCTATTTTGATGCCTAACAGTCTTATATCCCCTAAGTTCCATCATGGGACTCAAAAAAAACTAAAGAAAATAAAGAAAACAATTTTTTTTTGGTGATACAAGATTTCCCTACACTGCTAGATGCTCCTGCATCATAGGTAATGGGGGTGAATATGTTAACCATTAGTTTGAACAATTTTATGCTTTTGAAGGTATTGACCTATAACACAGTTCCATATAATCCTCAATAGAATAGTTTCATAGAACATAAGAATAGATCCTTGAAAGAGATGAAAATTTGTATGATAAAATCCAAATCTTTGGAACCTTAGTTTTGGGCAAAGGCCATAAGTTCTGCATGTTACATCTAGAATCAAGTTCTCCACAAATCTCTAAAGGGGGTAACTCCTTTTCAAGCTTGAACTAGCCAAAAAACCATATTTGTGAACTTTTAAGTGTTTAGTTCACTAGAATGGGCCCACATTCCAATAGAGAAATGCAAGGCTATAGATCTAGAGCAAACTTTGAATATTTGTTTGGTAACTAGCTGATACCAAAGACTACAGCTTCTCCATCCCACCACTCATGAGTTGTTCACTAACAGGAGTATTTATTTTTATGAGATACCTTCCAATTATTCTCCTATCATTTCTCCATCCACCATAACATTGGAGGCATTACATCATGATGAAAGTTCTTTAGATAATATCAATCCTTCTGATTTCGATGAGGAGTATTCTTCCTCTAATTCAAACATAAATAATAATGAGGATTTGCATTAGTCTAATATTCATCATTTAGAGGTTGATGATTCTTCTCTAGAAACTCTAGCCTCAATGACTATTTAGACTTCTCATACATTGGATTTAACAAGTGATTGGGCCTGTTATCTATCAAATACTAAAAGAACAAGGTCATAGTTTCAATAGGCTCCACATCTCTTCATTTCTTTATCTTTTGATCCATAGTCCTTTTAGGAAGCTTTAGGCATCCTCGAGTGGGATGCTTCTATGAAGGAAGAGTTCACTTCCCTGGAAAGTAACAATACATGGGATCTAGTTCCTCTTCCTAAGAGAAGGAAACTTAAATGCAATTTGGATCTATCCAAAAGAAACTATAGTAGATGGGTTGGTTGACAAGAATAAGTCTCATATGGTTACCAATGGATTCTCTCAAGTTCCCATAATTGACTATTATGATAATTTTGTGCTAGGTTTCAAAATGAATTCAATCCAAAATTTCCTTGCTATAGTTGAATCCCATCACTATGAAGTTCATCAGATGGATATGAAGAGTTCCTTTCTTCATGGTGAACTCTAGTAGGAAATTTACACAAAGTAGCCACAAGATTTCATACATGATCCTTCACTTTGTTTCTATCTTCAAAATTATCTCTATGGCCTCAACTAGGCTCCTTGGGCTTGGTATGCCAAGATAGAATCCTTCCTTCTAATATTTGGGTTCTCTTGATGTCATTCTAAATTAAACATATACATTCTATAGTAGGATGACACTAAAAAAAAAAAATCTATGTTGATGACTTGTTGATCAAAGGGAGACACTCATTCACCATCAAGGAAGTGAATTATTTTACATGATAGATTTTTATGTCAAAATTGGGTGTTTTGCATTATTTATTTGGGATTGAGACCACTCAGTCATCTTTAGGTATCTTCCTTGTACAACCCAAGTATGCTCTTGATATGCTCTCCATATTTTGCATGGATGATTGTAAGCTTGCACTAACTCCATTATTGTTAGGGTTCAAACTTAAGGCTAATTGTTCTTGACCTTTAGTTGATGTAACTTTATAATGATATATTTTTTGGATTATCATCTATTTGACTCATCTGTGACTCAAAATTTCATATTCTATGGGCATATTATCTCAGTTCATGAAAGAGACCCATGAGTTTCATTGGAAAGAAGTTAAGAAGATTATCCACTACATTCAAGATACTCACATTCATGTGATTTAGTATGTAGTGGGTGTGGATATTGAGTTGGTGGGATGCATAGATTTAGATTGAGAAATAAATTATTTGGATTACAAATCTACTTCATGGTATTTCTTCTCACGTGATTCTAATCCAGTTTGTTGGTTGAGCAAAAAGAAGTTTGTAATTTATTTTTCATCTATAGAGGCTAAGTATCGAGGGGTAGTTATTCTAACCACATAGGATATTTGGATTCAATATATTATAACTTTGTTTGGAATTCTTTTTATAAATCTTACAATAATATTTTTTGATAATCAAATTGCAATACGAATCTCAAGGAATCACATCCATCACCAAAAAATAGAACACATTGAGATTCATATGCAATGCATTCAAGAGCTAATTCAAGACATGATCATTGTTCTTAAGTACTTTCCTACATCAAATAAATAAAAAAATCTTCACCAAAGTCTTCACTGAGAGAAATTTCCTTCATCTAAAGCTTTATTGGGGTTGCAACAGGTGTCTACTTCAAGAGGGGCTTCTTATTCCTTCACTTCCTCTCTCCCTACTTTGGGGATTATTTTATATCTCTATGTTTAGGGGGCTTCCTCTTATAGGTGGGATTCTTCTTATGGGGTGTATCTCTTTATTCATGGGTACACCATCAAGATTCATTTTCTGAGACCCATATTTTCACCTACCTAAGGTACCCTTAAGGGGGTTGTTAGTATAGGTTTTTTTATTTTCCTTATATTAACAGGTATTTATTTTTTCACATACATATTATTAAGATTTCTTAGGTTAATTGGAATTAGTTAATATGAGACCACAAAGAATAATCCATAAATTATATGTGTCACTCTCTCCCACATGTGGGTAGTTAAGTCTCACACCCTCTTTTATATTTACATGGCACCTCTCATAACCATTCATTTTTCTTTATTCAAGTAGGTGTTGCAACATGTTTTGGCATTTAAAAAATAGGTAAAACAATCCACCTATTATGGGTACTTGGAGTTAACATACCTCTTGGATTTATTTTCCCATTTTTAACAATATATAACACTTTACTCTCACCTCTACTAGTTCAGGTAGAATAAAGTGAGTATTCTCAAAATTATCTTGCAATTGTGTTTATTTTCTCTCTTTGAGGATAATCTATCTACTTTGATCTTTTATCAACTACCAATTGTAGTCACATTGATATATGACTAACAACAAATCTTGGCTTGGTTCTCGCTTCTTACAAAATCTAATAGTCTCAACAAAAATGTATTTTCCAAGGGAATATTGACCTTTTTTCATAAAAAATTATATACCTAATCTTTATAGAATATTAACTAGAGGATGACCCATCCATTTCAACTCATCCTCCTTGTTGGCATAGAAATATTTTCCTATTAGATAAAATACCTCCTAAAATTTTATTCTAAGAATTAAGAAAGGTAAGGTGAGAAAAATGTTTCCATTTAATATTAGGACTATTACTAGACCATAGAATCATTAAATAGTATTCTAACTTTATACCCCATTATATTATAAATAAATAATTATCCTCATTCAAATATTATATTCTATTTAATACTTCAAATCCATTCCAAGAGTCATACACAAATAGGGTTTTCTTTTGATTGTTGATTTGTGAGACCCCACCTTCTGTGATCCTACTAACTCTATATTTCTTTTTTTATAAATTATGACTCTTGTTCAATGTTTTCATGTTTTCCTATGTTTGGACATCATACAAGAGTATTGTGAATGATATTTTTGTATTTCTTATACATAGTTTAAATTCTTATACTTATATGGTTTGTCTTGGTTACAATGGGATATTGATTAAAATATGTATTTTAATTTATAATTATTGTTATTTTTAGTTATATTGTGACTATTAGATGATTACCTTATGTGAATATACAAGTATATGTATATTGAGATAATATTTAATGAGTTGGATTATAAAATTATATAATTTTTGTGTGATTTTGTAGATAACTATTATAGACAAGGGTTTTGAAAAATGTTAATTGATTTGAAATGTTATTGCTGAAATATATTAAGATTAGTTGTTTATGTTTTTTCTATAATAATATTTTATGATATAATAACTTCTATGTTTGAGTAAGCTAGTAAATTTTCAATGGAAGTCATGGGTCACATAGCTAGTTCCATATGTGTGCTTTTTGACTAGCAATTCAAATTCGTATAGAGGAATTAAGATCATGTGTTGTGATATTTTGAATTTTTTTTTTGTGTTATTTAATTGTGAGAAGGTGTTATTTTATTATTATTGTGAGTTGTCTTATAGTATTTTCCTTTTTGGAGATGGTAAAAGCACAAACGTGTGTCACACTTTATAAAGGAATCGGCCAACAACAATTTTTTTTTGAAACTTCAACCACATAAAGGTGGTATTTATGTTTTGAATTTCAAAATGATGTAAAATAATAAAATTTAGACATATTGATGAACTTTATTCTTGTAATTTTTCAGATTTTTTTTTTTAAATTGATTTTTTTTTCAATTTAAAAGAATATTTTGGAATGTTGAAAATTTTAGGAAAAAGTGACATTCACTTCATGTCAAGAAAAAAATACAAAAATACTTCATTTTCCCCTAAATTATTTTCTCCAAATAGGTAACTTCAATATGTAGTGCATGGAATTTTTTTTGAAATTTTGATGTATATTTTTCTTGTAGTGACATTTTAAAGTCAAACTTGTCAAAATTTAACAGTTTTCATTTGACATCAACTATTGTCTAGTGACATAGTGTTGCTGCAATAGATGACTTTATGGATGGGCAAGAGTTTATGGGTTTAGAGGACCTAGAGTTAGAAGAAGAAAACCTATACACTAAGGTTGAGAAGAAGAGTAAAAAGGGGAATAATTCAGTGGGGGTGTCTACAAGAAATAGGGCCAAAGCGGATGTGGGAATGCTGAAAGGTTCAAGAAGAAAATAAACTAAATGGAATAGAGAGCAGGAGTGCATTCAAAACATTGTGGATGGAACCCAAAAAACCATCCTAGATTTATGTAGAAATCCAGCTAAAAAATAAAAGTTATGTCTTGGAATATTCAAGGACTAAACAGTTCCCATAAATAGGAAATTTTGCACAATTTTCCTAGGGATCATAAGCCGGATATTCTTATCATTCAAGAAACTAAAATATCCAAAGACCGTGTGGAGATGATTAATATTTTCAAGAATAGGGGTGTTCAGGGTTGTAGTTCGGATGGTGCCTTTGGGGGTTTGGTGACCTTTTGGAATTAGGACCGTGTTTAAGGTACTCCAATTTTGGGAGATGCTAATCATGTGGCCACTAGATTTAAGCATATCAAAGATGAATTCAGTTGGATTTTGTCTAATATCTATGTGCCCAATAGCAAATCTGCTAGAAGGAATTTATTGAGAAAATTGAGTCCTTTAGGTTATGTTTCTTGAGTGAGAACTGGATCATTATGGGGGACTTTAATACACCTTTGTTGGAGACTAAAAACTTTGGAGGTTCTCAAATTCAGTTGGATAGCAAATTAGATCTGATGAGCTTTATCAATTCTCAATGTCTACATGATGTGGACCTCAAGGGGGCTACTTACACCTGGACCAATAGGAAAGTTGGGAATGATCTTATTCAAGTTAGGATTGATAGGGATTTAATCTCAAATAATTGGCTGAAGGAATATTGTTGTTCGTTACCTGCTCTCTCCAGAATTGTTTCAGATCATTTCCCTTTAAGTTTCATGGCTATCTCATCCTAAATTTTTTAATTACATTCATGAGTGGTGGAACATAAATGTTAATGGTACTGCAATGTTTAGAGTTGCTAAGAAACTTGGTGAAGTTAAATCAAATATCAGAACTTGGAAAAAGGAAGTTTTTAGGGATATTTTTGAGCCTAAAATTGCCATTCAACAGGACCTAAGGGATATTCAGGAATGTATCTAGAAAGATGGTTATGAGGGAGATATCCTTGAAAAGGAAAATAAAATTCTATCCAAATATCATAATATCATCTCGAAGGAAGAGGATTAGTCGAAACAGAGATCTAGATGTGCTTGGCTTACTACTGGAGACAAGAATACCAGGTTTTTCCACTTGACCACTATGAAACATAGGGCCCCTAATCGTATTTCCTATATAATGAAATATGGGGTTAAAGTTGAGAAAGAGGATGAGATTAGAGGTGAAGCTATTTAGTTCTTTATTGATCTTCTTTCTGATGGAGAAGAGTTGTATGTGGATGCTCAGAATAATCTTATTGAAGCCACTCCTAATGTCTTGGAAGATCACCAAAATAAGCTCTTAACGAAGATCCCATCTATGGACGAGGTTAGGAAAGTTGTTTTCTCTTTCAAAGGTAATAAGGCCCCTGGCCCTGATGGTTTCCCCATGTTCTTCTTCCAAGTGTTTTGGGAAATTGTTGCTAATGATATTACTAATGTTGTTAAAGAGTTTTTTGGGGCCAAGAAACTATTGATAGAGTTGAATGCCACCTTCATTATCCTTATACCTAAATTCCCTGGTGCTAACTCTTTTGATTCCTTCCATCCTATTAGCTTATGCAACTCTTTTTACAAGATTATTTCTAAAGTGATCACTTCTAGATTGCTTGAGGTTCTTCCTATGCTGATTTCTCCTTAGCAGAGTGGATTTGTTCTGGGCAGACAGATTCTGGACTCAATAATCACGGTTCATGAGAATATCCACTCTCTTGAAGTTTTAAAAAACCAAGGCTTCCTACTTAAATTGGATATGGCTAAGGCCTGTGATAGGGTTGAATGGAAATTTTTTATTAAAGTTTTAAAGGCTTTTGGGTTTTCTAGAAGATTTCTTCAATTGATATGGGAATTGATTTCTACCACCAGTACCTCGGTGATTATAAATGGGTCTCCTTCCCACTTCTTTAAAGTGTCAAGAGGTGTCATACAAGGGGATCCTGTCTCCCTGATTCTTTTCACCCTCATGGCTAAAAGTATTGGGAGGCTAATGCACAGAAAAGTGATAGAAGGTAGCTTGAAAGGTTTAAAACCCTCCTCAGCAATTCTGGGCTATTCTCACCAGTAGTTTGTAGATGATACGATGCTCATGGGAAGTGCTACTATTGGTGAAGCCCGAGCTTTAAAGAGTTGTCTTGTTCTTTATGAGGAAGGTTCGGGGTAGAAGATTAATAGGACCAAAAGTTTCCTCTACTTTTTCAATACCCCTAAGCATAGGTAGAGGAAGATTGCTATGATCTCAGGCTATGGTGTTAATTCCCTTCCTTCTACTTATTTGGGCTTCCCTTTAGGGTCCAAACCTCTAAACTCCTTATGGATTTCTCTGGTCGATAGGTTCAACAGGAAATTAGCTAGGTGGAAAGGTTCCTTTTTGAGTCAAGCTGGTAAATTTCTATTACTTAAAGCCTCTCTTCATAATTTTCACGTCTATGCTCTCAGTTTGTTCAAGATCCCAGCTAAGTTTGTTGATATTATTGAAAAGATTTAGAAATGGTTCCTTTGGTCAGGGGTTGAGGAGAAGAAGAGGATTTTTTTGGTGAATTGGGAGAGAGTATGCAGACCCAAGAAGTCTGGAGGCCTTGGTCTGAGAAGCATCAAAGTGTTTGATAAAGCACTCCTAGCTAAGTAGGTGTGGAGAACTTTTGTGGATATTCACGAATGGAATTCAATATGGCGAAGTAAATACTTGAGGGAGGTTGACTCCCTTCAATATTTTCTCAACTCTCAGAGCCTTCCTTCTGGTTCTTTTCTTTGGAGTAACACTATTAAAGCTAGAGACTTGGCTAGAAAATAATATTTTTGGAAGGTGGGTGATAGGCAGAAAATTCGGTTATGGGAAGACAAGCGGATTAGCAAGGAGTGTCTATGCAATAATCCAATTTGTAGTAGCCATATGGAGGACTGCAAGTCCAAGTTTGGTTGGTTGGTTAGGGATTATTGGAGGAATGATAAATGGGTTGAGATCTCTTCTATCAGTTTGGATCTTCAACCTTTCTAGGTGCTTCTTAATTCTATTAAGATCAGTTCATGAGGGAGGGAGGATACTTTGATTTGGAAGCTATCATCCTCTGGCACCTACTCCATCTCTTTTGTTGTGGCCTCTTGTTACTTTGGTATTGATTTCTATGATTGGGATAAGGTGTGGGTGAACAACCTTATTCTGAAAGTTAATTTTTTTGTGTGGATCCTTCTTCAGAATAAGCAGTTGACTATTGATAATATTTATAAGAGGGAGCTTTTGTTTCCTAATAGATGCTACTTGTGATGTGATGAGGCTGAGACATCCTCACACCTTTTTCTCCTATGTCATTTTGCATATGCCATATGGGGTAGGATCCTGTGTATGTGGGATCTTAGCTGGGTTTTTCCTAGAACTATTGTGAATTTTTATAACCAATGGAAGGCCCCCTCAAAGAATTAGGCCCTTAATATGCTCTTGAACTATATCTTTCCTCATTTTTCCTAGGGTATCTAGAAAGAACACAATAAAAAAATCTTCAGGGATGTTGCCCTATCAGAGGAAGTGGTTTTTGGTAAGATCACTAGAGCTGTGATTGATAATTTTAATCTTCTTAACAATAAGCTAAAAGGTAAAGGTGAGGTTCGTATGCTTGATTATGATTGTAGAGTTGTGGGGGCCTAGAAGATTAATGTGGACATGTTCAATGTGTCTAAATGCATTAAGGATCCTAGAGATGGAATATTCTAGAGTCTTCCTCCCTGTGGCTGGGTCAAAATCAACTTCGATGTGTAGCCAAGGGGAATCCTGGGCTTGTTGAGAGTGAAGGGGTTATAAGGGATGAGAATGGCTCTTTCATTAGAGTTGTTGTGGTTCCTTTAGGAATTCAGACCAACCATGTGGTTGAAGCCTCTGGTGTTTTCCAGACCTTGAAGCTAGCTAGTCAACTAAAGTTTAAATATGTGTGGATTGAAGGGGATTCAAACAACATTATCCAATGTCTAAAGGGCCGCCAAAAACCTTCACGGTCAATTCAAAATTAGATTGATCTCTCTAAGGAAATTATTAATTCCTTTGAGAAAAGCTATATCACACATGCCTATCGGGAAATAAACACGGTGGCATATTTTTTTGTGAACAAAGGTGTCAAAGCTCCAAAAAAGGTGATGTGGCAGGGGCAGGATGAGTTGGAGGTGTTAGCTCTCAAAAATGCAGGTTTTAACCACAAAAGGTTGCCAAGCTTTCATGACGTTTCAGGGTAATAGAACAAGGTTTGAAACAATCAAACCTTCTACTCTTTAGGTGCTGCAAGACCAAGGCAGGAGTACCTCTCTGAATAATGTAGACTTAACTTGCAATCAATCCACTTACAATACTTGTTCGCAATGGCACATGGGAGTAAACAGATGAAATTTAATTTGAAAACAGTGACAATATTATGTTCTAAGTCCTAAATACTCAATTAAAAGTAATAGAATGAGTTTATAATGATGAGGTGCAGAGACTAGTGCCTTGTTGGGTATACAAAGTCAAATGAGATCAAAATAAGCAACACTTTCTGGAGAAGACACAAATTATCTGGAATATGCTTTGTTTACAACTTGTATAAACATGCAACCATGTAACTACTAAGTTCTACTTCGATAATCCAAAATGAGTTTCTCTAATTACTATGATCAATAAGAGGATTTAATCTTTGCTTGAAAGAACTAGTTGATTGATCACACAAATACAACAAATGTGTATTGATAAATCAAACATAAACTTGCTATGTTAATTTAAACAACCAGAAAAATCATTCATGGAGATAACTTAGCAGTATTTTCATTTCAATTCAACAGATAATTGACACCAGAGAAATGCAGTAACATCAACTAAATCTCAAAAATACCTCCATTGTGAAATCATGCAATAATAGCCTCTGGTCTGATAATTTTATTCTACTATATCTATTTTGTAGTCAATCGAAAATCTCATGTTCAGTCTTTATTAACAACTACAACATGCTTATTTATACACCAGCATGAGAAAAATATCAAAATAAAATATTATGTCGGCCCTCCACAAGATTCGAGCTCCAATCAAGCTAGCAGGCAATGGTCTTCAAGTGTATTCATGTCAGCCTCAACATTCTAAAATTCTATTTTCACCAGTGAGCAGTCGGAAAGACATCCATATCATCCTGCTGAAGGCAATTCATTCGCTTATCGCTCTGCTTCCATCCCTGTTTTAATCGCATTCACCGTAGCTACCTGTTAGTCATATCAAGATCAAATAATGTTCCTTTGTTTGCACTCTACTTCGCTATAACTCATAGGTATCGCAGATACCTCACATAGAATGTATTAAGTTTCATTGAGAGCCCATACTGTCTTCACAGTCACCAAAACATAGGGAGAGTCATACAGAAAAGCATACATGTTTTTTTCACTATCGCCGTGACCAAATGACTTCAGAGAGACCTCATATAGATTGGAACTTGTTTTTCCAAAGATCTTCAGTTACATTAAGTTACTGAGACATGAGCAAAGTTCACACCGACGAACTCCCCTTGTTCTATTCACTGTCATCGTAGCTCATCCGGGTCAGTAAGAGGTCACATAGATCATTTTAAGTTTCACCGAGAGCCTACATCCAACTTCATGTCGTCATGACCAAACCATCATTATGCTGAACACAAGAAGTATCACCATAGCCCATTGCTCTTAGGGAGACCAAATACCGAAACACATAAGTCACAACGAGCCACTCCTGACTCCATTCAACTTCACCAAGATTGCAATATTCTCTCATCGAAAGGACACCCAATGTGCTCGCCAAGACCAAAGCCTTTCGCCATGACCTCCTGCCACAAACACATGCCTTTTTCGATGTCCTATGTCATTGATATAGATATAAAGTTCTACCAAAATTATATTCAAAGAGAAACTATGTGTAAGGTCGACAAGACCAAAGGTCACTCACCAAGACCTTACAATGATAGCCATATCTCCCACCGAGCCACTCCATCCACTGCCGGTCGGTAAAACAAAATGAAATCACCAGGACATGATGTCGATACCCTAGACCTCTTCTGATATACCCTATCCATAGTTTCCAGTCATCGTGACAATAAAAATGTCCCACCGACCACCTAAAATAGAAGAATTTAGTGGAAAAAACATAGTGGGTCAGGGAGACAAATGGGGACCTATGTCGATACATTCCAAAGTGTAAAAAATGCAAATGTGGATGAAATCTATGGGGCAAAAGGGGTAGAATGTGGATAAAGCACCATGAAAATAGTGGAAATGTGGCTTAAGTAAATATCACATAGAGACTCAGGGGAAATTAGGATATGAAAAATAAACAATCAGATTTTGATAGTTTCAACAGTGGCTCCATTTGGGGATGAATGATAGTCAGATCATTGCAAGGATCCAGAATCCTTGGGAGAGCAGGCCAGACAAAGAAAGAACCAATGAGCAGTAATGGAATGAATGGTAATGAAAATGAATGCAAAGTGGGAGTGAATGCAAAAAGATTGCAAGATGGAAGTGAATGGAAAATGAGAGTGGAACGGAGGTGGATGCAAACCTAAAACTATTGTGCATGGAAAATAATTTTCAAGAGGATACACAAGAGTTGTCCATGCACTGGAAACCCTTAATCCTCTATGTTGCTCAAGAGAAGAAAAGCTTCAAGAATTTCCCATGAACAGGCAATTCCTGATCTTCACTAGCCATTTTCTGTAGATAATATGAGTCTTCACCCTTTTTTCCAACAACAACAAAAGGTCCTAGCCACAAAGCTTTGAATTTACCATGCTTGCCCTTCTCCTGGCACCTTGCATTTCACATCAACACCAAATCATTTTCTTCAAATTTTCTATTCTTTGCCTTCTTGTCAAATAGATACTTCATATGTGCCTGTAACTTCATATTTTGATTCTAGGCCTCCCTCCTTACTTCATCAAGTTTAGCAAGTTGCTCCATTCTGTCTTCCATGGGTTCAACAAACTTCCAAATCTTCCTGTTAGATGAAGCTGTAGACTGGTAACAAATTCTGCAAAGGCATCCTAGCGTGTGCTCCATACACTAATTCAAATGGAGATTTTCCAATTGCCTTTTTCATAGTGATTCTATCAGTCCACATAGCTAGTTTTAACTTGGAATCCCAAGCCTTCTTATTCTGTCCTAGCATCCTCTTTATAATCCTCAAGAGACTCTTATTGCTGGACTCTCCTTGACCATTGGCTTGTGGATGATAAGGAGCTGCATAGGAAATGGTAATGCCATACTTATCACAAAAACTTTTGAATTCATCTGACCTGAAGCACATCCCATTATCTGTGATTATCCTTAATGGTGTACCAAATTTGGTGATAATGTTGTCCATCAAGAAATTTGTTACAACTTTACTTGTTTCCTGCTTGGATGGGATTGCCTCCACCCATTTTATAAAATAATCAGTGGCAACTAATATCCACCTATGTCCTCCACTTGACTTCTCTTGTATCTCTCTAATGAAATCAATTCCCCATTGATAAAAAGGGGCATCAACCTGCAAAGGTCGAAGTGGCAAAGCACCCTGATACTTAAACCTTCCAGAAAACTTTTGGCAAGCCTCACATTTTCTCACATGTGTAAAGGAATCATTAAAAACCTTTGGCCAATAATACCCAGCCCTGAGAATTTTGTGCACAATTGTCTTTGTTGAATAATGCCCTCCACAGACTCCATGCATTTCCTTCAAAACATGCTTATCCTGTGACTCATCCAAACATAACAACAATATGCCATCCCTATTTTTCCAAAATAGATCGCAATCCATAAAAACATATTTGGATGCCTGCAACTTCAAAGTTCTCCTTTGGTTGTCACTCAATCCAACTGGACACTTCATATATTTAAGATAATGCATAACATCAATATACCAGGGAGTGTGTTCAATGCTCGCAACTGCAATCCCTTCTTCAACATTGTAGATCTTATTTGCCTCAATATTATTTTTTGCCATCAGCTTAGCCAAGCCTTGGCCTCTTACCAACTTAGTAATCTGTATCTCCATGTCAAATTCTTGAATCTTGTTGATCCATCTGCATGTTTTCCCTGTAACTTTAGATTGTGTTAAAATGTCTTTGACAACAACATGAGGGACAAAAGCAACTATTTTTACTCCAACAAGATATGGTCTGAATGCTTTCATAGCCTTTACCAATGCAAATGCTTGTTTCTCCATTATGTCATATTTTAATTCAGACCCTTGTAATGATTTACTAAAGAAAGATACAGGCTATTCATAACCATCATTATTCTTTTGTAACATGATAGCAACAATAATATGCATTGAGGCAAATGAAAAAATCTAAAAAGGCTTTGTAAAATATGGGGATTTAAGAACAGGAGCCTCTTTGATAGCCCTTTTGATAGACATAAAAGCATCCAAAGCTTCAGCAGTCCAATCCATTTTCTATCCTTTCTTTAACATTTTTGATATGGGCTTGATGATCTCAGCAAAATTAGAAACAAATCTTCTAACAAAATTAATTTGTCCAAAGAATGACTGTATATCCTTGACAATTTTGGGAATAGGAATTTTATCAATAGCTTCAACCCTCTCAGGATCTATTCTAATTCCCTCTTTTGAAACAATATTCCCCAAGAGCTTACCCTCTGTGACTACAAAATGACATTTTTTTGGATTTAAACTAATACCATATTCAAGAGCTTTAATAAATACCTTTTCAAGATGTTGCACATGATCTTCATCCCTCTTCGAATAAGCAGTCAAGTCATCTTGATACACCACCATGATAACATTAATCAAATCAGCAAATGCTACATCCATAGCTCTTTGCAAAGTCGCTCCAGCATTAGTGAGACCAAATGGCATTCTTATGTATACATATGTTCCCCAAGGAGTTGTGAATGTTGTTTTGTATTGCTCAGATTCCTTGACTTTAACCTAATTGTATCCAGAAAACCCATCCATCCTGGACAATAGCTCACAGCCTGTCACCTTATGTAGTATAGCTTCCATATTTGGTAAAGGATAATTATCTTTGAGAGATGCCATATTTAAATTCCTGAAATCCACACATAATATGATGTCACCATTCTTCTTTCTTACAGGAACCAGATTTGAAACCCATGTAGAATGTCTGATTGGTTTGATAATTCCTCCATCTCTGAGCTTTGTCAGTTCTTCTTGCATTTTAGACTCCAATGTTGGATTTATAGGTCTTTGCTTCTATCTAAAAGGCTTGGAGTCTTGTTTCAATGGTATTTCATGCTGAAATAAATCTTCCATGTATGCTTTCACATCTTCATATGACCAAGAAAAAACATGTTTGTACTTTCTTAGCAACTCTATCAACATTCTTCTAATTGCAGGGCTGATCTTCTTTCCAATGTATACCTTTCTTGGTGCTATTTCAGTGCCCAAGTTAATCTCTTCAACATCTTCCTTTTTGACTAGTGTTTGCTTCATTAGAGATCTATCATTTCCATCATACACCCTTTCTAGCACCACTAATCCGTTAGGAAGCTTGTTTGTTTTGAGCTATAATATCTCCTTACCAAACACAGTTTGTTTCCCATCTACTTCCTCAACAAAGGCGTTGAAATCAATCTCCTAGGCTTCATATTGATCTATACAATTGACGAATTTCAAAAGGTCTATATCATCATTGAAAACTTGCCAGATATAAATGTTATCAGGAATAGGAGGCCTCATCTTGAACTCAATCTATGACACCCCAGCCAAACATGATATCATCTCTTTTCAATGCCACATTTGCTAAAAAATCAGCCATTATATTCTTTGACCTATCAATCCACTCAATTGAGAAAGCATCAAACAGTTCAATTGTGTCCCATGCAACTTTGGTGTATTGCTTTAATCTTTTGTGATTTGCTGCATACTTGGATTTAATTTGTGAAACAACCAACTCAGAATCACTAAAAATAGTTAGCAATTTAATCTTGTGTTTCATATTCATGTTCAAACTTGTCAATAAAGCTTCATACTCTACCACATTTTTTGTACATTCAAATGACAATAAGAATGAATATTTACAAGTAGTACCTTCAAGGGAAACAAAAACAATCCTAGTGCCATTACCTTCTTGACTTCAGGCTCCATCAAAGTACATTTTCCATATGCCATTACAATTTTGTGCAGCATGTTTTTCAATTGGATCACTATTTGTTAATTTTGGCTGGGCTGGTTCAATCTTAAAACTCCCAAGATCAATATTACAAAAACAATTAATCTGATCCTGTGGTACACATTCAACAAGTTGATTCATTCTTAGCTCTCTGCATAACTTCACATCTTGACCATTCACTAGAATAGTAGCATAAGACAAATCAAACTGGACATTTCCTCCAACTTCTACTATCCATTGTCTTGACAAAAGCATACCAAACTGCAGAGGAGTGTCAATCACTATGATATCTATATTATAAACCACTTGTGGATAAGTATCTAGCTTGACTTCAACATCTTTCCTAATACCAACCACAAGAATAGGTTTGTTATCCATTGCATAACACTTGCCTCTAGTGATATCAACCCACATACCAAGTTGTTTCATAACTCCAACAGGCATTATGTTTATAGCAGCACTAGAATCTATCATGCAATCCCTTAACAATTTGTTATTAACAAGAAAAATAGTAAAAAAGGGATCAACTTGAGGAGGAGTTGATAATATATCACTCAAGCAGACTTTAGAATTATTCATCTTCTCCTGCCTATTGATTGCTTTAACAGCTATTTTATTTTCAGCATTCACATTTCTCCATTCGTTATCAATTGAACAGTAGTATCCCTATACTCTTTAATTTTCATCATCTCAAAAAGTGGAACAGACATTTTTACCTGGGACAATGCCTGAGTGAAATCAAAAAAGGAACTCTCCACCTTGGCAGTCTTCTTTAATTATGGCACTTCTCTCTTGTTTTCTTCTTTTTCTTTTTTACTAGACTGGTTAGGCATCTGTATTTCTTTATTTAATTCCTTTACTTCCTCCTTTTGGCCTAGTTTTTGTTCAATTTTATCATGTTGCTTGTTCTCTAGCTTCTTTACAGTTTCTTGTGTTGCCTTTTGATCTTTTATAAAGATTCCCCCAGGAACCCCATCTTGCTCATTTATTTTTCTATTTCTCAACTATAGCAATAGTGATCCTTTCTATTTAATCCTTAGTAAGTCTCCTCATATTGCATTGACCAGGCACTGCAACAAGATGTGGCTCTGTGTAATCTTCATCAGAATCATAAAAAATATGTTGCTCAGCCATATGGGCATTATACTTTTGATTGGAGACATCATATTCACAACCCTCATCCTCTGAAGATGAATTTCTTTCTTCAACATGGTGAAAAACATTTGAAGTCAGATACACCTTGTGATCTTCTCCATCATTCTCCAACAACATTCCCTCTTCATGCATCCTTTGAGCTACAACACAATAGTCTGGAGAATGTGGCTGATTACAAACTTCACAAAAGTAATTATTACTCACCATGTAAGTCCCTTTCTTGCTCAATGGATCTGGAGTTTCTTTATTTCTGGGCCTAGCTACCATAGGTTTCCCATCTTTCCAATCTATATTGTAGGGCATATCATGCAGCCTTGGCCTTTCATTTCTGTATGTATTCTCTTGTCTATATTGATAATTATTTTGCTGAGGAGGCCTCGAGTTGTCTCTTTTATTAGTTATACCAACAACCTTCCTATTATTTTCAATTGTCAATGCAATTTTCTGTGCTTCATCCAAATCTCTTGGAGATCTACATCTCAGTTCATACCCTATCTTAGGATCAAATGCATTTAAATAGATACTCAATGCAATAGAATATGGCAACCTTGATCTAGGAGGAACTTTAGTATGCAACTTGTTGAATTTTCTGTTGAAATCATAAATTGAATCATTTTGATTTTTTTGAATTCTCATTAATTCATGAAGAGTTGCATCTAGAGCATTTTGATTCCCATATTTCTCTAAGAGTTTATCCTAAAATGCTTGGAGAGAATTAATTGAGAATGCTGGCAGGTTGTTGAACCAATCCCTAGCATCTTCAAGAAGTGACATCATGAACAACTTCATGTGTAAATCTTCATAAGGCATATCTATGTCCTGAATGGAAATATTTAAACTTCTTAAATGTTCTTCAGCTGTGATTGCATTACTCCCTGTAAATTTGGGCACCATATTCCTCCAATTGCCATCCATAGGGTAAGGATACAACTGAAAACCAGCTAAATCAAACTATCTGATCATGGTTGCTTGCTGGTGAGGGGGAGGGATAGGAAGATGCTGATATTGAGGCATGTGATTATTGTACTATACATTATAATGTGGAATATAATTCTGACCAAGAGGTGGATACATACCTGTATGCTATGTAGGAATGTGAGGTGGATGACTTGGCTGCTTGTGGTGGTTTCCTATCTAATTGTGAGGAGCATTTTGTTGATTGGAAGGCCCTGCACCATGATCACCTTTCTTGTGAGGTGGAATATACTTTGGGCCACCAATTGTCTAATTAGCAATCTGGGCTTTCTGCAATTTAGCCTCTAGTTCTTTTATTTTCTTCTCTTTCAGTTCCAACAGTGCTTTTGCTTCATCAGAAATTGGGAGCTCATGGTTTCCTTTAGGATTTTCATGATTACCTTCTATCCTCTGATTGTATTCATGCTGAATTTTAATTTGTTCAGCCCCTTGTTCAACTCTAAACTTAGCCCATTTCTGAGCTTCAAACTCAGCCATCTGCTGAGAATTAAGAGAAGCGAAAGGATTTCTTTGATCTTTAGGGGTACAAAGTTCTGCACTTGAATCATCTCTCCATGTATCATAGCCATTATATGTTTCACAATGTGCTCTTGGTGCTTTACCTTTGTTTGTTATGCACATGTCCTCACCCTTTTCTTTTCCCTTATCAACTCTCTCATCTTTATGTGTCCACTTACTGCCACCAGCAGGAGCTCCAGTATGACCTCCCCTTTACTGAGATCTTTTTCCATTCATGATGAACAACTGCAAAATTTTCTTTGAGAGTCGCCACTCACTTTTATCAAAAAGTGAGAAAAATATCTGATATTTCTAGTTCCCAGCAAAGTCTGTGTTATATTTTTGACTCTATGATTAAGGCCTTGATTCTGATTGTTCCCCAATAGAGTCACCAATTTTTTATCTCTCAAAAACGCAGGTTTCAACCACAAAAGGCTGCCAAGCTTTCATGACATTTCAGGGTAACCAAACAAGGTTTGAATCAATCAAACTTTCTACTCTTTAGGTGCTGCAAGACCAAGGTAGGTGTACCTCTCTGAATAATGTAGACTTAACTTACAATCAATCCACTTACAACACTTGTTCACAATGGCACATGGGAGTGAACAGATGAAATTTAATTTGAAAACAGTGACAATATTCTGTTCTAAGTCCTAAATACTTAATTAAAAGTAACAAAATGAGTTTATAATGATGAGGTGCAGAGACTACTGCCTTGTTGGGTATGTGGAGTCAAATGAGATCAAGATAAGCAACACTTTCTAGAGAAGACACAAATTATCTGGCATATGCTTTGTTTACAACTTGTATAAACATGCAACCATGTAACTACTAAGTTCTACTTCGATAATCCAAAATGAGTTTCTCTAATTACTATGATCAATAAGAGGATTTAATCTTTGCTTGAAAGAACCAGTTGATTGATCACAGAAATACAACAAATGTGTATCAATAAATCAAAAACAAACTTGCTATGTTAATTTAAACAACTAGAAAAATCATTCATGGAGACAACTTAGCAGTATTTTTCATTTCAATTCAACAGATAATTGACACTAGAGAAATGTAGCAACATTAACTGAATCTCATAAATACCTCCATTGTGAAATCATGCAATAATAGCCTCTGGTCTGATAATTTTATTCTATTGTATCTATTTTGCAGTCAATCAAAAATCTCATGTTCGGTCCTTATTAACAAATACAACATGCTTATTTATACACCAGCATGAGAAAAATATCAAAATTAAATATTATGTCGGCCCTCCACAAGATTTGGGCTCCAATCAAGCTAGTAGGCAATGGTCTTCAAGTGTATTCATGTTGGCCTCAGCATTCTAAAATTATGTTTTCACCAGTGAGCAGTTGGCAAGACATCCATATCGTCCTACCGAAGGCAATTCATTCGCTTATCGCTCTGCTTGCATCCCTGTTTTAATCGCATTTGCTGTAGCTACCCGTTAGTCATATCGAGATCAAATAATGTTCCTTTGTTTGCACTCTGCTTCACTATAACTCATAGGTATCGCAGAGACCTCACACAAAATGTATTAAGTTTCACCGAGAGCCCATACTATCTTCACAGTCGCCAAGACATAGGGAGAGTCATACCCAAAAGCATACATGTTTTGTCCACTATCATCATGACCACACGACTTCGGAGAGACCTCATATAGATTGGAACTTGTTTTGCCAAAGATCTTCACTTACATTAAGTCACCGAGACATGAGCAAAGTTCACACCTACGAACTCCCCTTGTTCTATTCACTATCGTCGTAGCTCATCTGGGTCGGTAAGAGGTCACATAGATCATTTTAAGTTTCACCGAGAGCCTACATCCAACTTCATGTCGCCATGACCAGACCATCATTATGCCAAACACAAGAAGTATCGCCATATCCCATTGCTCTCAGGAAGACCAAATACCGAGACACATAAGTCACAATGAGCCACTCGTGACTCCATTCAACTTCACCAAGACCGCAAGATTCTCTCATCGAAAGGACACCCAACGTGCTCGCCAAGACCCAAGCCTTTTGCCATGACCTCCTGCCGCAAACACATGCCTTTGCCGATGTCCTATGTCACCGAGACAGATATAAAGTTCTACCGAAAGTATATTCAAAGAGAAACTATGTGTAAGGTCAGCGAGACCGAAGGTCACTCACCAAGACCATACAACGATAGCCATATCTCCCACCAAGCCGCCCCATCCACTGCCGGTCGGTAAAACAAAATGAAATTGCCAGGACATGATGCCAATACCCCAGATCTCTGCCGATATACCCCATCCACAGTTGCCAGTCATCGTGACAATAAGAATGTCCCGCTAACCACTTGAAACAGAAGAATTTAGCGGAAAAAACATAGTGGGTCAGGGGGACAAATGGGGACCTATGCCAATACATTCCAAAGTGTAAAAAATGCAAACGTGGATGAAATCTATGGGGCAGAAGAGGCAGAATGTGGATAAAGCACCAAGAAAATAGTGGAAATGTGGCTTAAGTAAATATCACATAGAGACTCAGGGGAAATGAGGATATGAAAAATAATCATCAGATTTTGATAATTTCAATAGGAGGTTGACGTCAAAGCTCCACTAACGTTTGATCATGCTGACAGGAAGACACAATTTCCCATTCCTTAGTATGATGGTTGAGTGTCCTCGCCTGTAGTCTCGAGATTGCATTTTAATGATGATTTTTAGTTTTCTGAGGGGTAATTACTTCATCCCTTGTTTGTATGTGATTATTATCGCATGCTTTTTGGGTAGTTTAAGAATCTATTTCTACAGGTTTCTGGACTATTCTACTTCTGCTAGAAAAATGATGGGTGGAAAAAGTCACAGAGTTGAGCCAATTAGTTGTGATCAGTTGAAGAATAATACTAAGCTTTGGAAGAAGCTAGAGAATGGTGGAATTATGATTTTTATTGAAAAGCTCCATGGCTGGGATCTAGAGGTGACTAGGGTCTTCGAGAAGGAGTGGAAAAATGGTGAGATATACCTATTTTGTAGACATGTGGTTATCAATGAACAACTGATTGCTAAGTTCACTAACCTTTTGATCAATGGTATTAAATTGTATAGGGACATGAAGCAGTCTGATGAGGCAGTCAACAAGTTCCCCAATTCGGAAGCTAAGAAGGAGGAATTACGTAGGACCTCCAGAAGCTACTATGACACAAACACAATTGTCTCACATTAGAGGAGGGTTTTGAATGTGCTTATGGAGTTTGTCACTTTGGATGGCCACTACACGAGAGTTTTTGTGTATCACTTCATTCTATTGAATCACTTTAGGCACTAGGTCAGGATTTACTTCCCTTTTTAACCTGGCTTCTTCTTTGAATATTAGTCTAAAAAACCATAGACAGAACCCCACTAGGTATTCTATCCTTCATGAAGTATTGCTTGTCCTTATCTAAGATCATTTCAATGCCATGCTGACTCTACCTCCATCGCCTAAGGTTAGGGTTGATGTAAAGGACAAGGGTAAACCTAGGGATTCCACTCTAAAAAAGGGCAAGAGAAAACTATCGGAGGACCCCTCCTATGATGTGGATGATGAGGAGTCATAGCCGGAATCGTTGTTTGAATATTCCAGCCACCTTGAGACCAAAAGAGAAGAGAGACCTCACTTCCCTATGGACCTTAAGGCTAGGGATCAGTATTTTAAGGAGGAATGGGAATTTCCCACTAATGTCCTTGCTATAGCCCATAATGGGGCAATGGATAATTTTAGACTTAAGAGATGGGTGTTCTTTGAAATTAAGGAAATAAAGCTAAATCAAAGAGTGATGAACAAAAAATTGGAGAAAGCCACAGATGACAATAATAGAGGTAGTGGTAGTGGTCAGACTACTAATTTAGGGACGAAAGAGGAGAAGAAGTATATGGTTGAATACCTCAAGAAAATGGTTGAGGAGCTATAGGATTTCAAAGGAAATCATGATGGCAAGCAGGAAGACATGGAGGAGTAGTTGAGAAATATTAAAAGCTCTCTCCATAAAGTTTTGATTATGAACCATAAAATTCTGAAATCTACTGCATAGACCATGAATACCATGGTGGAAAACTTGGAAAAATCCCATCAGGTAAAAACTATTGTGTTTTTGGACTTGGATAATGAGGATGGGCAGCTGGATAGTGGGGGGCCAAGCAATAGGACCAGAGAAAACTTGAAAAGGAAGGCTTACCAAGCGCTTGTCAACATCCAGGAGATTATGAAGTTTGCGCTCAACATGAACAGTCTTGAGCAAGAAGTGGCAGAGGTCCTTCAGAACCTAGCCTAGTGGCTAGGTGTCTTGTGGCCTTTTGTCGGTTCTTTGTCTATTATGCCCTAGTGTTACTATGTGATCTTCTTTGTGAGCAGCGTTTTGTTTTTTGTCTGTGTTGTGTCAATGTTTAATCTCATGCTTTGATATTGTTATGGGTTTCAGGATCCCTCTAAAACTTGATTGTTCCTTAATCAAAAACTATTGTCTAGTTTTTTAATCATTTTCAAAAAAAAAAAAGTACCCTTTTTAAGAGGATTCTCTTTTCTAGTGCACCTTATATTTTTAATTTTTAAATGTGTTTTATTTATTTTTTTTAATTTCTAATTAGCCTCTTTTTTAACTTTAACAACCTACTTGCATTATTTTAAAAATAAAATATTTTAAAACTAATCAAAATATACAAAAAATCACATACTTGAACTCACCACTTTGAGCTCTACAAAATGGTATTTTTCTTTTTTCTTTAAAAAAATTCATTGTAACTGAAGAAATAATAAGTTGAAGTTGAAAGTTTAAGAAAATTATGAAAAAAGCTGAGTTGGCTGCCAACTAGGATGCCACACAGATAGTTTCAGTAGAAAGCGTTTCGACCGAAACACTTTCTATCAAAACCTCACACATAAAATAAGCCACATTTTGATGTGAAAAAGGGAAAAAATCAAATTTTATGATTTCAAGCGAAAGGGTTTTGCTCAAAAATCTATGTGCCACATATAGGCCACATGGTTTTGAGCCAAATTGGTTAGATTGAAACTGTTTAGGTTGAAATAGTTTCACTTAGAATTATTTAGTTGGCTGAAAGTGTGACACAACTTTGTGCTTTTACCCAAGATTTATGTGACTTTTATGTGTATTAATTAAGTTTTTATAATCTTAAAATGACCCTAGGTGCTAGGTATAGGGGTAAGGGAGTTATTCAATAATAAAAATACATTACTTTTAATATATTTTTTACCATATTAAATTCTCATTTCAAAATAGTGGTGAAAATGCAAGTTAGTAGGTGGTATGGGTAGTTATGAGAGGAAGTTTTTCCTCCCTTTTATATTTTTTTATTCTATGTATTCTTTTGGAATTTTATTCTTATAGAGTAATTTTGAGGAGAAGAGAGGAAGAGAAGAGAGTAGAGGAAATAAGGTATTGAAAGGAGAAGGCTTAGAGAGTCTTCACCAAATTCTACCATTTTTAGATAGCATTTCCAAGATACATTCTAATCCCTCTTGTTATATTTTTGTAAATGAATTTTTATAATGTTTACATTTTTATGTGAGATCTATTTGGAAAGAAGATGTTGAATCTTTTGTGAAAATAATTTTTGTTTCATTTGGAGTATAATTTGTTCATTAGTTGTATTGTTCTTGTTAGTTTATGAATTGTGAGTAGATCTCCTCTTGAGAGAGTTAGGTTCTCCTTGTGTTTAGGTTTTGAGTGGGGGTTTAAAATTTGGTTATGATTAGCCACATGGTCTAATCTTAGATATGAGTATTCATTTATGTGTATTTTATGGAGGAATAAGGGATATGTGAATGGGAGGTTGTGTATTACTATTGTTGGAAATTTGGAAATTATTTGTGTCATAATAATGTGATAAAACCTAAATGTTAAATGTTGTTTTAGAAATCCGATATGTGTTTGTGCTCCTTGGAAAGCTATGTGACCCCTATCTCAAAGGTGGTTTGTGTATCAACCCTATAGTTGGGTGGAGAGCTCATTGACCAAATTTACATTTTTTTGTTGTCTCTTATTTTACAAGTCCATGAAATTAGGATGAAGACTATCTTAGGGATCATCAAATTTTTGGTTCACAAAGAAATTTTCATGTTGATCATTTTTAGTTTTGAATGAATCAATAATTCAAAGGTTAATTTGTGAATAGAGTTTAAATTGTAAATAGAAAATATTTTGCTTTCTTACATGTTGAAAAATATAAGAAATAAATTATTTATCCATGCATTATCTTATTTTATGGGCATAGGAGGAAATAGATAAAATATCCTTCCACAGTGGTACAAGTTTAATATAGGTGTTATTGTATACAATAGGAGAAGAGCATAATGTGCATTTTGGAAATAAACTTAATGAGAATTAGGTTATTTGGGGAAACTTTCTTTTGCATTAGAAATAGGTTCTATAAATTGATTTATAGAAAATTGTATAGTAAAGATTTACTCATTTTATTCTAGATTTTATGTTGAATTTTGTATTGGAATACAAATTTACAATTACTTTTATTTTGTAAAACCACTTTAATATTTATAAATTAATGAAATTTCATTTATAAATTATCTTTGTAAATACAATAAACAAGTAAATATATAATATATATAAAAAAATTATATATATACATTATGCAAATGCATATTTAATTTGTAAATATTATATATATTATCCATATATTAAAAATAAGTTATAAACAACACAGAAACAAAAACTATTTCATATTTTCAAGGTGTTGGCCACCTTGATCTCTTGGTTGCAGTGCAAGTTGACCATGTCCACTAATTCTTGTTTTTCTTCATCAAACGTCTTCCTAAGGTTCCCCTAGTTCTAGTGCACAAGCCTTTCATGTCTTCTTTCGCATTCTTCTTCCCCTTACCCTTGGAAGATTGGTCCTCAATAATCTCCGTAAAGTACAATTGATCCTCCTTGAGTTGACTAATCTTACCAAACAAAACCTTCAGGGAATCTACTCTATTCTTAACCAAGCTATGATTGACCTACAATAATTTCTTGATATCTTCATTCGTTTCCTTAATCCTTCCCTCCATATCACCAAGGTGATTCTCATATTGGGTTTTGAAGTCAGAAAAAGAGTATTCTAAATCAACCAACCTTTCAATCAAAATGTTTGAAGAGGATCCCTTTGGTTGGTTTAACATATTCTCCTTGAGACCCCTAATCTTAATATTTACCCTATTAAATTATTGCAATACCCACTTGGCAAGTTTAAATGTGCACGTGGCACCCGAATGAGCCATATCCAAAAGCTCAAACATGGAAGTATTTTCATCATTCAAATATGAAAAATCCTCAGAAGGAGGATTCACCTTCAGCAGCTCAAGCTGACCAAGGTTTATATTTACACCCTCCTCTTCATGTACATTCCTCTCAAGCAATGCATCCTCATTTCCTAGATTCCCAACACCCCCCCCAAGGAGAATACTACCAAACATGGGAATCATTAATTTCAACAGGATTTTATGCCACACTCTTTACCCAATCCAAACAAGCCTTCTTACCTTTCCAACCACCTTTGAAATCCTACTTTTGCAACTTTGTGATCCATCTGGAAGCCCTTCACAAAATATCCTTAAGCTCCTTCACCCTAACCTCATCAAAGAATTCCTTCTCCTCATGACCAGATGCACCAAAGCCCTAGCCATGGAGCTTAGCATTCTCCTTCAATAGACATTGAGAATCATCAAAGATAATATAAGTGCCATTTCCAATAGAAAGGGACCCACAGGAGCCCGAATTTTATATGACAAGCTTCTTGGCAAGAACCTTCCTCTTTAAAATACCCTTCTTTCTTTCTTTAGATGGGGCCACCATGGGTGATGATGAAACCCCTAAAGAGTTCTCCTCCTCCTCATGCCATTCAACTTCACCATCAACACTGGCCTCTAAGCCAATCAAAAAATACTCCTCACTTATATCCTTCTCATTAGCTTTAACAGACCTGGTAAGAGTATGGTCTCTCACATGCTCCATGATGAGAAGTATGAGGCCTTCTTGAAGAATAGGAGCCCTACTATTTTTCATGTGTGCATAAAATGAAACTTCCAAAGATGAGAAGAGAAACAACAAGATAGAAACATGCAACCCATGTCTAAAATGATTAAGCAAGGTAAATGGTGTAGTCAAGCTCGAGGGGCCTTGATAGGCTATTTGATCTCACACTCAACTCATGCACACACACAAATTAAGATCAAACAAATGCAATAGGAGAATAAATATTTTCTTTATTACTAGGGATAGGTTACAAATTACATGCATTTTCCAACTCTTGTAAATCTAAGTTCATCCTTTATTCATCACTATATGTTATCCTACACTTACCCCCCTCTACCTTGTATTTGTTCTTCATTTATATCTCGATCTAGTTCTCCAGGTCAACCTTGATATTTCTCGCTCCTCATGTTGTAGTATCACAATGTCATTACCTCATTAATAGTAGCTTCATCAAGCTGGCCAATGAATATTTTTTCCACAAAAACAATGTGGAATGAATCCAATATTGCTTTGCTAGGTGTCATAACCAGAATCACCATCCACCACCCTTGGCCACTCAATTCCCACCATCAGAATGTCGCCAAGACCTTGATGCAAACATCCCACAATCTGTTAGAGTGTTAAAGATATACTCATGAATGTCTCGCCGACCAGCAAGACTCACATTGACAAAAAAAGGGAATGCCAAGTCGGGAGGTCCTCATGCTAATGAAACCCAATTCACTAAGTCACTAAAGATCAAAGCTAAAGAGTCTCTAGTTGGGGTTGTGGATTTATAAAAACTTGTAACTTGATATATATCTATCAGGCTTGCCAATGTACTCCATCGCTATGTCACTAAATTAGGTGGTTATGGAATTTGTGAACCCCACAACATTGGTTAGAAAAACTCAAAACAATGCAAATGCTCATAACCTTGGCCCTTATTTGAAACAAACAAACACAAAAAAATTTATGATGCAAGATTACTCTTGGCCCTGGATGTTCCTGCATCAAACACCCGGGGTAGGAGAAATGTTTCATGAGTGGAGACTTAGGAACATTTAGGCCAGCCCTAAAATGATAGTCCAAAATAAGCCAACTCATGTGCTTTCAGCCAAGATGATTTCTCTGCTGATTTTCCCTTCCAGTGAACCAAGTACTCTGGATACTCTTTACCATGTGTTTTATTTGCAATCCTAGAATCAATAATTGCATCTGCTTCTTTAGTTTACTTCTTTGGAAGCTGGTTTACCCAATCTATATTAATAGGTGAATGTGATTGAGTACTTGTTTCTCCATCAAAGTGTTTGTACAGATCACTGATGTTGAAGATAGGGGATATATCTACATTATTTTTCACCAAGTTTGCACTATCTCTGAGTTCATCTACACCCCCTAAGGCTAAAACCATAGACCACATTGAATGGTATTTTCCCAATACTCCTGTTTACTAAATTATTATAGTAAAAATCTACATGTGACAAAAAAAAGTCACACTATTTTGGTTTGTATCCAATCAAACATCGAAGATGATTGCCTAAACTTATACTAACAACCTTAGTCTGACCATCTATTTATGGATGGTAGGCTAAACCAAAACCCAAATGTGTGCCTAATTTCTTCCACAATGTCTTCCAAAAATGACCAACAAACTTTGTATCTTGATTAGATATGATACTATTAGGCAAACCATGCAACCAAACTATTTCTTTGAAAAAAAAATTTGCTATATGGGAAGCATCACTAGTTTTCTGACATGGAATAAAATGAGCCATTTTTGAAAATCTATCAACAACCACAAAAACTGAATCATTACCTCATTGAGTTCGAGGCAGTCCTAGAAGAAAATCAATGCTAATGTGTTCCCATGGTCTCTTTTGAATTGGTAATGGCTGATACAGTATAGTATTTTGTTTTGTACCCTTTGCATGGTGACAAATTTTGCATCCTTGCACCATTTTCTTAATATCCACACTCATTCTTGGCCAATAATAGCTTTCATTCAACAACATAGTTATATTATCTATTCCAAAATTTCTACCTAATTTTCCACTATGCTTCTCTCTAATGAGATTCTCCCCCATGGAACCTCTTGGTATGCATAACTTTTTTTCTTTGAACAACAAGTTTTCCTAAATGAAATACTCTAACCATGGATTTTGATCCAATTCAACTAGACTCTTGCATGCTAACCATGCCTCTCTAAAGTTTGAGTCATACTCATACAACTCACTCAATGAATCAAAACCAACAACATTCACTCTCATCTCATTCAACAACAAAGTTCTCTTGCTTAATGCGTTAGCAACCCTATTGGATTTACCACTTTTATGTTTTAACACAAAAGAATAACTTTGCAAGAATCCAACCCACTTCATATGCCTCTGATTCATCTTACCTTGGCTATTTATGAATTGCAACACATGATAATCTATATACAACAAAATTTATTTTGACAATAAATAATGTCTCCACTTCTTTAGTGCTTGTACAATCACATAGAACTCCTGATCATACACTAAATATTTCCTCTTGGCTTCATTCAACTTCTCATTGAACTACACTATTGGCCTACCTTCTTGACTAAGAACTCCTCCAATTGTTGTTCTGCTTGCATCACAATCTACTTGGAAAACTTTTCTAAAGTCTAGTAATGCCAACACTGGTTGTTCTATCACCTTTCTTTTCAATAGTTGAAAGCTCTTCTCTGTATCAACTATCCATTTTAACTCTTTTCTTGTTCCCTTCATTGTCTCTATGATGGGAGCACATATCTCACTAAAATTCCTTATGAACTTCATATAGAATCTCACCAACCCATAAAAACTATGGGATTCAAAAGTAATCCTTGGTGATGGCTACTCAACGATAGCCTTTACTTTCTTAGGATCCATTTTCAACCCTTCCTTAGAGACTACAAATCCAAAATACACTAACTCCTTCATGAAAGTTCACTTTTTTAGATTCACCACTAACTCCTCCTCTTTTAGTATTTAAAAAAAAATCTAATATGTTCTAAATTTTCTTCTTTTATTTTACTAAAAATTAAAATATCATCAAGATAAACTATGCCAAACTTACCAAGATAGGGTTTCAACACCTAATTCATCAATCTCATGAATGTATTAGGTGCATTTTTCAATTAAAATAGCATGGAAAACCATTCATATAGTCCATCCTTCCTATTAAATGATGTCTTCCACTCATCCCCTTCACGAATTCTGATTTGATGGTAACCATTCTTTAGATCAATCTTCGTGAAATACCTTGCTCTACTCAAATAGTCCATCAAAACATCCATTCTGGGTAATGGAAATCTATATTTAATAGTAATCTTATTAATGGCATCAGATTCTGTACACATTTTCCATTCACCTCCCTTCTTAGGTGCTAATATAGTAGGTACAACACATTGGTTGAGACTCTCCCTAATCAAAACCTTGTCCAATAACTCCTGGACTTGTCTATTTATTTCTTCATTCTCTTGTAGTGTCATCCTATATGGTGCCTTTTTTGGTAGACTTGCACCTAGAATCAAATCCATACAGTGACTGATTTCTCTCAATGGTAGTATTCCATCTGGTAACTCCATCATTATGCTAGCATAATCATCAACCAATTCTTGAATTTCTACCAGTAGCTTTTCTTCCAATTTTGTTGCATGGTTTTGAGGTGGTCGTGCTACTAGTGCATAACAAACAGAATCCTTCTTTAGATCCTTCAAGAACTTCTTTCCTATGAAAAATCACACCTTGGAGGTACCTTTTGGGTCTTCATCCTTATCCTTCATATGATTCAAAGTAAATTCTCGACCATTCTTCTTAATGGTATATGTATTATTCTTACCATCATGAATATCTTGTCGATGAAATTGTCATGCTCTTCCCAACAAGATATGATAGGAACCCATAAGAATTACATCAAAAATTATTTCATCCTTGCATTTACCAATGTGAAAATTAGCCAAACATTGTTCTCTTACCACTAACTGATGCTGCTTCTGCAACCATGAAACCTTGTATGGGTTGGGATGATTAATTCTTTTCAGCTTCAACTTCCTCACCATTTCATCAGACACAATATTTTTTTTGCTGCTACTATCTATAATTACTTTACAACACTTACCACTTGGCTTGCATTTGGTTCTAAGCAAATTCCTTCTCTATATCGGTTCTACTTCTACCTTCTCAGTACTTAACAAAATCTTCCTTATCATCAAGGATTATGCATCTTCTGGCTCTTCTCCATTCTTTGAAGTTTCCACCATTTCATCTTCAACTTGGGCCACATGCAATCTGGCCTCTTTCCTTTACCTCCACCTTGAACTTGTGGGCATTCAAAAGACTTATGCCCAATCTCTCCACATTTGTAGCATGTAACAGTGAATCATCTACCTCTTCCTCTTCCAAAACTACCTCTTCCTCGAGATAACTCTCCTTTTCCTTGGAAATCTACTATACTTCCTTTGTCTTGAGAGGTACCTTCCCCATTAGGTTTGGTAGAATATCCTCTTCCAACACTGATCTGTCCTTGGCCATGAGCACTTCTGCCTCTACCCCTATTTAATTTCTCCACATCTTTCAAGGAATATTGATAAGCCTCTTCCAAATTCTGCAACTTGAGCAAACTTATTTTGTCTTGAATGGACACCCATAGACCATTTAGGTATCTTGCAACTTGCTCATCCTCATCTTCAGTATGGTCTACTTGAATACTCAATCGATAGAACTCTTCAATGTACTCCTTGAAATTGGTCTCTCTCTACTTCAAGTTCTGTAATTTCCCAAACAGACTTATCTGATAGTTTGTAGGCATGGACTTTTCCTTTAGTTTGTTCACCATGTGGTCCCATGATTTTATCTTCTCCTTGCCTCTCTATTGTCTATCAGTCTGCAAATGATCCCACCATAGGGATGCATGCCCCTTCAACTTTGTGCAGACATATTTCATCTTCTTTTCATCTTCAATACCTTCAAATTCAAAGTACTTCTCCATCTTAGTAATCAAATCCAACAATTCATCAAAATTTAGGTCCCCTTTGTACTCAGAAGGGTCAAAATAGGTCTAGTATTTATTCTAGTTAGGGCTCGAATGAACCTATCTTCTCCTTGATCAAGTTCTGGTTGTTCTCCTTCAAATTCAACGTGTTCTTCTTTGTCACTCACATCATTGATATGATGACCTTTTTGCTATACATTCTCGATAGCCTCTGGTCTGGCCATAATCCCTCTCAATGTATCTATTAGGATAGGGTTTGTTTCTCTTTGCACCCATCATCCTCTGCCTCGTCCTCTTTCTTCCATCTTACACAAGCCCTCTATAGTTGCAAGTTTTCTTCTTACCCACAACAAATTCTCTATAGGACTTCGTAATTGCTTGACACCTTCCAGGAGAAAACCTTACTTTGATACCACTTGGCATAGTCAAGCTCAAGGGGCCTTTCCAGGCTATCCGATCTTGCTGCCAACTCTCACACACACACACAAAAGATCAAATGAATGCAACATGAGATTTTTTTTTTTCTTTATTACTAGGGAGAGGTTACAGATTACATGCCACCCTATGGGCTGCTTATTACATGCATCTGTTGACTTTTGCAAATATAAGTTCACCCTCTATTTTTCACTATATGTTATCCTACACTTCCCCCCTCTATCCTATATTTCTTTCATGTTTGTATGTCTATCTAGTTCTCCAAGTCAGCCTTGACATTTCCCACTCCTCATGTCGTACTATCACAATGTCATTACCTCATTATCAGTAGCTTCATCAAGTTGGTCAATGAATATGTTTTCCATAACAATGATGTGGAATGCATCCAATATTGCTTTGCTAGGTGTCGTAACTAGACTCTCCATCCACTTCCCTTGACCGCTCAATTCCCACCATTAGAATGTCGCCAAGACCCCAATGCAAACATCCCATAGTTTTTTAGAGTGTCGAAGAGACACTCATGAATGTCTCATCAACTAGAAAGACTCACGTCAACAAAAAAAGGGAACACCAATTTAGGAGGTCCTCACACCGATGAAACCCAAATCACTAAGTCACTAAAGATTATAACTGAAGAACCTATAGTTGGGGTTGTGGAGTTATAATAACCCATAACTTGTTGACATATATTTGCCAGGCCTGCCAATGTACTTCATCCCTACATTGCTGAATCACGTGGTTATGGAACTTGTGAACCCCACGACATTGGTTAGGAAAACTCAGAACCCTGCAACTCCTCACAAACTTGGCCCTTATTTGAAACAAATAAACACAAATTTTTGATGATGCAAGATTAGTCTTCGCCTTGGATGCTCCTGCATCAATAAAGTGGTTCCCTAGAATAACAATATACCAGTCATCAAGAGTAACATACTGCATAATGACTTCCACCACATCAGCCCAAATATGCTTCAGGGAGTCCCATTCATAACCCCATGAGGGCATCTTTATCATCTTCTCTCATTCATTGTCTTTGAAGAATTTTTCCATAGTGTCATTGTTGCTCTTCCTCTCCTTAAAAAAATTTTGGACATCCATCAACAACCAAACGATGAAGGCAATAAAGTATTCATTGATCACAAAATCCATACCTTTAACCTTTAAGCATCTATTGTGCCAACAATGAATAAAATCCACAAAGGCTTTGGGATCATGGCTATGGAGCCTCTCGAAATAGGGTGTAAAATGCCCATGCCTCAAGATTCTCCAAATTCTACACTTATTATTCCTTCTCTTGTAAGTAAGAGGCTCAATCCTACTCCTATCACCACCCATATTAATAGTCACCATTAACTGATACCCCAGCTAAAACACATTTTCTAGATAAAAATTAGGCAAAACATAACCCATAAAGTGTGTGGTAATAAGGAGGGCGATAATTTCTTGATCACCTTGAATCAAAAGCTCAACATTAGCTATCATTTCGCAATAAAAGCTTGGTTTCCTCGAGAAGGAGAGAGTACTCCTCCCATGCCTTAAAAATATGAAGCTTGAAAGCCTCATTTGTAAAAAACTCCACCAGGGAATTACCTTCCCTATAGATATGCATGACATGGATCTCATCAAAGGGTCTTAACATCATGATAGAATCCACAATCAATTGTTCAATAGTCCAACTTGGGTTCTAAATGCCAAGTAGGAAATTAACAATATTGAGAGAATCTCCCTCAACCCATAGCTTGGAGTGACCCCTATCCAATGGAAACTTGATGCTGATGAAAGTAGCTTCGGCCTCAGCATGGTGATTCATTCATTTGTTAAAGTCACAAATACAAGTGGTTTTATGTGCAAATTTATTTTCCCTATTTTTTATTGTGGGATGTAGCTCTATGCTGTAATACATGTGAACATAAGAAGACACCAATAAAGATTTAAAATGAAATATAATTGTTGTAAATGCTAGCTTGGAAATGAGCTATCATGGTTTGCAACAATTATTAAATTTCAAACTCTACAAATTGACGTTGTCCATACACTCCAAGCTCTCTGTTGAATATTAGTCAATGTTTTTAATTCTTTATTTTTTTAATATAATTGTTAAATTACTACCCAAATAAATGTTTAAGATTTTAATCTTACAATAAGAACAATTATAAAATAATTTATATGAAATATATATAAATAATAAATATCAATATATTTATTATAAATATATATTTTTGTTATTTAATAGTATATTTATATATGAATATAATATATTTTTGGAGTCATGTTAATATCTAGAAAGTAAAGATATAAAGTGAACGTAATATCTCCAAAGTAAATGAAATGTAAATAAACATAAGATTGTTGACATAAATACATTAATTAGTTATAAATAAAAATAAAAATAAATAAAATAAATAATTTTAATCTTATTATTTAAAATTTAACTATTTATAAATAGTTCTTGCTAAACAATCAATTAGAATAAGGATAATAATTATACATACATTGACATATTAATTTATTAAGCTATATTATATCCTTGGTAATAATTATTGTTAACTTATTAATATTAATTTAAATTTAAATTAATTAATAAATTATCATAATGTAAATAATATTATTGTTAACTTTAAAAAGTTAGCTTTGTTTTTATTTAATTATTTATTAATTGAATAAGTTTATTATATATTGTTGCTTTTTTTAAAGTTGTTATTTTTTTTAATATTTAGACTCTCTATTTAGTTTATTCTAATTTAATTTAGATATAAATTTTAAATTTGTTTTAATTATTAATGTTTTTATTTTTTATTTTTTTAAGCAAAAGTGGCAAGCCACTATAATATATTATATTATATATAAATAGAATATTAGAAACCTAGTTTAAAGAGCATACCGGTAGGAAAGAACCAAGAAGAAAACCTCCAATTATAGCTCAATTCGATACAAGTTTATACAAAATCATCCCAATAATTGGGACCTATGACATGATTTGCAAATATTATAAGGAACAACCAAGATTAAATTTATTTTATGTATTAAATAATGATTAAATGTTAGAATAACATAAATTTCAAATCCAAATTAAAAACTAAAGTAGAATAAACTAAATGCAAAGACAAAATATATCAAAATATAAATATTAATAAAAATAACAATTACAAAAACTCAACAATAAATAATAGACTTTTTAACTTAATAAATAATTAAATTGAAAAGTATAACTTAATAAATTAATATGTCCATGTATATTAATACTTATCCTTATTCTAATTGATTGTCTAGAGGAATAAAGAAGAAAGAGATAGAGATAGTAAGAGATAATAAAAGAGAGAGATAGCAATATAGAGAGATAAAGAGAAATAGAAAGAGACAAAGATATATATAGAGGTTTAGAGATTGAGATAAAGAGGGAGAGGGGGGAGAGGGAGAAGGGAAGAAAAATATATAGATATGTAGAGGGAGAGAGAAAGAGAGATTGAGAGATAATGAGAAACATAGAGAGAGAGATAGTGATATAAAGAGCCCTCACTTTCTCTTTCCATCTCTCTATACATGTATATGAGTGATATCTCTCTCTAAATATATAAATATTGTGTGAGGGGGAAAATCATAGATGCAAACAAGATAAAGGTAATTGAAATCAAAATCTAATCTAAGATCAAGAACACTAATCTAGATTTAATCCTACACTTACAAAATGAAACTAAGCTATTGAAAACATATTAAGAAATCCTATGATTACCAAATTGAATTCAAAACAAAAGAAAAGTATTATCATCCCATATTGGAGTGTGTTTGCCTAATGTTGAATTTTCCGTATCATTATGAAGCCTCCATAGTTCATGTGTAAAATCTTGGAGAATGATGTCTTGGTTGGTTGATTGAAGAAATGTTGAATCTCTAATGGTGGTTTTGAATGTCGACAATACTTCATTGTGAAAATGATGTTCAATATTCAATCCCCCTTTTTTTATTAAACTATAGTTTGAGAAACATATATATATACCAGATAGTAGTACTACTACTTATCAAGAGGCACCTACTACAAAAGGATTACATATATAGAAGGATTACATAAAATGCAAAAAATTTATCAAACAATTATCAAATTATACCAAGCTGCCCAGTTGTGAGATTTTGTTGTGTATCTTCATCTTCTTGGATTTGCAAACAAAAAAATGTATACCATCTAATCACTACTACCCCTATCAAAAAACCATATCATTGAACCTGTTGGTTGCTATTGTCCCTTCCAAAAAAACTATACCATTCCTTCAAACTGTACCATTTTCCCATGCATAGTCTGTATATTACTTCCAAAAAGGTGCCTTGATAAAAAAAAAAGAGCCTTCTTCTTGTTTAGGTAGTTGACCCCTCAATTCCAGCTGGGTGTTTCATGCATAGAAGAGCCTCAACTTCCTCAAGCTCTTCTATAGTAAAGTCTTTAGATCAAAGCATTGGTGGGGGGTTCTCCAACTAAACCTCTTTTTCCACCTTTTCATTAAAATCCTTTTGGAAGATTTCCAATGCTTGAAGGAATATCTCGGAGCTTGGTTTCCCATCCTTCCAAGTGTGGCCAAACCTGACCTCATGTAGGTGAATTTTCATAACAACATTCTCTAACAACTTCAAAAAATTTAACTTTGACTTCATAGTCATAGCGACCTACATTGCTATGTTATGAAAAGTGAGTCTTCTTGAAGACTTAGTAAGTACCCTCAAATTCCCTTTAAATATTTCATCATTTTGTTCTTTCTAGATGTGCCATAATATTTCAATTGAAAAACAAGAGAAAAATAGTGTTTGTTCCTTGAAAAACTTATTATTTCTAAATAAAATGGCTATCCATTCTGAGTGTTTCATTATTATTCCAAATTTCCTTTGCAAATATACATTCAAAAAATATGTGTTTTACTCTCTTCGATCCCCTGTGCAATCTACAAATTTCCAATTCATTTGAGTTTGTTTTAAAATCCAATCTGTGGAAGAGAAAGAGCAATCGAAAACATGCTTTCCTTGGTTTAATTGTTTTGGACCATTTATTTGAGAAATTTTTTGACCATTCATTGCTATTGAGATTTGTATTCCACTTGTTCAAAAAATAAGAGATATCCTGCTGCTTAAAGAGAGTGTTATAAATAGTTTTTGCATTGAGTTTGATGATACTATACCCATTTTTCCAAGAGAACTCTTTGAATTGTTTTGGGTTATATTTACAGTTCACTAGCCATTCCAACTCTCTACAGGACTCTCTAACAATGCAATAAGTTCTCCATTAGGTATCCAGAATGTGAAACTCATCCTTCAACTGATTCCCTATCCTTTAGGATGTCTACAAAAATTTGTATTCCTTTACTGCTCTAGTTCTTAGCTAAGCAACCCTATAACAAGGCCAAAGGTTTTTCTTTGTGTTTTAGATTCCACCACATAGACCTATGTGTGTATAGGGTGCTGCCCTGATGGAATTGTGAGTTTCTTATATGTTCTTTAAGAATTTCCCATGCTTTCCAAATACTTCTAGAAACCACTAAGCCTTCAAGGGATATGTGGCGATGGTAGCTAAGAAGGTCGCTTAGGGGGAGTTTTTTCCAACTTTTTCCATGCTTTGGAGAAGCTCTTTGTATGTTTCTTCTAATCAGTACTTTTTAAGGTTCATTTCCAACCAGTCCTTGAAAATCTACTTGGCATCTAGGGAAATACCTTGGGATCTCAGGTCTTTAATCCCAAGCCCCCACTCAACTTTACTAACACATCACCATTTCTAATTGACTACATGCCTCTTCCTATTGCCCTTCCCATAAGACTAGAAGAAATGCCAGATCCTTTTTTGGATCTCCTCAACTTGATAACTATAGAATAACCAAACTGAGGCAAAGTATAGGTTGTAGGAAGACAATTTTTTTTAGAAAACTTGAACTCTCCTATCCATTTAGAGGTAGTATCGGTTCCACTTTTCAAGCTTCTTTTCAATACTGGTCTTGATCTAGTTCCACATTTCTTTAAGATTTGGGCATACAACAAATGGTATGCCCAAATATCTAACTTGATGGTTTGGCCCTCCCCATTGGATTCCATACCTTCTCACCCACTATGGGGGACTATCTTTCCATCCTAGTAGGATTAAATTAGAGAGGGATATTTTGCACTAGAGGCTACAAAAAAAGTGTTTAGTTTATTCATCAGGTTGGCAACATTATCTTCTTCCAGTGAGGGGAAATTTTTTGTGTCATCCACAAACTATACATTCAAAATTTCATCATTTTTGGGGAGTGAAATACCCTTAACCCTTGGTGAGGGTTCATTTGTCTTGAGGATGTAGTATAAAGCATCTGAGGAAATTACAAATAGTGCCAGAGCCAATGGACAACCTTGTCTGATTGATCTTTCTGGAGAAAATTCTTTTGTGAGTGAACTATTCACATCAACTTGGGCCATTGCATCTTTGAACAAGGTGACTATCATGATGCAAAAGACCTATTGGAAGCCAAAATCCTTAAGGGTTGGTCTAATGAAAGACCACTCTACCCTGTCATATGCCTTTTCAAAGTCTAGGAGTAGGATCGCTACCTTTTTCTTAGAGACCCTAGCCCATTCTAGTGCCTCCCAACTAGTAATCAGGTTCTCCAAGATGTATCTACCTTTGATGAACCCAATTTGAGTTGAGCTGATAATTTTGGGAAGAATGCTAGCTAGTCTCCTCGCCAAGACTTTGGCTAGAATTTTTTATGATACATTCAACAAAGTTATGGGTCTCCAATTCTTTATTTGGGTTTTGTCACCTTCTTTTGGGAGAAGCTTAATAATACCTCTGTTTATGTCACTACCTAGGGACCCAACATCCAAGGACTCCTTTTACACTAGGAAGAGATCTTCAACAATCCACTCCTTGAAAATATTATAAAATTCTATAGGTAGGCCATCAACCCTAGGAGACTTGTCATTCTGCAATGATTCAATTGCCCTTTCGATTTCCTCCTTAGATACCTCATGACCTAGCTCCTCCACGTTAGCTACATCAAGCTTCTTCACGATGATACTTCTGATTAAACTACTTGCATGATCACAGTCTATCCCACCACTCTTAGAGGAGAAGAGGTTCTTATAGAACCTAAGGAACTGAAATTTGATTGCATCCTAATCACAAACTGTGCCTTCTTCCACCTAAATTTTCTCAATATGTTCCTTGAAGTTCTTTGCTCTGATCATTTTAAATAATAATTTTGAACCCTTGTCACCTTTTTCCATCTAATTGACCTTGGACCTTATTTTTAACCCCTAGCTTTGTTTGTTTTGGAGTCTTCTTAATGAGTCTCTAGCAAGGACTAGCATGTTCCCCAAGTTCACATTATTGGGGTCCTTCTGAAGCCCGACCTTAGCTTTCAACAAGTTCTCCTGGAGGAGGCCTTCCTCCCTTATACTTTCCTTGGACCTCTTTTTTCCTATGGTTTGGAATAAAGCTTTCCAACCTTTAACATTCAGGTTCCATCTTTCTATAGCACCTATGTTTTGTACATGCATTTTTTTATCATTCTAAGGGTTAGGATGTCATTTGTACAATCTTTGTCCTAAAGAAAGTTGGTGTTGAGAATGAAGCCCCCAGCCCTCCATCTCCCCCTGGCCCTTTCTTGAGAAATACATTTATTTTAACAAGGTGGTGGTCAAACAGAGTGTAGGAGTGAACTTCAATTTTTCAACCATCTTGAAGAGATTCAAGGAGGAAGTATTCTTTGTTTATATAGAATCTATATAACCTAAAATATATCCTTTGGTTCCCTTTTTGTGCATTGCACCATGTGTAACATATGCTAGGGAAGTCCTTTTTCTAACCCTCCACTAGATCAATCAAATTGATTTTACCTTTCATTCTTGACCAGAAGTACTTTTTATTTTCTTCCCATTTCATATCTATTTCCCCAAGTTTGTTTTCTTGGTTCTCGATCATATTGAAATCCCCTCCAAGGATCCAAGGGATGCTCTCCAGTTCATACATCCATTTCCAAATATTAATTCTCTTTCCATATTCATTTGGAGCATACACTGAGTAGATTCCAAAGGAGAAGTCACCCTTTTTTAGAGTTGCTCGTATAGCCCCATGCAATGGGGAAACTCCATGATTAGTGACATATTGTGCCCAATTTTTTTATATAATAATAGTTGTCCCTCCTTTCCCTTCTCGTGGCTGGTGACAAAATGAACTAACTCCCTCAAAATGAAATTGAGGTTAGTTTCTAGCATGAAACCTATTGCCTTAATTTCCTAAAGCAATACCACATCCTTTTCTTTGCATTGATGGAGAAACCTCCTAATAATCTATTTTCTATCTAGGGATTCTAGTCCCCTTACATTCCATAAGATATAATTAAGATTCACTCGACTCAAGGTTTGGAACTAGTTCCATTTCAGGTCTAAAGCCCTCAAAGAATGTAGGAAACTTTTACTCTACTTCCATCATTTTGGGTAGTGGGCTTAAAATAAATGTACTAAGTATCTTCCTTTTTTTCTTAGAGAGAAGTTTAACATTGCCTTTTCCTTCTACAATTAGATTTTTTGTCCCTTTTCTAGGTCTTCTCCTTGGTCTATAGGATACTTCTACTTAACCTCCCCCTTAGGGACTCCCTTAGCTATCGGGTCCCCTACATCCTTTGAAATTTTATTGGGCCCAAAAAGCTTATTTGTACCAGCACTGTCTACCAAATCTATTGCATGGTCTCCCTCCTCACCTTGAGAATCGACCTCATTCTCACCTACAGCCATCCTTGCACCATTGGTATCCTGGTTGCAATCACCTTTGTTTCTATTATAAGGATCATATCCTTCTATTGAATGGTTCGCAACCAATCCATCAATGATGCCAAGGTGGTTATAATTTTGCATCATGTGGATTAATGAATGTTACTTTAAGATAGTTACATATATGCAATTGTTGTGTGCACTAACATTGTTATGTAGATATAATTAGAGCCTACAAAATTGAGGAAGACTCTAGCAGTTGGTTGTTTTCCATAAGTTCAACAAGGTGATCATTCAAAGGTCAAAGGAGGGAATGCTCTCAATGAAGGGAGATTCCTAATTCAAATAAAAGAATTGTAACTTCCTTGTAAATGGTCTTAATAGTTTGTTGAGTGAATATAGGATCTATTGTTATGCTAGATCTACATTAAGGAAAACTGGCTTGACCTGATTCCATGCATGCATAACCTCCTCTCCACTTTTTATGCTTTCTCTAAAGTGGCATCCTAATCTATTGGAGTTGACCACTTTTCTAGGTAGTTAGTTAGTAGTTTTTCATCTTATACATAAGACTCGAATGCTCCTTCTCAGAAGGTTGATTAATCTGATGTTGTAATCACATTCTTAGTCTTTCAGTAATCTAGTCATGCTGCTTGATTGTACTCATTTTTTCCAATGAATAAAATGAAATTACAAGTTTGTGCATCTAATTTTAAATTTTCCTTAAGGGATACTCATCCAAGGGGGTCCACTTGGTGATCATTCCACCTTTTACCTTAGTTGTTACTTCTCTATGCAATTAGTTAAGAATTTGGCAACTGTTTGTTCCTGCAACCACTAGAATTCCATTATGCGACTATTCCTATAGCCAAAGAAGATAGAGTAGTTCCCTTTTTGTGTGCTCAAATTTTCTTTTTTTCCATGCATTTCAACTTATTATAGTTATTGGTTGATTCTCAACACTTATGTTATTTCTTTCCAAGCAATTTACTTTCAACATTTTGTCTTTATTAGTTGTAGAATGAATATGGCTACTATGGATTCCTAGTGCACATACTATGCTGACCCATTTCAAGTCTACATCCCTAGGTTGACAAGTTAAATGCACCTTCCAAATGATTTAGATAGTTATTCAACTTAGATGTCCAATCTCTAAATCACAACTGTAAGGGCTTAGTTGTTAAATCATTATAGGAGGCCAAAAATTTTGGCATTGTTGTCAGGGATGGTGTCAAAATAGGAAGCTCTTTGGGAGTCATAGATAGTTTCTTTCCTATTTTAGTATTTTTGAAAGTTGATCTTAGTATACCCCTCATTTAGGAAAAGTAATGATCCACTATTCTTTTTCCAATTCTTTGTGTGAGCTGACTGATATTAAGTTGATACCACATGCATAGAGGAAGGAGAATAGATGTTCATGGGAGATTCCTTCATAATAACCTTGATCCATTTTAGCTAGAAGAGCTTCCAAATATTCCAAGAGAAGAAGAAGAAGAGGAGGAGCCACATCCCTTTGTTGATGCATTCCCCAATTTGAGCAGTTCTGAAACCTCTTCTGAAGATCAAAATCTGCTTGAGAACCCATTTTCTTTGGAACTTCATCAAGAAGGCATGGGAGATGCAAATAGAAACAAACCTAACCAACTAGCTTTTCCATTCCCCATTTCTCATTAGAATAAAGTTGAAAATCTAAAAAATATCCTTGCTTTAGTCCTTCCTAAGTTCTATGGACTTGTCATAAGAGATCTTGATACTTTCTTGTTTGAGTTTGATATACTCTACAAGAGTTATAACTATACCATTGATGCCCATAGGCTTAAGTTGTTTCCTACCACTTTGAAAGAAGCTACATTAAGATGGTTTATGAGCCTAGCTAGAAATACTATGGAGACTTGGGAGGACATGAAGAAAAAGTTCCTTAAGAAGTACAAGGAATATTGTAGGGGCGGTGACCTGAGGGGAGATGACATTTTTAGGATGTAGCAAAAGGAAGATGAGAGCCTAGAGGATTACATTGCAAGGTTTTTGATCTTCCTACAGAAATCTCCACACCATACACTCAATGAAGAATGACAAAAGCTTCTTTTCCTGAGAGTAATTAATGGCAGTTGCACTGATGCCTTGGACCTGATGGGAGGAGATATCACCCAAGTTCCTTGGGAGGATATCAAGAAGATATCTCAGAACTACTCTAGGGCAACTTCAAAGAAAGGGAGAGCTTACCAATCCTCTATGGGTAAGTCATCTACCAATGGAGTTTCAATGATGGAGATTACTCACTTAATGACATATTTCAAACAATACATCATAAATAATCTAGCTACTCAGTTGGATACACTTCAAGCAAAGAAGAAACAAGAGGAGGTAGAGGCAATGCTGGCAAAATATTTCCCTCATTGCAGACAAAAGAAGGAATGCAGATGCAAAATGGTAGCTAACATTGACAGTAAGTAGATTCCACCTGAGTTCAAGACAATCCAGGGAGATGATGACTAGGTCTACTATATTTCACAAAGAAGGAAATGGGCTCCAAGACAAGGTATACGACCATATCATTATCCTTTGTTGGGCCTTATTTTAATTGTTATGCATCTGGTAACCAATGGAAACCCCCATATCCATCCAATTATGGAGGATATCTACCACAACCTTGGAATAACCCTCCAAGTACCTGGACCAATCACCAAAAATCTCCACCCTAGTGGCAACAACCTCAAGGGAATTGGCAACAATTTCAAGGAAATTGGCAGCAAACATCTCAATAGAGGGGAGGGAAATAATGGCCAAACCAGACCACCAGTTACATGCAGCGACCTTCTCATCCCCAACAACCTGCTATCATGCCTCCTACTATTTCAAGTTAAAATACACCTAAGCCTACTCAACTACTAGCCCAATCCACATCTAACCCAAATAAAAAACCACAATAGCAACCAGTCTACTATGTTGATCCAAATCAATTCCCTGCATATGTTGTGAGTGTAAAGTGACATCCACTTGCGTTCAGGAATTACTTTTCCAAATCCTACACCCATAATCATTGAGCTTCCTATGGAAGAAGAGGAGCATCTAAATGCTCCCATTTAGCCAAGTGTACCTAATATTCTTGAACCAATTCCAATCAAGAAGACTGTACAAGAACCACCATTTCCTCAAAGGTTGGAAATTGTGAAACAAAAAGAAGAGGAGGAAACAACCTTTGAAATTGTAGATTAGTTGAAGAATATATGTGTTAAGACACCCTTATTTCAGGCCATAAAAGATGTTCCCATATTTCATAAATCAATTAAGGAAGCATTCCTTAAGAAGCCAGGCAGGAAGAAGAAAGACCCCACTACGGTTCATGTGGTGGGACAACTGGTTGACATCATGCTTGGGAAAGTGACCGTTCCCAAATATAATGACCCAAGTAGTCTTGTGGTAGGAGTTGCTATAAATGGGGTCCAAATAAAGAATGCCCTGATTGATTTGGGTGAAGTAATAAATGTAATGACCAAGGATATCCTACAACAACTAAATGTTGCAAGCATGAGACCTACTCCTACTGTCCTATAGCTTGCTAATAGTTCCACTATTAAACTTGATGGTATAGTAGAGGATCTTGTGGTAACTCTAGACTCTTGGGAGTATCTAGTAGATTTCATGATTATTTCTCCTAAAGATACACTAGGTGAGTACCCCATTATTCTAGGAAGGCCATGGTTAGCAACAATAGATTCCTATATTGGGTGTCGAATAGAAGACATGACCATTTTTTATGGAAAGAGCACCAAAAAGCTTGTTCTTTACCCTCATGCTCTACCATTCTATGATATGGATAACCCCATATGGCCACATGTTGGTGAAGAGTTTGAGGAAGTCAATTCTGTGGAACAACTTATGATGTTAGGTAGAATTTCCTTCATGCAGCTCCAAGGAGAAGATGAAGTATTGTCTAACATAATTCAGACCATTATGAGGTGCAGTAAGACTCATCCTCTCATGCATATAGTTTTGTTGATCTAGTAAAGACACTTCTACCCATCTTTTTTGCAGCAGAACTTCCTACAACAAGTATGTCTCATACATTATTGTCACATGAACTCAAGGTACCAAGTATTAGTGAAACAACTATGATAGAGTTAACTACACGAGTGCAAGTGTCAAAAGGAAAATATCTAAATTTTAACATCAAACTAAGTGAAGAACAAAAATTTTCATTGACAAACTTATTGAGAACCCACCAGCATGCATTTGTGTAGGACTATCATGATATGAAGGGATTGGATCCTAAGCTCTGTACTCATAGGATATACATCAAAGATGATTGTACACTAGTGAAGCAGCCACAAAGAAGAATTAACCTTGCATTGAGGGAAATTGTAAAAGGGGAACTACATAAATTGCTAGATGCAGGATTTATCTACTCCATTTTAGATAGCCAGTGGGTGTCTCCATTGGTGATTGTGCCCAAAAAGGGAGGGAAGTAGTGAGTTTGTGTTGATTATAGGGAACTCAATGCTGCCACCAAAAAGGACCATTTTCCCCTTCCTTTCATAGACCAAGTTCTGGATTCACCTATAGGAAAGCAATACTTCTCTTTCTAGATGGATTCAATGGGTATAACCAAATCCAAATTGCACTTGAGAACCAGGAGAAGACCACCTTTACCTATCCATGGGGGACTTATTCCTACTCAGTCCTTCCATTTGGTTTATGCAATGTGCCTACAACTTTTCAAAGGCTAGTCAGTAGCATATTTTCTTATATCTCTCATGATTGCATGGAAATTTATATGGATGATTTTACCACCTATGGTGTTGATTTCAATGAAGCATTGGAAAATATCAACAGATTCTTACAAAGATGTGAAGATCAAAATCTATCTTTAAATAGTGAAAAGTACTACATGATGATGTAGGAGGGTGTAGTCCTTGGCCACTACATCTCTCATAAAGGAATTCAAGTCAGATCCTGCCAAGATTAAGGTGATCATTGACCTACCTATACCTGCAAAACAAAAAGATGTTAGCAGTTTCTTGGGACATGTAGGCTACTATAGGCATTTCATCAAGGATTTCAGAAAAATAGTAGAACCATTGTACAATATTCTCACTAAGGATGTTGAGTTTCAATGGATAGAGGACTGTGACAAGACATTCTCTGATCTCAAATCATATTTAACTAATGTTCCTATAATCAAAGTTCCCAATTGGGAGCTTCATTTCCACATTCATATAGATGCATCAGATTATGCCATAAGAGCAGTCTTGGGGCAGAAGGAAGGAGCTATTGAAAATGTTATTTATTTTGTTAGCAAAAACCTACAAGGAGCTGAATTCAACTATACAATGATAGAAAAAGAAATGTTGGTAGAAATTTATACCCTTAACAAATTTAGGCACTACATAGTAGGCTATCAAATTTTTGTGCACACAGATCATGCAGCCTTTAGGTACCTCATGAATAAACCCCTGATCTCATGTAGGCTAGCAAGATGGTTATTGATGATGCAGGAGTTTGACATAACCATTTTGGATAAACTAGGGAAGGCCAATGTTGTTGCAAACTTTCTTTCAAGGATAACTACATCAAAGGAAAATCAAGTCATTGATGACTCTTTCCCTAATGAACATTTATTTTCCATTAGTGTGCATACACCCTGGTATGCTAACATAGCTAACTATCTGGTCACAAGGGGAGTTCCTCCTCATTTCTCTCCAAAAGAAGGAAGGGTACTCATTGAAAAGTATTTTCCTTTCTCATGGATTGCTAGATGTTTTTTCTACATTGGACTAGACCATGCCATGAGGAGATGTGTCAGGGAAGATGAGACTAATGATATTTTGCATGCATGTCATAATGAACCCTGTGGAGGGAATTTTGCATCCAAGAGGACAACAATGAAGAATTTGAACACAGGATATTATTGGTCAATACTCCACAAGGATGCAGAGAAATATACAAGGAAATGTGATAGATGTCAGAGGATGGGACGAATAACCAAATCTGATGAGATACCCTTTTACACCCAGGTATTAATCACTCCCTTTGATAAGTGGGGATTGGATTTTGTAGGACCCATTGATCCTCCATAAAATGATAAATCCTATATCTTAGTATGCACTAATTATGTAACCAAGTGGGTAGAAGTTAAGGCAATGAAGCATGCAAGAGATAATAAGGTTGCAAAATTTCTTTATGAGGAAATTTTGACATGGTATGGGGTTCCCAAAGAGATAGTGACTGATCAAGGGGCTCAATTCACCTCAACCCTTGTTACAACACTGGTCAATGAGTACAACATAAGGCATAGGAAGTCTACTCCTTATCACCCTCAAACCAATGGCCAAGTTGAGGTGAATAATAGGGAAATTAAAGCCATTCTAACCAAAACAGTGGTTGTCCATAGGAAGGATTGGGAAAATAGGTTGCTAGAAGTTGTTTGGGCCTATCGAACCACTTGGAAAACAACCACAGGGTTCACTCCTTTTGAGTTTCTATATGGAAAGACAACTATGATGCCCATTGAATTTGAGCATAAGACTCTTAGGATTGCACTAGACTTAGGGATGGATATCTCTAAGGCACAAAAGGACAAAATTATGTAGTTGAATAACTTGGATGAGATGATGAAGACAACCTTGCATCACATAGAGGTATTGCATAATTGGAGAATAAAGTGGCATGAAAAATTCATAAAGGACAAGAAATTACAGCCAGGTGATTGAGCACTACTCTACAGTTCAAGGTATCAAGATAATGTAGGAAAATTGTAGACAAGGTGGTTAGGACCATATGAGGTTGCTAAAGTCTTCCCCAATGGTGTTGTTCAACTCACTACCATTGACCTTGTTTGATTTAAGATGCTTGTCAATGGTCATCACCTCAGGTTGTATCAAAAGCCAACTTCCAAGGAGGAATTATTATAGAAATTCACTCAACACGCAACACCTAAACTTCATGTGGCCAAAGGAAGTGGACCTAGTGTCTGTCCTTCTAGCTAACTAAGGTACACAACTTGTCATAGTAAAGACTTCCACTTTTGTGGGAGTCCACTTCTTCATTCATTCACCCATCTGCCTATCCATCTCCACTTTTCTCTCTCTTCCATCATGCCGACATAACTTGAATTCATTCCACTTGACTTCATTCCATCTCCACATTCATTAATTGCTCAACTAACTTCTTAAATGGTGACCAGTACTTCCTCAATATTCTTTGCAACAAATACTCCATAAATTCAGGTATGTGCACATCAATTTGTTATATCTTAATTTTCTTTTACTACATTCATTTAATTATTGTACATTAATATAGACATTCTTCATAGCATGTAATTATTCCCTGCCCCTATCAAATTTCCAGTACAATTTTTCATGTGAGGACACATGCTCAGATTTAGGTTGGGGGGGAGGTGTGAATACCATGTCTATGTGTCAGTCCATGTTGGTCCATGTCAACAAAGTTTAAATTGAGCCAATTTGAATTCTGAGTGAGGTGATAGCTCACATGTGTGAGATGATATCAACCGTCTCCATTTCTCTTGATCATATCCTTCATCTATTACTCCTTTACTGCCTTTATTTCCTCTGTCATAATCCTAAGTCACCAAAAGGTAAAATTCAGATGACATTGGTGTTGGGAATTCAACAACGTTGCAAGGAGAAATTTTATTTTTTAGATAAAGATTGCAAGAATGGAAACTTTGTAGAGTATTTGTTTAATTTCAAGTAGTTGAGCAATAGGAGGTAGGTTAATTAGAAATGAACCCATGATTCATGATGTATTACTACAAGATGCACCTTGCCAAGCCGAGTTTAGAAACTATGAATGGTTAGATTACTTTCTAAAGCTTAATGGTTTTAATGAAAACATTGCATTGGAATTTGTGCAAACATTATCTGAAGGAAATGTGATGGTAAAAGGGTTGGAAGTAATAGCTACTAAAGAGAGGATTACAAAAGTTATAGGGTTGTCTTTTAACAGTGAAAATTACCCTACTACTAGAGACGCCAGGTCAGCTAGGGTTGAATTTACAGAACCTGGTAGCCCTCCATTGAATGTGGACAAGCAAGCTGCGAAGATAACCTCTCTTCCTAAGCCATGGAAGCAAGTAGTTGTTTACGTTGTGAAGTACCATACTTGTGAAGGCTGTCAATTGAATCTACATTATATGCACTTCAAACTCCTGAATCATATGAGGCATGGGAGAAGAATGAATGTGCCAAACATGTTATACCACCTTCTTTCAATCATGGCAACTAAGACCCAAAAAGTTTGGGATAATTCCATTTCCTATGATTATCTGATCAAATTATTATTAGAGAAGTTGGTGTAGCCACAGTAGGAGGGTCCTCAAAGAGAATAGTCTGGACTGTGCAACAAGAGTCACACAATAGAAGCAACATGAAATATGGAGGAAAATGAAGATTCTAACTTTCTTATTAATAGAAATTTCAAATACAAATAGTGGACAGCATCCGGGCTTATAGATTCAACTCACAGGTCTAATACAACATGCTCAAAACACCGTCTTCCTATATGCTCCTCAATGCAAGTGAAAATATTACACATCAATTCTATATTATTCTATATAATCAACTTCTTCTATCCTAATGATCTATTACAAGCTTTATATCATGTTTGTAGATCTAGAATCTTCTGCGTCGGCCAAAGATCATTACAATCTCCAATGAAAGAAAATGTAACATGTGCATGAATAGGTCTCAATTTGAATTATTCCTCGGTGAAAGCATATGATGAAGTGTGGACCTATAATTAAGGTCGGGGACACTCCATGAAACAATTAAAATCACATCATCAATATCTCCAAGTTACGAGAAAGATCCACGAGCGATCAAACTATCTGTTAGGTTTGAAATTATTCGGTGCTGGTTCAAGCAACTGCCACATAAATATAGAAGTGATAACTTGCCAAAAAAAGATCCAATCATGCTCAAATCTTGGAATAAGGAAAATGAACATGTCCATGATTAAAATGTAGATCCACAAGGTCTGGTGAGAAAATATGATGATACGTTGAATCTACCAATATGAATTGAACTGAACAAGAACAAAATTGAAATGAAAATATTTTTGGTTGATGCAAGATTTCCAAGAACCAAGGATGCTCCTACATCAAACATCCGAGTTGCTTGAAAATTGAGACCCTCACTTTGTTGGGGCTAAAGGAAAACCAATATAGTCTACCTTAGCCTAAGAAATCCAAGAGGAATCCTCCACTAGTCTACCCCTCAATTTCACAAGATATTCTTTGTACTATCTTTCACGTGTTTTCCTCCCATCTCTGGTATCCAAAATTTCTTCTATCTCATCTAATTATTGTCTAGGAAATTGATTCTCCAATTTTTCTTCATTGTCTTCACTATATTCTACTCCATGGTATTGATGTAGGTTTGAAATGTTGAATATAGGTGATATACTCATGCCATCCGATAACTATACTTCATATGCATTTACTGAATCAAATTTCTTCAAAATATTGCAAGGTCCAAACTTCCTCATCTTGAGCTTATTATATGTTCCAACTGGAAATACTTCCTTCCTCAAATACACCATCACTTCATCTCCAACTTCAAACTCCATATGTCTCCTCTTTTCATCTACTCTTTCCTTATACTTTCGGTTCATATCTTCCAATTGTTGCTTTATTTGGGTATTTACTATCTTCATATGTTCTAAAAATTCCTCTACTTTTGCACTCCTTTTATCTTCCTTATTGATGTCTCGCAATTTTGATATACCTCTTGGATGAACTCCAGTAACAATCTCAAAAGGTGTCTTTCTGGTACTCTAGTTCACTGAATTATTGTATGCAAACTCTGCTTGTGCAAGGACTAAATCCCAACTTCTGGTCTTCTCTCTAACCAAACATCTCAGCAAATTCCTTAAACTACTATTTACTACCTCTATCTATCCATTAGTCTATGGGTGAAAAGTAGAACTGAACTTCAAATCTGTCTTGAACTTCTTCCAAAGTGTCTTCCAAAAGTAACCAACAAACTTTGTATCTCTATCTGAAACAATACTCCTAGGTAATCCATGCAATCTGACCACTTCTTTGAAAAACAATTCTACTACATGTACTGCATATGTTGTCTTCTTACAAGGTATGAAATGTGCCATTTTAGAAAATCTATCCATGACCACAAATATATAATAATGACCTCTCTGTGTCTTTGGCAAGCCAATTATGAAATCCATGTTCATATCCTCCCAAGGTCTCTCCAGAACTGCCAATGGCTTATACAATCCAACATTTTGACTACTCCTTTTTGCAACTTGACAAACTCTACAACTTTGCACAAATTTCCTAACATCCTTATGAATCTTTGGCCAAAAGTAATTATCACTTACCAATGCTACTGTCTTATCAATTCCAAAGTGTCCTACCAATCCTCCACTATGCTTTTCTTTCACCAAGTTATCCCTCATTGAACTCTGAGGTATACACAATTTATTTCCTTTAAACAACATATCCTCCTGAATGAAATAATCCAACCATTGACTCCTATCTTCCAAGATTGGTTCTTTACAAAATCTCCAATGTTCTACAAAATACAGGTCTTCCTCATACAAGTTCTTCAATTCATCAAAACCCAATACCTCCACTCTCATTTCTGCCAAAAAATTCCTTCTTCTACTCAAAGGGTTAGTAACTCTATTTGACCTTCCACTTCTATGTTTCAAAACAAAAGTATAACTCTGCAAGAATTCTAGCCATCTCATGTGTCTTTGATTCAATTTACCTTGACTGTTCAAATATTGCAATTCTTGATGATTCATATACAACACAAATTCCTTAAGTAACAAGTAATGTCTCCACTTCTTCAAGGCTTGAACTATGGCATATAACTCCTAATCATACACTAAATATATTCTCCTAGCATCATTCAATTTCTCACTGAAATAAGATACTAGTCTTTCTTCTTGACTTAATACTGCTCCAATTGCATTTCCACTTGCATCACAGTCTACTTGAAATACCTTACTAAAGTCTAGTAAAGCCAACATAGGCTGCTCAGTCACCTTCTGCTTCAACAACTTAAAACTCTGGTTTGCTCCAGATGTCCACATAAAATATTTCCTATCCCCTCTCATTATTTCTGTCATAGGACTGCAAATAGAACTGAAATTCCTAATGAAATTTTGGTAGAAACTAGCCAATCCATGAAATGATCTTACCTCTCTGATGCTTTTTGGTATAGGCCATTCAACTATTGCTCTTACCTTCTCAATATCCATCTTTAATCCATCCATAGATATCACAAATCCTAGATATACCAATTCTTCCTTCATGAAACTACGCTTCTTAATGGTTATTAGCAACTACTCTTCTCTCAACCTCTACAAAACTTATCTTATATGCAACAAATGCTCTTCTCTAATCTAACTGAAAATCAAGATGTCATACAGATAAACAATCACAAACTTTCCCAAGAATTTCTTCAATACCTCATTCTTATCTTCATGAAAGTACTTGGTGCATTTGTTAGTCCAAAAGGCATCACCAACCACTCATGCAATCCTTCATTTGTCTTGAATGTTGTCTTCCAATCATCACCTTCTCTAATTCTGATTTGATGATACCCACTCTTCAAATCTATCTTTGTAAAGTATTTAGCTCCACTCAAATAATCCATAATGCCATCCATCCAGGGCAAAGGAAATCTTACTTCACTATGATCTTGTTTATGGCTCTAGAATCTATACACATCCTCCATTCTCTATCCTTCTTGTTGGAATTGTTGCCTCAATCTCATCGGATGAAACCTCTAAGAAAGCATGGTCGCTATGACTGGTGAGATGTCTAGCCGATCTGCTAGTAGATCCTGCACTATCGTTGTGACCTCTTGAATGTCTTGGCGATCAGCATATCCTGAAACCTTCCGCGTAACCTAAACTGTCGGAATGATGTTTCAGCAACGATAGGAAGTCTTTCTGATATTGGTGTGACCTTTGGTTTGTCTGGCCAATGTGGTAATCGGTATGAATTGCTCCTATCAATATGAAGTCTTGGTGATAGGGAGATGTCTCACCGATAGTCATACATACGGAGTCATCAGGGTAATGAAAGGGTTCGGTAAGAACTCTTGGCGACGGGCGTTTGTCTCACCGATGCTGTGGGATGTGTTCGGTATGACTCCTAGCAAAAGGTGGTCTCAGGGTAACTTGGAGGCTTTGGTATGAAGTCTTAGCAACATTTGATTGTCTCACCGATGGATGTGGTTTCACTGACTGGATGTCGTTGTAACCTCTTGGCAAAAGCAGTAAGTCTTGCCGACTGTTGGACATTTCGGAGTGACCTTTTGAATATTGGTATGATGTCTCATTAAATGGTGATTGTCATGCTGATGAGAATGTTGAGGTCGATCTGACTTGGGAACTTTGGTATGATGTCTTGCCAAAGAGTGAGAGTCTTGCCGATGGGAATTCTATTGTCTATGTGACATTGGATTTTCAGTATGATGTCTCACCGATAGCGATAAGTCTTAGCAATAGTAGTACAAGTAATGATCATCGGTATGAGGTCTTGGTGACACAGTGAAGTCTGAGCGATAGCTTTCTGGACTCGGTGTAACATCTTGTCGATAGTGAAGACTCTTGGAAATATCAACAGATGGGCTCTGTGGCATTGGGGAGACACGGTTAGTGTCTCACTGACATGTGACACAAGTTGAATGCCCTTGACCGAGTGAAAGATTGTCCTACGTGGTGCGACTTGGACCTATCAGAGAGGGAAGAATGTGAACCATTTTGTTGTGAGACCGTTGCAACCATTTCTGTGTAGAAGGCTAATAGTGTGTTGGGGAACTTCTATATGAAGAAATGGAAACATCTACATTTGGGCAATGGATGACAGTGATGCTGAGCTGGATGTTCGATAGTTGTGATCTGATAGTTGAAAATGAAATGATTCACAGAGGCTGTTGAGAACGAATGTATATATGTATGCATTAGACTTTTTGAAAATTGAAGATAGAGAGCGATAGAGAAGGAGCCTTGAGGCCGAAATAGAGGAAGAGAGAGGCAGGGTTATGCTACTAAAATCTCTCCTGATCATGGATCATGATTGATCTCTCTCATGTCGATCTGCACTGTATATTGTGTGAGGATATTGCAACAGTGCAAAGGTTGTATGGTCTAGTGGATTGATCAAGAAATGTAAAGGGGAGAGTTTGCTACCAGGTTGTATGTAGAATGAACAAGATGTAATCTCTATAAAGGCTATGAGCCTAAAATTGTATTGTAACCATTTGTTGTTGAATAATACAATGGCTCGATCTTTGGAGTGTGGGGTTTTTTACTCGAAAGGGTTTTCCCCACATAAATCTATGTGTTCTAGTTTTCTATCTTATCTTTCATCTGTGTTGGTTCTGCTTAGAGAATCTATTATTGCTTCCTATTGAATTTACATGTGCTTCTCTCAGAAGGATTAATGTGGGAAATGAACTATGTCTATTTCTGCTTTAGGACATAGTTGTACATGTCTTTGAGGTAATCTAATTGACATTGAAGTTACCAAAGGCACCACTGTTCTTGGATATTTCTCTGAGATGCACTATTTCAACTAACAACTAGTATCAGAGCCATCTTTTGGTTGCTGGTTTTGGGTATTTCTCCTATGAAGATTTATTAGCTTGATAGGCTGCAGGAAATATGGAGGAATGGACTAATTTATTGATCCTTTGGTGAGTGGAAGTCTTTTGATATTTAGAGACAGCACACAGTTTGAAGGATGGTGGAGATGGAAGAGAGTGCTTATACTAGGTGGTGCTTCCTAGTGTTGGAAGGCATGGTTTCCTATTAACCTTGAATACATAAAGGCTATGGAGTTAATCATTAGATGATTTGCAAGCTTCTAAAATAGCCTTTCTCTCTTTCTCGGATGCATGTACATGTTGGTGGTTTAGATTTGGCCTGAAAGGGGCCTGGATTTTCTTGAACTATTTTTTTCCTTCTAAGGATGATTTGTACTTGCGTGGATCTATGGTTTTGTAGGTTTTACATGGTTAAGAAAAACTTGTGGTTATGTGGAGTTGCTATTAAGCTAATTTCTACACCCTGACTTTTGGGGTGTTGCTAGATGAGATAGTTGCAGTTATGCATGCATGCTTTGTGCATGGTTTGAGGAGGTGTGATTTCTTCTCTACATGGGAGTGTTGGTATGTGATTTTTCACTCAGTATTCTTGTGGTGGTGTGTGTGGGTTCCTTGATTATGGTGCTTGTTGTGGACATGATTTTCAAATTAGGTTTGGTGTGGTCTGGTGTTTGAGTCATGTTGTCTACGTGGTTATTCTCTTTGAAATATTAGTGTTGCAGTTTCCAATGTGATGATGGATTTGCATGTTTGATATTTGTGATCTACAAGTTATGTGGTTGGTGGATTAGCTACCCATTGGCTGTAGTAAGATAACTTGGATGTGGATTGTCTTTATCCATGAGGTTGATTCATTGCTGGTGCAGACTTGTTTGCTGGCCTTGTCTGTGGTAACTTGTGCATTGGTGTGATTGCTTTGAGATGAGAGGATGGATATTGTTGAGTACCTAAATAGTCAGTTATGGGAACCTGAAGCAGGTGGTCATGATGCTTGGAGAGCTCGGGTGTCACATTTCAGTGGGAGCTTTAGCAGTGATTGTGGGTTCATCACATGGTGGTGAATGGTCTTCTTTAGTGTTGCAGATGTTTCAAGAGGGAGCTTTTAGATCTTGTTGTTGCAGAAGGGTTTTTTCACATTTGCATGGACATTATTTGAAGATGTGCAACATCTTGGATCCATGGAGGACACTTGGAGTCTTTGATTGAGGTGTTGGTGGTGCTTGATAGGTGATGTTGGTTTTGAGTCTCTTTGCTTTATGTCATGGTATACTCTTGCTTGTGCATTGGAGTTTTGGCATTGTGCATTGTACTTGAGACCATGGTGAAGTCAGTTGAAGTATGGTACTCCTAAGGGGATATGTAGATCATGGTGTCATGATAAGTTCTTGATTCAGATTATTGGAGCTTTGACAGTGGTCTGGTAATTCTTTGTGTATTGGGTGCTTTAAATTTTTTCTTGATACTTCATGATAGTGTAGTAATGCAGTTGAAGTTTAGAATGAGACGATCGGTTACTAGTACTCATGGATACATGGAGAATAAGGTGAGGTTGTTTTTCTCTTATGAGAGAAGTGTTGTTGATTGGTATTCTTGATGAATTTTTTCAGCCGAAAGTCTGAGAAGCCTACACCTTAGTTGAACGTGAGTTCAATAAGAGACCTATGAGGAGATTTCTCCTGGATTAGTCATGATGGCTTGTATATCTTGAAGGAGTATTCTCATTCCCACTCTTGGTCTTCTCGGTAGTTTATCTGAGAGGTATTTGGCCCATTATGTTTTTCAGATGTGGTTTTTGTTCACTTTCATGATATGGATCTTGAATTGTTGTTTAATGGTTCTGGAAGATTCATGGTGGAAGATGTATAGCTTGTTTATCTCCTTGAGCTTTTGTGTTATATTATTAACTGTTGAGAATTGGTAGAAGATGATGTATGGGCTGATTTCCTGAAATGTGGAATGAAGTAGCTTGATTTTCTTTTGGCATGAGAAGGAGATCTTTCTTGACATAGTTGGCAATTAGAAGTGTTTGTAGGAGGATGTTCTACAGGAATATGATGTGCAGAGTTTCTCTCTTTAGTCTTGGTTTACTTCCTGGATGTTTTTTTTCACATTACAATTGTTTGTTGCTTGTGGAGATCTTGGGAGAACTGTGAAGACTTGTGGTGAGATAAATGTTTGTTGTAACAATTTTTTGTAGGTTGTGCATGTCATTGTGGATATTTCCTTGGTACTACAAGGTTACATTTTCTATGTGTCTTTATTGGTAGACTTGTGATGTCTTTGGATTACTTGGATAGTGGGAGTTCCTATTGTGTTTTGTCTTCTTCGACTGGTTGGCACTTAAAGCTTGCATTCACTGTTGATGGGTTGGTTTTAGAGTGCATGAGTTTACTAATGTTGATACCTTTGAGGTATGAGAGATTGGATGAAATAGCATGAGCTGTGGGTGCTATTTTTAGTCACGTGGGTTTATCAGTTGGATGGAAGCAATCAGTCTAATTGTTATTCTAGCTGGTGTTTTTTTTTGTCTTGTTTCTAGAGAATGACTTCACTATTGTGTTACGTTTGAGGCTTTGAAGTAGATATTGTTTCTATATAGTATTTGAGCACAATGAAGTGGTAGCATTATCTTGTTGATGATATCTTTGGGATTTTTTTCTTGTGTTTGTTGGACTGGTGCTTATTCACCTTTGCGTGTTCTTTCTTCCATAGGTGGCATATTGGAAGATGACAGGGATTGTTTCCTAAATGGTGGACATCTTGGATGTTGGTGCAGAAGTCTTGATGGAGCATGAGAGCATGTTTTTAGATCTATATGGTTTCCTGGAAGGTTTTGATTGGTTGCATTTCGATTGCTTTGGATAGCCAGTTGTAGTTGGATGCCTGGTCTTTGTTACAGATTGTTCAGTGGACTAATTATATGGAATCTTGTTGATTGGGTGTTTTGTGTATTGCAGGGTTTGAACTGGTGGAGCTAGTGTGATCTTAGTTTCTGGTTGCTTTGGAGGTGCCTGTGTGATCTTCGTCAAGTGGGAAATTGTTAGAATTGTTGCCTCAATCTCATAGGTTGAAACTTCTGAGAAAGCATGGTCGATGTGACTGGTGAGATGTCTGGCTGATCTACTAGTAGATCCTGAACTGTCACTGTGAGCTCCTAAATGTCTTGGTGATCGACATATCTTGAAACATTTGGTGTAACCTGGACTGTCAGAATGATGTTTTGGCAATGATAGGAAGTCTTGCCAATATCAGCATGACCTTTGGTCCATCTGGCTAATGTGGTAATCAGTATGACTTGCTCCTATTGGTATGAAGTCTTGGTGATAGGGAGATGTCTCACTGATAGTCATACATATGGAGTCATTAGGGTAATGAAAGGGTTCGGTTACAACTCTTGGCGATGGGCGTTTGTCTCACCGATGCTGTGGGATGTGTTCGGTGTGACTCCTAGTGAAAGGTGGTCTCAGGGTAACCTGGAGGCTTTGGTATGAAGTCTTAGTGACATTTGATAATCTCACCAATGGATGTGGTTTCATTGACTCACTGTCATTGTAACCTCTTGGCGAAAGCAGTAAGTCTTGCCGACTGTTGGACATTTCAGAGTGACCTTTTGAATATCGGTATGATGTCTCATCGAATGGCGATTGTCTCACCAATGAGAATGTTGAGGTCGATGTGACTTGGGAACTTTAGTATGATGTCTTGGCGAAGAGTGATAGTCTTGCTGATGGGAATTCTATTATCTATGTGACTTTGGGGTTTCGGTATGATATCTCACCAATAGCAATAAGTCTTGGCAATAGCGATACAAGTAATGATCATCAGTATGATGTCTTGGCGACACGGTGAATTTTGAGCGATAGCTTTTTGGACTCGGTGTAACATCTTACCAATAGTGAATACTCATGGAGATATCAACGGATGGGCTTTGTGGCATCGGGGAGACATGGTTAGTGTCTCACTGACATGTGACATAGGTTGAACACCCTTGACTGAGTGAAAGACTATCCTATGTGGTGCAACTTGGACCTATTAGAGAGGGCAGAATGTGAACCATTGCAACCGTTTCTGTGTAGAAGGCTAACAGTGTGTTGGGGAACTTCTATACGAGGAAATGGAAACATCTACATTTGGGTAATGGGTGATAGTGATGCTGAGCTAGATGTTCGACAGTTCTGATCTAATAGTTGAAAATGAACTGATTCATAGAGGCTGTTGAGAATGATTGTATATATGTATGCATTGGATGTTCTAAAAATCAAAGATAGAGAGCAATAGAGAAGGGGCCTTGAGGCCAAAACAGAGGAAGAGAGAGGCAAGGTTATGCTGTTGAAATCTCTCCTGATCATGGATCATGGTTGATCTCTTTCATGTTGATCTGCAATGTATATTGTGTGAGGATATTGCAACCATGCAAAGGTTGTATGGTTTGGTGGATTGATCAAGAAATGTAAAGGGGAGAGTTTGTTACCAAGTTGTATCCAGAATGAACAAGATGTAATCTTTGTAAAGGCTATGAGCCTAGAATTGTATTGTAGCCATTTGTTACTGAATAATACAATGGCCCGATCTTTGGAGTGTGGGGTTTTTTACCCAAAAGGTTTTTCCCCACATAAATCTATGTGTTTTGGTTTTTTGTCTTATCTTTCATCTGTGTTGGTTCTATTTAGAGAATCTTGTATTGCTTGCTGTTGAATTTACATGTGCTTCTCTCAGAGGGATTAATGTGGGAAATGAAATGTGTTTGTTTCCACTTTAGGACATAGTTGTACGTGTCTTTGAGGTAATCTAATCAAAATTGAAGCTACCAAAGGAAGCACTGTTCTTGGAAATTTCTCTGAGATGCACTATTTTCCCTAACAAGTGGTATCAGAGCCATCTTTTGGTTGCTGGTTCTAGGTATTTCTCATATGAATATTTCTTAGCTTGATAGGTTGGAGGAAATCTGGAGGAATGGATTGATTTATTGATCCTTTGGTGTGTGAAAGTCTTCTGATATTCAAAGATAGCACGTAGTTTGAAGGATGGTGGAGATGGAAGTGAGTGCTTATGCTACGTGGTGTTTCCTAGTGTTGGAAGGCACAGTTTCTTGTTAAGATCGAATACATAAAGTCTATGGAGTTAATCATTACATGATTTGCAAGCTTCTGAAATAGCCTTTCTCTCTTTCTCGGATGTATGTACATGTTGGTGGTTTAGATTTGGCCTGAAAGGGGCCTGATTTTCCTGAACTGTTGTTTTCCTTCTAAGGATGATTTGTACTTGTGTGGCTCTATGGTTTTGTAGGTTTTACATGGTTAAGCAAAAATTGTGGTTATGTGGAGTTGTTGTTAAGCTATTTCTAGACCCCAGTTTTTGGGGTGTTACTAGATGAGATAGTTATAGTTCTACATGCATGCTTTGTGCATGGTTTCAGGAGGTGTGATTTCTTCTATGCATGGGAGTGTTGGTATGTGATTTTTCACTCAGCATTCTTGTGGTGGTGCATGTGGGTTCCTTGATTATGGTGCTCCTTGTGGACATGATTGGAAAATCAAGTTTGACATGGTCTGGTGTTTGAGTCATGTTGTCTATGTGGTTATTCTCTTTGAAATCTCAGTCTTGTAGTTTCCAATGTGATGATGGGTTTGCTTGTTCAATGTTTGTGATCTACGAGTTATGTGGTTGGTGGATTAGCTACCCATTGGCTGTAGTGAGATAACTTGGATGTGGACTGTCTTTATCCATGAGGTTGATTCATTGCTGGTGTAGACTTGTTAGTTGGCCTTGTCTATGGTCACTTGTGCATTGGTGTGATTGCTTTGAGATGAGAGGACGAATATTGTTGAGTACCTAAATAGTCGATTATGGGAACCTAAAGCAGGTGGTCATGATGCTTGGAGAGCTCGGATGTCATGTTTCAGTGGGAGCTTTAGCAGTGACTGTGGGTTCATCACATGGTTGTGAATGGTCTTATTTAGTGTTGCAAATGTTTCAAGAGGGAGATTTTAGATCTTGTTGCTGCATAAGGGTTCTTTTGCATTTGCATGGAAATTATTTGAAGATGTGCAACATCTTGGATCCATGGAGGATGCTTGGAGTCTTTGGCTAAGGTGTTGGTGGTGCTTGACAGGTGATGTTGGTTTTGAGTCTGTTGCTTTATGTCATGGTATACTCTTTCTTGTGCACTGGAGTTTTGGCATTGTGCATTGAACTTGAGACCATGGTGAAGTCAATTGAAGTATGGTATCTCCTAAGGGGATATGTAGATCATGGTGTCAAGATAAGTTCTCGATTCATATGATTGGAGTTTTGACAGTGGTCTGGTAATTCTTTATGTATTGGGTGCTTTATTTTTTGCTTGATACTTCGTGATAGTGTAGTAATGCAGTTGAAGTTTAGCATGAGATGACCGGTTACTAGTACTCATGGATACATGGAGAATAAGGTGAGGTTGTTTTTCTCTTATGAGAGAAGTGTTGTTGATTGGTATTCTTGATGAAGTTTTTCAGCAGAAAGTCCGAGAAGTCTACACCTTAGTTGAACGTGGTTCAATAAGAGACCTATGAGGAGATTGCTCCTAGATTAGTCATGATGGCTTGTATTTCTTGAAGGAGTATTCTCATTCCCACTCTTGGTCTGCTCGATAGTTTATCTAAGAGGTATTTGGCCCATTATATTTTTTAGATGTGTTTTTTGTTCACTTTCATGATATGGATCTTGAATTGTTGTTTAATGGTTTTGGAGGACTCACGGTGGAAGATGTACAACTTGTCTATCTCCTTGACCTTTTGTGTTATGTTATTAACCGATGAGAATTGGTAGAAGATGATGTATGGGCTGATTTCCTGAAATGGGGAATGAATTAGCTTGATTTTATCTTGGGATGAGAAGGAGATCTTTCTTGACACAGCTGGTAGTTAGAAGTGTCTGTAGGAGGATGTTCTATAGGAATATGATGTGCAAAGTTTCTCTCTTTAGTCTTGGTTTACTTCCTGGATGTTTGTTTCCACATTACAATTGTTTGTTGTGTGTGGGGATCTTGGGAGAACTGTGGAGACTTATGGTGAGAGAAATTTTTGTTGTAACAATTTGTTGCAGGTTGTGCATGTCATTGTGGATATTTCCTTGGTACTACATGGTTACATTTTCTATGTGCTGTTATTGGTAGACTTGTGATGTCTTTGGATTACTCGGACAGTGGGAGTCCCTGTTGTGTTTTGTCTTCTTTGATTGGTTGGCACTTGGAGCTTGCATTCACTGTTGATGGGTTGGTTTTGGAGTAGCAAGAGTTTACTAATGTTGATACCTTTGAGGTATGAGAGATTGGATGGAATAGCACGAGCTACGGGTGTTATTTTCAGTTGCGTGGGTTTATCAGTTGGATGGAAGTAGTCAGTCTAATTGTTGTGCTAGTTGTTTTTTTTTGTCTTGTTTCTGGAGAATGACTTCACTGTTGTGTTTTTTTTAAGCTTTGAAGTTGATATTGCTTCTGTATAGCGTTTGAGCACAGTGAAGTGGTAGCAGTATCTTCTTGATGATATCTCTGGGATAATTTTTCTTGTGTTCATTGGACTGGTGCTTATTCACCTTGCCGTGTTCTTTCTTCCATAGGTGGCATATTGGAAGATGACAGGGATTGTTGCCTGAATGGTGGACATCTTGGATGTTGGTGCAGAAGTCTTGATGGAGCATGAGAGCATGTTTTTAGATCTATATGGTTTCTTGGAAGGTTGTGATCGGTTGCATTTCAATTGCTTTGGATAGTGAGTTATAGTTGGATGCCTGGTCTTTGTTACAGATTATCTAGTGGACTGATTCTATTGAATCTTATTGATTGGGTGTTTTGTGTATTGCGGGGTCTGAACTGGTGGAGCTAGTGTGATCTTAGTTTCTAGTTGCTTTGGAGGTGCCTATGTGATCTTCGTCAAGTGGGAGATTGTTGGAATTTTTGCTTCAATCTCATAGGCTGAAACCTTTAAGAAAGCATGGTCATTGTGACTAGTGAGATGTCTGGCTGATCTGCTAGTAGATCCTTAATTGTCGCTGTGACATCCTGAATGTCTCAACGATTGGAATATCTTGAAACCTTCTGCATAACCTAGACTATCAGAATGATGTTTCGGTGACGATAGGAAGTCTTGCTAATATTGGCATGACCTTTGGTCTGTCTGGCTGATGTGGTAATTGGTATGAAGGCTTGGCGATAGGGAGATGTCTCGCCGATAGTCATACATATGGAGTCATTGGGGTAACGAAAGGGTTCAGTAAGAACTCTTGGCGACGGGCGTTTGTCTCACTGATGTTGTGGGATGTGTTTAGTATGACTCCTAGTGAAAGGTGGTCTCAAGGTAACCTGGAGGATTCAGTATGAAGTCTTCGCAACATTTGGCTATCTCGCCGGTGGATGTGGTTTCGCTCACTGGCTATCATTGTAGCCTCTTGGAAAAAGTAGTAAGTCTTACTGACTGTTGGACATTTTGGAGTGACCTTTTCAATATTGGTATGATGTCTCGTCGAATAGTGATTGTCTCGCCAATGAGAATGCTGAGGTCGATGTGACTTGGGAACTTCGGTATGATGTCTTGGTGAAGAGCGATAGTCTTTCCGATGGGAATTCTATTGTCTATGTGACTTTGGAGTTTCAATATGATGTCTCACCGATAGCGATAAGTCTTGGCAATAGTGATACATGTAATGATCATCGGTATGAGGTCTTGGTGACACAGTGAAGTCTGAGCGATAGCTTTCTGGACTTGGTGTAACGTCTTGCCGATAGTGAAGACTCTTGGTGATATTGACGGATGGGCTCTGTGGCATCGGGGAGACACAATTAGTGTCTCACCGACATGTGACATAGGTTGACCATCCTTGACCGAGTGAAAGACTATCCTATGTGGTGCGACTTGGACCTATTAGAGAGGGCAGAATGTAAACCGTTTTTCTATGAGACCATTGCAACCATTTCTATGTAGAAGGCTAATAGTGAGTTAGGGAACTTCTATACAAGGAAATAGAAAAATCTACATTTGGGAAATGGATGATAGTGATGCTGAGTTGGATGTTCGATAGTTGTGATCTAACAATTGAAAATGAACTGATTCACAGAGGCTGTTGATAATGAATGTATATATGTATGCATTGGATGTTCTGAAAATAAAAGATAGAGAGTGATAGAGAAGGGGCCTTGAGGCTAAAATAGAGGAAGAGAGAGGCAGGGTTATGCTGCCAAAATCTCTCCTGATCATGGATCATGGTTGATCTCTCTCATGTTGATCTGCACTGTATATTGTGTGAGGATATTGCAACAGTGTAAAGGTTGTATGGTCTGGTGGATTGATTAGGAAATGTAAAGGGGTGAGCTTGCTACCAAGTTGTATCCAAAATGAACAAGATGTAATCTCTGTAAAGGCTATGAGCCTGAAATTGTATTGTAACCATTTGTTACTGAATAATAAAATGGCTTGATCTTTGGAGTGTGGGGTTTTTTACCCAAAAGGGTTTTCCCCATGTAAATCTATGTGTTCTAGTTTTTTGTCTTATCTTTCATCTGTGTTGGTTTTATTTAGAGAATCTGTTATTGCTTGCTATTGAATTTACATGTGCTCTCAGAAGGATTAATGTGGGAAATGAATTATGTATGTTTCTGCTTTAGGACATAGTTGTACGTGTCTCTGAGGTAATCTAATCAAAATTGAAGTTACCAAAGCCACCACTATTCTTGGATATTTCTCTCAGATGCACTATTTTCCCTAACACTTCTTAGGTGCTAGTACAATAAGTACTACACAAAGACTTAATCTTTCTCTGATCAAACCATTCCTCAACAAGTCTTGCACTTGACTATTCAATTTTTCATTCTCTATAGGTGTCATCCAGTGTGCTACTTTATTAGGTAAACTAGCTCTAGGAATCAAATCCATGCAATGACTAATACTCCTCATAGGTGGTAGTCCATCAGGTACATTATCCAAAATAATCTCTTCAGATTCTATCAACAACTCCTTTATCTCGTCCAGTTGTTCTTCTACATGCTTCAAGTCTTTAGCCTTCTTAGGAATCAAGGCATGGCACATGTTCTCATGTATCAGTCCATCTAGAAATCTCCTTCCATCAACTAAAAAAATTCTAGCATTCATACAAGCCTCAAGTTTAGGAACATCCTCTCTTTGTAACAAAGTCTACGTCATCCCATTAGAAACAATGGTATTTATGTTCGTCCTTCCATCATGAATAGCTTGTCTATCATACTACCAAGTCCTTCCCAAAAAAACATGGCATACATCCATAGGCATGATATCATACAAAACTTTATCATGATAATTTCCCATCTTCAATTTCACCAAAGATTTTTCACTTACTAGTACCTTATGCTCATATTGAATCCATGCTATCTAATAGGGCTTTAGGTGTTTTAATATTTATAGTTTTAATTTGGTCACCATTTCTTCAGAAACTAGGTTCTTAGAGCTTCCACTATTGATAATCACTCTACAAAATTTACCAGCTACCTTGCATCTGGTTTGAAAAAAATTCTCTCTGTAATGGTTCCTGCTCCATCTCACTTTAACATAACACTCTTTTTTTCACCAAAAATTCTCCCTCTTCCAGTTGATTAGATGATCCAAAATGATCTTCCTCAACAGAGGTTGTTCTTCTATTTTTCTTTGTATTTATGCTTGTCTCCCCTTGATTAAATTCAAATTCTCTATGTCCTTCTCCACCACACTTGAAACAAGTTCCATTGAATACTCTTTTCTCCTATCCTTTATTATCTATATTCTAGTAACCACCATATCCTCCTCTCCTATAAGAGTTTCTATCATCTCTATAGTTTGAATTATCATTCTTATTGACTTCCTTATCCTTATTCTAATCTACAAAAGTTCCTCTTCCTCCTCCAGTAAAAATTCTTCCTCTCTGTCTTTGTTTGTGTCTTTTATTCAACTTCTCTTCTGCTTTTAGGGAACATTGGTATGCCTCCTCCACACTCAACAACTTGATCAATCTAATCTAATCCTATATAGATGACTTCAAAAAATTCACATATCTAGCTACTCGTTCAACCTCATCCTCTAAATGTATGGTTCTGATATTCAACTTGTAGAAATCCTTAGTATACTCTATCACACTCAACTCCTTGTGCTTCAAATTCTACAACTTTTGGAACAAACTGATCTGATAATCTATAGGAATAAACTTTGTCTTTAACTTATTCACAATCTAATCCCATGATTTTATCTTCTCATTTCCTCTATTTTTCCTATCTATCTACAAATGTTCCCACCAAAGGGATGCATGTCCTTTCAACTTTGTACAAGAAAATTTCACCTTCTTTTCTTCGATGGTAACTTCAAAATAAAAATAATTTTCCATCTCCATTATCCATTCAAGCAATTCATCCAAATCCAACTTACCACTATAATCTAGTGGATTGAAATGTGGATTAGTATTTACTCTGGTTAGGGCTCTTATGAACCTCTCTTCTCCCTGATCAAGGCCAGGTTTATCTTCTCTCTCCCTTTCTTCCTATCCTTCTACCTCTTCATCACTCACATCATCAACTAGTTGACCTCTCCTCTAGGCCATTTTGACTGCTTCTAATCTAGTAGTGATTCTTGTTAACATATCCATTATAGTTGGGTCTGCATTTTCATGTGCTCCATTTCCTCTAACATTTCTTCTTCCTACCATCTTTACACAAGTCCTCTATAGCTGCAGGTTAGATCCTCAGTCTGCCACCCACAACAAATCTTCAATAGGAATCTGCAAACTCTAGCGATCTCTCATGGAACAAAACTTGGCTCTGATACCAATCTGGTGTAGCCACAGTAGGAGGGTCCTCAAAGAGAATAGTCTGGACGATGCAAAAAGAGTGAAGAAATAGAAGCAACACAGAATATGGAGGAAAATGTAGATTCTAACTTTCTTACTAACATAAATTTCAAATAGAAACACTCGACAACATCCGGGCTTACAAATTCAGCTCACATGCTTGATACACCATGCTCAGAACACCGTCTTACTATATGCTCCTCAATGCGAGAAAAAACATTACACATCAATTCTATATTATTGTATATAATCAACTTCTACTATCCTAATGATATATTACAAGTTTTATATCATGTCCATAGATCTAGAATCTTCTGCATCAGCCAAAGATCATTACAATCTCCAATGAAATAAAATGTAACATGTGCATGAATAGGTCAGTCTCCAATTTGAATTACTCCTCAGTGAAATAATATGATGAAGTGTGAACCTATAATTAAGGTTAGGGACACTCCATGAAACAATTAAAATCACACCATCAAGATCTACAATTTATGGGAAAGTTCCATGGGTGATCAAACTAGTCGTTAGGTTTGAAATTATCTGGTGCTAGTTCAATAAACTGCCACATAAATTCAAAAGTGATAACTTGCCAGAAAAATATCCAATCATGCTCAAATCTTGGAATAAGGAAAATGAACATGTCCATGATGAAAATGTAGATCCACAAGGTCTGGTGAGAAAATATGATGATACACTGAATCTTCCAATATGAACTGAACTAAACAAGAACAAAATTGAAATGAAAATATTTTTGGTTGATGCAAGATTGCCAGGAACCAAAGATTCTCCTGCATTAGAAGTCTCTACATGATGTGTCTAATATGACTTGGGAAGAATTCTTGAATATTGGTCAATTTAGACCAGAACATTTGCGACCTATGGTTTTGCCTCAACCTTGTAGGGCTAGTAGGAGAGTGATTTTTTTTAAGCCACTCTTGGAGCCTCAATTTATGGCATAAGCCCTAGAGTAAACCCTCCAACAGCTAAACAAACTATAGAGATTAGTTATTTTGAGACAAAACATTCAAACAAAGAAAGTTCTTCAAATTATGATGATGTTGTTCCCCTCAAAATCCTAATTTGAACTAGGAAACAAAAGAAAGAGGTAGAAATAAGGAAGGGAAAAGCTAAAAAGAAAATGGAAGGAAAAGAAGCATCAAGCTCTAAGAAATGGAAGGCTAACATTGTTCTTCCTATAGCTAAAGAGAAACATGAGAGCCCTCCTAGAAAAACAAGACCAGCTAGACCAACCATTGGTATGTCTCCACAGGGAAGCCCTAGGACTAGAAAAATATCACAGGACGACACAAAAGTCCCAATGGGGTAGGTTAACATTGAGGAAAGGACATATTTGAGGAAGTGGCAAATATAACATTGGAAAAGATTGCTGCCATCATAGAACAAGTTGGAATTCAAGAGTATGAGGAGAATCAGGAGCTCCTGTAGCAAGAGAAAGAGTTCCTGTAGCAAAAGCAAGAGCAAGAACAGGAGCCCCTGCAACCAGAATTGGGAGAACAATCAACACACCTACAACCAGAATTGGGTGAACAATCAGAATCCCTACAGTCAGGGCCACATGAAAAGCAAGAATCAATACTAGGAATATTTGTGGTAGGAATACATAATCCCTCTGATTTTTCAATGCACATGGTAGCCATGAACTTATGGAATGAGATACAGAGGAGGGAAGAAGAATGGAAAAAGGAGAAATGGAGGCTGAAAGAGGAGATTAAAAAGAAAGATGAAGAGATTGAAGAGAAAAATATAGAAATTTTTGCTTTAAAGGAGAAAGTGGACAATATAACAGCCTTAGTACCTCAAATATTAGAGTGCAGGACTCCTCCAAGGGTCTATACTCTATATTTGAAGGAGAAGACTCTTTCTTTCAAACTAGCAAGGATTGTTTTAGGTTTTAATCCTTCCATTGAGACTCCTCTTAGATTTTTTCAAGCTTATTGGATTGCTCCTCTTGAAATGAAGAATTTGTTGTGTGAATTCTATATGCATAATTATGTTGTGACTCAAGATCAAGATTGGAATCCATTTTTGTTTGTTGGGGATGTCCAATTAAGGGAATTTATGTCTTGGATACAAAATGAAATTAGTTGGAGATAAAAATTTAGGACTTATAGGCAAATAAAATCCAAAACTCCCCTACCCATTAGGGCTGAATCTAGAAATCCAAGAGACATTTTCAAGGATTGGCACAAAATTATTTACCGAACAAGCTATAGTAGTAGGATCCTACCTGAGAGAGAAGCAATTTACAAAGAATATGAGAAGGTAGCAAAAACCACAAGGGAATCTACAATGGGATATCTTTCACAAAGGTGGAATAGTCTAACTGATGAGTTAAAAGAAGTTGAGCCTCACTCTTTGCAGAACTACGCTACAACATGCAAGAGGGTTAATAGATATATACAGATTGGAAGGAGGAAAGGACAATTTTGACTTCCATTAACTTTTCAGCCACTGATCCTATTATGGCTTGTGCCAAATTTTAGGTATTACTAGTATGATATAGCTGTAGAGAGGCAGAGATGGAACAAGTTGGATAGATTGCAAGGGTTCTATTAGGACCCTAATTTACACACTACAAGAATTGATGTAGGACAACTGGCAGTTGCAAATTTTAGGTCATTGACTAAGTGAAAGCACAACCCTTCCTTTGCTAGAGGACCAACAAAGCCTTAGGTTGGGGGGAGTGATGAGTCTATTTTATGGCTCAATTTTGATAGAGTTTATTATCCATTTGTTGTATTTTTCATAGACCTTGATACTTGGATGTTGACATTTTCATGATATTTCCTCAAAACCATGGACATTGGGCATAAGCTTATTTTTGTTAATATTACATGTGGATTAATGAATGTTACTTTAAGATAGTTAAAAATATGCAATTTTTGTGTGTACTAACATTGTTATGTAGATATAATTAGAGCCTACAAAATTGAGGAAGACTTCAGCAATTGGTTGTTTTCCATAAGGTCAACAAGGTGATCATTCAAAGGTCAATGGAGGGAAGACTCTCAATGGAGAGAGATTCCTAATTCAAATTGAAGAATTGTAACTGCCTTTTAAATTTTCTTAATAGTTTATTGAGCAAATATAGGAGATATTTTTATGCTAGATATGTGTTAAGGCAAACCGGCTTGACCAGATTCCATGCATGCATAACCTCTTCTACACTTTTTATGCTTTCCCTAAAGTGGTGTCCTAATCTATTGGACTTGACCACCTTGCTAGGTAGTTATTAGTTTTTCTTCCTATAAATAAGACTTGAATGCTCCTTCTCAGAAGGTTGATTAATTTGATGTTGTATTCACATTCTTAGTTTTTCAGTAATCTAGTCATGCTACTTGATTGTAATCATTTTTTCCAATGAATAAATGAAGTTATAAGTTTGTGCATCTGAGTTTACATTTTTCTTAAGGGATACTCATCCAAGGGGGCCCACTTGGTGAGCATTCCACCTTTAAGCTTAGTTGTTACTTTTATGTGCAATTAGTTAAGAATCTGGCAACTATCTATTCCTGTAGCCACTAGAATTCCATTATGTGACTATTCCTATAGCCAAAGTAGATAGAGTAGTTCCTTGTTTGTGTGCTCAAATTTTTATTTGCATCATTCATTTAAGCTTAGTATAGTTATTGGTTGATGCTCAACATTTATGTTATTTCTTTCCAAGTAATTTACTTTCAGCATTATGTCTTTCTTAGCTATAGAATGAATATGGCTACTATGGATTCCTAGTGCACATACTATGCTAACCCATTTCAAGTCTATGTCACTAGATTGACAAGTTAAATGCACCTTCTAGATGATTAAGATAGTTATTCAGATTAGATGTCCAATCTCTGAATCACAACTGTAAGGGCTTAGTTGTTAAATCATTGTAGGAGGCCAACAAATAGTAGGCATTTAGGCCCCCCAATATATCAAGATCGCACATGACATCCCCCGTGTCAAGTTTTAATAGGAGGGAATCTAGAAAATCTACATCAGGCATGAGGGAGACCAAAATTCTTGCATCCACATGGGGTAACGCCAATTTGGTGTTGTCAATCCTTAAAAAAAAATCATAGGGCTTGATCTGGAGAGGGATGAAGGCCCATATTCTTGGTCTTATAAGTTAATTGTCATCTATCTAGGGCTCGATAGAGCCAAGAATTCATCATTAAGGGCTTCTAGTGACCATGCCACAACCCAAAAAATGTTATTACCAATATTCCAAAACTATTTAGTTAGGGCTTTCATTTTCATTTCATGGATTTTTTTAAAATCACACATAATCCCTTCTGTATCATTCTACAGTATGTAAAAAAGATCCTGAGTTTTTTCCCCTAGATATTATTTAACCATTCATCCATGAAATCCCTCACTAGAAGTTGTGTTCACTAGTGTGTGAGCTATGAAGCAATGTTGTTTTAGAGAAATGGTTTTACTTTGCATTTCTCTGTGTTATGGTTTATGGTCTTGTAGATCTGCAAGTGTGCTTATATTGTTCATATATATCCTCAATCTAAGTTTTTTGAGTTTTAGTGCTCCGCAAGGTTGGATTCATGAGTTACAATATGTGGAAGGTTAACTAGGTGTACAAAATGATTGCATTCTTTAGGTGTATGGTGTTGCAATTTTTTTTTTGAATTTTAGGGTGTTGGTGGAATATTCCAGATTGTGTTTAAGTGTTTTGTGTGGTCCATAAGTCACCTTTGGGTCAAAGGAATTGAGTACTTAAATATTTAATGGTGTTAACATAGGTTCAGTTGACCTTGGGTGTTTACAATAATTGAAAATGTGCTTCAATGCTTATGGAAGCATGGTCTAGAATGTGTATATGGATTTAGGTCCAAGTTAAGATTTTATGTGGTATTCCTTCATTCCTCTCCACTATGGGAATGTTTTGGTACCGACCTTGAAAGATTTTTTTGAGGTTTTGAATGGTATAAAGCCAAGGTATAAGTGTGTGTTGGTGTGAGAATATGTTGAGATTAAAATTTAATTAGATACAAAGATCTAAAGTGTGAGCTTAATTCTTATGAATCAAATGTTGTGAGTAGAAGGGTCAACATTTTTAGAGTACCTGAAGTTTCTGATAGCAGTGAGATGGAGGTTATTGATTGTATAGAGTTGTAGTGGTGGATATTTTCTATTGCACTAAGATGGATTTCTCATTGTAATAATCTCATTTCTTCTTCTTTCTAATCTAGCAGTGAGCCATTGGTAGTGAGCCCTCCGATAGTGATCCTATTGTATTCAGTGTTGCAATTACTTTATATTGTGAGCTAATCCTCACCATGGTTTTTCCCTTCTTAGGTTTTCCCTGTAAATATGGTGTTCTCATGTGTTTGATGTGTTTACATTACTAGTTCTCATGTTTATATTCTACTAATGTTTGATAAGGGTGTTATGGTTGTTAAGGGAGTAAGAGCTAATGCAGATCTAAATGTTAATGAGGGTATTGATTTTTTAGTATAAAATGGATTCACCCCCCCTCAATTGTCTTGTGCCTTCAACAATTGGTATTAGAGATCAATTCCTTAGAAGAAATCTTATCTTCTTGAGGTAGATCTAATGGCAAACAAGATAGAGGATCCTTTATTTGATGGATCTAATTATGCATTTTGGATGACTAGGATGGAAGGTTTCCCTTTTTCCCTAGGGTTTGAAGTTTGGAAGTAAATTGAATATGGAAATACCATGCCTACAAATGGACCATCAACTGATGATGAGATCAAAGTTTATGAGAACAATGGTAAAGCAAGGTATGCTCTCTTCATTGGTTTTTATAATTTAGAGCTTGTGAAGGTTATGAGCTACAAATCTGCTAAAAAAATCTAGAAGAAACTGAAAAGTGTCTATGAAGGAGATGATAAGGTCAAGCAAGGAAAGATGCAAAATCTAAAGACTAAGTTTGAAACCCAAAGGATGGTAGAAGATGAAGATATTATAGGCTACATACATAGAGTGGAAAAAAATTTCAATTCCATCAAAGGTCTTGGTGGAAAACTAGAAGAAAATGAGGTGGTAAAGAAAGTATTAAGAACTCTAAATCTTATAGTCATAAAGTTTCTGCTATTGAAGAAGCTCAAATTTAGATCATTATTCTAGAGATTAGTTGTTTGGTGCTCTAAAAAAAAATTAATTAAGAAAGTTTGGTCCAACTGATTCAATAAAAGAAACTACCTTCAAAGTTGGAAAATAAGAGAAGAATGAGGAATCAAATCTGGATGAGTTTGATGAGTTAGAAGAAAATTTTGTGAGGAGAATGAGTAAGGGCACTGGAAATTACAAAGGTAACTTACCTTTCAAATGTCTCAATTATGGAAAGATAGGTCATTATGCTTCAAGATGTCCAGTCAAAAGCTTCAAATGAAAAATTTAAGGAGAATAAAGATAAATCAATTAAGTTATTAGGTTAAAGAAGATGCGTGTATATTTGATGATGAATCTAATTACCCAAATGATGAAAATGATGAATGCTTGTTCATGGATCTAAATGTTGGAACTAATTCTGCTAACTCTTAGAGATGTATGAAGGAAGTTTCTATGGAAGTAGGTCATAATGTCAAAGAGACCATAGTGACTGCTTTTCATGTAAGAGAGGATAAAAATTATTGGATTGTTGACAATAGTTGCTCAAATCATATGGTAGGTGATAAGAATAAGTTTATTAAACTTTTGAAGTTTGAAGGTGGTATTGTTAAGTTTGGTGATGACACATTTGCCAAGATATGTGGAAAAGTTTCAATTAGCTTTGATGGAAAGCATAATAAAAATGATGTTATTTATGTTAAGGTTCTTCGACATAATCTTCTAAGTGTAGGAAAAATGTGTTGCAAAAAAAAAATCTTGTATTTCAAGATGGTGGTTGTGAGATCAAAAAAGGCTCTTAGACTCTTGTTGTTGCAAGAAAAAGGATAGATGGAAATGTTTATTAGCTTAAGGGTGCTAATGGTCAGTGTTTTATGACTCAAATCAATGAAAGTTGGCTATGACATAGAAGAGTGTGTCACATCAATTTTGATAGCCTAGTGAGGATCAACTCTACTCAAGCTGTAAGAGATCTACCAAAGATTACAAAGCCTATTAATGCAGTTTGCAAGGAATGTCAGGTTGGGAAAAAAATAAAAAAAGGTTCAATATCAAAGAATATTCTACTACACGACCTTTGGATTTGGTGCATATAGACCTTTGTGGACCTACAAGAATAAGGATATTTCTAGGTGACATGTATTTCATGTTATTGATTGATGATTACCTTAGAATGACTTGTGTAAGTTTTTTCAAAGAAAAATAAAAAGTTCTAGATATGTTCAACGAATTTAAATGGTTGAGAATGAAATGGATATGGAAATAAAATGTTTAAGACTTGACAGAGGTGGAGAGTTCACCTCTAATGATTTTAACAAAAAAATTGAATATCATGGAATAAACAAACATTTGTTAGCTCCTAAGACTCCTCAAGAAAATGGAGTTATGGAAAGGAAGAATAGAATAGTTCATGAAGTAGCAAGGATAATGATGAAAGAAGCAAATATACCAAATGTCTACTAGAGAGAAACAATTCATACTACAATCTATATACTTAACACAACATAAGCAAGGAAAAAACATCCAAAGACTCCCTGTGAGTTGTAGTATGGAAGAACTCCTACTGTCAAGTATTTTAGAGTGTTTGGAAGAAAATGTTATATCAGAAGAGATGAAGAAAACTTAGGTAAGTTTGACGCAATATTTGACGAAGGAATATTCCTTAGATACTCTACAAAAATCAAGGCTTACTAGTGCTACAACAAGAGGCTAAAAATGATTATTAAAAGTGCAAGTGTCAAATTGGATGAAGACTTACATAAAAGATCAATAATAATAGAAGGATATGAATTAGATCAGTCCTCGTGCAAAGAAGAAGATAAAGATGAAGGTAAGGAAACAAAAGTGCAAGTTGAAGAGAAAGAAGCTCTGAAAAGAATCCATAAGACTCCTAAGTATGTGCAAAAGAATCATTCAAAAGATTAAATCATTAGTGAAAAAAGTAGAGGTGTACTAATAAGAAGGCTTTCATGATAGAAGAACAGGTAAATTTATGTCTACGTTCCAAAGATGAACCCAAAAATGATTGAGGTATCCAAAGATGAATTTTGGATCAAGGATATGGAAGAAGAACTGATGCAAATTGAGAAGAATTAGACTTGGGAACTTGTCCCAAGACCAGGGAACAATAATGTGATTGGAACTAAATGGGTGTTCTAGAACTATGCGAACCCCAACCTTGGTACCTACAAAACAATGGAGAATAAACACCTCAAGTTAGATATTGCAATCCAAAACAAGGATTCCCCATAAAATCCATTTACAACCTCAAACTAGGAATAAAAATAGTGAAGAATACAATGCAAATAACAAAAATAAGATAAAATCCTAATTAGATATGCAAACTCATGATCCCATGGGGGAATTGGTGCCAATTTGATGTGAAAATTGGCCCTTTCCCAATTCCTATGATGCAAGCTTCTAATGTTGAAGAGATTGATCCACTTTGTTGGTGAAGAAGGAAGACTCCAAGCCAAAAATCTGCAAAACCTAGCTATGACTCAATGATGATAGATGGAATTCAAGAGATATTTGAGCATGGTAACTTTCCTTGGATTGTGGATGATAAAATGAGGATATGGGCTCTTTATTTATAGGATTTCAAGATGGATGAATTTCCAAATTTGAGCAATGTGGAACTAACATTCATCCAATGATATGATGCCACTTGTCAAGCTATGAATGGATGATGGATGTGCAATATTTGGGGTTTGTGCCAATAAATGCCAATATTTGAAATTTAAATTTGTTGAAATGACATGGAAGAGGGAAAAGAAAATGCAATAAATGCCACTTGGCTCAAGGCAAAGGACATGTAAGATGAATTTATTGCCTTGTTGGATGTACATGTTGACTTGGAATTTTTGACTTCAAATTAAGGGAATATTCCAAAAGATGCCTTGTGAGGAAAATAGAGATTTAATAAATGAATTAAATTTATTTTCATGTGCCATTTGCATTATCTAGAGGATGTGACATGAGATGAGGTTAAATTAATCAAGGGATAATTAATTTAATAGGAGATTAGATGATGTGACTTATTTGACTTAGATTTATGGATTTATTTAAATCAAATAAGAGAGGAATATGATAAGAGGCTAATTAAATAAGGATTTTGATTTATTTAATTAAAAGGGATGGTGTTAGATTAAATCAAATAAGATTTTAATTTATTTAATTTAATGGATAGACTTTAGAAATTTAATCAAATAAATTGATTATTTAATTAAATAGGGATAATTAGATCAAATGGATTGATTTAATTAACAAGAGAGATTACTTGATTAGATAAAATGATTTATTCAATTAAGAGAGGAATATTGATGAATTTAATCAGATAGGGGAATTTGATTAAATGGTTAAACTGAGGGATGATTCAGGAAGAAACGATGTTAGTAAGTTAGGATCGAATGCACGATGTCAATCAGTATATTTTACGTGTCTAGATTTTGCCCCTCTTTGAAGCAATGCACTCATTGCGTTGGTTAAAAGAATAAACGATCTCGATCAAAGCCAATTTTTTTTTATATTTAAAACTTGCCCCACTACTACATGGTAAGAGGAAACATGCCATTATAATGCCCCCTCGAGAGATCAGACCAAAATTTTAATTTTTTGGGTGATCTTGCGAAAAAAGGTGATAGTACCCAACAAGTCCAAAAGGGGTTCGGGAGGCTAAAAATGTGTCTAAATGCAATAAGACGACGAAAAACAAGCCTCAAATGGACAAAAACAGGTTCGAGGGTCCAAAACCCTAGAAGGACAACCATTTAGGGTTAAAAAACCCTAATTTTTAGGCTTAAAAGGGGTCCGAGGGGTCACTTTCAAGTCATTTTCACACACCTCCACTAGAAAATTTTGAGATTCAAGCTCTGACACTCTAGTGATATGGTGCAACAAAAGCTTCCCCTGAACATCAGTGATCGATTCCGGACATATCAATGGCCACCTGGCATCGGGGCATCGGTATGTGACCCTTACCTAAGCTTAATTTTTTCATTTAACGCATTTATTACTGCTTTAAAAGAGAGCTCGCCTCTAGCAGCGCCCCTCAACATTTGAACTACACCACTAATTTCCTTTTTGCACTATAGCAGTGTTGTTTAGTGCTGTACCGATGTAGTCTAGAGTTTAGAAACTCCGCCGCTGGGCTCGGGCTCAGCAGGCCAGTTTGGTTAAATTGCGCTGTGGCAGCACCCTTTTCATTAAAAATTGCAACGCCAGGGATAAAGTGCGCCATAGCAGCGCTATTTGGTTTGTTTCAGGCTTGTGCAGTGGAGTTTGAGCAAACTCAAACTGTGACGCCTTCACAAACTATGCTGCTGGGAATGAGTTTGGAGTGTTAGGCCAAGATTTTTTTTCAAAATTTTTAACACGCTGATTTTCCCTTGATGCAAGATGGGCCTAGGGAGCTCTATTCTCGGGAGCATCGGTCACAAGACTTGGTGAGTTTTTTACAAGATCTAAGCAACAGGGACTAGGATCAACTGGGAGCTGTAGGATTATGGCATATTGCATATGCGGTGCCTGTGCGTGCCCACCTAGGGATGCTGTCAGGGCTGGCCGAGAGGTGGCACAGTGAGACATCGTCATTTCATCTTCCCACTAGCAAGGTGACCGTCACCTTGGAGGACGTCTAACACATTCTTTGATTGCCCATTCATGGCCGACGAATGATCTATGATATGGAGGAGGGACGCAAGTGCTGCATCAGAGTCCTTGCTACATGAGACATTATTTACTATGAGGGACAGATCAAGCTAGAGAGATATAGAGTTATAGCACCTCCCTTCTACTGGGCAGTTGCAGTGATCATTTCAGGTTTGGTTTCCCCAGACCGACGAGGGTGATATTTTAGTCTTGGCTGGGGATACTACTAGGAGAGGATGGTCTAAGATAGGCCAGTTCGCTTTGCATGGGGGCCTGTCCTTCTGCCTTCACTTTACAGGGATCTCCACAAGTACGTATATGTGGATGGCAGAGCGTTGGGGGCCGGAGTGACACTTCTTCATGTTAGGACATGGGAGCACATTTCTATGCTACGTCCACGGGTCATTCCAATTTCGATGGGGGCAGAGGATGCCCTCGTGACACTATACAGAGGTGGTGTGTCCTTCACACACACTAGCGAGCATGGGATCCCTACTGGAGGTGGGTCCTAGATGAGATGCTTGTCTTTACTTGGAGACAATACCTTGGTTGGCCCAGATGGGCCGACGATGCTGCCTAATTCTTTTACTACCACTAGGATCGATATATGTAGGGGCGGGAGCACATGATGATTGAGAGATACCTACCCAGGCACGTACAGCTTGAGTTTGGAGAGCCATAGGATCGGCCTGATGATGGTTATGTAGCCATCTTTGTATGCAGCATGACACAGATAGCATGGGGGCCCAGTATTCCTACCTCTGAGGTAGTTGACAACTTTCGGCAATTGGTAGCCAGACCGTGGGCTTATGATCAGGGTTTGGCAGATCCGGGCACCACATAGGCCTACAGAGATTGGTTCAGACCTCCCGTTCAGTTGACCATTCCAGGTGAGGATCCAAATATGCATAAGGTCATAGGAAAAGCGAGAGGATGAGGGCAAGGACGAGGACCTAGGGTCGAGATTCGACAGGATCCACCAAGGGTGCCCCCAGTCCCACCAGGTCACAAGGATGTCCACATACAGGATCAGCAGCAGGATCTACCAGTCCCACCACCACGAGCCGAGGGTGAGGACTAGCCTCACGTGCAACCACTAGTATAGCCAGCAAGGAAAACAGATGCACAGGATGCCTTGATTTTACAGTTGTAGGCCTAGGTTCAGGTAGTGATAGTAGAGAGAGACTAGGCAAGGGCTGAGAGAGAGCAGCTCAAAGCAGAGAGGGATCAGGTTGTGCAGCAGAGACAAGTTGCAGAGCTACAGGCAGCCACAAAGCTAGGCCGCAAGCAGCAGATCAAGAATATGACAGCCTCCTCCTCCCAGGGTATAGTGTCGATGCGATCTTACAGGGATGCTATCCAAGAGATAGATTACTACCAATGGGCCTACCATGACAATGTACCTAGAGCAGATTGGGTCCTAGAGTACTTAGAGTGGGCCATCCAGAGACCACCAGAGGGTCACAGTGACAGGGGTGAGGGAAACATTCATGGAGATCGAGTGTGATCCAGATGATACACACGTTTTGTACCCTATGGGCTCATTTTTAATAGCCTGATGGGAATTTTGTACTAATTGGCATATATGTACAGTGATCTGATCTATTCTATGTACTATGACAGTCACATTGATGATATGATATATGTATGAGCCTATTTTGATGCGATGTACTATGTACTCCTTTATTTATGCATGGATGGTTTATTTCTATATGCTTTGCAATGATGTTTTATGGATGCATTTATTTCTAATGATAATTATGCAATGATTATGACTAACAGATCTATATTATGCTGACCTATGATATGATGTGCAATGATGTTATCTATATGATGATTTATTTTATGCCAATGTGATATGTGATATGGATTTTAATATGTAAGATGATATGATCTTTGGTATATGCGATGATGTGTAGAAAATGCTTATATATGAGATGATTTATGGATGTATGTGATATGATGCGATGGTCATGATATGATGCTAATGAAATGGTGTTAATGCATAATGAAAATGAGATACTTAAAATAGCAAATGTTATTATCCTAAATGATGATGTATGTGATACAACGATATGTTAATGAAAAGTGATATGTTGATGCACAATGTAAACATAATGTGATGATATGATGTCATGATGTTATACAAGTATGTATGCCTAATGAATTAAATGCTTATATACCTATTGCTTATGATTATGCAAAAGTGATTGTGGAATGTTGTTGTAGATGCTATGTAATGATTTAGATGGTAATATGAAATGGTTGTGAGATGCAAATGAATGTTTATGCAATGATCGATATAATTCCATGAGATGAAATGTAATGGGTGAAATGCAATGACATGGATGCACCTATTTATGAAGAATGTTTATGATAAACTGCAATGCGTATGTTTCCTTTATGCCATATGCTAATGATTTCTATATGATATGCTTATGCAATATGCTAATGATTTGTGGATACAGGATCGATGACGATGATGGTGGTGATGATCAACTGTCATAGTACCTTGTTAGCATGGTTAGTAAGAAAAGAAGAAGAAATTTCAACAAGACACAAGATGACACAAATGCAAATGATGATGATGATGATTATTATTATTATTACTTTCCGAGTAATTGGGATTTTCAAAGGGCCATATTTTCTTATGTTTGATAACACATGTGGTACGATGCATTGAGGTATAGAAAACCAGGATGGCGTGGTACCTAGTGTGATGGACTTTGACTCGACAATCAGATAGGAGTATTCTTGTTCACACTTGACATACAAAAACCTTGCTAGGATGTATTTCAGAAGTTTTAGACACCTCAGACCAAAACACGGAAAGGTAAACCTATCCTTGTAATAGTCAACAAGTTTCCCTAGACCTCTTCCATACATACCTAACAAAGCAAGTATTTTCCAAGGTTATATTGCAAGAACGTCCAACAAGCATAACAAACAAAAGATAATGATCATTGCCCCATTCCTATTTCTCTAAATCCTCTATTTTGGGATATCATTGAGAAATTCTTGGAATGAGCGCCAAAATAAGATAAGTCAAAAGATAAAGACCAAGTAAACAAACAAACTAATGCTCTTCAATACCGCTAATGGAAAGAGGATTTGTTTTCTAAGGATCATAACCGAAACTTATTGCCAAAAGATAATGCCCATTGTAGGAAGGATTCATCCTAGGACATGTTAGTGGATGGCGGCAGGTCATTTCGTTTATCCAAAGTGTTCTAAGGGATGATTGATATGGGACAAATTCAGATGATGTGTTACCAATATAAAGAGATGACCAACTTGCTTACGCACTGACTTAGACTTAAGAATTGACGTTTAGAGTTCTAGTTTTAATCTGCTAGACTTGTTTTTTAACTGTTTCACCAAAGGTTGATGATGACGATCAGTTTATTATGAGTGGTACTATTGCGGGTGCAAGCGAGATGAGACGAATGGATTTTTTCAAATATTTGGATGTTTTTGATGTTTTTGCAATGTTTTGAGGCTATTTTTGGTATTTTTTTGAGATTTTCAAATGTTTTGATTTTTGATTTTCTATTGTTTTTGGGATTTTCTGAGATTTTGACCAAGAAGCTAACCTAAAGACCTATCCTAGGGGTCTCGAGGGCTGGTCAACAGACTAGCCTTGCCTACGTTATATACACAGAGACCACATAGTTTGACTAATGACTTGACCGATTTACAGATGATGATATACATGATGAGATGTTAGTTTATTATGACAGACTCCTATAGGACTGACCTGAATGTCTTAGGGGATGATCAAAGATCAACCTTGCCTATGTTCAAGCTCAGAGATGATGTAGTTCAACAAGATGACTCTATTTTTGACTTTTTCTGACTTTTTGACATGGTTTTGGATTTTGATATGTTTTGATGTTTTTGAATTTTTTTGATTTTCTAATGTTTTTGGATTTTCTAATTTGAGGACTTTAAGATCATAAATGAATCTGATCCGATAAGAACATTCCCCTAGTGTGATGCAATAGACTACTCCGATAAAGGCAAGACAAACTGACCTTGAGGATGGGCCGAGTAGTACTAGGAGGGATCATGATACGAAAACAAGACCAAGCTATGGTGTGAATGCGAGTGGATGAGTGATGGATGGAGGCTTAAATGTGATGGGTGATGGAAGAGAAATGGAGGGTGATGTCGAACAAGCCGTAAAGATCTTGGTGGTTGGAAAGTGCTTATTTACGCAAGGCGCCTGCTTGCCAGGTTTTCACCAAGGTACTTGCCCTAAGTGCCACCGAAGTGGTTTTCACTAGAGGACAATTTTTTTGATCCTTTTACTTATTTTTTTTGGATTTTTTAGATTTTTGGATTTTTTTGTTGTTACCAAGATGCATGTTTGCTAGGTTTTTACCTAAGTAACGATTTTTTTAGGACTTTTTTTTATTTTTTTGGATTTGTTGGTTCTATACCCTAAAAGACTTAGGCATAAAACTTTTTGAGATGGGAGCTATTCATTGGCTCCTATAGAGGTTCCCCTTCAGGTGTTGATAGCTGATATGCCCTTGATTTATAACTTGTTGTGATGACAAAAGGTCCTAACCAATTAGGTTTGAACTTGCCTTTGCTGCTGGGATTCAGCACATTCTTCTGATTTTCTTTTAAGACTAGTTCTCCAACTTGGAAAGTCCTGCTTCTAATTTTCTTGTTATAGCTTCGTTTGAGTTGATTTTGATAGATTTGTAAATGATTTAAAGCATCTATGTGTCTCTCATCCAGTAACTCCAGCTCATTTAGTTTTGATACCCGATATTCTTCATCCATGATAAGGTTTTTTAGTGATATCCTGAGAGATGGGAGCTCGATCTCAATGGGGAGTACGACTTTTGATTCGTAGACCAAGGAGAATGGGGTGGCACTAGTGGGTGTGCAGATGTTGGTTCGATAAGCCCAGAGGGAAAGATTAAGCTATAGATTCCAGTCATGACCTGCGTCATTGACTATTTTATTAAGGATTTTGAGGATGGTTCTGTTTGTGGCTTCTGCTTGGCCATTTCCCTATGGATAGTACGGGGTGGAGAAGCGATGCTGGATTTTGAACTTCTCACACAAGTCATGAACCCCTTGGTTCTTGAATGGTGTCCCAATATCTGAGATAATGGCTTGTGGGACACCGTAATGACAGATGAGATAGTTCAGGATAAATTTTGAGATCTTCTTCCTAGTGATATACGTCATGGGTATGGCTTCTACCCACTTTGTGAAGTACTTAGTTGTAGTTATAATTAATTTATGGCCATTGGATGAGGTGGGTGTGATTTTCCCAATGAGATCGAGTCCCCACTACGAAAAGGGCCATGGTGTGACGATCGGGTGAAGCTCTTGAGCTGGAGCATGGATGAGGTCCCCATGCTACTGACATTGTAAACACCTTTTAGCATGATCATACGCTTCTCTTTCCATTGTGGGCCAATAATATCCCATCCTAAGCAGTTTCTTGGCGATGGTCATTCCACTCGAGTGTGAGCCATAGATACTGTTATGAACCTCGATTAGAGTAGTTAATGCCTCCTCAACATTTAAACAGCATAGCAAGGTACCTTATATGCTTCTACGGTATAAGTTATCACCTAGGATGACAAATTTGGATTCCTTTTTGATAAAGGTTTGTTTTAGGTTTGATGGGAGGTCAGCAGGTATGACTCCTATACAAAGATATGTGTAGATGTCATGGTACCAAGGATTGCTAGGACCAATGATTTCACACACATATTTTGATTCTGGTACCTCGAATGTGGGAACGAGAAGTTGCTCAATCAAAAATTCATATTTTGGCATGTTATGAGGGATGTCTAATAGGGACCCAATTGTAGCCATGGCATCTGTTGCTCTATTGTTGGTTCTTGGAATCTGCTCAAATGTTATGTCAATGAAGGATTCCTTTAGAGTCTCCACCAATTTCTTTTATGGAGTGAGCTTATCATCCTTAGTTTGATATTAATTATTGACCTAATTTATGATCAACTGAGAGTCTCCATACACCTTCAGAGCTATGATCTAAGGCCTATAGTCGAAGCCTCATACTTCACGATGTTGTTAGTGCAAGGAAATGCGAGTTTGTATGACTTTGGTATGCAATCCCCTTGTGGGGTGATGAAGAAGACACCAGCTCCTGATCCATGTTGTGTGTATGAACCATCGAAGTATAGTTTCCAATGGTCAGTTACATTGAGGTTAAAGATGGATTCATCTGAGAATTCTGAGACAAGAGGGTTCTCAGAATAAATGGGTGCTTCTGCTAGTTGATCTGCAATAACTTTTCCCTTAATGGATTTTTGCTCCACATACTCAACGTCATACTCTGATAATATCATTACCCATTTTTCCATTCTGCATGTGAGCATTTCCTTTGATAGTAGATACTTGAGGGGATCAATTTTTGCAATAAGCTTTATCTTGTGTGCCAACATGTAATGTCTAAATTTTTGGGATGTAAACACTACAGAGAGGCAAGCTTTCTCGATGAATGAGTAATTTAGCTCATGACCGACCATTGTCCTATTGATGTAGTAGATGGCCCTCTCCATTCCATTTTCATCATGCTGAGCTAGGAGAGCTCCAAGGGCTACTGCTATTGCTGACACTTATAAGATTAATGGCTTTCTTGGGATGGGTGCCATTAAAATTGGTGGTGTCAGTAGATATTCCTTGATTTTGTTGAATGCCTCTTTGCACTTGGTATCCCATTTGTACACCACTCCCTTGTGGAGTAGGTGAGAGTATGGGTTCTGCTTGTCTGCCAGTTGTGCTATGAATCATCGGATGGATTGAAGTCTGCCCTAGAGACCTCTTAATTGTTTTAATGTCTTTGGTGCTTCCATCTCAAGGATTGCTTTCACTTTTGCCAGATCCACCTCAATACCCCTCATGGAGACTATGTATCCTAGCAATTTACCTGATTGTACGCCGAAGACACACTTCTTGGGATTTAGTCTAACTTTGTATTCCTCCAGTCTGTCAAAGATATCACTTAGGGTTGCTATATAATCTTTCCTTTTCCTTGACTTAGCTAGAATGTCGTTGACATAGTCTTTGACTGTTTTATGAATCATGTCATGGAATATTAGTGCCATGGCCCATTGATAGGTTGCTCCTGCATTCTTTAGGCTGAATGGCATCATGTTCCAGCAGTATGTCCCCCACGGACAAGTGAAAGCCATCTTATGTTGATCATCTTTTGCTATCATGATTTGGTTGTATCCTAAAAATCCATCCATTAGTGATAGCATCTCATGCCCTGCTATCCTGTCTACTATCATGTTGATGTTGGGAAGCGGGAAATCATCCTTGGGGCGTGCTTTATTCAAATCTCTGAAGTCCATGCAGATTCTAATGGCTCCATCAGGTTTTGAAATGAGTACCAAGTTTGACACTCATTTTGGATAATCAATCAGTCGGATAAATCCTACATCTAACAACTTTTTGAGCTCTATTTTGACCAACAAAGCAATTTGAGGATGCATTTTTTGAAGCTTTTGTTTGACCAGCTTTGGTTTTGGATACACTACTAAGTGATGAACCACAGTCTCTGGATCAAGCCTTGGCATATCAGCATAACTCCATGCGAAGTTTATTTTTCTTTCCCTTAGGAATGTTGCTAGGAGTTCTTGCTCTTTTGATAATAGTGATTCCGCATAGAATATGATATGCAGGGTCTCCTTTGTTCCTAGGTTGACAGGATTGCATTTTTCGGCCAAGACTGTTGACTTCTCTTGATGAATAGCTCTTAGAGGAAGATTGAATCCTTCATCCTCGGGCACCTCAGAGAGGTTTTCACCATTGGATACATCCTTTATTTTTACTATTTGTCTGAGAGTGCCACGGTGTGGTTTTCACTCAAGGACTTGGATATGATTCTTAGTTTCTCACTTTTGTGACTAAAGGATTTAATCATTTCCCCGTAATAGGAATGTATGTCCAACTCCATTATAAACCCTGCCTTGTGATCTCCATCTGGAATGTTATCCCTCAATCCCATGAATTCTGAGAGCGCCTCATCATTTTTGAATGTATCGAGAATTGGTGGTCCTCGTTGGTCATAGTCGATCAGTTGGGGGTACACTAAACGTATCTCATGATTTGGATGGTGTGTTTCAAAGAAGAGGGTGCTAATCATACATAGGGTGGTGTCCTAAAATAACCTAGGTAAATTGGTCATGGTATCTTCTTCATCGCTACTAATATAGGGTTTAGTTATAAAATTATGTGTCTCTCTACCTGTGACTATTGGTGAGTGTACTTTTACTAGCACTGGCTAAGGAGAAATATTAACCATTCTAACCAGAGGACTTTGGCCATGTATGGTTATTCTCAAAGTGGTACATCCAAGGCCAAGATTTGTTATGGGTCACATCTCTGGCATGATAGGTATTATGAGCCCATTGTTATTTTGTCCCAGTCTTTGATTTCTGTCATAGCCCATTGCAAGCATCATTTATTGGCCCTTGATTCTTTCATCCATTGGTAAATTAGTTGCCGGTCTTTCATCTTGATACAACATGTGAGATGGATCTGCTTCAATAACCTCATGGCCAAGGTCTCCCCATCTTGTGAATTCAGGATAGTTTTGTGATGTGGAAGCTTGCTTTTCTTGCGGACATCCCCGTGATCTAGGAGATTGTGGTAGCTCTCCTATCACAAAAGAATTGTTAGGGAGTTTGTAGCTTCCACAACCATCCTCCTGGATGATGAGCTTGATATTAGAGATGGTGGGGATGGTGGGTGTCTCTATCGTAGAAGTGGATGCGAGAGTGGTGGGGTCAATGTATGGTGTGGATGGGCCCTCATCATTCTTTGGAACTTGGGGGATTTTGTAATACTTTGCCTCAAGATTTTTGCAATATGAGAATGGTTCAAGATCTCCATGGATAGTAACCTCTTGTCCATTATGTGTAAATTTCACACATTGGTGGAAGGTTGATGGTACGGCTTTTATTGCATGGATCCATGGGCGTCCCAGGAGGATATTATATGGCAAGTCGAGGTCCAAGACCTGACAGGTGGTTTCCATGATGGTAGGACCTACTTGAATAGGGAGTTTAATTGTTCCTTGAGACAATCTTTATTGGTCGTCATATGCTCTTATCGTGATGCCCTTACCTTTGTCGGTGGAATCTTCTGATATTTTCAACTGTTTGATGAGGCTGAGAGAACAAATATTCAAACCTGCACCTCCATCCACCAGGACCCTTTTGATTTTTCTCTTGTTTACAATGGCTTCCAAGTGAAGTGCATGGTTGTGAGATGGTTGGGTGGCGAAATCTTAGTCAGAGAATGTAAGGAGATTAAGTGTTATGATATTTCCAACCATAGCTTGGAATTGGTCTGCATTGAGATCTACGGGGATAGTGGATGAGGCTAATGCTTCCTCAAGAGTCTTTTTATGCGTTGATGAAATTTTTAACAACTCCATGATGGAGATGTGTGCTGGCATTTTCTTGAGTTGTTCTACAACATTGTAGCTATAAGGAACAAATCTAGATGAAGGGATTTTGTTAGGTTGGGATGATCCTGCAATGGTGACTTTACCGCCTCTTGTGGTGACTCCACAATCTTTGGCATGGGCTCCCTTGATGGTGATGACAATGCAGTCTTCATTTAGGGAGGTAATGACCATTTCATACACATGATTTACACTGCCCTTTCCTTTATCATTTTTATTCCCTTTGTTGCCATGATTTGGCATCAGATTCGTGCAGATTTTAAGATCCTGATTTCTGGTAGTTTGTTCCACGTTTATGATTTTCTTGTCAATGAGATCTTGGATGATATTTTTGAGTCTCATGCAATTTTTTGTGGTGTGACCTTTGATTTTATGAAATTCGCAAAGTTGATTTTTGTTATACCAAGGGGGTTTGACATCAGGTTCTTAGTAATTCTCGAATGTAGGAGGCTTGATGATTTTTTTGTCAATCAACTTTTTCATTATGTCCTCTAGTGGTTCCCCCAGAATGGAATATTTTCATTTGGGATAGATTTTGCATTGGGGTGGTCCCCTTTGGTCATTGAGATTATTGATGGTTGGATTTTTGTTTGGATGGTATGTCGTATCATGATTGTTTTGGTGTTGTGTTTGGATTTGCGGTGTGGGTGTATTTTGGTGTGGACCACTAATGACCACCTTGGCATCAATGATACCATCATTAGTAATGTTCTTGTTCCTTGCCCATGTATGAGGTTTATCATTGTAATTGGATGATGGGTGGTTGTTTTGCTATTCGTGATATGATGTTGATTCCACAGGTTGGGTCACAAGGGCTCTTTCGATGCTGAGCGCCTTGGATATCAATTTCTCATATGTGGTGATGCCCTAAACCTTGAGATGAAATTCCAGGTAGTTTTCAAGGTTGGATATGATGGTACAGACTTGTTCTTCTGGCATGGTCCACTTGCTTCGATTGGCCTTCGATCGCCATCATTGAAGGAATGAAGAAAAATATTCATTCTTTCCTTGTTTTAGAGCATATAGCTCTTCGAGACTAACATCCATTGCAATGTTACATGTGTAGTTCTTAATGAATGCATCCCTAATTTCTTGGAATGTTCCAATGCCTGAAGGTAAGTGAGAGAACCATTCTATAGCGGGGCCTGCCAAGCTCCTAGGAAATAGTTGCATCAGATAAGTATCGTCATATTGCGACCTCCATGCAATGAACCTAGAATTCCCTGATGTGATCTTCAGGGTTTCCCATCCCTCGATATTTTTCAAAATTTGGGATTTCAAATCCCTTGGGGAATGGTTTCATCTCTAAGCTCTTATCAAATGGATAGGGACACAAGTTGCTTGGTGTTTTGGTTGTTCACCTTGATTGAAGGTCGAGCACTTGTTGCGAAAGAAAACTGAGTTGTGTCATCACATCATTTTGCAAATCAGGGGGTGGGATGAAAGTGTTTTGGGGTGTTTCGATCATGGTTTGGATGGATGGGTTGGTCAATGCATTGTTCGATGGTCTATGTATGTTTTGGCAAGCGAGGTAGGCTTCTACCTAATTTTGTATGAACAACGCTTGTTGTTGATCTTGCTTTTGTTGCGCTAAGATTTGTGCTTGTTGTTATGCTTGTTGTTGTTCCAACAATGCTTGTTGTTGGGCTTGTTTTTGTTCCAACAACACTTGTTGTTGGGCTGCCAATTCTGTTGCTTCTTGCTGCTCTTGGTATTGCTTTAGTGCTTGTTGATATGCTTGCAATTGTACTGCTTGTCTTTGTGCATTGAGTTGTGCTTGATATTGGGCCTCCTATGCCTGATATTGAGCTTGCGCTTGGGCTTGAGCTTGTGCTAATTGTGCTTGTGTGGCTTGTTGCTATAATAAAAGTTGTGCTTGAGTGGTCCTTTGTGCTTGCAATGCTTGTACGGCTTGGGTGACTTGTTGTTGTTGTTGTTGCAATAAAACTTGAGCTTGCGTAGCTTGTTGTACTTGTAGTGCGGCTTGTGCAACTTGGACAGCTTGAGCGGCTTGTTGTACGGATTTTTGTTTTTGCATTTATTGGTTACCTCTTTGAAAAGTAGCTTGCAATTCCGCATTGGATTGACTTGATGTGGTGGATGTTGGTGGTGGGGGGGTGGTGGTGGATTTGGAATGGTGTTCATGAAGGTGGTGTTGATGTTTTGGGTGTTGGATAGTGGTATTGATGTGATGGTTGGTCCTTGAGAGACCATGCTTTGTGATGTTATGGGTGTGTTTGATGATGTTGCCATTGCTTGTGCATTTATCATTTGTTGTTGCGATATCAATGATAAATTTTGGGTGCTTGGTGCAATTCTTTGATTGATGGTTGGGATATAGGTTTGATTGATACTTGGTAGGGGAGGAAGCCCTAAACCAAGGAGTGGTGCGAATGATAATGGTAATGGTGGAGGAGGTGGAAAGGTGAGGGGTGTGAGTTGTCGTGAAGATATCGTGGTGTCGAATAGACCCCCTAGTCCAAACATATCTCCCTCTTCCTCTGAATTTGTGAGAAGAGGTGTTCGAGGAGTTGCATGAAAAAATGATGATGATGGATCATGAGGAATGTGAGAGGAACATTCTTGTGTAATGGGTTTTGGGGTATATTTTGTTCCGATGTGGTATTTGTGTCCAAGTTTTGATTATTAACAAGGGGATGTGATTGAAGAGCATTGAGAAATTTATTTCCCTTGTTGACATTAGGTTGGGTTGGAGCAAATGATGTTGTGATTTGCAGGATGTTTTTCATGATGTTTTGGGATGGAGGTGTAGATGAAATGGGGATGGTGGATGAGATAGGTGGAAAGGATGTCTCCAGTATAGTACTTACATCAAAATATGAAGGTAACTTGGACCCTTGTTTTGCTAGTTCAAGCATGTATAATGAAGGGTTGAGTCTCATCATGATGATGATTTTATGATTCTCTAGATTTTGAAGCATTTCAGCCATTTCTTCACGAGACATTCCAAAGGTAAGATCCTCTCCTTGATTTTCTTCTTGTGGATTTTACGATGATGAGAGGGTCAACAGATTACTTGATTCAGATAGATTCATTTCTACGTTTGTTTGGCTAAGATCGCTTGAAGCGGGTGTTTCTTTGTTGGCTTCCATACTCTTCTTGTATTGAGATCTCGTTTGAACCATAAAACAAGGATCAAGAATATGGGAGATAAATCTCTTGATTCTTTGGATTGATCTCTATTTTATGTCCCAAAGTAGAAGGTTTTAGGATGCCTTGAGGATCAAAGTTGATGATGTGATGATGGTGCTTAAGGATGGATGATACGAATGTTTTGGATTTTGATAAATCTTGAATGAGATACTAGGCTTTTAGGACTTGTGGATTTTGATTCTTGGTTTTGGATTTGGGATTTTGAGATTTTGTCCTTGATTTTGATTTGATTTTGATTTGGGTTTTGAACAAAAAGACCCTAAGATGTTGAATGATGATCTAAGGGATATATTTGTTCAAAGGATGATGATTTTGAATATGTGTGAGGAGAAAGATGCATCTACCCACACCTATTCAAACAAAATGATTGTTTTACTAAGCATATGAAGAAGGATTCATCTACATACACTAAGCTAGACAAGATGATTTTGATAACTTTGACTAAGTATATACAAAAGGATGCACCTACACATGCCTAGCCAAAGGTGCTTTTGATAAATGTTTTCAAGGATTTAGTCTCAATGATTTTGATGATTTTGATTTTTCCACAAAGCCTAGTATTAAGGATGATTTCAAGATTTATCAAAAGGCGATGATGAGATGGATTTGTTTTGATGTTTTGGATGGATGAAAAAGAGATTTTGATATGTTTGATCCTAAGATGAACCTAAAAAGGTACACTTTGTTTTCTTAGACCTAGGTATTGAAGAGCATGCAAATGCTTCCTAATGACCTTTGTAACCAAGAAATGATTTCTTTTGAACATTCATTTTCGGATTTCCAACCAATGATTTTTTGCTTTGGGGTTGTGAGTCTTCAATCACATATGAAAGTTCATTTTGCTTAGCTTTGCTTAATGTCTTTATTTTACCAAAAACACTTTCTTCAATTAGGTTTTAAAACTAAGATGTCCAATGTCTTAATTTCTTCAAACCCCACAAGATATGTTATGTGGGAATTCAATGAACTCAAGGCAAGGGTTTTCCTATAGTTTACTTAAGGAGACAAATTGAGATATAATCCAATGTTTAGAAACCTCTAAGGATGTGAATCCCAAGGGAAAGCAATAACATATGGATTGATTCAATTGTATTTGTTTTCAAAATGGTTTGAAATTTTGATGATGTCAAGTGTTTGTTTTCATGATGTTTTCGATCAAGCAATGCATTTTGTAATCCAAGAATAAGTACAATCCTATGGATGTGTAAGACAATATTTTTTGCATTCCAACTTGGACAAGTCCAGTTACACTTATCTCTAGTGAATGGTTAGATGCTTGACCCCACTGGCTCCCCTCCACAGAACTCGCTTATATGGGGAAGCCAAGCATCAACACCCATGAAACTCCCATGGCATGTTTTTCATTTCTAATAGAAGACCATAAAAGTGTGGGGTGGCTTCAGAATGACCATTCTTGCACCAACAAATAGATTAAGGATTTTGGAAAATTCTATCACATGGGTTTTAGTAAGGACATTCTGTTCGTGGAGATTGACCCATATGGCAAGAGTCCCCTTTCAGATCCATCTTGTCAAAATCAACTTCGTGATATTGGAATTTCTTCCAATATCCACATTTATATCCCAGTTGGAAATACTCTTGGCTTTAGAGTGTTACCAGTTGAGTCGTTCCCTTGGGTGAGTACTTTTTCCCCAAGGCAAGCCCTCTAGGATTAAAAAAAAGTGAATGAAGAACAATATTCGTAACTCGATCAATCCAAGTTGGCAACAGGGAGAGAGAATATATGCAACAAAGCCCCCACTCACACTCGCACAAGATTTTGTTCAATTTTAAGCCCAAATTGAAGTGTGGAGGTGATTGCTTTATCTTAACCCAAAGTCATGAAAAAGGCTTTTTGATTCTCAAGATCACTATGAAGCGTAAGAGAAGTGCATACGTCCCTTTTTGATGGCTTTAGTCTAAGTAAGCCCTCACAAAAACAAAGCTACACTTATTCTTTTTAAATCCTCAAAGCAATATGTGAGTTCGTTTTAGAGCACCAAATCACAAGTGAAAGACATTTGTTCAATTTGTTAATCCAATAAATGAAATCTAGTAAGTTGTTGATCCTATTGTTCATTTTAAGCTTTGCAAGAAGAAATTGAAAGGTTCTTTTTAAGCCCAAATGAAAACTAGTGTTCTAAGAATGAAAAGATAACAAATTCTTAAAGAAGTGTTAAACAAACACTTAAGTGTTTAAAAACACTTTGATTGGACAAATATCATCACCATGCTCCTCCTTCCTTTGTTTTTGATTTCCAACCTATAAAAAAGAAAAACAGTCAGATTCTGGAAAAACATAGAAGTTAAAAACCAGGAAATAGAAGGTAAATAAATCATAAATCAAAAGCACGTGCTAAAAAAAATTAAATTCTCCCTTTTACTATCTCCCAACGTCGCAACTCATGAAGGCGTCGCTATTTGTTCTCCTAGTAGTGCTCTCACAGTGCCACTTACCAGTCAGCAATGCTCTGTGTCAGGATAGAGAGCTCAATTGCATCGCAATTTTTCCCAGTGTCATAGTTTATCCCCCGCATCACTATTTTCAAAAATTTCAAAAAATCCTGCAAGTCAACAAGTCCAGCAGTGAAGTTAAAAAATTTAATTTTTTGGCGGGATGAGTCTAACGATACAGTTTGTGTTTTACGTAGTGCCATATAGTGATGTTGACAATCCTACGGTGCTAAAACAGCAATGCTGACCAGCCCGCGGTGCCAAAATAGCGACGCTAACAAGCCCACATTGGAATTTCTTGTGTGAAGAAAAACACAGAAATTTCAAAAAAAAGTTAGAATTAATGATATCCAACCCTCCTTCTAGAGCCAAAAGTGCGAACCCCAACCTTGGTACCTGCAAAACAATGGAGAATAAACACCTCAAGTTAGATATTGCAAGCCAAAACAAGGATTCCCCATGAAATCCATTTACAACCTCAAACTAGGAATGAAAATAGTGAAGAACACAAAACAAATGACAAAAACAAGATAAAATCCTAATTAGATATGCAAACTCATGATCCCATAGGGGAATTGATGCCAATTTGATGTGAAAATCGACCCTTTCCCAATTCCTATGATGCAAGCTTCTAATGTTGAAGAGATTGACCCACTTTGTTGGTGAAGAATGAAGACTCCAAGCCAAAAATCTGTAAAACCTAGCTATGACTCAATGATGATAGATGGAATTCAAGAGATATTTGAGCATGGTAACTTTGCTTGGATTGTGGATGATAAAATGAGGATATGAGCTCTTTATTTATTGGATTTCAAGATGGATGAATGTCCAAATTTGAGCAATGTGGGACTAACATTCATCCAATGATACGATGCCTATTATCAAGCTTTGAATGGATGATGGATGTGCAAGATTTGGGGTTTGTGCCAATAAATGCCAATATTTGAAATTCAAATTTGTTGAAATGGCATGCAAGAGGGAAGGGAAAATGCAATAAATTCCACTTGGCTCAAGGCAAAGGACATGTAAGATGAATTTATTGCCTTGTTGGATGTACATATTGACTTGGAATTTTTGAATTCAAATTGAGGGAATATTCCAAAAGATGTCTTGTGAGGAAAATAGAGATTTAATAAATGAATTAAATCTATTTTCATGTGCAACTTGCATTAACTAGAGGATTTGACATGAGATGAGGTTAAATTAATCAAGGGCTAATTAATTTAATAGGAGATTAGATGATGTGACTTATTTGACTTAGATTTATGGATTTATTTAAATCAAATAAGAGAGGAATATGATAAGAGGCTAATTAAATAAGGATTTTGATTTATTTAATTAAAAGGGATGTGTTAGATTAAATCAAATAAGTTTTTAATTTATTTAATTTAATGGATAGACTTTAGAGATTTAATCAAATAAATTGATTATTTAATTAAATAGGGATAATTAGATCAGATGGATTGATTTAATTAATAAGAGACATGACTTGATTAGATAAAATGATTTATTCAATTAAGAGAGGAATATTGATGAATTTAATCAGATAGGGTAATTTGATTAAATGGTTAGACCGAGGGATGATTCAAGAAGAAACGATGTTAGTAAGTCAGGATCGAATGCATGATGTCAATCAATATATTTTACGTGTCTACAAGAACAAGCTGAATGAGAATGGAGAAGTTGTTAGGAACAAGGCAAGGCTTGTGTGTAAAGGCTACTCATAAGTACAAGGAATATATTTTGAGGAGACATTTTCTCTAGTGGAAAGGATGGAGGCTATTAGGATGTTTTTGGATTTTGCAGCACATAAGGATTTAAATTTTTATCATATGGATGTGAAGTTTGCATTCTTGAATGGTGAGTTGAAAGAAGAGGTATACATTGAACAACCAAAAGGCTTTTAGTTATCAGATAATCCTAATATGGTCTATAGATTGAAGAAGGCATTGTGTGGACTCAAGAAAGATCCTAAGGCATGGTATGCAAGATTGGATAGGTACTCATAGTAGGGATTCAATAAAAGTACCATAAATATAAATTATTATTTTAAAGTTCAGAAAGATCAAATATTGATTGTGGTTGTGTATATTGATGACATAATCTTTGGAGGAAATGAAAGTATGTGCAAGATATTTGTAGAAGAAATGTAGCAAGAGTTTGAGATGCCTATGTTTGGGGAGATGAATTTCTTCCTTGTCCTACAAATTAATCAGATAGAGATAGGAATATTCATATCATATTCTAAGTATGTTAAGGAAATGTTAAAGAAGTTTGGAATGGAAGACTCTAAACTGGCATGCACTCCTATAGTTAATGGTTGCAAGTTGAGTAAGAATGATGAATCTCCTAAGGATGATCAAAGAAAGTATAGATCAATGATTGGTGGACTATTATACCTAACTGCTACTAGACTGGATATCATGCATGTAGTTTGTCTTGTGGCTAGATTTCAGGAAGACCCTAGAGAGACACATGTGGAAACAGTAAAGAGGATATTCAAATACTTAAAGTGAACTACAAAATATGGCTTGTTGTATTCATATGATACTAATATTTCTCTAAGTGTCTTGGCTTAACAAGAAGCAAGATTTAGTGCCATTATCTACTCTAGAAGAAGAATACATTGTTGTAGCACCATATTGCACATAGGTGTTATGGATGAAGCAAAAATTGAGGGATATTAGAGTGTCATATGATGAACCAATTTCTATATTATCTTATAATACAAGTTCTATCAACATTTCAAAGAATACAATAATGCATTCAAGGAAAAATCATATCTCAATCCAGTATCACTTTATGAGAGAAAAAGTTGTAGAGAATGAGGTGAAGCTGGAGTATGTGCCTTCAAAGTATCAAGTTGCAAATATATTTACTAAGGCTCTTCCTAAGGATACATTTGATTATCTCTAGGAGAATTTAAAGGTTATTTCCCCCCATTTCAATTAGATGCATAAGGTTATGCATCAATCTAATGGATTTCAAGATTCATTCCTTGTTCTAGCTGATCTTGGTGGCTACCTCTCAAGGGGAGTAGGTAGTGGCATTGTTGGTTTTTCCAATTAGGGGAAGTGTACATAAATGTGAAATGGAATGAACGGAAGAAAAGATAAGAAAAGAGTTGTGTGTTGATGTTTTCCTTTGAATCCTTGTCCAAGGAAGTGAAAGTAGAGGTTGAAGTGTAGTTTTTGTCCCTTATAGGTTTTTCCTTTGGGAGAGAGAAAGTATATGTGAGATTGATGTCAAAGGGGAGAAAATAAAAGGAAATATGTGTTTCCATTTTCCATTCATGTCAAAGGGGGATAAATTTAGCTAAAAACCATATGGAAAATGGGGGAGAGAAGTCCTATAAAAGAGAAAGTTTTGAAAAGAGTATATGCTTGTGTAAGAGGGATCATTATGCACTAATGTGTAGTATATATGTTGTTGATCCAAGTTGTTGGTTGTTGTTGATGGTTTTTCATATCATATGTTTCCATTAATGACAAAGGGTTAGATTTTTGGATGTTTATGTTTTCATTGATGTTGTAGAGAAGGGGGATTTGCTACTCATGAGTTCTCTTCATTTAGAGAGCCTCACAAGGAGAACTTCCCTAAACTACCTGAAGGAACAACACAAAAGTTCTAGAATCAGAAAGAGTAGGTCACAAAGGTTTTCTGGACAAACTGACAAGCTCTCAACCAAAGGAAAGAAGCACGGGCTTGGGACAACAACGGGATGTGCTAGTGTCTATATAGACTAGCAAGAATTCCATAGATAATAGCTTAGTGAATAATAGCAATCTAATTACTGAAAACTTCAAAAGTATTGGAAAATAATAGAACGTGATAGAGTTGAAATAAAGTGAAATATAAATGATAAAGAGAATAAGAGATAGAAAATAAATGCTCATAACCATGCAAGTGATAAAGCCTCCAGCATGTGAATGTCTTCAATACCTATATGCATAAGATCTAGAGAAAGTGTTGGGGCTGTATAGGAGTTTTCCTTAGTCAAACCACTGTTTTGGTTTTCCCACCTCCATGAACAACCAAATAGATGTAGAGAAATGAACTGAAATGGATAAAGCACGTGGTGAAAGTGAAACCCGCACCACCAAGTATGAGTGATAAAAGTAATCCCCCTTGAGGAGGAAAGCATGTATCATGAAGTAAGAATGCACTTGATAGGGGATATGGAATCCCAAGATGCTCCCAAGTGTGAGATAAGGGAGATAAAGTTGTAAGGCTTAATGAAGCCAAAGAGGGAGACAATGAGAGTTGCAAGAGCCAAGAGAGCTACAAAGGGTGTTGTACAAGCTTGAGAGTGCTTGAGGCTATTGTAGCAAGCTATGTGAAGTTGTGAAAACAAAATAACAAGAGAGAAAGTGCTAGAATGAATGATGGAAAGAAGCTAGAGTGAAGCTAGAAGGCCAAATGAATTGAAAGGATAACATTTAAGGAGAGAAAATAAGTTTCTTGAGCTGTTTCAGGGCATCCTGGGCCATTACCACTGACAAAAGAGGCTGAAAAATGGAAAACATGCTTGGAAGCAGTCATTTGAATGTTGAAACATTGTAGGATGCTAGCGCAACACACAAACATCCACACAACGTGCTAGTGTTCAGACACATCGCCCTATAAAATGACACAAATAGGAAAAGCACAAGGCTTGACACAGAGTTGATGTGTGAAGAGTAGCTACTAAAAAAGGGGTTTGGAGCATCCTGAGAAGGGAAAAAGGCTGATGTAGGGGCTAAAATGAGCCTACACAAGATGCAAAGCTAATGGACACTAAATTAGATACAAAAATGAATGTGAAATTGCAAGGGGTGCAATTTTACAACATTATAAATTTCAATAGATCTATGTTGTTGCATTGATGTCAACCTATGGAGATGATTTGATTGGTTGCATTATGTTGTCATTATTAATCTCATTGATGTCAACCTCTAGTGTTGCTTTGATCAACATATGTTTTTATATGTTCAACCTCTTGTATGGTTGAGTTTATGAGAGGAGTATTGTAGGTGATGAGATGATGTTTTTGGTACTTGGTTTCCAAGTTTTTTTGAGAAAATTTGATTAAAAGAGAGTTTAGTGTGGTAGAGTAGTGTTCAATTTTTTGCTCTACATTTCTTTATGGTTGAATATCTACTTGTGTGGTTCAGATATGATGATCAAATATGTTCATAGGTGTTATATATAGAGTTTCATGTTATGGATTGATTTGACAAAAGTTGTGTTCACCAGTTTGTGAACTATGAAGCAATGTTGTCTGGGAGAAATGGTTTTTGTCTACATTGTGGTTTTTTCTCTTGAGGATATGGAAGTGTTCTTATATTGTTCATATCTATCATAAGTCTGAGTTGTTTGAGTTTTTGTGTTCTGCAAGGTTGGATTCATGAGTTACAATATGTGGAAGGTTAACTAGGTGTAAAAAATCATTAAATTATTCACGTGTATGGTGTTGCAAAGGATTTTTTGGATTTAAAGGTGTTGATGGAATATTCTATATTGTGTTTAAGTTTTGTGTGTGTTTCATGAGTTGTATTTGGAACAAATGAAGCATGTACTTAAATGTTTAATTTTGTTAACACAAGTTCGGATGACCTTGGGTGTTTACAATGATTATAGATGTGCTTTGGTGCTTTTGTAAGCGTGGCATGGCATGTATATGTGGATTTAGGTCCAAGTTAAGGTGTGATGTGGTCCACCTTCATTCCTCTCCACCACAAGATGTTTTCCTGTTGACCTTGAAAGATGTTTTTGATGTTGTGAATGGTATAAAGGAAAGGTGAAATATTGGAGAATTGTGTGTAGGTGTGAGTATGTGTTGAGATGTGAATTTAATCAAATGAAAATATATGAATTGAAAGCTTAATGCCTATGAATCCAATTCAGTGAATAGAAGGGTCTACATTTTGAAGAGTACATATATTTTTTGATAGCAAGGATCTGGATGTTACTGATGGTGTAGATTTGTGGTGGTGGATATTTTCCATTGCTGTGAGATCTATTTCTCATTGTAACAATATTCTTTCTTCTTCTCTCTAATCGAGCAGTGATCTATTGGAAGTGAGAAATTTCTTTGGGGTAGTGATCCCTCTAATAGTGAGCCTATTATATTTAGTGTTGCAATCACTTTATATTATGAGCTAATCCTCACTGTGGTTTTTTCCTTCTTGGGTTTTTCACATAAATATAGTGTTCTCATGTGTTTAGATGTGCTTTCATTACTAGTTCTCATTTTTATATTTTTCTAATGCTTGATAAGGATTTTATGGTTGTTAACGGTGTAAGAGCTAATGCAAATTTGAATGCTAGTGAGGGGTTTTGATTTTTTAATATACAATTGATTCACCCCTCCTCTTAGTTATCTTGTGCATTCAAAAAAATGGTGTTATGAAGAATTCATGGTTCTTCATTTCATATGGTGTTGTGAATATTGCAATTACCATCCGTTGATGTTAAATATTGCATAAGATATGAAAAAAATGATGAAATATTTTCAAGTAGTCAATGGCTTAGGTAGTTGTACTTAAGAATCTCAAGAGGATGTTCCACATTCATCCATATTTGAAGATATGGCCTTGTGGTTTGGAAGTTAGATAGATACAAGTTATAGGTATTCATGTTCCTAATTTCAAAATATAAAATTTATCACAAATGTGTCTAGAGCTAGTAGAGTGAAGATTGTGTTGTTGTAGTCAGGAAGAATTAGATGAATTCTCTACATTTGAATATATGTTCTTGAGGTTTGAAGGATAATTTGAGATTATCTATATGTTCTCTCATTTTAAGTTTCATATGTTGAGGTGTACCACAAGTATGGTTTTAAATGTTCTATCTCAAGACTGTATTTTATGGGTTTGCAAGAGATGTTGGCTTGAGTGTTTGTTTTCTTGCACCTACATGGTATTGCATGAAGTGGTAAAAGGAGTGTATGGGAATTTTTTTTAATATCATATAATGTTTGTAATGTCATCCATATGATTTTATATGGTCCCTATGGTATTGTGTTTTGGTATGGATTTAATGTGTTTGAGGTTAATTGTTTGTTGGGTTGACTTGGTGTGTTGAGGGTTTGTGCCAAATCTTTGAAGTGTGTGCCACCATGGAGATATGAACTAAGGTAAAATAGGTCTAGATTATCTCTTGTTTTGTACCAAATTTGATTACCACTTAATGCATATGTTTTGAAGTTGACTTATTGTGGTTGTTGCACATTTCATGTTTACATGTTTCATCTTGATAGAAAAGGATAAAATTTTTGAAGCTTGTGGGGGATATAAATAGAAGATCAACTTTGTTGCAAAGGTTTTTTTTGTTGTGTCGTGTGTGTAAGTGATGAAATTAGTGAGCTGAAGGAAATGGAGTTTGTTGAGCAAAGGTATGTGTGAGTATATGTGAGAAATTATACCAAAAGAAATGAGATGGAGGTAATAGAGGTGTTGAATTTTATGGTGGTGGTTGATCACTAGAATTTGTCAAGTATTTTTGGATGAGATTGTAGCCCCTTTCTATAAGTGTTGTAATATGTAGGGAGTTGTAAAATTCCTTTGGTTGAAGCCATAAAAGTGTGTTCTAGGGAGTTATAGCTTTGTTTGGGTTGTATCCCATAAAACCTATTGTAAATCTTGTTTTATTTGAGGCTAGATTGAAAAATAGCTCCAAGTAGCTTTCATGCAGTGGTTTTTCCCTTGTAGTGTTTTCCATGTAAATTTAGTGTTGTGATTGTGTGTTTATGTCTTTGAATTGCATTTGATATTTGAACTATTTGAAGTAGTAAGAATTTTATTTTTGACAAAGTTGAATTGGATAAATTTGTGGGATATACTGATCCCCCCCTATTAGTATCTCAGTGTCTTCAAAAATTGGTATAAGAGCCAAGTTCATTGGTGCAAAATAATAGGTGAAGATAGATATTGGATTAGAACACATGGGTCAGAAAGAGTCCTCTTTGAAATAATTTTTATTTGATAGAATCAAATATAACTTCTGGAGTGTAAGGATGGAAGCCTATCTCACCTATCTAGGATATGATGTTTGGAGAGCTACAAAGGATTATTATATTGAACCTGCTCATACTATAACATATCCTAATTTAAAGAAGGCCCATGAGAACAATTCCAAATAAAAGAATACCATCTTGAGTGGTTTAACAAACTCCGATTTTGTCAAATTAGTGTAGTGCAAGATAACCAAGGAGATATGGGATAAACTCAAAAATATCTATGAAGGAAATGATAGTGTGAAGCAAGAAAAATTATAATTCTATAGAGCAATGATTAAGAATATAAGCATGAAAGAAGAAGAAAACATTACTAGATATTTGCTCTAGATAGATGAAGTATTCAATGGGATCTGAGGTCTAGGTGAAGAAATAATTGATTTAGTGATTGTGAAAAAAGGTTTGAGAACTATCCCTCATTTATTTGGTTCAAAAGTTTATTTCATTTAAGATTGCAAAGATCTAACAAAACTAACCATGAAAATGATATTTAGATCACTCACTGCCTATGAGATGAGAAATGAAGTTCAAGGTACACACAAAAGAGAAGCTAAGTTTTTGAAGCTATGAAGAATCAGGGAACATCTAGTTCACACAATGAATCTGAGAAGGAAGAGAACTTTGTGAGAAAGATGAAGAAAGCATTAGACAAGTATAAAGGTAAATTACCTTTCAAATGTTTTAAATATATAATAATTGGTCATTATGATTCTAAATTTCCTTTTGGAGAAAATGAAAATAGTAGCAAGGGTTTCAAGAGGAATAATTTCAAGAGGAACCTCTTCTCAAAATAATAATAATACTCCTCATAAGGAGACCACTATTGATTAGATGATGATGGAGGATAATCCATATTCATGTCCACTATGATCTTTGATGGTTCAAACAGAATATGGATGAAGAAGAAGGTGAAGTTGATTTTGAAGGTGCACTTGTATCTATTGGAAATTGAGAGTAGATTGCTGGAAATTGAGAGGTTATCAATGATGTCAACAAACATTGGGATTTGGATAACTGTAACAATGGAATTTTTGGTGACTTTCTTCTCTGATAATGGAAGTCTATTAATCAGGTATCTTGGTCTAGATTATCCTATTTCTTAAGATCTACTTATAATATGATAATATGTTCTTGTTGATATTAGTTTCATCTACAAGCATGGTTTTCGCTGAATAGGTTGTATGATTGGAAAGCTACAATTACTAGTAGTTTTGAAAATAGTGTCATACTTATACACTAGCTCTACACATTGGTTTTTTGTTTGAATTTTATTTTAGAAAAAGATATCCTTACAAGACTTTGTATATATGATTGAGACTATAAGATGCATCCTACTTTGGAGTTTCATAATGATATGTGAAGGAATTTGGAAGATATGAATGATAGTATTATGATCTATAGACTATAGTGAGTGTTTATACAATACACTAATGTGGGAGACTCTGCATTTTCTCATATTTGATTATCTTATCATGCGGTGTTGAAGATAAGTAGCTCAATGTCATCTAGGTGAGAATTCAATATGATAACAATTTTTTGTGTTACATGTTTCATGGATTACATACATGTTTGGAGTTTTTGGTCTAACTCTAGCCGACCTAATTATATATTGTATCATGTGACTTGTGTAATGTGAGTAAATAAGTAATAAAATCATGCAATCAATGAAATGTATTATATTAGAGAATTGAATCACAAAACTAATCCAATTGAACCAAAGTAAATTCCCTAAAATCGTTCCATTATTTCCTATCTTAAAAGATTCATGAAATCATTATGGCTCTCAAATTGTTTATGCACATATGACCTTTAGAATGACAACCTGAAGAATGGAATGTTGTAGAATGCAAGAAATCTATTCCTACATGATTGATAAACTATATTATTGATGCCATGATAATGATGTTGTGATAAAGATATGATGCTAAATGCTATGGTGCAAATGTTGTATGAAGCTACTATGATAATGGAAATGTAGCTAATAACTAAGCCATGATTCTAAAATTCTAATTGCTAAATGCTCCAATGCTAAATGCTCAAACACTAAATGCTCTCATGAAAATTCTGCAGAGTAAGTTTTCTCAAAGTTGGGATATGAAATGTTTCAGAATGATGTTATATTTATAGGATTTCCAAGGCATATTATGATGTGGCAGCAACCAATGGTCAATATTTTAGCCAAAAAGATTGAGGGTCGAGGATGAAGAAGTTAGAGGGAATAATGGAGAGTGTTCCCTTTAATAGAACACTTTCCCAAGTGTTGGAGAGAATAAATGGAATGGAAGAGCCAAGTGTTCAAGGTTGTTTCAAAATTTGTTGAGGATAATTCCAATTTAAATATTTAGGATATTTAAATTCATGAGACATTTGATGAGGTGGCAAGAGGAAAAGTTGTAGACATGTGACCAAATTCAAATTTGCAATTATTCAAATTTAGGAAGAAGATATTAATTAAATAAAAAAAACTATTTGAATTTGTTTATTTAATTAAAATTAGAGGAATGTGATGTAAGATAAGAGGAATTAGAAAGTGTGAACTATATAAATAAATTTAGAATTTATTTGTAAGTAGATGAAATAAGAGGTTTATTAATTAAATAACTTGTATTTAATTAATTGATTATCCTGACTGATTTTAAGTGTATACTTTTTTCCCCTCTTTGAAGTGATGTGATTACAAATTGCTTCAATGAAAAATTTGTTGATGATGCTGTCAAAAAAAAATTGATATGCCCCAGACACTGGTTTCCAAGTGATGATCAATATATGCCCCCTTGGGAGATAAATTGATGAATTTTTGAATTTTTAGGATTTTTTTGAATTTTTTTGTGATTTTCTAATGATTTGATGACGATTTAATTTTTTTATGATGCCATGACAATTTATCTCTAGAAAAATGATGTTGAACCTGCCCCTTTGATGAATTGATTAATTAAGGCCCTTTTGAAAAATAAAATAAATCAATCCCATTAAAAATCCTACTTAATTGTTGGTGGCTAGTAGACCGACCCTCCAAGTTGGTAGAGGAGTTTCAGTGGGCATCATGTGGATCTCAAATGGCCTAGGGAGTGGTTCTTTCACCACTGAAATGATGGGAAGTTAAGACAGTGTCAGATTTTTTGTGCGGCCCTATACTCTGAGAAAGGTGACAACATGTAGAGGGGATAGATGGAAAAGGCACTCATTTTTCAAAGAGCCTGGGCATAAAGGTTGGTGGTGAAGGATGACCTTTCTGTGGAAGGACAATCTTCCTTGGACCAAAATTATGGTTCCCTTGTGCGAAGTGAGCTCAACTCTTTCACCGTGGGCTTTATTAATAGGCAGTGTTTTCAGTGGTTGGGAAAATTTTGTGTGGTTATGTCTTGGTGCTCAGTGTTGGTGTGTGGTGTCTTGTGGTCTTTGCTTCTAACATTCCTATAGTGATGGTTTTAGATGGTTGATCAAAATTCATGATTTCTAGTTCAGTGGAGGGGTTGGAGACATTCGGTGCAGACACTCCCATCTCTCTACACAAGACAGAAAGGAAATGCGCTTTCAGAAAAATTATCAACTAGTGGCTTAAGTGAATTATTTGTGACCTGGATCCTCTGGTTTTGGTTGCAGTGAAAATGGCTTTGGGGAAAAGCCATCTTGAGCGGAAGGAGTACGCAAGGGATAATACATATATTCCCTCTAATTTCCTTGTGACTTTGCTGGATACTAGCATTTTAAAAGTAGAGGCTAGGGCATTAGTGGAGTGGTTGTTTTGGGAGGACTTGTTAGGTGGCTTGGATGAGATGTTAAAGGCCGCTATTGTGGGTAGAGGAATTTTGAGGCCTGTGGACCTAGAAAAACTTTGGAATGAGGACGAGGCAATTAAATTTTTCCCCTTCCTTCTGGGCTTGAAAGAGGTGGAGCTCATGAGGCACAAAATGGTTTCTGTGATGGTGGTGGAATTCCTGAAGAGGAAAGTGGGGCTAGTTTCGGTAGATGGTCTAGATTGGGTGGAAGATTTTGACTCTTTTTCCAAGTTGAATGGATTTTTGCAAGGTGGCGGTTAATTATTTTGGTGGTTTTTCCTTCAAGTGGTTAATTATTTTCTAGGTTTGGCTCAATCCCAACCATAGTTGCAAGTTTTGGTTCCTTCTTGGTTGGATAGTAGTTGTTTGTAAGTTTTTTGAAGGAAACAGTGATGGTCTACCTGCTATAGCAGACGTATTGTAAAGCTTTTATTATAATTAATATAAAATATCAAACCCTTACGTATCAAAAAAAAAAATCCCACTTAATCACCCTTTAAAAGGATAAAATATGTGATTTGAAGTTCATTTGTACTATTTGGATTTTTAAAATTGAGTGATTAGAGCAACCTAGTGCAAATTGAGCAAGATGGTGATTCTGATCTAGACCCACCAATTCGAGCGCGTGCGACATCACAACTTCCTGGCCACGTATGGACCTCTAGTACATACCCCAAAAAACCTCCTTGTGAATTTTGAATTTCATTTTTCCCACATTTTAACATTTTAAATTCTACCTTTTCGCATTTTAGCACATTCAGACTCCGATGTAGTTCATCGGGTCACTATTGTAGCACATTAGGTAGATTAGCGCATAGGGTCATATTTTTAGCACATATAGAAAATTAGCGCATGCATAGACTTTAGTAGTGCATACATAGAATCTTTCAACACAATGATAGTTTTAGTGCATAGCTGATGTTTTGTAGCGCATTAGGTCAATGTTTTAGTGCATCAAATTGTTTAGCACATTGATAGAGGGAAATAGCACATTGATGAAATTTGATGGCAGATATGGTAATTTAGCACATAGAGACCTTGTTCTAGCACATTGGTAGAATTATCTAGTGCATCTATGTTTTTAGCACATAGAAACTGTTTCGGTGCATTTAAACTAGACTGATGAATTTTAGATTAGACTCCTTGATTTTGATGATTGTTGATCACGTCAGCTATTGATTTGATGTTGTTTGACGATGTTGATAGATTAGATGATGATCTATCTCATTATAGGTGAGATTCAATGATAGGATGATGATGATTGACCTCCTGATAGGTGAGGATCAATGATATATTGATGATTGACCTCATGATAGGTGAGGATCAATGATAGATTGATAATTGGCCTCTTGATAGGTGAGGATCAATGATAGACGCTCATGAGATGTAATCAAAATCTCATCAAAGTTGATTAGATTGATAAGCTGATTGATAAGATTGTTGATTTGTGATACGTTATGATGATAGGAGCCATCAAGGACCCTTCAGTCTTAGGAGTGATTCCCGATGACCTAGGATTTGATTCTACATTTGGCGCAAGTTGAGCTAGATGTGATTGGACGATGCAAATTGACTTCCTTGATAGATATTCCTTGGCACAAGATTAATAGGGGACGTCTGACCACTTTAGCAGAGAGGTGGTACATTGACCACAACACCTTCCACTTACCCATTGGTGAGATGACAGTGACACTAGAGGATTTTTACCATATTTTGAGGATTCTTGTTGTTAGAGAGCTAGTTGTGTATGATTCCACTAAGCAGGGAGGTACATATGCATTATGGAGAGTCTTCGAGGATGATCAGATTTGAAGCTATGAGATTCCATGGTGAGAGATGGTTGATGCATATGCAACATTACCATGTGTTTTAGTTAGATTTATTGGAGGATTTCTATGTCCCAACCATAGGTCGAAGGGACTCTCAATCGATTGGGGTCAGATTTTGGAGACCATGATTACACAGGGGACCAGATATGCTTGGGGATCCTACATTCTTGCACATTTGCACCACAGTCTACATCAGTTTGTGTACCTTAGAGCATCTATTTTATCATTTGGAGTTACATTGCTACAGATATGGGTGTGGGATCATATAGTTGTCACTCATCCTGTTATAGATAGACAATGACCAACCGGTTGTCCATATGTTCACGGATACATAGGTTTAGCTATCCAACATAAGCTGGGAAAATTGGAGTACTAGAGGAGGGTATTGGATGATCTCGATACAGTTACATGGAGGCCATATCTTGATAGTGAGCAGTGGTTGGAGGATAACACTAAGATGTCATATGTGCTCATGACTAGATATCTGATTGGGAGGACTCATTTCATCATAGAAAGATTCTTGCTTGGGAGAGTGTTGTGACAGTATGGTAGAGTACAGGGCATGCCCCAAGGAGTGGCTCTTTATGCACGAAAATGGGTGGATATACCAAAGTGGGGACCCACTTTATCATATGATGCAGTGGTTGAGGAGTATCAGGGGTTATAGTTAGTGATATGGGGTTACCATCCAAATATTATAGAGGCTATAGTATCACAAGAGTATGCCCACTACTTCTTCTCACATCCCTTCCTATAGATATCTAGTCTAGATGAGTCGGTACCTTTATTAGATGATGAGTAGGCACCGAGACGGAGGAGGGGTGGAGGAGGTGATGATGAGGATGAGGGAGAGAGTAGTGATGAGGGAGATGATGGCAATGGGGATGGAGGAGGTAGAGGAGATGGTGGTGGTGATGGAGATGAGGGTGGTGGTGGGCTAGTGCTAGATGTGTGAGACTTCAAAGTACCTCAGAGGAGGAGATCCCTAGTGGTTGCAGCACAACAACATGTTTAGATTCGGTTGCCTTCATAGTAGAAGCGGACATAGATAGTTGTGTTATAGTCATAGGTATAGGCCTTACAAAGTCAAATGGCTTAGATATAGGGTTAGATGTAGACGTAACCCTAGGCATAGGCACAGGCATAGGCACAAGCACAAGAACAGGATCATATTGCTATGCTCACCACAGAGATAGATAGCCTGAGACAATGATGTGAGCAAGTAGAGGCCTTGTTAGAGTGATTGTAGAGAGTAGCTAAGGGCACATCAACAGTGTATTACCTCTGAGAGGTACGATGATCCATCAAGGAGGCTGAGTATTACAGAGGATGATATCATGAGGTGGTGCCTCGAGAGCATCAAGTCAGTTATGCTCAATCTATCAATTCACGTAGTCATTCCAAGACTACTAGCAGGGGTGTTTCAAGGCTACCACCTTGCAGAGATCTAGGGGTAGGGCTGTTGGGTGGTGCAGGAGGAGGTATAGGACTAGCATTGTCTAGGGGCAGCAACACAGCCATTGTGATGATCCTTTATGTATTTTTTACATTTGATGATGTATACACTGATTATGTTGAGAGATTGATTCACTGCCATTTTGATGTTGTATCTTTCCACTTTTCTAGACATCATTGTATACTTGACATTGTGATTTTGAGATTTATATGATATACAACGATGATTAGTGATCCATATGTTATCTATATGATCATATGATGGATGCCTATGATGGATCCATTTTATTTCTATGTTATGTGTTATGTGATGTTTTAATATGATGATGTTATGGTTGATGTATGGATGCAAAGATGATATGATAATGCATATATTATGATTCTAAATGCTTTATGGATTATGTTTTTATGTTATTTGAGATAAATGTTATTATGGAAATGATATGTGATGCAATTTGTTTTTGTATTTTCTTGATGCAAATATATGTGATGTAATGTGTGAATGAATGTATGATGTAATAATGATTTCTAATGTATGTATGATATGCAAATGATTATGCAACTACATGAGAATGATATGTTTTTGTTAATGTCAAGCATACTCAATCTTTTAATGATATAGATAACATCACTTTAAAATGTTTCCAGCCTTGGAAAATCCATAAATACAGATGCAAAACTAATATGGATGCAATCTAACTTAACCATGCAAATCTAAATATGCAAAGCTATCATTTTATCAGTCGATTTGTTGTGCTTTTATCATCATTGAGCCTCTAAAATTTTGAAAGTGAGTACAAACATCGACGGTATAATTAGAACATGATGACTTGAGTACTACTTTCATGAATTTTGATATTGCAAGTTAACACAAGCATCTAGGTATAATTAAACTGAGATGACCTAAGCATTTCTTGCATAAAATAGACAAGAGTTAATTGTTTTCCAATGAAAATTCAAAATGTCATCAATGATACTTTGTAGAGCATGTCCCACCACAATTTTCATAATAGTAATGATCAACACACAAATAACAAACAAAGAAAATATCATTCTTGATCATAGCTTATCTAGTTTTTGACATCCTCAAGGTGCTCCAAAGATATGATAAAAAAAATCAAAGTACAAAAATTGAACATTCATTCCAAAGTGATAAAATCATGATTCAAAAGGAACATCATCCATTTAAATTTGTTTTGATCGATTGATTTAGCTGTTAGATATGGATGATTGATGTGCACAGTCTGATGATTGATGCTCAATGTTAAGTTGCACTATGATCGTTGTGTTTTCTATGTTTTCTAAATGATGTTTATCTGTTGGTTTAAGCTCAAAGTTTATTGCCCCCAATGAGTTTAGGATTTTTTCCCCAATCCAGGGTGAGACATGACTACAATGCCAGGATATGTACATGAGGTTTTCCAATGATAGGAAGAATGATGGAAAGAGTGAATGGTTAACACATGCTCAAATAGATGGAAAAGCTAATCTATCACAAATAGTGCCTATTTCCAGGTTCTCACTAGATTTTATTGCACTTTTTTTAGATTTTATGATTTTTTTGATATTTTACTTTTTTTACAGTATTTTCAAATTTTTGATTTGTTTTGTAATTTTTTTCTTTTTTACTTTTTTTGTTGTCACCAAGATGCCTATTTTCCAGGTTTTCATCAAGGTAACAATTTTTTTAGGACATTTTCTCATTTTTTTGTATTTTTTCAAGACTTTCTTCATGCACTAGATGAGTCAAGTGTAGAACTTCTTGAGATGCAGGTTGTTGATGGGTTCTTTGAACAAACCCCCTTCAGTTGTAGACAACTGATAGGCTCCAAATCTATAGACTAATAGGATGACAAAGGTACCTAGCCAGTGTGGTTCAAATTTCCCCTTCTTATCTTGATCCTGTTGATTTTGTGGACTCTCTTTCAGGACCAAGTCACCAACCTAAAATTCTCTTGGTTTTACTTGGTGATTATAACTCCTGGACATCCTTTTTTGATAGGCTTTCAAATGATCCACACCTTGTTGACAATGCTCATCCAACAGTTCTAAGTCTCATAGTCTAGACACCCAATAATCTTCAAATGAAATGATCCCCTTTAGTGAAATACAGAGTGATGGTAGCTCAACCTCAATAGGTAAAATGAAATTTGATCCATATACAAGAGCATATGGTGTGGCTCTTGTTGGGGTGTGAATATTGGTTCTGTAAGCCCATAAACTAGGGTTCAGTTGAATATGCTAGTCACATCCAACATTGTTGATAGTTTTCTTTAAGATTTTCAAAATGGTTTTGTTTGAGGCCTCTACCTGGTCATTTCCTTGAGGGTAGTATAGTGTAGAAAATTGACGTTGGATATGAAACCTTTCACAAAGTTATTGGGCATCCTAATTCTTAAAAGGTCTACCATTTTTAGTAACAATGGATTAAGCAATGCCATATCGACAGATAATGTAATTTAGGATGAAAGAAGCAATTTATTTTCCTATGATTGTGGTTAAGGGAACAACTTCAATCCACTTTGTAAAATACTATGTGGCTGTGATGATGAATTTTTTCCCATTGGAAGATGACGGTTGAATTTTACCAACAAGGTCAAGTCCCCGTTGAAAAAAGGGCCATGTTGATGTGAATGGTTGCAACTCTTGTGTTGGTACATGTATTAGGTTTCCATGGATTTGACATTTTTGGCACTTCTTGACAAATTGAAAAGACTCCTTATCCATATTTGGCCAATAATACCCCAAGCGTAGGAGTTTTTTAGTGAAAGTTAGACCACTTGAATGAGTGCCACATATACCTTCATGAACCTCACGCAAAGTGGTTTTAGCTTCATTACATTCAAGACACCAAAGGAGAGTACCATCAAGACCTCATTGATAAAGTACATAAGCTACCAGAGTATATTGAGTTGTTTGTCGAATAAAGTTTCATTTTTTGTTTTGGGATAAATTTAGTGGTAGGGTATTGTCTTTTAGATATGTGTGGATCTTCACATAGATTGAAGCTTTAGCCTCGACTAGATGGTATATGACTTGCGATTCGGGGTTATCATAGGTGGGATTAAATAGTTGTTCCACCATGAATTCATAATGAGCTCATTTTTCTAGTATCTATAGGAGAGAGGAAATTGTTGCCATAGAATTAGCAACTTTGTTGTCCATTCTTGGAATCTACTCAAATTTGATCTCTACAAAGTACTTCTTAAAGTCATCCACCATTCTCTTATATGGCATCAATTTGTCATCTTTTGTCTAGTAATCATTATTCACCTGATTTATGACTAGTTAGAAATCACCATAGACTTGCAACTCCATGATCTTCCATTCAACTGCCACATTAATTCTAATGATCAATGCTTCATACTCAACTATGTTGTTATTACAAGAAAACATCAACCTATAGGACTTTGGAATAGTGTGTCCTTGAGGCATGACAAATAAGATTCCTACACCTAATCCATGTTGCGTGTAAGATCCATCAAAATATAACATCCACTATTGTGTTGACACTATAAGGACATTATCATCTATAAACTCAATGTTCACGGGATGATCATCTTGTAATGGTGCTTCAGCTAGCTAATTGACTATCACTTGACCCTTGATTGCTTTTTTGTCCACATATTGAATGTCAAACTTTCTTAATATCATTACCCACTTGGCTAGTCTTCTTTTTAGGGTATCTTTGTTGAGTAGATACTTCAATGGATCATTTTTTGTCTATGAGTTTGATGGTATGGGTTAACATGTAGTGTCCTAATTGTTGTGTAGAAAATACTACCGCTAAACAAGCATTTTCAATAAATGTGTAGTTGATTTCATAGCCATTCAAGATTTTGTTGATGTAATAAATAACCCTTTCTTTTCCTGCAAAATCTTCCTATGCCAATAGAGTGCCCAAAGATACCTCTATTGTTGCTATGTCAGCGTAGGACCAAGAAAAGTTAATTTGTCTCTCTTCAAAGAACTTAGTGAAGCTTGGTTTTCTTCCTCTATCATGGATGCTGCTAGATGTGGGGTCTTCATTGCTTTAGTTGTACCAATGTTGATGGATTATGTAGGTTCAATCAGCACTAAAGATCTCTCATGATAGTGCTCAGGAAGAGTGTCAAATCTCCCATCCTTTGGTGCCTCAAAGAGGTTTTCACCATCAAATGTGCTCTTTATTTTTACTTTTTCTTGATCTAATACTTCCATTAAATGGTTTTCACCATTAGATCTATTTTTGATATTCATTGTTTTGTAGCTAAGAGATTTGGCACTCTCCTTGTTTGAAGCTTGGTTATGAGATTCAATGATGGAACATGTTTCAAGTTTATCAAAGCAAAGGAAGTTCACAATGGCATCATCATTTAGAAAGATAGGTATGTCAAGCAGCTTGGTTTGGTCCCAGTCAATTAGTTTTGGGTGTACCAATGGCAAGGAATTTTCAGATTGTCTAAGGTCAAAAGTAGTGAGTGTCATGATGGCAACGTCGCTAAATTGTTCTATAGCGATGTCAAGGTCTATGATGTTACTCTCTTCTGAAGGATCTATCTCGCTCGAAGTCTGATCATCTTCACTTGAGTCATCGATATGTTGTCATCCAAATTCAAGAGGTCTAGACCCTAAATTTTGTCCCTCTGTACGTGTTGGTGTATACCTTTGTATCACATTAATTTCTATCATAACAAGATTCTTCAGAGAGTGAGCCCCATTCATACTCATTAGAATCTATTTCGGAACTATCTCGTAATTGAAGGATTCTCTCAACAATCTACTATCTGGTTTCTTCTTTTGACTCTTCTTTGTATCCTAGCCCTATTTTATCCTTTGAATTGGTTATGATAGGCTATATTGGTTCAACAATGCCTTCTTTATTTTTTTTATAGGACCTATTCCATCATATCCCATCTTCTCTAGAATTGTAAACCCTTTACCATATGGTTTAGTTAGCATGTTGGAAGTTGATGCTTGGGATGCTTCTTCGTCTTTGTATAGCTAGTTTAAAACATCCTTATCTTCAGATTCATCCACTAAAGTGCCTACTTTTACAAAATTACCATGAAAGAGCATGGTTGGTTGTGGTGATTGTTGTCTTGATGTGGATGGTTTTCCATATAACTTAGGAGAAGATAAGAGGAGTTGTGATAGACATAATGATTGCTCAAATGAATATTCCTCCATTCCTTTTTCTTTTAACTAGATCTTTTTCTCATTTTTTTTGATAAGGAATTGAGTTGAATTTCATGATTTGATGAAGTAGAATCACCAACACCTTTTTATTTTGACTAAACCTTTTCCTCAAGCTAGTTTGATGAGGAATTTAATTGACTTTTGTTACTTGATGGAGTAGAATCACTGATACCCTTATCTTTTGACTGGTCCTTTTCCTCAACCCATTTTGACAAGGAATTTAGTTGTCTTATAGTGTTGGATGAACTAGGAGTGGGAGCTTCCATATTATGTAGCACAAAAGTATCTTGGACTATTTTGAGTGTATTGTAATATTGAGGATTGTTGGAATCATCTGAAATGGTGATTTCTTGTCCATTGAAGGGGAATTTCAAACATTGATGATGCCTTGATGGCACTGCTTGCATGTCAACTCCTTATCTAACACTTGGCAGATTATATCTTTTGCAACCAGTCACAGTTGAATTCGTAACACTATCAATCCTTGGGAGGATCTCTCTTCATCATCATAGGCTTTTATAGTGATTTTTCTTCTAGCATTAATTGCATTTTCTGAATATCCAAGTGCAACGATGAGTTTTAAAGTGCAAATATTTAGGCCAACTCCACCATCTATTAGAAAATGTTTGACCCAGTGTTTGTGAATTAAAACCTCAATGCGTAGGGAAGCATTATGTGGATGGGTGAGTGATACGTCATCATTTTTAGAAAATGATAAGAAATGAGGTGCGGTCAAGTGTCCCACCATAGCTTGGAATTAGAAAACTTCTCGATTATTTGGTATTGTGGTGGCTACTAGAGCTTGTTCTAGAACTTCTTTGTGAGTTGGTCAATTTTTTAGTAATTCCAATATGGGTATTTGAACTGTGATTTTCTATAATTGATCAACTATGTTATATTGAGTTGCAGGGGAAGCAGTGGGTGTTTTAGACGTAGCTCCTTTCAATATTAATTTGGCTTGCCCTCTTGTGGTTGTGTTGACTAGTTGGTAATCTTGATTTTCTCTTATTTTAATGGCATTAATCTGATTATGGGTTTTAGCAAATTTTGTGATCAGATTTATTGGTATTATGTCATTGATTTGATGTGATTTGGTGTTGATGTCATGAAGATGATTTTTAGCTATAACAATGTTTTTTTGGCCCTTGATTTCAATGTCCTTAGTTTGATCCTCAACTATAATAATGTCTTGTTGGACCTTGATTTTGATGTCCTTATTTTGATCCTCAACTACCTCAATATGGAGAATGGTACAATCATAAACATAGTTCACATTTTTCCCTTTGGTGTTTGATGAAGAGGACTTCCCCTTTCCGTAGTTTGGTAAAGGATTTTTGAATGCTCCATGATCATTGTTTGTTTGAGGTCCTTCTACAAATATTGTCTTGTTATCAATAAAATCTTGTACCAAATTTTTTAGTTGCATGCAATCATTCATTTTATGGCCCTTGTTTCTTTGAAAGTCACAATAATGTGCTTCATTCCACCATGAAGGTTTAACTCTTGGTTCCCAATCTCTTGCCTCTGGTAATGTTATAAGCTTGGCTGCAAGAAGCTCCTTTAATTCTGATTTGAGTTACTTTCCCAAAGTTTTAAATCTTCTTCGATTTGATGATGTTTGATATGGTGGTGGTTTAGATTCAACATTGCTTGGATTGTTGTTTTAATTGATGTTTTGATTGGTGTTTTGGTTGGTGTTTTGACTGGTCTTGGTGGCAGCTGCTATCAAGTTAAATACTTGTTTTAAATTTTGTGTTTTAGCTACAACATCATTGTTACTAGAATTCTTGTTTCTTTACCAAAACTTTGGTTTATCATTGCTATTATAATGATTGGAAGAATTTGTTGAGTTGTTTCCCTCATTGTAATTTTTTAAGACTTCTCTCTTGACCAAGGATTCTTCAAATTTCAGTCCATTTTCAATCATCTTTTCAAAGGTAGGTGGACATTGCAATTCAAATCTATAGCTCATCTCATCATTTAGATTATCAATGAATATTTCCATCTTTTCCTTTTTAGGTATGGGATGAGCATATCTAGCAAACAATCTTCTCCATCTTTGTAAAAATATGAGGAATGATTCACCATTTTTTTTGTTTTGTATTTCAAAGGTCTTTCATGGTTATCTCATGTTGGATGTTATGGGAGTATTGAGTGATTAATTTATTAACCAACTCTTCAAAGGTCTTAATACCTGGTGAAATTTTGGAGAACCATTCCACACATTGTCCACCCAAGCTTCATGGAAACAATCTCATCAAATAAGTCTCTTCATGTGAAAATTCAAAACTCATGGTTTGAAATTCCCTCACATGATCTATAGGGTATGTTTTACCATTGTATTTATCATACTTTGGAAATTCACAATGCTTGGGAAAAGGAATCGTGTTGACAGTTTGGTCAAAGGGATATAGGAAAATGTCTTGTATAAGATACCTTTTTGTGGTTCCTCTTTACATGTCAAGAAGTTGTTGTTGGAGATTTTTCATTTGATGAATTAATGCAGCCACTGGATCTATGTTTGATGGATTATTTTTAGTCCTTTTAGGAGCTCCTTTCAGTTGATTAACATAAAATTCATGTGGAAGTTTGATACCTTGATTAACCAACATTAAAAAGCATTTTTCTCCATCTTTCTCAAAAATATTTTCCATGAATTTGTGGAATTTGGGATCTTGTTGAGCTATTTGAATGTCTTCCTCAGTAATTTCATCATTTTTCAGGTTGGTGGAATTTGTGGAATGGATTTTCTTCACCTTCAACCATGGTGTTTTGAGTTTCAATTTCTTTTTCCTTGAGTTTTTTCTTTTGGGATCTGGTTTGAATGGGCATACAAATGTTATAATTTTACTAAACTTTGATCTTTTTTGGAGGGTGCCAAGGATAATAACTAAGTCAAATAGAATGAAAAATCCTATTGATTAGACTAAGTTAAATCCGATTATATAGCGTTGTTTTGTGATGAAGGATGGAAGATCCTAATAATGAAACTTAGCTTAACAATCAGAGGTTTGATGGATGATTAGGAACTTTAAGATGTTATATCTTAGTTTGGTTTGGAGAATTTCACTTATAAAGACCTGTTTCATCAAGTTTAAGACATTGGTGTGACTGAGGAATGATTTTGTATTGGCAGGGATCCTTAATTCTAGTTTCAAATGTCAGACAAATGGAGAATTTAACTCTCTAGTTTGATGTTTATTGGATGTGCTAAAATAGGGTATAGATGCACTAAAAGATGGAATGGATGCACTAATAAACAACCTATATGTGCTAGGTTGTGCCCTAGATGTGCCAATAAATGGACTCAATGCACTAAACAATGAACCAAATGCGCCAGAAAATGAACTAAATGCACTAAAAGATGGACTCAATGCACTGGAAAATGACTCAGATGCACCAAAAAATGGGTTAAATATGCTAAAATAAGTTAGTGATATGCTATACTACCCCTAGATATGATTCAAGTTGGTATTCTATAGGAATATCAGGTAAATGCGCTAAACAATTTTGCAAATGTGCTAGAAAATGGAACCTATGCTCTAGAAAATGACCTAGATGCGTTGGACAATGGACCAAGTGCACTGGAAAATGACTCAGATGCACTAGACTATCACCTAGATGCACCAAAAAATGCCCTATATGTGCTAAAAGATGGAATCAATGTGCTAAAATAGGGAATATATGCACTAATCTAGAAGTGTTCAGTATTTTTGAAAATATGTCTATTTATTTTGCTTTGAATTAGTGAAATGAATGTTTTTAGGGATGCTTTTCTGAACAATGACTTTTGTCTTCTTTTTCCATTTTGTGAATTATGGAAATTAAGTGTTCTTAAATGGATGATTTCTTGAATAATGACTTCAAACACAATAGCAAGTTGTAAAATAATTGTTTCCAGTCTAGGAGCTAAACATTGAGTGTATGTTCAAGAATCTGGTATGATTCCTTTGATTTCCACAAGTTTAAAACAAGAGAAAATAGATCAAACACTTTTCTAATGTCAAGGGTCACTTAAAATACCACAATCCGCATCTTAGAACTATGTCATCTCACATAGTTGTGTCACCACCTAGAGGGCATTCGTGTTGTTTCCTTTCCTAGGTCTTAACCAAAGTCAAATCCTCCACTTTTGGGCAGTGATCCTTGATAGTTATATGTGAGTATCTTGGGGGAAAATTCTTCACTCCCCTTGCACTGTGATATTAGAAGTGTTTAGAAACTAACTCGACTAGCCTCTACACTTAAGGTTCGTAGTAAGGGTTTCCGTTTGGTGTGGAAAAATGATATACTCCCATAGGAGACATCCCAACCTTTAGAACAAAGGATTTTGGGATGGTTATCAATGCACACTATCGTTGAATTGTGAGTTTCCTCAAATTCACTTTTGATTATAGTGGGTAAAAAAAATGGCTTAATTTGTTCCCACTTAGGTCATTCCCATAGGGTGAGTATTTTTTCTCACTATTGCAAACCTTCTAAAGGTTCTATCAAAACATAAAAGAGTGAGTCTAGTATTTTGGTCACCCAGTGAAGGGGAGAGCATAGGCCTATCACTTTACAAGCATAGTGGATAGGGTGTTCATTAACCTCTTAATTAAACTAGATACCTAATTTAATCAAAAGAAGACAATAATAACTCCAACCCCTACAAACATCATCAGTAGTTTGATATAATTGTCTTTGAGAGCATTTAAAAGTACCTACAAAATAAAAAGTATTGATCAGTTCTTAGAATTTTGAATTTCTACAAGGTAAACTAGATGCGCTAAAATAGAACTCATATGTGCTAAAAGATCACTCCTATGTGATAAAAGAACTACTGGATGCACTAGAAAAGCTACTGAATGCACTAAAAGATACATTGAATGAACTAAAAGACCCCTTGTATGTAGTGAAATATGAGGTAGTTGTGGTGAAAGATGCTTTGAATGTGTCGTAACATGAATTGGATGCACTAAAAGATGTTTTGTATGTGCCAAAATAAATCACGAATGCACTACATAGAAGTTCGTGTCTAGAGATATAAACAACTTTCTAGAAAACATCAATAAAAATGGGTCTAGGCCCCACGGTGGGTGCCAAAATGTATTGTGTGACTTGTGTAATGTGAGTAAATAAGTAATAAAACCACACAATCAATGAAATGTATTATATTAGACAATTGAATCAAAAAACTAATTGAATTCAACCAAAGAAAATTCCCTAAAATCATTCCATTGTTTCCTATCTTCAAGGATTCATGAAATCATAATGGCTCTTAGATTGTTTATGCACTTATGACCTTTAGAATGACAACCTGAAGAATGGAATGTTGTAGAATGCAAGAAATCTATTCCTACATGATTGATAAACTATATTATTGATGCCATGACAATGATGTTGTGATAAAGATATGATGCTAAATGCTATGGTGCAAATGTTTTATGAAGCTACTATGATAATGGAAATGCAGCTAATAACTAAGCCATGATTCTAAAATGCTAATTGCTAAATGCTCCAATGCCAAATGCTCAAACACTAAATGCTCTGATGAAAATTCTGTAGAGTAAGTTTGCTCAAAGTTGGGCTATGAAATGCTCGAGAATGATGTTGTATTTATATGATTTCCAAGGCATATTGTGATGTGGCAGCAACCAACGGTCAATATTTTAGCTAAAAAGATCAATGGTGGAGGATGAAGAAGTTAGAGGGAATCATGGAGAGTGTTCCCTTTAATAGAACACTTTGCCAAGTGTTGGGGAGAATAAATGGAATGGAAGAGCCAAGTGTCCAAGGTTGTTTCAAATATTTTTGAGGATAATTCCAATTTAACTATTAAGGATATTTAAATTCATGAGACACTTGATGAGGTGGCAAGAGGAAAAGTTGTAGACATGTGACTAAATTCAAATTTGGAATTATTCAAATTTAGTAAGAAGATATTAATTAAATAAAACAAACTATTTGAATTTGTTTATTTAATTAAAATTAGAAGAATGGGATGTAAGATAAGAGGAATTAAAAAGTGTGAACTATATAAATAAATCTAGAATTTATTTATAAGTAGATGAAATAAGAGGTTTATTAATTAAATAACTTGTATTTAATGAATTGATTATCCTGATCGATTTTAGGTGTATACATATATTACTACTGAGAAGTTTTTATATGTGTTGTGAATGATAATGGGATCTATCTTAGGTCCACGCTGACTACTTATATGTGAAGATGAATATGTTTTGGGGATAATGTTGATAGAGTTGATTAGGCCAACCTAATTAGTGAACATTGATATATATATATATATGTATGTATGTATATGTATATATGTAAGGCATTTTTAGCAAGAAGTAAGAGAGGTAGAGAAGCAAAGTGTGAAAGATACATGAAGATGGAGATATGAATGTGTATATGAAAAATTGTATGGATGTACAGATAAGTGTTATATATATATGTATTGTGCTTCACTAAAATTGAACCCCAACACGAGGAAGGTGCATTTCATCAGTTCATACTTTTGGTAGTGAGCCACATCATTTTGTATCTTGGCAATGAGCTAGATATTTCGTATTTACTTTAGGCCATGAGCCTTTCAAGAATAGTGAGCCCTTGTACTATTGTATATCCGGATATATTATATTTTGAGCTAATCCTCATCGTGGTTTTTCCCATTTTGTGTTTTCTACATAAAAATACTAGTGTTCATGTGTATTGATGTATTCTCTTGATTCCATGTTTCCTCTTGTTGATTATATCAAGTTTGTGATAATTTTTAGATGGATTTTATGTGAATGGTTTTAAATGGTCTTATGGAATAATGATTCACCCCTCCTCTCAGTATTTTAGATGTTCAACAATTGGTATTAGAGCTTGGTTCCTTTGAAGAAGCCTAACAACTTAGGGAAGGTCCTGAATTTTGAATACATGAAAGATAAAAAAATTATTCCTCTGGAAGTGAACTCCGTTGGATATATAGAAGAAGAAAAAGATTTGAAGGGTAGGTTGAAGGAATAAAATGAGTGTATTAAGAATATGAGGGAAAGATATGGAGAAGTTAGTAACCAATTACAAAAATCAAATGAAGAAATCACTAGGCTGAAAGAACAATTGGGAGAAAAGATAAAGATTGAAAATTTTCTAGATGTTGAAATTCAAAGGAATATGGATGAGTGTGCAAAGCTTGAAGTGGTAATTCTAAAATCAGATCTGGAAAAGGGAAAATGACATGAGGATAAATTCAAGGAAAGCACTACAATGCTTGATGAGTTGATTAAATTTCAGAGACCTGCTATGGACAAAAGTGGTTTATGGTTTGAAGAAGGACAAATTTCAAAGTCAAACCAATATCTTGACATGAAGATTCAATGCAATTGTGGAAAATTCAAGAACCTAAGGAGAAATACTAAAAGGATTCCCATCAAACAACCTAATGTTCAAAGGTATTTATCTTTTAATGGTGTTTGTTATTTTTGTAGTAAGTTTGGATATAAGGAAAAAATTGTAAAAGGAAAGAAGAACAAAATAATAGAATGGATGAAAATACCTTATCATTCTCCAGTCAATGTTTTGAATGCAAAACAATTGAACATAGAACTAAACATTGCATAAATTAGAATTTGAATAAAATGGTTTATTCTTTTAATGGCTATTGTTATCATTGTAAATCATTTGGACACAAGGCTAACCAATGCAAAAATAGATTGAATAAAATAAAATATGGATGGAACAATTTTTTTTCTATGATTGCATAAATACATAACATTTTGCCAGAGACTATAGAAGCAACAACATGAGAAGTAACAATCTGGTAAACAGATATGAACTAGACATTAAGTTTGATCCGATAGAAGTAAAGAAGGAAATGGGAAGAATTTAGAGCAGGTAAGGAGAATCTAAGCAAGGTGAATTAGAATCATCAGTATTTTTTGCGCCATCCTCCAATACAGACACTCTCACCAAAAATTAATCCAGGAAATGCTTAAGGGGGAGCAATAATCATAACATTTAATAACCCCTCTTTTGATATATGATGTCATATCATGACATAAGTTCATTTATTAAGGTTACAAATTCAATATTTCATGTGAAAGTAATTTGTAAAAATAGATGTGTGAAGAATGAATTATATAGAGTTTGAAAGGATAAAAGTGTACATGAATTTCAAGGTGATCTACTTGCGGTCTGAATCATTTATTGTAGAAGAGTTTGGGATGAAATAAATAAATTTAGATATGTTAAGGAAAAAACATTTGATGAAAAACATTTGTAAAAGAGAAGCGTCCAGATGAAACTTGAAGAAATATGAGAAAATTCATACGACAGTAATTTAGAATCTAGTCTTGGAAGAGGTAAGTCACTATTGCTATACACTATTTCATCTAAATTATTTTCCGAATTTCATTGGATGTGATGGATATATCTTGAATAGTAGACAATTCAGTAAGACCAGAACTAGAGCTCAAAATGTACCCTATTAAAACCTTGGAACTAATCTTTTGGGTGCCTTTTTGGATATTCCTCTTGGTGTTATACCGATTGAAGATGGGATATACATTCATAGAAAATTGGAAGAATATACCTAAAGAAAATCTCCCATATTATGGCTTGAAGAAATAATTGGAAATGATTTTATCTTGAAACCAGAATGCAATGGACTTTCAAAAATGAAATTGGATGTATGGAACAACTTTTTGGACTTTAGTAATGAAGAAAGATGTATCAGAATGTCTCTTAGCAAATTTCATGGTGAATATGTATGGCTTGATGAATCATATATGATATCCAAATATGTGATTAGGGAGGTTACTAGCTTATCATTCTCCCGACTGACTCCTAAATGAAATAGTGATAGGGGAAAAGGTTTGATGAGGAACACACGTGTTGAAATCACTAACTTGACAGTTTAGTATGCAAGTCTAGTTATTTCACAAATGATCTTTGGTGACAAAAATGTATCCACTACCACAATTGATCTTACATTGGATATGGTTTTGAACATAATAGAACATGACCTCTATGAGCTACTCCAACAATAGTTGTTGGAGAATCTAAAAGATACCAAGAAGGAAGGTACATTCAAATATGGTGCATTGGTTTTATGTCTAATTTTCTACTTTATGAAGAAGATTCCTGGAATAGGTGAGGTTATTTGGGAGAATACTAGTCTAGTATCTCATCATATTGAGGAACTTATGAGAAATATTGGGGATTTGGAGTCACAAGGAGATGCCCTTGCTGCATTCTTTAGAAAGTTTCAAAGGAAAATGAACAAAAGAAGCTAAGTTCCCAAAGAATTGGTTGCAAAATATAAGAATGATATAACCTTTATTATAACCACTAATAGTTGCATTATTAAGGAAGTTGAACCAAGGAATTCATGGATAACTAAGTTTGGATATGATATTGAGAAGGACTATGTTGGTGGTTGCATTGCATTGTTGATTAACAGCCCCCAGGACCCCAACAAACCTAGGTTTGGAATCTACACTGAAATAGCTAAAGTTCTTGAAGAATATGAGTTAGTGTTTGGTAAATCAATTTTTTCAACTAGAGAAAAGAGGAAAGTCACTAAGGTTCATGTATTAGTTGCTCAGGTTTAACCTTCTCCAAGAAGACTTAAGCATCTAGCTAGAAGGACACATTTTTAGGTAGCTCCTAGTGTGGTCACTAGCTCTTCACAGTCCACTAAAGAAAGTTAAAATACATTAATTTATAGATTCAATGAATTAAAAAGAAAAGTTATAAGTGTCATGGTCTCTTGGGTTGAAGATAAAGCATTATTGGAAATTGTAGAGAAGTGAAATTCTACTCATAGTATGACACTTGAAAGACTCAAATATGTTCAAGAGTGTGAGAAAGAGGTCAAGAGTCTATTCAATTTTTGTTGGACTTGGTTTGATGCAATTTAAAGATTCAAATATGGTGTGAACACAATTGAAACCCAAATCAAGTATGCATCTAGCACATTTGATCCTACTCTTTATTTGGATGATCAAACTTGGTATGGATTGACAAAGATGCATGAAGAATACCTTACATCACATAAAGTGAAAGGAGAGATGGTTGAACAATATGGGAAGCTCAGAGATTTATTCAAGACTATGTGTAAATATGTCTATTAAGCTCTTTTAGTAGCTAACATGATTCTAAAATCTAATATTACTCTCAAAACTCTGGTTGAAGGAAAACATATCTTAATTTATTTCAATTATCTATGCAGTACATTGTTAGAGTAAAAAAGGCTTTGGGATGAAGAGAGATCCTCATGGATGGGGATTCTTAGCAAACTTCAAGGGTCAACCACCTCTGTCTAATCATGCTCAGCTATCTTGGATGTACTCCTCAGGGGGAGTGTTCAGGTATGCAAGAAAATTGTTAAAGAATTATAAATTCCTTTCCTTTTTCCATTGATGTCAAAGGGGGGGGAGAGAGAAAGAGGTATCATGTGAATTGTTTCTGGGGTAGAAAATTGAAAATTAGGAAGAAGTATTTTAATAGTTTTCACATAGTGTGTTTCCATCAATGAAAAAGGGGGAGATTGTTGGAGATTAAGAGGATATTGTTGGAAATTGAGAGGAGATTATTGGAAATTGAGATTTTTTCATTAGTGTCAACAAACGGTGGGATTTGGATACCTGTAACAATGGAATTTTTGGTGACTGTCTTCTCCTGTAATGGAAGTTTGTTAATTCGGTATCTTGGTCTAGATTATCCTATTTTGTAAGATCTTATCAGAATATGATAATATGTTCTATGTTGATATTAGTTGCATCTATTGACATGGTTTCAGCTAACTAGGTTGTATGGTTGGAAAGGTACAGTTACCGATAGTTTTGGAAATACTATCATACTTATACACTGGCTTTGTACATTGGCTTTTTGGTCTGGATTCTATCTTATACAAAGATATCCTTACAAGACTTTGTATATAGAATTAAGACTACAAGATACATCATATATTGGAGTTTCATAATGATATGTGAAGGAATTTGGAATATATGAATGAAAATATTCTAATCTATAGACTACAGTGAGTGTTCATACAGTACAGTGGTGTGGGAGAATCCACATTTTCTCATATTTGATTATGTTATTGTGTGGTATTGAAGATAAGTAGCTCGATGTCATCTAAGGGAGAATTCAATATGATAACAAGTTTTTGTGTTACAGGTTTGATTGATTACATATATGTTTGGAGTTTTTGGCCTAACACTAGCCAACCTAATTATATATTAATATTGAGAAGTTTTTATATGTGTTACGAATGATAATGGGGTATATCTTAGGTCCACACTAACTAATTATATGTGAAGATGAATATGTTTTGAGGATAATGATGAAAATTTTGATTAGGCTGACCTAATTAGTGAACATGGATATATATATATGTATATATGTAAGACATTTTTAGCAAGAAGTGAGAGAGGTAGAGAAGTAGATTGTGTGAAAGATACATGAAGATAGAGATGTGAAGGTATATGTGTGAAATTATATGGATGTGCAAATAATTGTGCTATATGTGTGTGTGTGTGTGTGTGTGTGTGTTGTGCTTCACTGGAATTGAACCCTAGCATAAGGAAGGTGCATTTCATTAGTTCATACTTTTGGAAATGATCCACATCATTTTGTATCTTGTAAATGATCCAAATATTTTGTATTTACTTTAGGCTGCGAGCCTTTCAAGGATAGTGAGTCTTGGTAGTGATCCCTTGTAATATTCTATAGTTGGATATATTATATTGTGAACTAATCCTCACCATGGTTTTTCCCATTCTGGGTTTTCCACGTAAAAATATTGGTGTTCATGTGTGTTGATGTATTCTCTTGATTCCATGTTTTCTCTTGTTGATTCTGTCATATTTGTGATAATGTTTAGATGGTTTTTATGTGAATGGTTTTATGGAATATTGATTCACCCCTCCTCTTAGTATTCTATATGTTCAATAGTTTTTACTCTTGAAGACCTATAATGTGTAAGGAATGAGAGAAAAAAAAAATCCATAATTGAAGCTTAGATAAATGAGTGTACAAAGCTTGAGAAAGAAATCATTTTACTAAAAAGAGAATTGGAGAAAGAAAAATCTAGAAATCTAGAAGAATCAGATCTAATAAAACCTCAAGGAAGACCATTCCAAGCAAGAAGTTTTGCCAAAAATATATTCAATCATGAATTTTTTATTATATTTTCATCTGCAATAAGTATGGTCATAAGGCTATGGATTCCAAATATGAAATGAGTAGAAGAAATTTTTTAATTAGAATTTATCTTGCTTCTCTAGTGGATTTCAGTATGATATGTCAAATCTATAACAATGTTGGACATATACCAAACATTGGGGAAGTGAATTAGCAAAATCAAAAATTAAGAAGGTAGATATTATTGAGCAAGTCAAGGAAACAAACAATGAGGTTGAAAATTCAATGGTTGTCCAAAAAAAATAATTCTCAAGGAAAAACAAATCTTTACTTAATAGATAGTGGGTGTTCAAGTCACATGACAAGTTACAAAAGTAAATTCATCAATCTTGTTAAATAGAATAATGGATCAGACAAGTTTGGAAATAATTCATTAGCAAAGATTGGTTGAAAGGGCATCATAAGTATTGATGGAAAATATAGGAAAAAATATGTTCTCTATGTTTAAGGTCTCAAGCACAATATTCTTAGTGTACGTCAAATGTGCAACAAATGATACAATGTCATATTTTATGATCAAGGGTGTGAAATTAGATGAGAAAAATTTGGAAAATTGGTGGCAAAAGGAGATAGGATAGAAAATAACTTGTACAACCTAAAGGGTGTTAATGGAAGTTGTATTCTAGGACAAAAAAAGTGTTGGAAACAAGTAACACTGAGAGGGGGGGTGAATCAATGTTTTGCAAAAAATAACTTTATTATTCTGACCTTTAATCCACTTAGAACATTTATTCAATAGTAATATGCAGAAACAAAAAATAAGAAACCACAGAACCATAACACAAGGTTTTTTACATGGAAACCCTGTTAGGGGAAAAACCATAGTGGATGGCCAATCCACAATAAGTTTTGACTATACCCAAAAGAAATATTACAAAATGGGAATGCACTTGCATTCAGGCTCACTACCTAGAGCTCACTACTCAAAAGGATGGGCTCACTACCCTTACAATGATTTGCATTAGATCCAAAATAAAATGAGCTGATTGAATAGCATCTACCAATGCTAGATTATAGTTCTGGTTAAGCTCCGATGATGAACTTTTGTCCTTCTAACTAATATTGAACTTCTGCTCTGCTCTGCTCAAGTTCGCACACAAAATCTTTACGTGCAAGTGAAACTATGCATGATATCACTCAAATACTCCTTGAATGTTTGCAACATACACCAAATACACCTTCATTCCTCAAAATGATGTAATCGATCATCTAGATATATCCGCAACTAGGGATTTAATTATTGCAAGTTGGCTCGACAAAGCTTAAGAATATTTGCAAGTTGTCGGCCCAAATCATGAATAAATTTGATGTGTATCCAAACAAGTCAGCTAGGACCAATAATTAAGCATTTGAACGTGAATTTTTTTTGAGTAATTCCACTTTACACATCCACAGTGTGCCACATTCCTTGAGTCGGCTACAACAAACAAATAGGCAAAAAAGTGTCCTACCAAACCTCCAAAATCGTACTACAACAAATGTAACACCACAAAACTCAATATTAGGATAATCCACGTGCTCAACAAGAAATTATAGAAATCCACAACACAAAAATATGATCTAGTGAAGCCATCTAACCGGATACCTTATTCCTCAAGTATTCTGCTAGTACTACACACTGTATCACTTTATCTACCGTTATGAGTGCATACTAAACTGTGGATCATGGGAATGACTTCATTTGCCATCAATGACAACACACAAAGCCATATTCCAACAATCTCCCACTTTGGAACTAATGGCAAGACTTAGTGAAAAATGAATAAGTGTCAAGACTGATAAGTACACTGCCAAAATGCAAAATACTACTCCCCCTAAGAATATCAAAGAATTTTTCACTTCACTTTCTCCCCCCTGACATCAATGACAAAATTGGGGAACCCAAAATTGAAAAATTGTACAAACATATCTAGAGACTTACAAAAATTTGAAGATGTTTGCAAAGACATTCTTCAGTCCACTTAGGTTTGAGTCCCACACACTTTATAGAGTCTCCAAAATAGTAATGTGACCACAAAGAATATATTCCAAGGGTTCTATAGTTTTGATATTTACTGGATTAGGAGCAGTCACAACACCTTTAGGTTCTTTCAGAGAATTTTCCATCATCTCAATCTTTGGACTTATTAGCCCCCTGAGTTCACTTACTCTACCAATAATCCTTTCATTTTCAATCTTCAAATTATTTATTTGGTTGAGCAAAGATATTACTTGACTTTCTTGATGACAAACATTGTTGGTTAATGGGTCAAATGTGTTGGAAATAGTAACCAACTGATGCTCAATATCTTTCACCTACTTCTCATTTGCTTCAGTAAATTTTGATAGAATTAGGCAGGACTTGTACACTTTACCTCCTTCAATTATAATACTTTGAACATTCTTTATGCAGGAGCCTAATAGATTTTTATCTTTGGCAATCAATTCCTTTAGGCTATTAACTCTCTTCTCTTTGACCTCCTTCACTTTATCTAGAGATGATTTCTCAAAGGATTCAAAATGAGAAACTATAGAGCTTATTAAATTTTTCAACTCACCAGAGGAGGAACCTGATGGGTCCACAGCATAAGTGGGCATTATTTTCTATAGGACTCCAAATGCAAGCTTTAACAGTTCATTGTCCTCAATGTGAGATTTGAATATATTTTCACTAGCTTTGGCTTGGGCAATTTTAGTGACCTTCATCATTTGAATTGGAGATAGCGTGGAAAGGTTGATTGCATTTTCATCCAACTCAAGATCTAGCTCTTCCTACTGCTCCAACAAAGATTCCTTCACTTCCTCTATTCTAATTTCCTGCTACTTTTTCTTTTCAACTTGAGTATTTTTTTCAGGATTGGCTTTAGGCATTTTAGTTTCTTCAATATGTGCCTCTTTTTCTTCAAAAACTACCTCATTTACAACAAGTGTCTCTGAGTTTCCCACATTGGGAGAGATCACAATATCCTCAAAATCCTAAGGATCAGACACATTCATGTTTTCCTCATTCACATTCCCTTCTTTTGATTCATTTACCTTCACTTTTACTTCCTCATTGCCTTGAGTATGTTCAATATTGATCTCTTCAATATTTATCTTTTCCTTTGACAAAAAATCCTCCAAAATTACTTTAGTTTCACTGATAACTACATCAGTGTCACCAATCATGAGCTTATTGACTCTTGAATTGCTTCTAAATTCCTTTTTGACCTTTAGAAGAAATAAATTCATTTCTTCCATTGACATCTCTGGGCACAAATCAGCAAGAACTCTTTTTCTAATATTTTCTTCCTTTGTTCTGGGACTCTCTCTCCTAGATTCCAAAGCATTATATAGGCTCGTAGGCAAGCCAAACATGATTTCAATAAGAGTTTTATTGAAAAAATTCAAGTGATTAACAATAGATTCTTCAAGAATCTTCTTACCAGATTCATCAAAAGTCTCATACAGGTCACAGAGTGGCATGAGATTTCCATCTTTTACTTTTTCATCTTCAACTTCCTCGAAAGAAACGCTAGGCTTGTCAAATTTATCCTTTTTCTTTGCTTCTTCACCTTTGCTAGAAGGTTTTCTCTTGTTCAGTTTGACAACATGAGTCCCAAAAGCTCTTAATTCTTTTAATAATTCTTTAGAGTCAGTTTCTTCCTCTTCATCTTTAGATACAACTTTGTAAGTTCTTGAGCTTTTGTTCTTCTTCCTTCTTCTGGAGGCTTCGGCTTGAGTGGACTGTGTTGTAGGATAACTCCTAGTATATTTGGTGTTGATAGAAGATGTTCCCGGACTAGCTAATTGAGAATTTTCCTTCTTCTTAGCTACTTCATCTTCATCTCTTTGCCTTCTTGTTTCTTTCAGCCTTTCCACTAGAAGACCCATAATTTCTGCAAAAGCTTCTATTTATTTTCTTACCTTTCTGATTGATACTGGCTTCCTCAATTTAGAATGAACTTGTAGGCTTTTCTCTACATATGTACCAAACCTTTCTTCATTATGATCAAGTGGAAAATTTAGCAGATGTTCAACATACATCCTTAGAATGTTTCCATCTACTTCATAGCCCATTGGCATGATCCAAATTGTTTTGGGATCAACTACTTCTATGTGACACTAGTCAATGTCAATCATGAAACATATAGTGTCTTTGTACTATCCCACTATTGTGGTAGGGATTCTCTCTTTGGCATGCATCAAGCTTTGGAAATTTTTGAAATGACCCCATAGGATTGTGTTACAGGTTTTCCAATCACCAAGTCCACATAATATATCCTAGATCTACACAACTACTGACATATCATTATGCCATTGCACTTTACCAACTCTTGGTAACTCGTCTGAGAAGTAGAAGTAAAGACAAATTAACAAGTTTCTAAACTTAAATACATTCTTCTTGTCCTTCTTGATTTTTCTTAGATTCTCCAGTAGTTGACCTCTGAGCAGCTCACACAAATCAAAATATGCATTTTGTTTGATCATTTCATATGTTGTATAGATGGTTGTGCCGGATACATAATTTTCACAACTCAAATGGTAGATCTTTTAGCCTATAACCATATATGAAAATTTTACATCAACCTTGGAAATATGATCTATATTCATTGCCCTTCTATCCCAATGAGAGCCAATTGCTTTAGTAACCACATCATTTTTCACCGACTTCAAAACTAGAAGTCTAACGGTGGAATTTAAGCCTATGACTGCACAAATAGCTTCTTTGGAGATTTTGAAAGGCACATCTAGATAACCACATGAATTCATCATGGACATGCCTTAGAATATATTGAACCCACTCATCTTCTTCGAATATGGGAAATTTCACGAATTGCACAAATTTATTGTCTTCTAGGGTTTTGAATTTTGGTTTCACAATATAATCTTCTAAACTATGTGATTAGAATACAATTCCAATAGCTGTGAACTATGCAAATACTCAATATTTGCATGCACATATTCCCTAATATCTTCAATGTGCAGAACACCATACGATACCGATGAAAATGCACCTAGTTGCTATGTATCTATAGACTTATATGGATTCCATTTGAATTTTGGACGCGCCTATCTTTAACTTCAACTAATAGAGGAGTAGACATAATTGTGAGCACACATATTTATAGGTTTTGCAATAAATACCTTTTGAAGATAGAATGAAATTTGATCGCAGATTCTCCTCTATGCTTGAATCTCTCCTCAATTTGACAATAATCACCTCAGAGCTCTTCAGACCTCTTTCTTCCAAATGTAGAAGTGAAAATGAGGGTAGAAGCCATTATTTTATTGCCCTTGAACCTAACTTTTACTTTTGCAATAAATTCCCTTGCCCTAACTCAACCTGTTTACTATCTTTTATGTTCCAAGACAAATAATTCTAATGAAGATCTCTAATATTCTTCACTAATGCCATAAAATCTGAGAGGTATCAACTGGACTCATCTAAATTCTAGTACCAATCACTTGTAGGGGTTTAGGATTTTTTCTTGATAGCTCCCCTTATGGTAGAGGCCTAAAATCAATTTCCTGAAGTATTACCAGAAGTGACTTCTGGTGTTGATCCATTTCCTTCTACAAAGGTATTCTTCTTCACCCATTTCTTCTGTATTTTCTTCTTGATCTCATCAATAGTGACTTTCCATTTTCCTTTGACATTTGGTTGCATATTTTGTTTTAGCGAACCTCTTATGTTCCAACAAAATCTAGAATTGTGACCAAATTTGTTGTAGTTGTAGCACACAACACTTCTCTATCTAGGCCAATTGTTCCATTGAATTTGTCTTGATCTGCATTGGTTATAAATGTGCCCAAATCTATTGTATGCATAGCATATGACATCTCTATGAAAGTTGTTTAGCACAATTTTGCATTCACTAGACTTATGACCATACTTATAGCAACTAAAAAAATAACCTGAGAATGATGGTCCACTTGCATTCACCCTACTCCTACACAGAGAAGCCATATGACCAAATTTTCTGCAGGTATAACAATAGCCATTAAATCTTTGAGCATTAGGTTGCTTTACTGGATTTCTTCTAGGTCCATTCATTTGATTCCCTTGTATTTGATTCCCTTGTCTAGAATTCCTTTGTCCAAATCCAAATCTTTCTCCTTCTTCATATCCAAGACCTAGTTGGTCACCATTAGTCCTTTGTCCCTTGATTAGTTCATCAAGTTTTGCTATTCTTGCATTGAATTTCTCCTTATACTCATTTGCAATAGCAAATTCATTTTTGAATTCATCAAGTTGTTTTTCAAGCTCCTCCTGACTATTCTTGGATTGCTCCAATTCATTATCTAGTCAGCTTCATTGTTCTGGCTTTTCTTTCAAGGATTGTGCAAACTTTTTTTCATTCTTCTTCTTGTCCTCAATTTCCTTGGTCATTCTCATCATGTTAGATTCCATATCATGCTTCAAGAAAGCACTCTATTAGGAAAACTTTTCACATTCTTTTGTTTTCTCTTTCAAAACCTAACTAAGTTGTTCATCTTCCACGGTTTTGCTCTTCTATTTCAGCTAACCACACAGTTCCTTCCTTTTCTCCCTTGATTCATTGATCTTGTCTTTCAAGGATTGAATGAATTTTTCTACATTCTCAAGATTATCTTGCAATTCCCATATTTCAGATTTTGACTGATCAAGATCATCCAAAGCTGCCATAACTTGTTGTTGAAGACTGCTTGTATCCATTGAGAACACTTTCCCAGATCTCCCCAAGATGTTATACTTCTTTCAAGGAACTAGCTCTGATACCAATTGTTGGAAACAAACAACAGTGAGAGGGGGGGTGAATCAGTGTTCTACAAAAATTAACTTTATTATTCTGACCTTTAATCCACTTAGAACATTTACTCACTAGTAAAATGAAAAAATAGAAAATAAGAAACCACACAACCATAACACAAGGTTTTTTTTATGTGGAAACCCTGTTAGGGGAAAAACCACAATGGATGGCCAGTCCACAATAAGTTCTGAGTATACCCAAAAGAAATATTACAAAATGGGAATGCACTTGCATTCAGGCTCACTACCCTTACAATGATTTGGATTAGATCCAAAGAAAATGAACTAATTGAATAGCATCTACCAATGTTGGATTATAGTTCCAGTTAAACTTTGATGACGAACTTCTGTCCTTCTGACTAATATTGAACTTCTACTCTGATCTGCTCAAGTTCGCACACAAAATCCTTATGCGCAAGTGAAACTATGCATGATATCACTCAAATACTCCTTTAATGTTTGCAACATACACCAAATAAACCTTCTTCATTCCTCAAAATGATGTAATTGATCATCTAGATATATCTGCAACTAGGGATTTAATTGTTGCAAGTCGGCTCAACAAAGCTTAAGAATATTTGCAAGTTGTCAACCCAAATCATGAATAAATTTGATGTGTATCCAAACAAGTCAGCTAGGACCAATAATTAAGCATTTGAATGTGATTTTTTTTTGAATAATTCCACTTTACACATCCACAGCCCGCCACATTCCCTGAGTTGGCTACAACAAACAAACAGACATAAAAGTGTCCTATCGGACCTCCAAACTCATATTTCAATAAATGTAACACCACAAAACTCAATATTAGGATAATCCACATGCTCAATAAACTATTCTAGAGATTCACAACACAAAACTATGATCTGGTGAAGTCGTCTAACTACATACCCTAGTCCTCAAGTTTTCAACTGGTAATACACACTTTCACTTTATTTGCCAATATGACTAGATACTGAAATGTGGATCATGGGAATGACTTCAGTTTCCATCAATGACAATACACAAAGCCATATTCCAACAAAAAAGGAATTTTGGCTATAGCACAAAATGATAAGATATATTAACTTTGATAATATTGTGAAGATCAACTCCATGCAAATAGTAAGAGATATGCCAAAGATTACCAAGCCTGTAAGCATTATGTGTAAAGAATGTCATATTGGCAAGAATACAAGGATAAGATTCAAGACCAAGGAGTATTCTTCTACAAGGCCATTGGAAATGATTCATACTAATTTATGAGTACCTACCAAGATAAATATTCTCCAAGGTGAAAGGTATTTCATGTTACTCATTGATGATTTTTCTAGGATGACATAGGTTACATTCTTAAAAGAAAAATTAGAATATTTCAATCAGTTTAAGATTTTCAAATGAATGGTTAAAAATAAAATGAATGCTAGAATCAAGTGCTTAAGGTATGATAGATGTGGTGAATTCACGTGAAATGAATTTGAGGAATTTTGAGAAGAACATGGGATAAAGAGGAATCTATCTACTGCTAGAAATCCTCAGTAAAATGGAGTAGTGGAAAGAAAGAATAGAAATATTTAGGAGATGGCTAGTAAAATGTTGAATGAAGCCAACCTTCATAATATATTGGAAACAAGCAATCCATACTATTGTCTATATTCTTAAGAAAGGTCATCTAATATTGGAAAGAACCAAGACTCCTTATGAGCTATGGTATGGAAGACCAAGAATTGTCAAGTACATCATAATTTTTGGAAATAGATGTTATATCAAAAGAGATGAAGAAGGTTTGGGAAAGTTTGACTCAAGATCTAATTAAGGATTCTTTCTTGGATACTCAACTAGAAGAATATCCTACAAGTGCTATAGTGAAAATGTTAAATTTGATGAAGAGTCACACCAAATCATACATGAGCAAGAAGACTATTGGTCAAATGAACCTACCTTCTTAGAAGAATAAGAATAAAAAGAAGAAGAAGAAGAAGAAGAAGAAGAAGAAGAAGAAGAAGAAGAAGAAGAAGAAATTGAAGAAAAGGAGAAAGCACATGAGAAATTCACCAATACTCATCCCAAGTATGTTGAAAAGAATCACTCTAAAGATCAAATAATTGGAGATAAGAATGAAGGAGTGTAGACTAGAAGAATATTTTTAAGGACAAATGAATAAGTAAACTTATCTTTAATGTCAATACTAGACCCCAATACCTTTGTTGATGTGAGAAAGGATAAATGATAGATACAAGAAATGGAAGAAGAGATAAATTAGATAGAAAAAAGTTAGACTTGGAAATTGGTTCTAAGACCTATAGACAAAAATGTAATAGGAACAAAATGGGTCTTCAAAAATAAATTGAATGAAGATGGAGAGGTGATAGGAAACAAGGAAAGGCTAGTATTCAAAGGCTATTCAAAAGTGGAATGGATTGACTTCAAGGAGACATTTTCTCTAGTAGAAAGATTAGAGGAAATCAAAACATTTCTAGCATTTGTAGTTCTCAAAGAGTTCAAGGTATATTAGGTGGATGTTAAATCTGCTTTCTTGAATGTGACTTAAAAGAAGTTAATGTAGATCATCTTGATGGATTTCAGTTATTAGAAGACTGAAAAATGGTATATAGACTAAATAAGGCTTTATATGGTTTCAAAAAATACCTTAGGGATTGGTATGCAAGGTTGGACAAGTACTTCAATAGGGATTCAAGAAAGGTACCACAGATAGAGATCTTTACATAAAAATTGAGAATGAAAGAATTCTGATAGTTTTTGTTTATGTTGATGATATAATATTTGGTGGGAATGATGAAATGTGTAAGAAGTTTGTTGAAGAGATGTAGAAGGAAATTGAAATTTCTATGATATGTGAGTTATCATTCTTTCTTGGACTCCAAATTGCAATATCAAATGATGGAATTTTTATCTCTCAAGCAAAGTATGTCAAGGAGATGTTTAAGAAGTTTGGTATGGAAGATTGCAAACTAGTGAGTACTATCGTAACAGATTGTCATTTGAGAAAATATGATGTGTCACCTAAGGTTGATCAAACTCTATATAGGTCTATGATTGGGGGCCTATTGCACTTAAAAACATCAAGGATTGATATCATGAAAGCTATCTACTTAGTTACAAGGTTTTGAGAAAATCCAAAAGAAACTCATGTGAAAGCTATTGACAAGATTTTTAGATATTTGAAGGGCACTCTAGATTATTGATTGTGGAATCAAAAGGGTGATGATTTTTCCTTGATTGCATATATTGATGTTTATTAGGCTAGTAGTATTGATGGAGAAGAAGCACCTATGGTGAATATTTCTTCATGGGAGACAGATTGGTTTGATGGTATAGTAAGAAGTAGGATTCAATGTCCTTATCAACAATAGAAGTAGAGTATAGAGTTCTAGGATCCCGCTACACTCACGTTTTGTGGATGAATCAAAAATTGAAGGATATTAAGGTAATGTATGATGAGACCACTCCTATTTTGTGTGACAATACAAGTGCCATCAATATTTCAAAGAATTCAGTGATGCATTCTAGAACCAAGCATATATCTATCAAGTATCACTTCTTAAGAGAGAAGGTTGTAGATCAAGTAAGATTAGTGTATGTACCTATAAAGGAATAGGTTGCAGATAAATTTATGAAGGAACTTTCAAAAGACACATTTGAATATCTTAGCCATAAGTTAGGGGTTGTTTCCCCTCCTTCTAACTAGATGCATAGATGGTGCATTTATCCAAGGGAGCTATTCAAGGCATATTATTTATCCTTGGATTTATGGAGGCTACCTCTTAGGGGGAGAAAGTGGGAAGAATTTGAGAAGGATTTTGAGGTTTGTACAAATAGGGGGAGTCTATATGTTTTTGCTAGTATGGAGGAAGACCAATAGCCATTTTCTCTTAATGTCAAAGGGGTAGAAATTGCATATTAGGTTAGTGTAGGCATCAATGCCAAAGAGGAAGATTGTTGTATATTGTTACAAATATTCTCATTGATGTCAATAGATTGGATATTGTTGCAAGTTCTTGTGCAATTTTTGCACACACACCCCACCAGAGGTAGGGACCCTCTTTTTACTTTATTTTGTTTCCTGTTTTGCTTTAGGTTTGACCTTTTCCCCTTAAGCGACAAGTTCCTTCAGGTTTTGATTTTGCTTCACCTTGGATGAATTCATGATTTATTTGCACTTTTGGTTCCTTCATTTTCAACATTTTGATCTTTGGTGATGCCTTGGACTTCATCTATTCAAGAAAATTTGATTAAATTCTTCAAGCTCTACAAGTTAGGGAAGTTTCAAAAAATCTGCCTCCTGCAAGATTTCATGAAGGGACGTTATTTTAGAGAATCCGCCTCTAGGTGAATTCCTTGAAGGTCTATCCATTCAAAAAATCCACCACCTTTAGGATTTCCTGAAGGTCTATCCATTCAAAACATCTGCCACTAGGAGGATTTCCCAAAGTCTTGTCTGCTCAGAGAATACGGTCCCTGTTGGATTTTTTGGATCCATCACCTAGTCTCATTTCCAAAGTCTAAGGGGTCTTTTCACTGCATTTATGATCTATCAATTGTTGTATGGGGACACATTTAATGTAGTTTCAAGTAGTGATTTATGTCTTTTTTTGGTGTTACATTTTTATTTTCATTTTTCTTGTTGCATTGGAAGAGCTTGTCTCTTCCTCCAGTGATTTGGTGCTTGCAATTTGTGTGATGACCTTATCTCTTGGTGACGTAATTCAAATTCACAAGTGCATCTACTTAGAATCCTCTTATCTCTTAGCACAAAAGGTAGGGTTTTATGCCTTTGTTTTGAAATTTCAATTCAACCTTGCCATTGCATTCAGGATTGAATTGTTTTCCCATGTTTTCTATTGTGTTTTAGTGGGTAATTGATATTTAGGGTGGGCATGTTTTCTTGGTTGGGTGTGTTCATCCTATTTGAGGTCCATAGGAGTGGTTTGTGATCAGTCATGAGATTTCTTGAGGATTTTTCATTTACAAGTTCATGCATACTGGGGTTTTGAGTTCACCATGATTGCTCTTCGACTTTCACTTACAGTCATGAATTAGTGCATTTTATTTTTATAGGAGTTAGGGTTTTGAATGTGCTACATTTGATACCATATGAGATGTATAACTTGTAGTTGCTTCATTATGATAGGTTTGATTGAGTAAGTATGAAACCCTAACTGTGATTTATTGTGCCCTCATTTGTGTAAATCATGCCTAGATTTTTGTTTGATGGTAATAAGATCATCCTAGTAATCGGTTTGATTTGTATTACAAAATTTATGTTTGAATTTTGACTCATGGGCATGATATAGAATCTTAAGTTTTGATTGAAATGTAAATTAGGCACTTAGATTTTTCACATGAAAGAGAATACCTAAGAAACACCGATGAATTGAAGTCTTTCAGAGAATCTTCCTACACTCAGATTTTCCAAAGAATAATCTTTTAGAAATTTCATTGCCTCACAGATTCTATGAATCCATTTACCATTCAAAATTTTGAAGTTTTAGCTAAGTTATTTTATGCATGAGTATGGACTCAAGGTAGGCTTGGATGAATTCTTCATTGTTTTTGAATGATTTCACATCCTTTAAAAAAATTCGTAAACTTTGGATTTTTTGAGATTCATTCCTTTTAGAAAATCCACCTGCTAGCAAATTCTTTGAATCTGTCCAAGTGTGAAAATCCCGAAGTCTTGCTAATAGTGAAGGTGTGCTTGATATGATGTTATCATTTTTTAGGAAGTAATCACAAGTCATTACGTAGTCATTGATAGCTTGAATGTGATCCTTTAGAAATTTCACCCCTAGAGAATTCTCCAAGTCCTATTCCTTTCAGAAAATCCGCCTAGGGGCGGATTCCCAGAAAATCCTCCTAGACCCCAGATTTTCAAATTTTTTTGGATGAGAATGAGTGCTTGAATTTTTGGATCTTATTATGATTGTAAGAATGATCTCATGATGGTTGTGAAGGGATTTTAATTTAAACTAAGATAGATTTTTTTACTTCAAAAAATTTGTTCCCTTGTGGATTCCCCGAAAGTCTAGACTTTTAAAAAATCTGCCTAGATATGGATTCCCCAAAAATTTTCTGTAACCAAAATCCCCGAAGAGGTGAAAATTTTGAAGTTTTTTCTTGCTCTATTTTAAGACATTTTTGATGGGATTTTGTCATTTCCATGATGATTTGATGATCAATTATGCAATGTTTAGGGGTTTTCTTGGGAATCTTGATAATACGGTTAGATTAAATGTTTGATTATGATTAATACCATGATGATTATTGCCTCTTTCTAATAGATGCAAGTTGAGAATAGTCCAACAAAGGGATCTAAGGAAAAAACATTAGAAGCTGGTCTTGAGGAACCCCATACCATAACTAAAATATGAAGTATGAATTCAAGGGAATCTTTCCTAGGTCCAAGATCATTTCAACATGGAGCAATATCAATGACACCAACATGGGGCATCTCGACTATGATGACTTCAAGTAGAGAATGTTTTGGGATGCACCTTCTCAACTAGCACAAATCATCACTTATACAAGGTTGGCTCAAATGATAGGATTTTCACGTACCTTGTAGTATCCAGAGCTAGTATTGGAATGTGTGAGGAATTATGATTCAAATAAAAGAGTGATTATAGGACCTCAAGGAAGAATCATGGATAACTTAATAGAAGAGTCCATAACAGAGACCATTAACATTGGGTCACATCAAAAACTAGTGAAGGTTAACAACAAGGAGGCTGAAGACTTTTATGCCAAGAATCCTAATAAGGCATTTTTAATTATAAACAATAATTGGATTGCAAAGTCAAAGGCACATTACTCAAAGTTTCCCAAACAGTTGCACAAGAGTGATTTTAAGTTAGAATATAATGATATGATTACCCTCCTAGGTAGGGTAATGGGGTTAGAAGATGCTTTTATATTTTGAAGTTGGATGTTTTATATCATTTCTCAAATTGTGAAAGGAATACACTATCATTGGGTAGGAATCATAAGTGATAACCTAGACTCACAACTTAGAAATGTACAAGAAACCAATAAGTTTACCATGACCTCCTATCTGGTGTATATCCTAGCTAGGAAGAATAAATATATGGGGTTGAGTTGTAGAGAGGCCCTTGGACAAGATAGGATATGTGATGTATTACTTCAGCTGCAATTCAATACTTCCAACTATAGGAGGGTAAATGATGCATTCTTTATGTACATCACAAGGTTCTTCCAAGATGAACTACATGTAAGGATTTCAACAGAGGCCATGGAATTGATAAGAAAGTATGGCCAATGGTTCATTCAATTCCAAAAAATTTCTTACATTAAAATACAAGGATCACCAACAGTACCATTGAGATTACCTAGATAGCCAACCAATAAAATCATCCTACTAGAAGTGGCTAGGCAATTGGTGGGTTTTGACATAGTGGTAAACAATATGCACAAACTAAGACTTGTACTGGAGTTCCCTTTAAGGATTGAAGTCTTTGAGGTTTTCCCTTCTATCCAAAGTTCTCACTACTCTAAGAAGGAGATGGTGTATTTCAATCTATATTTACATACAAATAGGGAAAACTTTGACCCATATGGTATTGCTCAAAAGTAGGAAAACAAGGAATACATGCATAAAATCCACATAGAAGACTATTGGGCTAATTGTAGGGATGAGTTTGAAGTAATTAGAAGAAAGTACTCAAGGTTATCCTTGAAAATGATCATATTGCATAGAATTACCAATGTCCCGAACCGGGTAGATGATGATGGAGACCCCTTACAACACCATGACTATGAGCAGTGCAAGGATACAACACTTCCCCCTATTAATTGGTCTAAGGAGGAGATTGTTGATCTTAATGTGATTTATGTTGCTATTTTATGATACTCCAAGTTATGGATAAATCATCAAATTCTGAAATTGGAGGTAGATGGGACTAAATTTATGTATGACTTGATGGGGGATCTCGAATCCCACTTAGAGGAAGAAACACAAACTACTAATGATGATGCAGTTGAGCTCACTTCAAAGGAAGAAGACAAATCACAATTTATCATCAAAAGGAGAACCAAAAGTCAAGCTAAATGCAAAGAAAAGAGGCACCCAGTGGAAAAAGAAAGGAAGCCTTCAAAGGGGATTGATGAAGAGGGTGTTGAAGAGACCCAACCATCCAAAAAGAGAAAAATAATTACTGAGGGGCAGATGTTGGCCAAAACCAACAAGGCCAAGTTCGCTAAAGAAGAAACCTCTTAATCTAAAGTGGTTGATGTTGAAAGTCTTGGAGAGAAGTTGTGGGTATATATATGTTTAAATTCTCCTAGACAAAAGGAAACTCTAGCAGAAGATGAGCATAAAGAGCAAAGGGTGGCCACTAAAGAGGCACCTACTAATGATCTTATGAAAAACATGGAAAGAGCAACTACAGGAGATAGTTATCCTATTACACATCTAGTTCATAATGTTAGCCAATGAAGAGGGAAATGCCTCTAGTGCTCTTGGAAAGTAGCATGGAGAAGAAGAAAATGTCCCCAATAATCCAGAAGAAGAGGTGGAAAATGAAGAAGTTATTACACCAAAGGGAGGAAAATTGAGTGATTTAGAGAAGCAATTGTAAGAGGAGGAGGTCCAAAATAAGGAGAACACTTCATAAACTACAGTGGAAATTCTCTCTTAGCCTCCAGTAAGGGAGCACATTGATATACCATCTACTAAGGTTGAAGGTGAGGATAAGTTTGACGAAAATGAGGAGTAACCAAATCAAGAGAAAACATATGTAAATGCAAAAAATATTGAGGATAGTACTCATGATCAATCAGAGCAAGATACTTCTCAAAAGGATACAAAGACTGAGCAACCAACTGCCCTAGAGTAGTTAGAAAAGAGATTGAAGTAAAAGGCAATAATTGTGGAGGATGAGACTCTAGATTGGGATGAGTTCTTAGAATTTTGGGGACATCCCAAGGAGAGTAAAAGAGAAAGAATGGTTTTGAAATTCTTTAGGGATGAGTTCAATAATAGGTTTATCCATGTTACAACTCCTACATAAAATAAGTATAAGAATGAAGTGAGACCCTCAGATTACAAAGTGCAAACCATTCATTTGGGTCCCACCACTAAAGAACAAGAGAAGGAAGAATTTTAGGAGTCATCTCAGGATATTTTGAGAAGGTTGGACAAGGAAATTGAGGAGAAGGAGAAATTGTAGAAACAATTGAAAGAAGTGTGCAAATATGTCCAACACCTAGTCAAGCCCCTCTAGGCCCAAAGCAGTGAAGGATCCTCATTCTTAGAAGGATTGTTATCAAAGGAGGTTGTATTAGATATTAAAAGATTGAAATCTTCTATGAGGGACACACAAGAGTGGTTGTAGAGTTTAAGTGAAATAGAGATGCAATGATTGAAAAGGTGTTGCAAATGTATGAAAAGGAATCATTCATTTCTAAAGATATGGCACGATTTCTCCTTGAGTGCAAGAATCCAGATTACACCATTGTCAAGGAATTGGAAATAATACTTAGAGTTCCTAAAGATGTATTGGTGAAGGAATGTGTTTTCACATTGGAGAACATTCATAAGGTCATGGAATGGATAGAGGCCTTTAAACCTAAAGCTGAGCTCAAGCAGAAGGCATCTAAGAAAATATCCAAGGCTCAGGGCAAGGTGAAGGATGTTTTTGATAGTTGTAATGCCTTTTTCAAGATTGTAATTGGGAGGAGGAAATTTTGCAAGGGTAATTTAAATGTTAGGAAACTACAGAAATGGTGGCATGAATTTTACTCTCAAAATGAAAGTGGTCCCATTGTAAAAGATCAAATTGATGATGCTACAATCCACATATCCAACTTGGATAAATAATAGGAACTTTATTTTGATAGGGAGAAAACCCTAGCTAAATATGAAGGATAATTAAATTCAATAAAAGAAAGGATTAATTTAATTTCAATCCCAACTTAGGATGACTTGGACCCAGTGCTTGCAAAGGTTCAAGAAATTTTGAGGAAGGAAAAGGATAAGGACAAAGAGGATGAGTAGGCTAGAGTACCTTGAAAAGTGTGTAATCTACATTGAGCTAGGATAAGATACAAGTCAGCTACACCTCAATTTTTGTGCCATGATTTTATTTATTTATAAAAGTTGACTTTTGAGGATGACCTCATAATATTTTATTGTAAATTTGAATTAGGGGAATTTTAAAAGGATGTCAAGGCCGACCTATATGGCCTACCTAATTGTAAACCCTAATCTAGGCTGACCTAACTTGAGAGTGCTATAAATCGAGGTCTCCTCATTTATAAGACTAATAGTGGATAGCTGACAGTGGAAAGTAGGCTAGTGAGTAGTTAATATTTGTTGAGCTATTACATGCTGAGGAACTTGAAATGTTGAAAATTTTGGTGAAGTTAATACAATTGAAGATATTGATCTTTGGTTTTCTTCTATGTGCTATTCATCTATGCATGGTTCTCATTACTTATCTATTTCATTTTGAGTAAGCTAGTTTATGCTTAATATTAGAGCTAGTTGTAGTTCATTTATGTTCATGATAAAGTGTTTGAGGTGTTGAGGAATCTTTAGGTCAATACTTTTAGTAATCTATTGATTATGGATTGATGTGTAAAGTTAGCCTGGGCGTACTCTATTTTGCACTTAAAGTTTAGTTGTGAATTTTTGAATGCATGTTTGAATATTTGCAATATGAAAAATCATTTGATTCCTTCAGAGATTGCACTATCTTTGTGATACTGTGGATTTAATCTTGGTTAAGAAAAGATTGGTCCATCTTAAACACTTTATTATTTGCATACTTGATTTTAGGTCTTAGTTAGATAACTCTCTCAAACCCTTATCTTTTTTTGTTTCATTTAAATCATCATTAAAACAAGACTCACAAAAGCATCATTATTATTGGCATATTTGATAAACATTGAAGCTCCCACTATTTGTGTGTAATTCCCCTTACCAAAATTTTCATATTTATCATTGAGTTGTTTTGTTGCATTGTCAAGACTTGACATTAGAGACCTTGGGGTAATTTCTTGAGGCTTGATGATAGAAATTTAGCTTTCAAGAGAGATGGAGTACATGTATTATGTCTGAGTTGTTGTAGTGCTAAAAACACCATAAACAAATTGGTGCTAGAAGGAGGGTAGAACAAATATATTGCTTCATTCATTCCATTCCCTTCTCCTCCTAACACCCATCAACAAATTGTCACTAGGAGGGTTGCATAATCAAGTTAGAGCATTTTTATCAGTTATCTCTCCTTAGAGACTTTGAAGAAGGACTAGATCTACAATAGAGGAAGAGGATTTTTAGGAACTTCCAATTCCCTCTAGGTCAAGAAGGACTAGATAAAGGGGAGAATCCTCATCGTCACCTACATATCCATCTTCCCCATCCTCATCATCATCAAGCCCTTCATCCTCAGATTCTGGAGCCATTCCCATTCAACAACCCCAACCTGATGTCAATCAACCACAACCAACTCCACCACCAATGGCTTTCCTAGCAAATAACCCCTCACCCTTGCTCTTCAAAAACTACAATGTCATTCCCAAAAATCCAAAGCAAATTTTCACTAAGTTCCATATTGGTGATTCCAATAGAACAACGAAGGAGCACATTAGTATTTTATAGACTACCCTTAGGGATAGGGGAATTAATCATGTGAATGTTTCTTATAGAATCTTCCCATACTCCTTAGGTTAAGAGGCATTTTACTAGTACAATCACTTACTACCTGGATCTATAACTAGTTATTTTACTAGATCTATAACCAATTATTTTACTAGGTCTATAACTAGTTAGGTTAAGTTGGAGAATTCCTTCTTGCTTTAGTTCACGATTCTCATAAGTGATAATGAGTTGTACCTTTAGTTCACCAAGGTCAAGAGAGAATTCAATGAGCCAATAGGGTCTTTCAACAATAGGTTCCATTGTGCTTACACTCGGTTGCAACCACCCTATGTTGTAGATGATGTCATAGGAGAGGTTTATTATGATGCCCTAGATAGCCTCACCTCCACATTTGTGAAGTGGAAGCATAATCCCCCTACTACCTTTTTGGATGCATATACAAAGGCAGTTAAGGCAAGAACAAATTTAAGGAAAAATTTGTTAGGACCTTTTCCATCATTAAGGCCAACTGATCATCCAAGAAAAGTTTAGGAAATGAACCAAGCCTTAACCAATCAGACTCCAATAATCAATCCGATACCACAACTACCTATAGTTCCTCATCTAGGACATCCATTGAATCAAGCACAACCTATACCAAATTATTCACACAATGTAGGCCATGCAAATTTTCCTCAATAGTAGGCCAATATCTCAAGCTATCTGCAGAATTTTGAAGTGCTAAATCAATCCTTGAACCATGGATCTCATGTAGTTCATTTGCAAAATTCTACAAGCTCTATGCCAACAATAAATAATCCAAATAAGGAGAGACTGGATGAACTGACAAAACAAGTAAAGAAGTTGTCCACAGAGGTCACCTACCTGAGGAATCAAAATAGCCAATTGTAAGCTACCTAGAGAGGTATACAATCTTGCTATAACAGAGATAACAAAGACACTAGGGAGTCTGATTATAACAGAGACAATAGGGAATCTATGAAAGGTCATGGCCAAGGCTATGACAAAGGTTAGTCATCAAGACAAAAAATTGACAAAAGACCACCACCAAAATAGAACAATGCTTGGAACAAAAGACCTAATAACGGGGGAGTCCCTACACCACTTAACTAGCTAGGTAATCCAAAAAAGTCAACAAGCATAGTCCTCTTGGAAGAAGTTTCTTTAAAATGATATTATAGGCTTCACAAGATAACCAAAAAATTTGAATTTGAGTGTCCATAAGTCCATATAGAAACAACCATATTCTAGATGGAGGTACAAGATGCTACAAGAAGTGGCACATATGAGCAACAAATTGTACCATCAAATCCCTATGATTCATTGATACTAGTGTTGAACCATGCTCCTTTACTATGAGGTGAAGAAAATGAACCTGGGGATGAAACCACAGAAGAGTGTGTGAAACCAGGATAGGTATGCAATGGAGAATCAATAGCTAAATTGTTTGTGGATGGTGATATTGTTGATAATGGTCCTTTGTATGAAGAGGAGAAAAAAATAGATGAAGTTCAGAAATTTCATTAAAGAACTAGACCATATGATCTAAGGAATAGGCAGGTTGGTGGACCCTTTACCACATCCACACCCCCAAATAATTCCAACACTCCTCCCAATCCTAATGCAAGCAACAATCCTTCCTTTCCCCATGTGCCAAAGCAGTACTTCTCAAAAGGAGGATCTTCTAATGCTTCAAAGGGTTATGCTACTAAGGATCAACAAGGAGGATACTCCAAGAGTAATCAATCAGGGGGAAAATTTAGGAGAAATCAATCGAACATGACCATGTTCCAAATGGGTGAATATGTAGTAGAGGAACTCAAGAAATTAAAATTAAATATTTCATTTTTTGAATTATTGATGGTTCCTACCATTAGGAGTGTTGTTTTGGAATATTTAAATGAGATTACAACCACCAAGTATTCACAAGATTCTACAATCAGGAGAACTAGCTTTGCTGAGCCAGTAGTTTAGGAGGTTGCTAGAAATGCATAGAATTCCCAACTAGTCCAAAATCAGAATAACCAATCCACCAAAGATCAACCCCAAGTGTAGACAAAGGAAAAAAACTAGGTAGCGCATATAGAATCCTTAGCGAGTTTGTTCCAAGCCAAGCAAGATACTCCTTTTTTATCTCTATTCGTATATTCTACAAGAATCTACATAATTATTTATTGGATTCTGGAGCATCAACAAACGTTATGCAATTTTTATTCTACAAAGCTCTAGGAATCACTCCTACTCCTTCCCAACATAAGGTGACTCAGTTAGATAAGAATGAGGTGAGTGTTGGAAACATGTGCCTCAAACTTACTGACTTGAACCTCTTGAAAGAGTAAAATTAGTAAGACATCTAGATTTTTTTGTCGACAAGTAGTTTGGTTCTAAAGGCTCAAAGTGATCAGATCGGTGTGCCTAGTGACTAGTATTGCCAAAGTGCAAATGAAAGAAGTTGTCAATGTGACCTGAACTATCGGTGTGAGTTTTCAAACTCTCATCAATGATAGAAGTCTGGCTGAAGAGTTCCTTCAGGGAGACTCTTGTCGATCTAAGCGAAGGTCATCTAGCTTAGGTCATCAAGAAGACATGGAACTTTGCAGTGAACCTTACTAAAGTGTGTTGTCTTGCCGATGAGTTTTTTCTAGTCGAACATTGGTGTGACTCCTACTGATGAGGTGTTTCGATCTGTAGTTGACCTTAAGGTTGTTAGGATAACTTGAGACTTCGGTGAGATATTTTTAACTATCTCTGATGCTTGTTGTCTTGCGGATAAGGCTGGCCTTAGGATAAATGTTTGACATTGTGATGACTCTTGGTGATTCTCATGGTCATGATGGTTCTTTTGGGACATTAGGGAGACATAGGATATCGATGTGACTTTCCAGTCTCTCATCGATAGTATTGGTCATGTTGATGGACTTGAAGGTGGACCATGGTTGAAGAAAAGATGACTTGGTTGAACTGTTGAGTTGTATGATGGGAATTGGAGGACTACGTTGAGTTGGTGGTGACAATTCAATGATTGGTGAGATTGAAAGTTTCTCTATAAAGGAAATTGAACTGAACCATTTGTACAAAGATCGAAACAACCATGGTTGTTTGTTATACATTGCAACGTACTATAACAGTGAGAATATTTTTGATGGTTGGATTATTCGACAAGTTGGTGTTCTTCATTTTATACTGTATAAGCATTGTAATAGTGATTCATAACGAACTGTAATCAGGATTTGATTTGTACAAGGTTGATCAGGGAAATGTTGTTGCTATTAAATTGACATCTAAAAGTGAAGTTTGAATCTCTGTATGTAATTCATTTATTGTAATACAAAAGAGACTTTACTTGGTGTGTGGGTTTTTCTCCAGTAAGGGTTTTCCCATGTTATATACAGGTGTTCAATTATGTTTATGATCTTAATTATCTATTCTATTATTCTAGTAATGTGCATCTTTAATGAACTGTAATTTTTTTGAACCTATATTCCTCTTAGAATTGGCATTAGGAAGGCGTTTCCACACCTATGCTTTCCTTTCAAGTGGTATCAAAGCCTAGCCAATTGTGTTATCCTTGTGGGTAGGGTTTTTTTTTTGTGTTAATTTAGAAGTGAGAGTCTTGTAGAGGAATTTTTTAATCTCAATTGTAGATTGAGATGGAAAGCACATTAGGAAGAGTAGAAATTGAAAAGTTCAATGGTGGAAATTTTGAGTTGGAAACTCAAAATGGAAGACCTATTGGTGGATAGAGATCTCTAGATTGTTGTGTCTAGAACTAAACCTTCAGGAATGAAGCAAGAGGATTGGGACCTCATAGACAAAAATTCCAAAGGGTTGATTAGACTTTGTCTTGCAGACTCTATGCTTCTAAATGTTCATGAAGAGAAGACTACAACTTCTTTGTGGAAGAAAGTTGGTGATATTTATCAAGGCAAGCCCTTGGTGAATAAGCTATTCCTGAGGAAGAAGTACTCTTTGAAAATGGAGCAAGAAGCATCAGTGGTTGATCATCTGATTGTGTTCAATATGATATTTTCTTAGTTAACATTTGTTGGTGTAAAGATTGATGACGAAGATTGTTGTATGCTTCTATTATGTTCCTTTCCTAACACTTGGGCTCATTTAGTAATGGCTATTGGGAGTATGACAACCACTTTCAAGATGGAAGATATGGTTGCTTCATTGTTGTTAGAAGAAATGAGAAGGAAATATCCTGAGATAGCAAAGGAGTCTCTTGTTGTTCATGGTAGATTGAAATAGAAAGGAAAAAAAGACAAGAAGTCAAAATCCAAGTCACAACGGAGATCAAAATCTCCTGGCAAGAAGTCCAAGGTGAAATGTTGGAATTGTGGGCAGCCTGGTCATGTCTGTAAGAATTGGAAAGAGGAGAAAAGAAGCACAACAACAACTCTTTAGACAATGATTCTTCTTAGAGTGAGGGAGATGCCTTCATTGCAACCTTGGAAACTCAGGAATTTGATGATGTCTGGTTGGTTGATTCAGGTGTGTCTTTTCACATGATATATCACATAGAATGGTTTTTGAAGTATGAGAACTATGATAGTGGAAAGGTGTATTTGGCAAGTGATTCAACTCTCCAAATTGTTGGTCGTGGAAGAGTCAAAATTAAATTTCTTGATGGAAGAATTAAGGGAATTGATGGCATAATGCACATCCCAGGTCTGGCTCAAAATTTACGTTTTGTAAGAAAGTTGAATGATGTTGGAGTGCAAGTTTCATTCTTGAGAAGTGGTTACAAAATGGCTAGAGGCTCAATGGTGTTGGCTAGGGGTGCTCGAATTGGTACCCTATATAAGTTGGATGCACTTGTTGTTCAATGTAATAGTGTCTTTGGAAAATCAAGCAAGGTTGCTCGTGTAGAGAAGGAGACTAAAGTCCCTATAGGGGCAAACACTTTATGTTGGAAAAATAAGAATAAACAACTGAGAGGGGGGATGAATCATTTGTCACAGAACATTTAAACCTTTTTCAAAATTTACTTAACTCAATATTAGATATGATGAATAAGAAATAAACCATAAACATTCAACACATAAGAAACACAAATAACACCAAGATTTTTTACGTGGAAACCTTGATAGGGGAAAAACCACAGTGGATGTTAGTCCATAAGATTATACCTTGTTAAAAGTATAATGAAATATATAATGGGAATGCACATGCATTCATGCACACTACCTAGAGATCACTACTCAAATACAAGAGGGCTCACTGCCCAACAATACACAACAATATGGATTAGATCCACAAAGTACGAACTGAGAAGATAGCTTCTACACAAGCCTAATTATAGTTCCACTTAAGCACAAAAAACCTTCTTCACACTTTGCTCAAGTTTATTTTCACTCTGCTTTGTAATCAAATGATTTGGACACTAATTGCACATCAACACTTTCTATGGGTTACACTCACTCTTATGCACACACTAACTTCACTCAAACAATCACTCTTATATATCTGCAACAAGGAATTACATCAACAACCTAGTCGGCCAGAAATATGAAACATATTTTCATTGTCAGCCCAAATTTACAATAAATTTTCAATGTGGATCAAACACCATCGGCTAATATCATGATAAGACCCAAAAAAATATCCTCGAGTGAGCCAAAAATTCAAATTTTAATCTCCAAGGATCCACAACACATTACACCCATCATGTCAGCCAAGAACATGAAAACCTGAGCATACCGAGAAAAATATTTGACCATGAGTACACTGATTAACGTATGTACAACAAAGATAGAGCAGGATCTAGAAACATCCACAAACACTAAGAAATAATAGAGAAACATCTGCAGCAAATAGAATTACTTGAATTATACCAACTTTAATCAAGAACACTAATAGAGACCACAAAAACACTATCGAAACACATATCTTCATAATTTGAAAAAATCTTCACATAGACCTCTAAAACTTCTGGTGGATGGAATAGATACACTTAGTAGTAAACCCTTTAGTCCATAGCAATTGATCTTCAACATATAGAACAAGACACCTTCATTACCTTCACCATTCCACTGGGAACCTAGAATACTTTCTTTTACAATTTTCTCAATATCCTCGACATATACAACCTTCAATACATAAAATTCTAATAGTGTTGACATCAATGACAACCACATATCAGCAACACAACCACAACATATAACAATCTCCCCCTTTGGCTTTGAGTGGCAACACATGATGCTCAAAAACACCATCAACCCAACTCTCAATCAACACTTACTCACTCCTTAGATTGGCTCTTAACTGTATGACTATTACATAGATCTCTTTACTCCTAGGGCTCTTAACTCTGTCATGATATTTTTCATGACTCCTTCTCCCCTTTGAAATGGAAGATAAACGTGCTTTCCACACATACAAACTCCTCAGCCACATATATGTACATCTAACTACTCCCCACAGTAGCAGCCACAAAAACATCAATGTAGGAAATATTAATCGGCACATATGGATTGATGTAAGAAAAATAAATCTTTAGTTAAAATTAGGAGGAGGAGTGAATCACCCCTAGCATCCTCTAAGATATCCACAAAGAAAAGAAACTGTCCTTTGGCAATGGCAATTACGAAAATGTCTAAAATTTGTTCTTTAGTAGGTACAAACTATAGTCTAACTTCTTTCTCACTCACTTTTTCTCTTAAGAAGTGAAACTTGATTGATATATGCTTGGTCTTAGAGTGTAGCACCATATTCTTTGACATGTTTTGGGAAAACAAGGGAATACAACTAAGAGGGGGGGTGAATCAGTTGTCACATAATATTTAAACCTTTTTCAAACTTTACTTAACTCAATATTAGATCTGATGAATAAGCAATAAACCATAAATATTCAACACATCAGAAACATAGAGAACACCAAGATTTTCTATGTGTCAACCCTGTTAGGGGAAAAACCACAGTGGATGTTAGTCCACAAGATTATACCCTATTAAAAGTATAATGAAATATATAATGGGAATGCACATGCACTCAGGCACATTTCCTAGAGCTCACAGCTCAAATACAAGAGATCTCACTACCCAAAAATACACAACAATATGGATTAGATCCACAAAGTATGAACTGGTAAAATAGCTTCTACACAAGCTTGATTACAGTTCCAGTTAAGCACATAAAACCTTCTCCACACTTCACTCAAGTTTCTTTTCACTCTACTCTACAATCAAATTATTTGGAAATTAATTGCACATCTACACTTTCTTTGGCATACACTCACTCTTATGCACACACTAACTTCACTTAAACAATTGCTCTTATATATCCACAACAAGGAATTACATCAACAACCTAGTCGGCCAGAAATATGAAACATATTTTCAATGTTGGCCCAAATTTACAAATAAATTTTCAATGTGGATCAAAAACCATCGGCTAATATCATGATAAGACCCAAAAAAATATCCTCAAGCATGCCAAACATTCAAATTTTAATCTCCAAGGATCCATAACATGGTACACCCATCATGTCGGCTAGGAACATGAAATCCTGAACATACGAAGAAAAATCTTCTACCATGAAAACACCGATTAACGCGGATGTACAAAAAAGATAGAGCATGATCTAGAAACATTCATGAACACCAATAAATAATAGAGAAACATCCACAACAACTAGAATTACCAGAATTATGCCAACTTTAATCAAGAACACTACCAGAGACCACAAAAACACTGTCGGAACATAGATCTTCATAATTTGAACAAATCTTCACGCAGACCTCTAAAACTTCTGGTGGATGGACTAGATACACTCATTAATAAACCCTTTATTCCACAGCAATTGACATTCAACATACAGAACAAGACACCTTCATGACCTTCACAGTTCCATTAGGAACCTAGAATACTTTCTTTTACAATTTTCTCAATATCCTATACATATACATCCTTCAATACATCAAATGCTAATAGTGTTGACATCAATGACAACCACATATCACCAACACAACCACAACATCCAACACTTTGGAGGTGAAACTCCCAACAGAAAAGACTGTGCTTTGGCATCAAAGGCTTAGTCACATTGGTGAAAAAGGTTTAAAAGCCTTAAAAAATAAAAATCTGGTTGAGGGGCTTGATGATTGTAACCTTGAGTTCAATTTTTGTGAACATTGCATTTATGGAAAGCAACATCATGTTTTATTTTATTCTAGTCCTCAAAAATATTTTGGTGTTATGGATTATATACACTAATGCTTTTGGTGAAGTAAATGTTCCTTCGTTATCGAAATCAAGATATTATGTTTCTTTTATTGATGATTGTTCGAGAAGGGAATTTGTATATTTTATAAAAAGTAAATCAAAAGTGTTCAATTGGTTTAAAGATTTCAAGAAATTGGTTGAGAATTAGACTTGTAAGAAAATTAAATGCTTGAGGACAAACAATGGCGGTGAGTTTTGTTCTACAAATTTTGAAAGGTACTGTAAGGAACATGGTATCAAAAGGTATAAGACAACACCTTACACTCCACAAAAAAATGGATTTTTTGAATGGTTGAATAGGACACTAATGGAGAGAGTGAGAAGTATGTTGAGCAATGCTGGTCTGGAGCAGAAGTTTTGAGTTGAGGCTATGGCTACAACATGTTACTTGGTAAATTGATCTCCCTCTTCGGCACTTGTTGACAAAACACCTATGGAAGCTTGGTCTGGTAAGAAGCCCTCTTTGAGATATATTTGAGTCTTTGGCTGTGAGGCATATGCTTATGTGCTTGATATAAAAATATCTAAGTTGGAGAACAAAGCAGTTATATGTATCTTCATTGCTTATGTCATCAGTGTGAAAGGATACAAACTCTAGAATCCTATGTTTGAAAAGGTTGTATACAACAAAAGTATAATTTTTCGTGAGCTGAAATCCTCTTTAGTAGATATACAATTGGAGACAAATAATGAAGAGAAAAAGGATACAGTTGAAATACCTCTAACCCAAAAGAAAGAGGAACTACAAATTGAAAGTGTACCTGAATTTGAGGAGAGTTCAAGTAGCTATGAGAGTTTTGAACAAGAAGAAGAACCACAACCTCAACCTCTGCATGTGAGGAGGTCTACACATGAGAAGTGAACACCTAAAAGGTATGGTTTTTCCATGTTGGATGCAAACTGTGCTTATGCTTTGATTACAAATGTTGATGAGCCCAAGACTATGAAAGAGGCAATTGAAATGCCTGATTTAGACTCCTGGTTGGAAGCCATGAATGAGGAGATGGCATTGTTAAAGAAGAATGAAACTTGGAGTTTGGTGCCCTTGCCTGAAGGAAGAAAATTTGTTGGCTATAAGTGGGTATTCAAAAATAAAATTGGTCTAGATGGCAGTATTGAAAAGTATAAAGTGAGGTTGGTTGTGAAGGGGTATTCCCAGATTGAGGGAATTGATTATGGAGAAATTTTTTCTCCTGTAGCTAAGCTAACATCTATCGGATTTCTTTTGTCACTTATAGCAATGTATGACTTAGATATTAAATAGATGAATTTGAAGACAACGTTTCTTCATGGGGATCTTGAAGAAGAAATTTATATGTCCTAGCCTAAGCATTTTGTGGAAAAAGGTAAAGAAAAAAGTTAAATAAATCTCTGTATGGTTTGAAACAATCGCCTAGAATGTGGTACCAGAAATTTGACACTTTTTTCTTGTCATTGGGATTTGTAAGATCAAAATCTGATCATTGTCTATACTTCAAAACTGAAAATGACGAAGTTCTTATTATTTCTCTATATGTTGATGATATGTTGTTCATAGGAAATAGTAAGACTATCATTTCTGATCTAAAATCTCAATTGTCTGCAAAGTTTGAAATAAAGGATCTTGGTGCAGAATGGTATATTCTGGGGATGGAAATAACTAGGGATAGAGAAAGCAGAAAGCTTTGGCTCAGCCAAAGTAAGTATGTCAATATTGTCCTGGAGAGATTTGGTATGAATGATTGCAAGCAGCTAGTTGTTCTCGTATTGTAGGGAACGAAGCTATCTATTGAAGATTTTCCAAAATCTCCTACTAAGATGGACGACATGATCAATGTTCCTTATGAAAGTGCAGTTGGTAGTTTAATATATGCAATGGTCTATACAAGGCCAAACATTTCCCAAGCAGTGGGAGTAATTAGTTCGTTTATGGCTAATCCTGGAAGACCACATTGGGATGTTGTGAAAAGAGTATTTAGATATTTAAAAGGTGCCTCTTAGTACGCTTTGTGCTATAATGGAAACTCAGTTGGAGTACAAAGATCTCTCAGCATTCAAGGTTATGTGGATTCTGATTGGGTAGGGGATATTGATAGCAGAAGATCCACTAGTTGATATATTTTCATGTTGAATGGTGGAGCAATTAGTTAGGTGAGTAAGCGGTAGGATGTAGTCGCTCTATCCTCTACGAAAGAAGAGTACATATTAGCCACACACATGTAAAGAATCCATTTGGCTTAGACATTTGATTTTTGATATTGGGTTCAATGTAGGGTAGATCACTATTTGCTGTGACAGTCAAAGTGCCATTTGTTTGGTGAAAAATCTTACTTTCCATGCTAGGATGAAACATATTGATGTGCAGTATCACTTTGTTCATGATATGGTGGAGGATGGAAAGGTTAGTCTTGAAAAAGTGGATACTCTGAAAATTTTTGCATATGCATTAACAAAACTAGCGAGCACAAACAAGTACAGGTGGTGTGCTAGTTCTATAGGACTTGGAGCCCATGAATCTCAATAGTTTCTAAGTTCTTTGGAGGTGTCAGTAATATCTTCATCAAGTGGGAGATTGTTGGAGACATGTGCCTAAAACTTACTGACATGAACCTCCTAGAAGAGTAAAATCAATAAGAAATCTAGAATGTTTTGCTGATGACCAGTTTGGTTCTAAAGGCTCAAAGTGATCAAATCAGTGTGCCTAGTGACTGGTCTTGCTGAAGCGCAACTGAAGGAAGTCGTCAGTGTGACCTGAACTATTGGTGTGAGTTTTCAAACTCTCATAGATGATAGAAGTCTGACCGAAGAGTTCCATCGGGGAGACTCTTGTTGATCTGAGTGAAGGTCATCTAGCTTAGGTCATTGGGAAGAAATGAAACTTCATAGTGAACATTACCGAAGCATGTTGTCTTGTCGATGAGTCTGTTCTAGTCGGACATCGGTATGACTCCTGCCGATGAGGTGTTTCAATCTGCGGTTGACCTTAAGGTCATTGGGATGACTTGAGACTTCGGTGAGACATTTTGAACTATCTGTAATCCTTTTTGTCTTGCCAATAATGCTAGCCTTGGGGTAGATGTTTGACATTGTGGTGACTCTTGGTGATTCTCATGGTTGTGATGGCTCTTTTGGGGCATCGGGGAGACATGGGATATTGATGTGACTTTCTAGTCTCTCATCAATAGTATTGGTCATGTTGATGTACTTGAAGGTGGACCATGGTTGAACGAACACTGACTTGGTTGAACTATTGAATTGTACGAAGGACATTGGAGGACTATGCTAAGTTGGTGGTGACTATTCAATGACTAGTGAGATTGACAATTTCTCTACGGAGGAAACTGAACCAAACCATTTGTATAGAGATCAAATCAACCATGGTTGTTTGCTATACATTGCAACGTACTATAACAATGAGAGTATTTTCGATGGTTGGATGGTTTGACAAGTTGGTGTTCTTCATTGTATATTGTATAAGTATTGTAACAGTGATTCATAACGAACTGTAATTAGGATTTGATTTGTACAAGGTTGATCAAGGAAATGTTGCTGCTATGAAATTGACATCTGAAAGTGAAGTTTGAATCTCTATATGTAATTTGTTTAATGTAATACAAAAGAGAATTTACTTGGTGTGTGGGTTTTTCTCCCGTAAGGGTTTTCCCACATTATATATAGGTGTTCAATTATGTGTATGATCTTAATTGTCTATTCTATTATTCTATTAATGTGCATCTTTAATGAGCTGTAATTGTTTTTGAACTTGTAGTTTGCACTATTCCTCTTACAATTAGAATTAGGAAGGAATTTTTGCATCTCTACTTTCCTTTCAGTGAGTGTAGTAGGGGAATTGAATATGATACCAATGCAGGTAGCATCAGATCCACATGTGCAACAAGTCATCAACATTCAGGTGGCTAACATACTAGATGCCTATGGGATAATTCTAGGAAGGGAATTTATGAGGGTGCTTAATAAATATACATATACAGACCACTCCCATATGTGACTACCTTGGAAGGGAGTTCCCAATTAGATTAGGATTGAGAGGGAATAGAGATTGAGGTATCTTAGCACTGAATATCAGAACACATCAAATGAAGTGTTGGTTTCTGAAGCAAGTCTAGGGAATTATATCCTGGCAACATCTGTGGATGAAATAGAAGTAGAGGAGGTGTTCATGATGTATGACATACCCAAGGACCTAATAGTCTTCTAGTAGTACTAAGGCACTAATAGAAACAAATGAAGATTTTGAATAGAGTGATGGTAATCTTAGATTGCTTGACTATTTTCAAGAATTCATTTAGAAGTGCATTGAAAATCAGAAAAATTTAGGAAGGAAAATGAAATTTGAAGAGTTTTGCTTCCCAATTGGTGCAGAGTCCATAATACCTTTCACCCTGAGCTAGAATGTTGTCCTTTCTAGACTACTATGGAGCAGATTAAGAGATGTATCAATCCATCTCCAATAGTTAGACTCAAGATAAAAGAAGTTCACGAGGACCAAAAAGGGAAACAACCAATTGTGCAAGATGATCCTTCATCTTGTAGAACTAGAAGTACTACAAATTCCAAAGGTATGTCTTCCACTAACTCTGGACTTTACGGTTTGATGGTTTAAGTGTAAACAAGGGGCCAAAGTTGGATTTGAATTAATAAACTCAATAGGTAAAACATTTTTTGTTGCTCATAGATTGCAATTCCAATGCACTAATAATGTTGTTGAGTATGAGGAATGGATTCATGGATTGCTCATGGATCTAAGGAAGAAGGTCAAAATATTGCAAGTGTTCAAAGATTCTAAGTTGGTGGTAAAACAGGTTAGGAAACAATACTCTTTCCATGACAGAAGGATGACTAATTATAGGCATAGAGTTTGGGATCTGATCGAAGGATTTGATGCATTCAACATTTGGTTGATCCCCAGAAGTAAGAATCACACTACATATGCTTTGGCATAGGAAGTCAGTACATTGGAGCCCCTATCCTTGTCTGGATTAAATAAATTCATTGTTGAATTAACACCAATTCCTTCTATACCAAATAATGTAAAAAAAAATTAGGTGTTTGAAGACGACAAGCATATCCTAGATTTTATTACTAGTTTTGATGTATTTACCTCCAAGATAATTGATGAAACAAAACCTCAGGAAGAAAAACTAGATATGGAAGGAGTCCTCAACCTAAAAAAAAATGCAATTCCAAGAGGGATGGTGCAACTAGAGAGGATCTTTGACCTTGACAGAATAAAGGATCAAGATCAATAGACCAAGAAGGTTTCAAAAGGCAATCAATGTGAAGAATACAATATGGGCACTCCAGATAGGTTAAGAATATGTTCGTAGGTAAAGTGTGTACTACAGAATAAAGGAAGGGCCTGATAGATGCATTACATGCATATCAAGATGTCATAGCTTGGAGTTGTGAAGATTTGAATACCTATGATACATTAATAATCACACACACTATTCCCTTGAAACTTGGTGCAAAACCATTTCGGCAAAGACAAAGGCCCATTAATGCACTATTGGAGCCCATCATTTAGAAAGAAGTGTAGAAATTGTTATCTACTCGAATAATTTTCCTAGTAAGACATTCTACATGGGTGGCCAACTTGGTTCTAGTCCATAAGAAGAATGGTGAGATAAGATTGTGTGTGGATTTCAGAAATCTCAATCATGCTTCAGAGAAGGATAACTATCTAGTTCCCTCATTGGATGAGGTTTTGTAGATTGTGAATGGATCCCAAATGATGTCTTTTCTGGATGGTTACCCTGGTTATAATTAGTTCATGGTACAATATGAAGATAGGCATAAGAAATCCTTCACCACCAAGTGGGGCACATTCACATACAAAAGAATGCCTTTCAGGTTGATTAATGTAGGGGAAACTTTTTAGAGGGTGATGGACATTGCATTTAAAGATATTATCGATAAATGAATTATTATTTATATGGATGATCTGACTATTTTTTCTAAGAACAGAGGGGATCATATTTCAGACTTGTGGAAAGTATTTTAGAGATGTAGAGAATTTGGTATCTCCCTCAATCCCAAGAAATGCATATTTGGGGTAACAGAAGGTAAAATATTGGGACATGTGATCTCATAACATAGAATCTCAATTGATCTTGATAGAATTTAGGCTATCCTGAAAATACAAACCCCTGTTAGTAAAAAGGAGATAAAGTCATTCTTCAGGAAAATTAACTTTGTTCAAAAATTCATCACTAGCTTCATTGAAATAGTGAAGCCATTGAATGCAATGATCAAGCAGGATGCAAAAGTGGAGTGGACTGCTGAAGCCAAGTAGGCATTTGATGAGATAAATAGAGCTATAGCTATTGCACCAATATTAGTAAGTCATAATTATTTGAAGCCATTCTACATATATTATTTTGCATTTGATCACTCTTGTGCAAGTGTGTTAACATAGAAGTTTGATGAGGAGAATGACCACACAATAGCTCTCATGAGTGTCCCTCTTAGAGATGATGAACTGAAGTACCCCAATGTAGAGAAGCAAGCTTATACACTAGTTAGGGGAGTAAAGAAGTTCAAACCTTACATTCTAATGAACAAGGTCTTTGCTATTGTACTTGACTCCATAGTGAATCTTTTATTGATGCAAAATGAAATGGGTGAAAGAAGGGCTAAGTGGGTCACTATACTCCAGGAGTATGACATTGAAATTCAGCCAATGAAGCTCATGAGAGGACAAGCTTTGACATAGAAAATTGTTGAAATAGGACTAGAAATTGTAGCACAACAATATCACCTCCAAGATGTGTCCCCTAATGAATGGTATGATGACTTGGTGTACTATCTGTTGAATTAGAAATTCCCAAACCACTTGAATCCAGTACAATGAAGGGTGATGCACCTAAAGAGTTCTAGTTACATGCTTAAAGGGGAAATTATGTATAAGAAAAATCATGAAGGAATATATCTTAGATGTCTTGGGAATGGGGAAGATTCCAAGGTGATGGAAGAATTACATGATAGGGATGGAAGAAGCCATGGATCAGGAATGACCACTAATACTTGGATTATGTGCATTGGATATTACTGGTCCACCATATTTAAGGATACATACAATCATGCTAGGGATTGTCACATATTTCAGACATCTACCACTAGGGAAAGGAATGTTGCTTTACCACTACAACTGGTGATCGAGGTAAGACATTTTGGTCAGTGGGGGCTAGACTTTATTGGTCTAATCAACCCACCATCCTCAATGGTATAGAGGTATGTTTTAACTACCACTGACTACTTTACTAGGTGGACCGAGGCAATCCCATGTAAAAAATGTACAACGAAGGTAGTAATTAATTTTCTTGAAGCTCAATAATTTTGGTTATCATTTTGTTGTTGTTTGTGATAATGGACCTACTTTTTCATCACTAAAATTCTCTGGGTGGGAATTTGATCATGGCATAATAATTAACTTTGCATACAACTACTACCCTTAGGGAAATGGCTTAGTAGAATCCACTAATAAGAAGCTCCTCACTATCATTCATAAGCTAATTGACAAGAACCCAAGAGAATGGCACACATAGTTAAGATTTTCTTTATGAGCTGACTGTACCTGACATAAGGCCTCGTTAGGGACATCCCCTTATCACCTAGTTTATGGGCTTGAACCTATCTTTCTTTTCCATTTGAAAATCTCCACTCTCTAGATTATTAATGAATAATATGAGGAAGGAGAGCATTTAGAATTTTGTCTGGCTAAACTGTTGTAGCTGGAAGCGAAAAGATATTTAGCCTTGGAAAACTTTGCTAAGCACTAGGGTACTGTCAAAAGGTGGTTCAATCATAATACTAAGGTCAAGGCCTTCAGGATTTCAAACCTAGTTCTATACTGCGATAAGGCACATGAAAAGAAATGGGAACATAGTAAATTTGACAAGTTATGGCTTGGTCCCTACCAAATCTTTGAAATCCTAGGAGATAATGCTTTTCACCTCAAGACTCTCACTAGAGAAGATGTCCCATTGCCAGTCAATGGGAAACATTTGAAGCATTATTTCTTCACCAGAGCTATTTCTAGCTCATCCTTGTAAATAGTTAGAGTAGGTGCTTACTGTCTTTTGGTTTTTCTGGTTTAGTTTTCTTTTTCTTTTGTTTTGGTTAGTCTAGGTGGTTTTGTTTTCTTTCTTTACTTTGGTTTTGAGGTTTCTCTATTCTTTGGTTTGGGGAAGTGTTATATTTGCACAAAGATCATTTATCTGGGACTATTGTGGGTATTTCTTTTACAAGCTGTAATCATTTTTTTGGATGGGATGGTAGAGGTTCTCTATTCAGTTTCACATGTGCTAAAAATTTAAAGGGGATAAGTCAATGGATTGAGTTAGTCCTTTAATGTGCTCAAATATTACATTTTTACACACATCTTAAGAATCTTGAGGTTTATGTAGGTTCCTTGCGAGGTCTTGTTAAGTGAAAATTATTAGATTTCAGCTTCAGTGCCACTATGATTCTCAGCCCTGAGTGTGATCTTCATTGCTTATAGGTTGAAGGAAAAGGAGTGAAAAGAAAAATCAAAAAAAAAGAAAAGAAAAAGAACATATCAAAAATCAAAAGAAAATTCAACTTATCAGGAGGATCTGAATATCTCTATCAAGGATATGGACACCTGCCTAGCAATAGAGCTATGTTCGAGAGCATCATAGTGATAACCTCATTGGGGCTATGGATGCTTGACTGGCAGCGAGACTCTATCCAGGTTGCTTTTGGAGTCAGAATCTTTATGTAGCTTAACTTGACTGAACTCAATTTCCACAGTGACTAAAGGAGGGAAATTAATACATCTAAACACACTTGGCTTCCCAACACAAGAAGGGTTATTCTATTCATTGATTTTGAGCCTTTAGTTTAATGGTTGACCTAATGAAAGGACCGAAACTAGAGATTTTGGGTTCTTGATTCCAGTTTGTCATTGAAATGCTATGGAGTATTTCCCTAGCAAGAGTCACCATTTGTTTTGCACTTTTTGGACACAAGCCCCACAAGAGGTAGGGAACCTCTTTTTGCTTGCTTTTGTTTCCTATTTTGATTTAGGTTTGAGCTCTACCCTATTGATGTGGATGTTAGTCACACATAACAAAAATAAAATTCACAAAGAACTTTACCTCTCTTGAAAGAAAATAAAATTCTAAGATATAATTTAATAATCATAAGGATTCATTAGCTAGATCTTGACTGTACTAGTTTTACTCAGTGTTTGTTGTGAAGTTGTTTTTACAAAGGGATTTACGCACTTGATCTGAAAGAATGGTTAGATTCTAAATATAATTGTTAATTTCACAAAATCAACCTTTAATTTGTGTTCAAATATCTTTAATCTGAATATATTTACTTATTTCAGAACACTTTCATCATCAAATCTATTATTTCATGAAATTAAAATATTTACAACAATATTTCATGAATTTCAAACAACTTTTCTATCACTAAGTAGATTTAGTTTTAATAATTCAGCAATTTCATAGAAAATGGAAGATTTTCAATAAATTTCCATTCATTCATCTATTTTTTTGGAACATTTTCAAGAATTTAAACATCTATTCTAAAATAAAGCATAAAAAATACTAAAAAATAAAATTTCTCCTGGTTATTCTCCATGCATACCCCAAAGAATTAACCAAAATATAGAAAACCGCTTTATACTTCACCAAATTGCTTCAAAGCTACATAAAAAATAGTGCGAGCTTTTAAAGAGAGGGGTTTTAGTTTGGACATCAAGTAGGTTCTGTATGCACCCTTAAACAATGTAGCACACCGTCTTGTTCAACTGAAATAGCAAAACCAGCTACAAAAGATTCATGAGATAGGTAGCTATCTAATTTGCTATGATATTAATCAATTTCTACGTGCATACAAATTTTTACACTGAAATGATTCAGAAAACAAGAAAAAAGAATAAAACTTATAGAAGTTTTGACTCTTCTGACATCCATAAATTCTAAACTTAATGAAAATAAGACAACATTCTTCCTTTTATAGAAAAAAAGGCCTCATAAAATCAATTACAAATGATGAATGGTCAAGATCCATCCTCCAAAATCAACAGTAGCGGATTAAACTCTTCACATGGGTGATGCCATCAAGTAGTCCCATTAATAGTTACTTGAATTCCCTGTAAAATGAACAATTGAACTTTATTAAATATCAAGTCATCTATAAACTTAATTGACATATACATTTAATTCATGAGTTTAGAATTAAGTTTAAAAATGCATTAATGTTTCTCAAACATCAAATAAGTTCAATATTAAGTTGTATTCCCTTGAAAATGTGATCTATTCCTATTTTAAACATTCATTTCCAATTTTTTTGATTTAGCAATTTTCCTTAAACGATTATCTAGGTTTTGTTCCTCGTCCTCTTAGATTTCTAGATCATTTTGAAATTTGAAATTTCATTTAGAAATGAGGGAGATATGGTTGTTTTCATGAAACCAATTTTTTTCAAATTTTAGATTAAAAAAAAAAACCAGAAATCAGAAACTAGAAACTCTTAAAAAAATGGGAATCCTTAAAAAAAATGAAATTCATAAAAAAACTAGGAATCCTTAGAAAAACTGAGAAGCCTAAAAAAAATCAGGAAGCCTTAAAAAATTAGGAAGCCTTAAACAAATTGGGATGCCTTAAAAAAATTGAGAATCCTTAATAAAACCAAGAACTCTTAAAAAGTTGAGAATCGTTAAAAAAATTGGGAAGCCTTAAAGAAACAAGGAATTGGAAACTAGGAATTCTTATATTTGGGTTTGCAAATGCACACTTTTCTTCTGGTAACCCTATTACCTACAAGCCATAAATTTTTTATTTTTAAGTATTTTAAAAATATTCAAAAGGAAACCCCAATTATTTTCTCATGCTCTTTCCATCCATGATAAAAGATCAGCCTTTTGGAAAATTTGAAAAAAAAAACTGGGAACTGAGAACTTGGTGCTTAATTTCTTCCCGTAAGATAAAAAACTCCTTTGAACCCGAACCTGCTTATTTTCTAAGTATCCTCAAAAATTCCAAAAAGTAACTCATATTATTTTTTGGTGTTTTACCCATTCATGAAAACATTTCAACCATTAAGAATACCAAATTTTGGATTTTGAACTTATGATAAAATTTCAAGTGCTTTGACCATTAGAGTAATTGATTCTGAGGTTTGGTGGACCTAGAGAAACCACAAAGACAGCAAGGCAAGCCCAACCTAAGATAAAAAAAGGGGGTCCTTATTTTTCAAAAAGAAAAATGGGGCATGTTGTGAGACCACACAACATTCCCCTTAAGGGACAGGTTCCTCTGAGTTTTGATTTTTCTTCACCTTGGATGAATTTCCTAATTTATTTGCACTTTTGGTGCCTTAATTTGCAATATTTTGATCTTTGGTGATGCCTTGGACTTCAACTATTCAAGAAAAATTTGATTAAATTCTTGAAACTCTGCAAGATAGGGAAGTTTCAGAAAATCTACCTCCTATCAAATTTCCTAAAGGGATGTTCTTTCAAAGAATCCACCTCTAGGTGGATTCCCTGAAGACTTGTCCATTCGAAAAATGTTCCACCAAGAGGATTTCTCGAAGGTCTATCCATTTAGAAAATTTTCCACCAAGAGGATTTCCCAAAGGCTTGTCCACTCAGAAAATCTAGTCCCCAATGGATTTTTAGGATCTGTCGCCCAGTCAAATTTCCAAACTCCAAGGGGTCTTTTCATTGCATTTATGATTTGTTAGTTGTTGTATGAGGATGTGTTTAATGTGGTTTGGAGTGGTGATTTATGTCTTATTTTTAGTGTTGCATTGTTATTTTCACTTTGCTTGCTACATTTGAAGAGCTTGTCTCCTCCTCTAGCGATTTGGTGATTGTAATTTGTGTGATGACCTTATCTCTCGGTGACCTTATTCAAATGGATAGGTACATCCACTTAGAAGCATCTTATCTCTTAGCACCAAAGGTAGGGTTTTATGCCTTTGTTTTATAATTTCAATTCGGCTTTTCCATTGGATTCAAGATTGAATGGTTTTCCTATGTTTTCTATTGCATTTTAATGGCTGATTGAGATTGAGGGTGGATGTGTTTTCTTTGTTGGGTGTGTTCATCTTGTTTGAGTTCCATAGGAGTGGTTTCATGATTGTTCATGAGCTTTCTTGAGGATTTTGTCATTTGCAAGTTCATGCATACTGAGGTTTTGAGTCTGTCGTGACTGCTCTTTGAGTTTCATTTACAATCAGGAATTAGGGCATTTGATTTTTATAGGAGTTAGGGATTATAATGTGCTATATTTGATACCATATGAGATGTATAAGTTGTAGTTGCTTCATTATGATAGGTTCAATTGAGGAACTATGAAACCCTAGCTATGATTCATCATACCCTCATTTGTGTAAATCATTCCTTGATTTTTGTTTGATGGTAATAAGAGCATCCTAGTAATCAGTTTTATTTGCATTGCAAAATGTGTGTTTGAATTTTGACTCATGGGTATGATCTAGGATCTTAAGTTTTGATCGAAATACAAATTATGAACTTAGGTTTTTTGCATGAAAGAGAAAACCTAAGAAACACTGATGAACTGAGGTCTTTCGGAGAATCTTCCTACACTCGAATTTTCCAAAGAATAATCTTTCAAAAATTTCATTGCCTCACAAATTCTTTGAATCTGTTTACCCTTCAAAATTCTAAAATTTTAGCTAAGTTATTTTATACATGAGTATGGACTCAAGGTAGGCTTGGATAAATTCTTAGTTCTTTTTGAATTATTTTTGAATGATTTCACATCCTTCATAAAATACCTTACAACGCAGATTTTTTGAGAGTCATTCCTTTCAGAAAATCCACCTACTAACGGATTCTCTGAATTTGTTCGAGTGTGAAAATCCTGAAGTCTTGCTAATAGTCAAGGTGTGCTTGATATGATGTTATCATTTAGCAGGAAGTAATCACATGTCATCAGGTAACCATTGATAGCTTGAATGTGCATTGAATGTGATCCTTTAGAAATTCCACCCCCTGGAGAATTCTTTGATTCCTATTCCTTTCAGAGAATCTGCCTAGGGGTAGATTCCTTGAAAATCCTCCTGGACCCAAAATTTCTGATTTTTTTCTGGATGAGAATGAGTGCTTAAATTTTTGGATCTTGTTATGATTGTAAGAATGATCTCGTGATGGTTGTGAAGGTATTTTAACTTGAATTCAGCTATATTTTTTTACTTCAAAAAATCCATTCCCTTGTGGATTCCTCGAAAGTCTAGAATTTTGGAAAATTTGCCTAGGGGAGGGTTCCTTGAAATCTATATGTAACCAAAATCCCCAAATAGGGGAAAATTGTGAAGTTTTTTCATGCTCTATTTTAAGACATTTATGACAGGATTTTGTGGTTTCCATGATGATTTGAAGTTCAATTATGTAATGTTTATCGGTTTTCTTGGTAATCTTGGTAATATGGCTAAATTAAATGTTTGATTATGCTTAATACCATAGTGATTATTTCCTCTTTATAACAGATGTAGCTTGAGAATATTCCAACAAAGGGATCTAAGGAAAAAATATCAGAAGATGGTCCTGAGGAACCTCATACCAGAACTAAAAAGATGAAGTATGAATTCAAGGGAATCTGGCCTGAGTCCAAGATATTTTCAACATGGAGCAAGATCAATGACACCAACATGGGGCATGTTGACTGTGATGACTTCAAGTAGAGAATGTTTGGGGATGCACCTTCTCAGCTAGAAAAAATCATCACTTATACAGAGTTGGCTCAGGCAACACAATTTCCACCTACCTTGTAGTATCCAAAGCTAGTATTAGAATTTGCCAAGCATTATGATTCAAATAAAAGAGTGATTATAGGACCTCAAGGTAGAATCATGCCTAACTTAACAGAAGAGTCAATAGTAGAGACCTTTAACATTGGGTCACATCAAAAACTAGTGAAGATTAACATTAAGGAGGCTGAGGACTTTTATGCCAAGGATCCTGATAAGGCATTGCTAATGATGAACAATAATTGGATTGCAAAGTCAAAGGAACATTACTCAAAGCTACCCAAATAGTTGCACATGAGTGATTTTAAGTTAGAATATAATGATATTATTACCCTCCTAGGTAGGGTAATGGGGTTAGAAGATTCTTTCATATTATGAAGTTGGATGTTTTATATTGTTTCTCAAATTGTGAAAGGAACACACTATCATTGGGTAGCAATCATAAGTGATAACCTTGACTTACAACTTAGAAATGTACAAGAAACCAATAAGTTTACCATGACATCCTATCTGGTGTATATGCTAGACAAGAAGAATAAATATAAGGGGTTGAGTTGTAGAGGGGCCCTTGGCCAAGATAGGATATGCAATGTATTCCCTCAACTCAAATTCAATACTTCTAACTACAAGAGGGTAAATGATGCATTCTTTATGTACACCAAATGGTTGTTGCAAGATGCACTGCATGTAAGAATTTCAGTAGAGGCCATGGAGTTGATAAGAAAGTATGGCCAATGGTTAATTCAATTCCAATAGTTTTCTTGCATTAGAATACAAGGACCACCAGTAGTGCCATTGAGATTACCTTGATACCCAACCAATAAACTCATCCTATTAGAAGTGGCTAGGTAATTGATGGCTTTTGACATAGTGGTAAAAGATATGCATGAACCAGGACTTGGAACATAATTACCTTTAAGGATTGAAGTCTTAGAGGCTTTCCCTTCTATCCAAAGTTCTCACTACTCTGAGAAGGAGATGGTGCATTTCAATCTATATTCACATACAAACAGGGACAACTTTAACCCCTATGCTATTGCTCAAAAGTAGGAAAACAAGGAATACAGGCATAAAATGCACATAGAAGACTATCGGGCTAATTGTAGGAATGAGTTTGAAGTAATTAGAAGAAATTACTCAAGGTTATCCTTGAAAATGATTATATTGCATAGAATTGCCAATGCTCCCAACTAGGTAGATGATGATGCATACCTCTTACAACACCACGACTATGAGAAATACAATGATAAGCCACTTCCCCCTATTAATTGTTCTGAGGAGAAGATTGTTGATCTTAATGTGATTAATGCTCCTATGTTATGATACTCCAAGTTATGGATAAAGCATAAGATTCTAGAATTAGAGGTAGATGGGAATAAATTTACATATGACTTGATGGGGGATCTCAAATACCACTTAGAGGAAGAAGCAAAAACTACTAAAGATGATGTAGTTGAGATCCCCTGAAAGGAGGAAGAAGACAAATCATAATTTATTATCAAAAGGAGAACCAAAATTTAGGCTAAAGGAAAGGAAAAGAGGTAGCTAGTGGCAAAGGAAAGGAATCCTTCAAATGGGACTCATGAAGAGGGTGTTGAAGAGACCCAACCTTCCAAGAAGAGAAAAATAATTACTGAGGGGTAGAAGTTGGAAAAATCCAAGAAGGACAAGGTTGCTAAAGAAGAAACCACTTAATCTAAATTGGTTGATGCTGAAAGTTTTGGAGAGAAGTAGTAGGTATATGTAATGAGAAATTCTCCTAAAAACAAGAAAACTCGAGCAAAATATGAGCATAAAGAGCAAAGGGTGGCCACTGGAGAGGCACCTACTAATGATCTTATGAAAAATAGGGAAAGAGAAACTACATGAGATAATTCTCCTATTACACATCTAGTTCATAATATGTTAGACAATGAAGAGGGAAATGCCTCTAGTGCTCCTAGATAGTAGCATGGAGAAGAAGAAAATGTCCCCAATAATCCAGAAGAAGAGGTAGAAAATGAAGAAGTTCTTACACTAAAGGGAGGACAATTGAGTGATTTAGAGAAGCAATTGGAAGAGGAGGTCCAAAATAAGGAGACCACTTCAGAGGTTACAATGGAAATTTGCTCTCAGCCTCCAGTAAGGGAGCACATTTATATACAATCTATTGAGGTTGAAGGTGAGGATAAGTTTGACGAAAATGAGGAACAACCAAATCAAGAGAAACTAATGTAAATGTAGAAAATAATGAGGATATTCCTTCTCATGATCAATCAGGGCAAGATACTTGTTAGAAGGATATAAATATAAAGCAACCAATTGCCCCATAGTGGTTAGAAAAGAGATTGAAGCAAAAGGAAATAATTGTGGAGGACAAGACTCCAAATTAGGAAAAGTTCCTAGAAAGTTGGGGACAACTCAATGAGAGGAAAAGAGCAAGAACAATTTCAAAATTCTCCAGAGATGAGTTCAATAACAAGTTTATCCATGTTGCAACTCACACAAAAAGTAAGTATAAGGATGAAGTGAGACCCTCATATTACAAAGTGAAAACCATTCATTTGGGTCCCACCACTAAAGAACAAGAGAATGAAGAATTTAAGGAGTCATCTCAGGTAATTTTGAGAAGGTTGGACAAGGAAACTGAGGAGAAGGAGAAATTGCAGAAAAAATTGAAAGAAGTATACAAATATGTCCAACACCTAGGCAAGCCCCTGTAGGCCCAAAGTAGTGAAGGATCATCATTCTCAAAAGAATTTTTATCAAAGGAGGTCATATAAGACATTGAAAGATTGAAATATTTTGTGATGGACACACAAGAGTGGCTACATATTGTAAGTGAAAGAGGATATGCCATGATTGAAAAGGTGTTGCAAATTTATGAAAAGGCATCCTTCCTTTTTGAAGATATGACACAGTTTCTCCTTAAGTGCAAGAATCCAGATGACACCATTTTCATGGAACTAGAAACAATACTTGGAGTTCCTATAGATGTATTGTTCAAGGAAGGTTTCCTCACAATGGAGAACATTCATAAGGTCATGGCATGGATAGAGGCCTTTAACTTTAAAAATGAGCTCAAGCAAAAGGAACCAAAGAAAATATCCAAGGCTTAGGTGAAGGTGAAGGAAGTTTTTGATAGTTGCAATGGATTTTTGGATATTTTCACTGGTAGGGGGAAATTTGGAAAGAGTAATTTAAATGTTAGGCAACTACAAAAATGGTGGCTTGAATTTTACTCTCTAAGTGAATGTGGGCCCATTGTAAAAGATCAACTTGAGGATGCTGCAATCTACATATCTAGCAGGGATAGATACCAGGGACTTTATTCTGATTAGGAGAAAACCTTTGCTAAATATGAAGGAGAATTAAATTCAATAAAAGCAAGGATTAATTTAATTTCAATCCCAACTCAAGCTGAATTGGATCGAGTCCTTGCAAAGGTTCAAGAAAATTCCAGAAGGAGGGAAAAGGATAAGGACAAAGAGGATGACCAGTTTGGACCACCTTGAAAAATGTGTCATCTACATCAAGCTAGGCTAAGATACAAGTTAGTTGCACCTCAAGTTCTATACCATGATTTTATTTATTTATAAAAGTTGACTTTTGAGGCTAACCTCATAATATTTTATTATAAATTTGAATTAGGGGAAATTTAAAAGGATGTCAAGGCCAACCTATATGCCCGACCTAATTGTAAACCCTAATTTAGGCTGACCTAACTTGAGAGTGCTGTAAATGGAGGTCTCCTCCTCATTTGTAAGACTGGTAGTGGAAAGTAGGCTAGTGAATAGTTAATAGTTTTTGAGTTGTTACATGCTTAGGACCTTGAGTTGTTACAAATTTTAGTGAAGTTAATACAATTGAAGACATTTATCTTTGGTGTTCTTCTATGTGTTATTCATCTTTACATGGTTCTTGTGACTCTTATCTATTTCATTTTGAGTAAGTTAGTTCATGCTTGATCTTAGAGCTAGTTGTAGTTCATTTATGTTCATGATAAAGTGTTTGAGGTTTTGAGGAATCTTTAGGTCTGAACTTTTAGTGATTTACTAATTATGTATTGTTGTGTAAAGTTATCCTAGGCCTACTCTATTTTGTAGTTAAATTTTAGTTGTGAATGTTTGAATGCGTGTTTGAATATTTGCAATCTAAAAATCATTTGATTCCTTTGGAGATTGCACTATCTTTGTGAAACTATGGATTTAATCTTGGTTAAGCAAAGATTGGTTTTGGAAGATTGGTCCATCTTAAACATTCTATTATTTGCATACTTGATTTTAGGTCTTACATTAGATAACTCTCTCAAACCCTTATCTTTTTATGTTTCTTTTAAATCATTGTTAAAACAAGACTCACAAAAGCATCATTATTATTGACATATTTGATGAACATTGAATCACCCAGTATTTATTTGTAAGGCCCCTTCTGATTACTAACATTTTCACATTTATCACTTAGTTTTTTTGTTGCATTGTCAAGACCTGACATTAGAGACCTTGGGGTTATTTCTTGAGGCTTGCTGATAGAAATTTACCTTTCAAGAGAGATAGAGTTCTTGTATTCTGTCTGAGTTGTTGTAGTTTTAAAAACACCATCAACACAAGTGTTGTCATTAATGTCATTAGAGTGGTAGTGTGTGGAAGGTTGCATGTGATGCAATTAATGTGATGATCATAAGTATTATACATGATGGTGAATGTCATAGGAATGTTGTACATAATTGTACTATATCTTGTGCTTCTCATGAATAGGTGAATGGTGTTATGAAGAATTTGTGGTTTTTCATGTTAATATAGTTTTTAAATGTTGTCTTAATTATCCCTTGATATAAAACATTGTATAAGATATGAAATAAAGGATGAAATTTTTTGAATTAGTCAATGGCTCAGAAATTTGTATTGAACAAGATCAGGTGGATGCTTCACATTCCTCAACATTTGAAGATATTCACTTGTATTTTGGAAGTTAGAAAGATACAAGTCCAAGGTATGCATGTTGCTAATTTCAGAACACAAAAGTTGCCATAAACGTGTCCAGAGCTAGTAGAGTGAAGATTGTGTTGTTGTAGTCAAGAAGGATTAGAGGAATGCTCCACATTTCTCCACATTTGAACATATTCTCTTGCAATTTGAAGGATAATTTTATATTATCTGTGTATTCTCTCATTTCAAGTTTCATGTGTTGAGGTGTACCACAAGTATGGTTCTAAATGTTCTATAGCAAGACTATATTTTTTGGGTTTTAAAGAAATGCTAGGTTTAGTTTTTGTTTGCTTGTGCTTTCATGGTGTTGCATGAAGTGGTAAAAGGAGTGTATGCAAATGTTTTTTAATATAATAATGTGACCAAGGATATTAGTATGGACTGATTACACTTGATCCATGAAGAATCAAAGCATAACAAAGCCACTAATACTGAATCTAAATAGGATCAATTGAGTTGAAGTTAAAATAAACATTCATCAAAGCAAAACACCCTAAATTATGAAAATGTTTAAAATGTATACTCTAACCCATTTGAAACTTATCCCGTTTTGGGAGTGTTGTCGAGTTGATGTGGAACAACAACCCTTTCCCTATCCCATGATTAGTGAGCTTGTTTCAATAAATTATATTGAAGAGAATTGATGAAATGGTTGTGAGATGTGAATGAAAACATGATCTATGCTAAAATGAGTATGATGCAAAAGCTAATCTAAATGAGATTTAAACCAAAAATATTCAAGCCCTAATTATCTAATTAGCAAAATGGATGCATTATGGAAGCCATTAATGGAAGCTAAGCTATTTATCCAACTAGTTTAAACTAAAATATGCTAAATGTGAGTTAAAAATGAGTGTGAGTGTGAGTGTGAGTGATTTCAAAAACATAAGTTTGCTCTCAAAAAGATGGATCCATTTGTCTCCAAATAGTGAACTATTTATAGGAAAGAAAATGAGAAATGAAGGGTTGAGATAAAAAAGGGCTAATCAATGGTCCAAGATGGAGGAAATGGGGGGCATGGATCATGGATTTTCATCAATGGGTGAGAATACAAAATGAGACTTAATCAAGGGTTCTCATTCCTTCCAAACAAGCATAATTTTTACCTATACAAGAGGTCAAAAGTTAACTTGCACAAGAAGCCATAAGTTAACTTACATAAGAAGCTAAGTGAGAATATTCCCTTTTTCAAATGATTGGAGGAGAGAGAATATTCTTTGGAATATTCTCATGGGTGAGGAAAAAGGATATTTTGAAAATTAAAACAAAGTTTAATTGTGCAAAGGAGGAATATTCCCTTGCAAGTGGGAGGGAAATTAGATTAGTTAATAATTGTTGATTAAACAATGTTAATCATACAATTAGGGGGATTTAGAAGAATTAGAATGATATTCATTAAACAAAATGATTTAAAGAATGGGGGAAAGGTGAAATGAAATTTAATTAAATAACTTAGGGTTATTTAATCAAATAAGAAGACTTATGGAATTAAATAGTTTGATTTATTTAATTTAATGAGATGAAATGTTAGCGTGAAAGGGGGGAATTAACTTGATTAAATGAATTAGGTTAATAGATGCAAATTATGCAATTAATTATTTAGCTAGGCCAATTTAATTAATTAAGCAAAAATAGGATGGTTTCAAGAGGAAATGATGTTAATATACCTGATTCAAGTGTATGATATCATTCAGGAAAATTTTCAGTGTCTACATTTTTCCCTTCTTTGAAGCAAGGTACTTGCTTCTTTGGTTCAAAGACTAATGCTCTTTAGATTAAAAATTGTTGCTTAAATCAAAAAATATATATATTTTTTAATTTTTTAGATTCCCCCTTACTGCCCCAATGGAAAGAATAATCTAGTTTTTTGGCCCCTCGAGAAATCAGATAGAAATTTTGAATTTTGGGTTGATGTCTTGACAAAGGTGAAAGGTTTCCCCAAGGGTCTAGAAGGGCTCCAAGATACAAGAAACATGCCAAAAACACAAGAAACGATGCAAAATAAGGTTCAAAGTGACAAGATTGGTGAAAATGGTGAAAAACCCTAGCTTTAAGATTAAATTAGGGAGAAAAACCCTAATTTATGAGCATAAATAGGTTAAGGGACCTTTTAAATTCATTTGTACATTCACACCTTAACGATTTCTTGCTTTTTGAGCTCTGGCCCTCTAATGAAATGGCACAATTAGTGCTCCCATGACACATTTCTGACTAACTGCTTCTAGGGGCAGGACCACAGGTATGTGATTCAAAACTTGATTTGAAATTTGAATTTTTGATGCATTTAATACCTTTTGAAATTTGAAATTTGATGAAATCACTCTAGAGCACACTTTTTCTAGAATCGGTGATTCTAATTTGAATTTTAGCGACACATATGTGTATTGTGATGCAACTGACAATTTTGAATTAGGGTTTCAATTTCTAAATTTTGATGCATATGTTTATAGTGACACACTTTTCAATTTGAAAATTAGGGTTAGGGTTTCCAAAGTTTAAATCATGATGCATATGTTTTGAATGATGTGACATGCGATTTACATTTTAAATGCCTTGGATGTTACAGTTTAGAATTTGAATTATAGCGATGCTATCATAAATAGTGATGCTATTGTCATTTTGGAGATGAAAATTCTAAATTGAGCCATTTTTTTTAATTTTGATGTCGTGTGCTTTGTAGGTGTAGGAGGTCATTCCACCATTGATGTCCCGTGAGCACCAGCCCACAGTTTTGGAGAGACTTGGTGATTTATTTGAGTTGTGATAGGACCACTTGGGGGAGATTGGCCTATGGTATGTTGCACACATTCCTGTCATCTAGACACATCTGGAAATGATGGAAATGTTGTGTGAGCGATGACACAATGAGACCTCTTCATTCCACCTTCCTACCGGTGAGGCGACAGTGACACTGGAGGATGTATGGTAGATATTGTGTTTGTCGATACATGTTGAGCACATGATATATGATGTTGACACTAGTTGTGATGCATGCCATGAGGTGATGGATCTAGAGGACATTATTCTAGTCACTTCATAGATCGACCTCAAGATGTACAGAGGTCAAGTGCCCAATTTCAGACTAATAGCTACAACAACCATCTCCGAATTGGTTTCTACAAACTAACAGAGTAGAGGGTTCAACCTAGGATGAGGCGTAGTGTGGCACATGATGCTCTTTAGGAGGACACTATTTGAATGGGGGGCAGTGATGTTGGCCTCATTATATCATGATATGCATGATTCCATATACTACGATGGCAGAGTGATAGGGATAGGAGTTGTTGTTACCAATTTTTCGTTACAGCTCAATTGGTGGAGCTGATTAAATATTGTTATATTTGATAGTGAAAATACAGTTATTTCTGCATATGCTTAAGTGTTGTTTGCATTACATTTATCAAGCATCAAGTACCAGTTATACAAGTGTTTTGAGAAGATTGAATTTCAAAAGTATTTCTCAAATATTTCGCAAATCCAATGGAGTACAAAACTAAGTATACAAATAATAAAGCATCTTTGCTTTCATTTATTTAATGAATTCATTCATATTACAGTATTTCATTTGATTGTGAGAATACAAATGATAGTACATTTTTGCATTTTGATGCATTTCTTTTCAGAATGAAAAGCAGAAAAAAGGAAATTTAAGAATCCACACAAGCCGTGGATGTAACTATCACAATGCATCATGAGGAGCATGCTACACTATTGAGGATGTAGGAAAATAAATCACATAAGCATGAACATAATCATCATTGCCTGTGTTTTTTGACGATGCAAAAGTGGTGCACCATCCTTCGTCCTCAAGATTCGATCAACCTGTAAGAGGAGAGAGAGGTTGTTAGAGCTCCAAATATGAACATTCCTATATGAACCACCAACAATAATGTAAAATGTTGCCAATGATACATTGGAATAGTTGCAAGAACAGGAGATGGATAGAAGCAAGAAAGGGAAACATCTTCATCACATATTTTTTTTATGCTAACATTGTTCATTTCCTTGTGCAGGTATAGGGAGAATCTTGTAGCCGATTATCTTTTGAAGACCAAGAATGTGGGGTAAAACTAGCTCCCACAAGGGTAGAGCTCGGAATTCTGCCCCTCAACATCAAATGAGGACTGAATATAGAGGTATTGTTGTGCAGTTTTCACACACATGCCCCGCTGAAAGCAGGGACCCTCTTTTGCTTTCATTATTGGTGTCTTGTCCCTTTGATTTTGAGGATTTATCTTGCTTTGGCATGATTTTAAATGTTTATTTTTCTTTTCTAAGTGATTCCCCTAAGTTATTCATTGGAAATCTAGAGTTCTGGGTGAATTTTAGGTTTTTACCCTGGTTTGGGATTTTCTACCCCATGCAAATTTTCTCGAATCCTGCTCAAATTTCGGCTGAATGCTATCACTCGAGAATTTTTGATCTTCAGAGAATTCCACGTGGGCTGGATTTTTTCTGAATTTCGTCCTATCATCGGGTTTCTGGATTTCCCCATGCTGTCTTGTCGGTGGCATTAATGTGATTCGTACTATTGTTAGGGGTGTATTTAACCAATCTTTGAGGACTCTTGTGCCATTATGCTTTACTTTCTGTGATCGAATGAGCCGAGGGTGCATTCTTGGAGTATTGGATTTGATTTGGAGCGCTAAGTTTGTGAATTTTTCAATTTAAGTGGTGATTTCTTGATCATTTATGTTGTTTGCTTTGTTGGGCACCATTAAACTCACATTTATTATCTCTGAGATTGATTTATGCTTCATCAATGGTACGTATATGATTTCCTTGTTTTTGATTGATAAATGCAAGCGATGCTTTGGCATTTTTGGTTTTTTTAGGGTTCAAATTTCCACATGATTTGAACATTTCGTGGCTAGGGTTGCATGATACTTTTGATTCATTGTTTCCCAAGTAAGTTCAAATTCACTCTTTCATTTTCATCATGAAGTAACTTGCTTGTGAGTCGTGAATACCCCTAGTAAAGACCTAGTAGTTGCAATGTTTGAATCTTGAGCCTACATGTGTGTCAATGGTGGATTTGTAGGGTTTGATACCTAGGGCATCACCATTTCACCTGAGTTTTCTTTTTGAATAGGCCTAGAATTTAAAGAAAATTTGTAGAAGGTCTGTGTCAAACTTTATGCTTAGCCTAGGTTCCTAAAATTTATGATCGATCTATCAATTTGAATGATAATGTGACAAGGCCGATATTTAGGTTTTTCATTCATCTCGAGATTGTCTGGCTTCGGCAGATTTTCCCGATTCTCCCACTCTTCTTCTTTTTCCCAAAATTATCAAGCTTACAGAGATTCATCTTCTTCACGTATTTCCTTCGATGCCAGATTTTCCAAAATCCTTTGTTCCCTGGTTTTTCCAAAATTTATTGAATGTCTCCTCCTTTGTAGAAATTTGTCTAGCATTGATTTTCCCAGAATCTGATGGAATGTGAAGAAATATGAAATAGCATGACTTGTTAATGGATGATTATACATTTTAAGATTAATTGGTGCTATTTTGAGATCCCATACATTGTTCCTTGATTGATAATGATTGGATTAAGTTGCTAGTAGGCTTGTTCATGTTCATTCCGTTGGAATCCATGTGGCCCAAAAATTTCTAAAATTCCTCCCTGGCTTGGATTCCACGAGTGGTCCTAAAACCCAAAGTTTGATATGATCATTTTATTTGAGATTTAATAACACCTTACTTATCTGGGATACATTGTAATGATGAATTTGATTGATTAACCTTTTTTGGTGTGATCTTTACTATGGTTTCCTTTGTTGAGTGCAGGCTGAATCTAGCAAGGTAGTAGCTAGAAAAGCTAAGGGTGATAAGGAGGGATCTTCAGTATCTGAAGCATAAAGAATCAATATGGACATTAGGAGTAAGATCCTAGAGAGAAATATTACTTATATCTGGTCAAAGGTGACTGACACGAATGTTGGACTATGGGATTATGAAGAATTCAAGCTTAGAATGGTAGTACAGGAAATTCCTTTAGTGGCCAAAAGAATGTTGGAGTCGGGATTGGTACATGTGGTTGGCTTACCTTCTATAGTGCAATGTTATGAATTGGTTCTTGAGTGTGCCAGACATTATGACAGTGATACTCAGAGAATAATTGGTCCCTAGGGGAGGATTGTGGCGAATTTAAATCCTATCTCCATAACTCAAACCTTTGATATGCCAGATAGATCACATGTGGTGGCATTCAACATGGAAGCAACTAAAAAGTACTACTAAGAGGAGACTGTTAAATCACAGTAGATCATCAATTCCTAGTTGGAGAATCCCAAGTCTCACTATTCAAAATTGGCCAAACAACTATTCAGAGCAAAGTTCAAAAAGGAGTATTATAATGCCATCACATTGCTTAGCCGGGTGGTTGGATTAAAGAGTGCAAGTATGTTTGAGAGTTGGATGTGCCATATTATTGCAAGGATGGAATGAGAGAATATCAACTATCATTGGGCAGGTGTTATAAGTAGGGTGATTCATGAGCAATTATGCAATGTGCTGCAAACCAAGACCTTTACCATGACTTCCTACTTAGTCTATGCACTTGCAAGATTTCATCTGTACAAGGGATTGAGTACCAACGAAATCTTTGGGCTGGATGTAATTTATGAGGTTTACCCTCAATTGCACATGGGAAGCTTGAGCTATAGGAGGGTGAATGATGCATTCACCATGCATATCACCAGATTGCTTCAAGGTGTAGAACACATAAGAATTTCAGACCAAGCCAAGGAGCTTATCAAGAAATATGGAGCTTAGTTTATTTAGTTCCCAACCTTCTCATACATCTAGATTGAAGGCTATCAAAGGGCTCCTTACCAACTTCCAAGGTATCCCACTTATCATATTTTACTTCTGAAAGTAACTAGACAGATATGTGATTTTGATGCTATTGTCAAAAGTGACAAGCATAAGACTGGGTTTGGTGGAGATTTCCTTTTGAGGATAGGCACTGGATAGGCATGCCCTTCCATTAATTTAGCTCAGGCTTCAGAAGAGGAGATGAGTACTCTTGGTTTATCTTTCCATTCCAAGAGGTCTAGATTTGACATAACTAGTGAAGCTCAAAAGAAGGCTAGTCGGGAATATAGCCACTAGGTTGATCTGGAAAACCACTAGGCCAATTGCAGTGACGAATATGAGGTTAGAAAGAAGAATTTTTCTTGACTTCCAATTGAATCAGTCCAATTATATAATGTGAAGGTAGTTCCAGATCAAATTGAAGATGATGGGGAATTGATTAAAGGCCATGGTTATGAGGCAGTTAAGGACACACCAATTGGTGAGGTATATTGGCTACAAGAAGAAAAGAAAAAAATAGGGTAGATAATGCATCACGTCACTAAGTACACCAATTTGTGGCTAAAGCATAAAATATGGGAGTTGGAGAATGAAGGCGTAGAGTGCACTTATGATCTGATGGGATATTTAGACCCTCATTCTACTTCCAAGGAATTGACTGAACAAGATCCCAGGGGTAAGGGCAAGGTGAGCTCCCCTTTCAAAATCAACATCAAAGATATTCAAATAGAGAAGGCTCAAGAAGTAGAAAAATAGAGAAAGCCAATTGCCAAGAAAAGAGGGCATACTTCAAGGACTAAGAAGCTTGGGAATGAAGAAATTGAAGGGCAAGATCCTGAGGTAGGTGCTTCTATGCCAAAAAGAAGGAGAATTGTAAGATTATCATAGAAGGTAGGTTCCAAGGATGGAGAAGAAGTTAGCACACCTATGGTAAATGTAGAGAGTTTAGGAGAAAAGACACAGGTGTATACAAGGAAATCAAGGACTCCTTCTCCTAAAGATAATATGCCAAAGAAAGATCCTCCTCCAGTTAATTCTCATGAAGGGTAGCCTGATGATGTCCCTAAAGCTCAAAACGAAGAATTAGGTGAATCCAAAGAAGTTTAAGATCACCCAGAAATAGAAGGAGAAGAATTTAATGAGGGTGAGCTTTATAATAATGAGGATGAAGTAGAAAAAGTGATGCAGTCTCCCCTGGTTGCATATCAGGACTCGCCAGTTGGAACCAAAGAGGTAAAATCACCTCTAAGAGAAAAAGTATCAGATGAAGTCCCATCACCTGTGCATAGAGAGGAACACATTGAAGAAAATGATAAGGCCGAAGAGGTTACTGGGAGGTAGAATTTGAATGAAGATATGCCTAAGGATCAGCAGGAGGAAGTGGGACAGAGTGAAGTGTAGTTAGATTCCACTATTCCAGAGTGGTTGAATAAGGAAATAAGGAGAAAGTAGGTTTTTGTGGAGGATAATCCACCCAATTGGGATGAGTTGATGGCTAAGAGAGGGAAGGATAAAGGGAACAAGAAGGCCAGGGTTATCTCCAAAATTGAAAGAGATGCAACAAATAACTAGGTCATTCACATTGCCACTCCTGCCTTGGATAAGAATAGAGATGATGTAACTCCAAAAAATTATAATCTATTGACCATTAATCTAGGATCCACCTCCATGGAGTAGGACATTGAAGAATATCAGGGTTCTAGTGTAGTCATCCTGGGGAGATTAAGAAAAGAAGTCCAAACCAAACAAGAGCTGAAGAAAGAAAATGAAAGACAGGAAATTTTTGGAGGACTAATGAAACCCTTACAGTCCATTGGTTCCTCATCCTTTTCTACTAATCTCCTACCCAAAGAGACTATCACTAAGTTGGAAAGAATGAAGGCTACTACTCTTGCTACACCAAATTGGTTACAAGGGGTGCAAACCTAAGGAAATTATGCTATCAAAGACATTCTCTCAACTAGAAAAGATGCTATGAGGGAAATTGGTTGGTTGAAGGAATTACTGGCTCAAGATAAGGAAGATGTAGACCTATTGTTTTAGAAAACCAAAACCATCATGGAGTATACCAAGGATAAGATTGTAAGTGATGGAATTCTCCCTTCCTCTAGAGCTGCCAAACCTTGGAAGTGGTTTGAGGCTTTGCAAATTAGGCAGAAGGTTCTGAAGAAGATCTCTAAGCAGAGGAAAAAAATTGAAGATACCCTAACTGGTGTTTATAATGGATGCATTACTTTCTTTAAGATAATGACAAGGAGAAGGAATATTGCACCTAAACATTTGAGTTTAGAGCAGGTGAGAAAGTGATGGTTGGATGTTTATGCTCTAGTTGGTGATGATCTTGTTATTGAACACCAAATAGATGATGTGGCCACCTATGTTGCAGTTATTGATAAATATCTAACATATAAGGTTGAGTGGGATAAATCGGTGAAACAATCAAGGGAAGATATTACATCAATTGAGAGTTGACTTAAGGTTTTTCCTTTACCACTTGTGGCCGACCTGGATAGGGTGATTTTGAAGTTGCATGAAATGCTGGATCAAAATAAAGAAAAAGGGGAAGATAGTTAATGCTAGGCTACATCGAGATTTGTGCTTCCCTATTATTTTGCATGCATTGGTCTGAGCTACATTGGAGATCCCATGCCGAATTGGATGAAGTTCAAGCATTTAATGCATAATTTATCTTATTTTGAATTTCTCTTGGCCGACTTGTTTTGTGGCCAATTATTATTGTAAAACCCTAACTACACTAACATATCTTGGGGGGTCTCTATAAATATGACATTTTTCCTCATTTGTAAGGGCTAGATATAGACATAGACAAGAGATAGATAGCTAGTATTTAAGCGAATTAAGTAGAGCAAGAGTTAGCACGTAGTTGTTCTCAAGCAAATATTGTAATAGAAAGGTGGAATTGTTGCTTCAGTGGATAATTTGATGCAAGTAATGACATTGTGATTTGGTGCAACACTTGTGTTCTTCTTATCTTGCATGGTTCTTGTTATTCTATCTTTACAATTGCTTTGAGGAAAATTGATAGTTAGGATTATATTCAATTCAATGATGTTTATGATTTGATATTTGAAGTGTTGTAGCAATCCCTAGTCCATACTTCTCGCAACCAACTGATTGTTAGTTTCTTTGCAAAGTTAGCCTGGACTTTATATTCTGTGTGCTTAGTTCAATTGTGAGGGTTTATTCATTTCAATTTCAATAGGGTTGTCTGAATGAATGTTCATGATCTGAAAATATTTAACACCTTAGAAGATTGCACTATTTCTATAAGATTGCAGATCCATCTGGGTCAAGTAGAAATTTGTTTCTTAGGGATTGGTCCATTTTGAGTGTTTGTCATTTGCATTGTTAATCTTAGGAGTAGTTTTAAATCTAGAAATCTCTTTGAAACCTTATATCTTTTGTTATTTCTTTTATCATTGGGTTAGCTTTAGGATTGAAGTATCATCATATTGCTAGATCTGATAATTAGAGATTCAATATTTGCTTGTAGTAAGGTCCCATTGTGATTACCAACATTTTCACATTTCTCACTAAGTTTTTTATGCATTGTCAAAACCTAACATTAGAGACCTTGGGGTTATCTCTTGAGGCTTGCTGATACAGATTTACCTTTCAAGAGAGATAGGATTTCCATATTCTATCTGAGTTGTTGCTGTTTAGAAAAAATCATCAACAGATTGGCACTAGAAGGAGGGCCTAAATAAGCAAGTTGGATCAATTTTTGAATGCCATCTCTCCTAAAAGAATCAGAAGAAGAACTAAATCTACTCCAGGAGAGGAGGAATTTCAAGAATTACCAGTCCCTACTAGGTCTAAAAGGACCAACATAAGGGGAGAATCATCATCCACCCATCCACCTCCATCATCTCCATCATCCCCATCTTCATCAAGTTCATCTTCATCTTCATCTGAGGACATTCCCATTCCACAACCTCATCTAGTCATAAATCAGCCATAACCACCCCCACCTCCACCAATGGCTTTCCTAGCTAATAACCCATCTCCATTGAGTTTCATCAATTACAATGTCATGCCCAAGAACCCTAAAATTTTTTGCTCAAATTTCCATGTTAATGATCCCAATAGAACTGTTGAGGAACACATCAAGATCTTTCAGACTAGCCTTAAGGATAGAGGAATCAATCATGAAGATGTAGCATGCAGACTCTTTCCTTATTCATTAGGAGAGGATGCATTCTATTGCTACAATCATTTACCTGTTAGGTCTATCCAAAATTGGACTGAGCTACAAACTACATTCTTATAGAAGTTTATGATTCCCTTTAGTCCCAATGAGCTCTATCTTTAGTTCACTAATGTTAAGAGAGAAGTCCATGAGTCTATAGGGTCCTTTAACAACTAATTTCATCATGCCTATACCCAACTACAGGCTCCCTATGTTGTTGATGAATCCACTGATTTAGAAGTCTATTATGAGGGACTTGACATTTTGACAGCTACCTTTATGAAGTGGAGGAACAACCCTCCTGATAATCTACTTGATGCATACACGAAGGCTGTGAAGGTTAGCACTGCTTTAAGGAAACATTTGTCTAGGAATTTACTATCATTAGGACCCGCTGCTCACCCTGGACAAGTCCCAACTCTCAAACAGGCTCTCGCTAACCACACTCCTATCATGAATCTAGTACCTCAATTGCCTCTAGTCCCTCACCCAGCACCTCCTGTCAGACATGTTTCACCCACAATCAGCTACTCTCAGCAAAATGTAAATCAACCTCTTCATACACAGCCTCAAGCTATTTTTCCCACATATATGCAAAATTTTGAAGTATTAAACCAATCACTAAATTCCAACGTTGCAGTAGGATATTCCCAAAATAATGTGAATCAGCCTCCATACAGTAATCCTGACAAGGAGAGACTGAATTAATTGTTTGAACAAGTGAAGAAGCTAAATATGGAGGTAACTTATTTGAGGAACCAAAATAGTCAGTTGCAATCTGCTTAGAGAAATATGCAGTCCAATCATAGTAGAGAGAATCAAGAAAATCAACAAGGACAACACTTTGATAGAGGGAAACATCCTGAAAGAGGATATAACCATGAAAAAGGATACAACAATGAAATAGGATATAACAAAAAAAGAGGATATAATAATGACAAAGGGTATAATGATGATAGAGGACAAAATTATGATAAAGGAAAATCCTCAGGCCAAAATTTTGATAGAGGGAAAGGTGGTGGACAATGGTTCGCTAGGAGGTAGCCACCAGTATAGAACAAGACTTGGAACACAAGGCCTAAAAATAGAGGATTCCCCACCCCATTAGATCAACCAGTCAATTAGACTGTCAATCAACCAGTTAATTAAGAGAAGCCTCCTAATGGTGTATATTTAGTTGAGGCTGCTTTATCAAGATGGTGTAGGCTCCATAAAATGAGTCAACATTCTGAGTTATATTGTCAAGAGTTCCAAACAATAGCTTCAATTTTTTAGTATGAAGTGGAGAAAAATGCAGGTAGTCAAGAAATGGTGCCATCTACTCCTTATGATTCATCAGTGTTGGTACTAAATCATGCTCCTTTTCCACAAAGTATGGAGAATGTACCTAAAGAAGAATCTGACTAGCTAAAGGAAGAGGCAGACCAGGTGTGCAATGGAGATGAAATTACAAAGTTATTTGATGAAAATCCAGTGAATGACAATGGCCCCAGGGTTGAAGAAGAGGATTATGTTGAAGAAGTATAGACTTTTCATAGACCTGTCAAGAAGTATGATTTGGGGGACCTACCACATAGACATCCACAAGATGGAGGCCCTTTCACTACCTCTATTCCACCGAACAACTTCATTACACCTCCCAATCCTAATGCCAGCAATAATCCGTCAGTTCCTTAGGTGTCTAGGCAATATTTATCTCAGGATCAAGGACATACTGACATGCCAAAAGGGAGAGGTGTTGAGGAAAATAAGGACAAGGTGATGGAATACCCCAAGGAGACCCCTGCTGATCTGAGTGAGAAACAATTGGCCATGTATGTCATTGAAGAACTCAGAAAACTAAAGGTAAGCCTCTCTTCATTTGAGTTATTGAGAGTTCCAACCATTAGGAATGCAGTTTTAGGATCTTATAATGCAAATTCCATGTCACAAGATAAATCAGTTAGTGAAAGTGTCAATAAAGCATCTAGTTCTCAATAAATAGGAAGGAAAAATCAGACTCATAATCAAGTCCACATGCCTCCTGGATATAAGGGAAAGGAGAAGGAAAAAACTCAAGTTGCTCAAGTGGATACTCCCTTAACTCTGTTTCAAGGGAAGACAGACACACCTCCATTCCTAATTTATGTTTGTATATTTGGTAAGAACTTGCATAATTGTTTGTTGGATTAAGGTGCTTCCACCAATTTAATTCCCTTTGGTGTATGTAGAGCTATGGGTATTACTCCTGCTGATTCCCAAAAGCAAGTTACACAATTGGATAGGACTGAAGTTAATGTTGTAGGGGAGTTAAATATGATTCATATGCAGGTTACTTCTGACCCTAGAATTCAGTAGGTTATTAATATATAGGTGGTTGATATACCTGATGCTTAGGCCTAATCTTGGGAGGAGACTTTACCAAGGCCTTGAATGGATATGTCTCGACTGATCACTCTCACATGTGGCTTCCCTGGAAGGGAGTGCCAAACCAGATTAGAATTGAAAGAGAACCCAAAATGAAATACATGATCACAAAATATCATAATAGCTCCAATGAAATTATGATATCAGAAGAAATTATGGGTAATTATGTGCTTGCAACCCCTTTTGAGGAGTTAGATGTAGAGGAAGTCCTGATGTTGCATATAATGCCTATTGATCTCACAATAGAATCCAGTGGTACTAAAGCTCTAGTAGAACCAGTTGAAAATGATGATGATCCTGAAGATAGTTAGCTGGGTTTGCTAGATAGTTTTCAAGAATTCATTTAGAAGTGCATTGAAGATTAGGTTCAGTTGGGTAGAGGAATGAATTTTGGAGAACTACTCTTGCATAATTGGTGCAGGGTGCATAATGCCTCCCATTCATAATTGGACTATTGCTTGTGCCAGGATGCAATGGAAAAAATACATAAATGTATCAACCCCACTCTAGCAGTCAAAATTAATATCCATAATGTCCAAGAGGATCTCAAAGGGAAAAAGGTGATGCTTTCTGAAGAACCATCCAACAGCTACAGTGCAAGTGATACAACAAAGAAGTCTGTAGTTGCTGGCTATTGGACTTTAAGATTTGATGGATCCAAATCAAAGCAAGGATCTGGGGAAAAATTTGAGCTAATCAGTCCAAGAGGTAAGACTTTCTTTGTTGCTCATAGACTTCAATTTCATTGTAAGAATAATGTAGCAAAATATGAGGATTTAGTCCATGGGTTGTTAATGGCATTAAAGAAAAAGGTTAAGATTTTGCAAGTCTTTGGGGATTCTGAGTTATTATTCAAGCAAGTTAGGAGAAAATACTCTTGTCATGACAGAAGAATGACCAATTATAGACACATAGTATGAGATCTTATTGAAGGATTTGATGCCTTCAATATTCAGTTGATTCCATGAAGTAAGAACTAGATAGTTGACTCCCTTTCCCAAGCAGCTAGTACATTGCAACCTCTGTCTCTTTCTAGATTAAAGAAGTTTATAGTGGAACTGACCCCAGTACCTTCAGTACCTGACAATGTCACCAAATTCTAGGTATTTGAAGATGACAAGCATATCTTAGATTTTATCACAAGTACAGATGTCTTTGCTTCTCAAATCATTGATGAAACTAAACTCCAAGAAGCAAAGATGGATTTGGAAGGAGTAATTAATTTGAAGACTAATACAATTCTCAGAGGAATGGTGCAATTAGAAAGGATCTTTGATCTGGATAAAGTCAAGGATCAGGAACAAGATGCCAAGAAAGAGTCCATCAGTGGACAATGTGACAAGTATAATACGGGGACTTAGGATGATGTCAAAAATGTCTTCATTGTTAAAGTGTGTACTCCCAAAGAGAGGAAAAGAATAATCGATGCACTACATACATATCAAGATGTGATAGCTTGGAGTTATGAAGACTTAAAGACCTATGACACATCAATCATAACTCATACTTCCCTCTCAATCCGAGAGTAAAACCTTTCAGACAGAGGCAAAGGCCAATTAATGCTCTACTAGAACCATTAATTCAAGAGGAAGTGCAGAAGCTATTATCTGCCATAATCATATTTCTAGTAAGACATTTAACTTGGGTTGCAAACCTGGTTCTAGTGCAAAAGAAAAATGGTGAAATCAGGCTATGTGTAGATTCTAGGAACCTTAACAGAGCATCCGAAAAGGATAATTATCCAGTACCCTCACTGGATGAAGTACTCCAAATTGTCAATGGATCTCAGATGATGTCTTTCTTGGATGGCTATTCAGGATACAATCAAGTTATGGTGCAATATGAGGACAGACATAAGAATGCTTTCACCACCAAGTGGGGCACTTTTTCCTACAGGAGGATGCCCTTTGGCTTGATTAATGTTGGAGCCACGTTCCAAAGAGCCATGGACATTTCCTTTAAATAAATAATTGGTAAGTGCATAATCATTTATATGGATGATCTAACAGTCTTTTCCAAGAAGAGAGGTGACCATGTCACAGATTTTTGCAAGGTTTTTCAAAAATACAAAGAGTTTGGTATATCTCTCAATCCAAAGAAATACATCTTTGGAGTTACAAAGGTTAAATTTTTGGGGCATGTTCTCTCTGAGAAAGGAATTTCCATTGATCCAGAATGAGTGGAAGCTATACTCAAGATCCCACCACCTGCTAGCAAGAAAGAAATAAAATCATTCTTTGGCAATATCAACTTTGTGAGGAAGTTCATCACTGGATTTGTAGAAATAGTCAAGCCACTGAATGCAATGTTGAAGCAAGAGGCCAAAGTTGAATGGAATGCAGAAGCAAAGGAAGCATTTGCAGAGATAAAAAGGGCTATTGTTGAAGCTCCAGTTTTGGTGAGTCCAGATTATGCTAAGCCATTCTATATATATTCGTTTCCTTCTGATCACTCATGTGCTGCTATGTTAACTCAAAAAACTGATCAAGGAAATGAACATCCCATAGCATTTATGAGTGCACCATTGAAGGATGCAGTGCTAAGATACTCAAGTGTGGAAAATCAGGCTTATACCTTGGTCAGGGCTGTAAAGAAATTTAAACACTATATCCTTAGAAACAAAATCTTTACAATAGTTCATGATCCTACAGTCAAGTTATTATTGATGCAGAATGAGCTAGGAAAGTGTAGAGCTAAGTGGATAACTATGTTACAAGAGTATGATATTGAGATTCAAACAATGAAGCTAGTAAGAGGGCAAGGACTTATAAGGACAATGGCAGAGATAGGCCCTGATCTTGCAGCCCAACATTACAATTTAGAAGATGTTTCTCCTAGCGAATGGTATGATGATATCATTCACTATCTCCTGACTCAAAGATGCCCTGACCATCTAAATGTAGCGCAGAGAAGGGCATTGTGCTTAAAGAGTGACAGTTTCATCTTGAAGGGAGTTATTCTATATAAGAAAAATCATGAGGGTGTTTACTTAAGGTGTCTAGGAAAGGCAGAATCTGAAAGAGTAATGTTGGAATTTCATGTCAGATATGGTACAGGCCATGGATCAGCACCTTCTACAACAAACTAGATTTTGAGAGTTGGTTATTATTGGCCTACACTATTCAAAGACACACACAACCATGTCAAAAATTGTCATGTATGTCAGATTGCAGCAACCAGAGAGAAGTATGCAGCACTCCCACTCCAACCAGTCTTTGAGGTAAACACTTTCGCATAGTGGGGGATGGACTTCATAGGTCCAATCAATCCACCTTCCTCTGCTAGTCATAGGTATATCCTTACTGTTACTGATTATTTTACAAGATGGATTGATTCCCTTGCTTGCAAGCAATGTACTTCTGAGGTGGTAATTAATTTCGTCGAATCAGGTATTTTCAATCATTTTGGATGTCCTATGTTTTTGGTTTGTGATGATGGTCTTGCATTTGCATCATTGAAGTTTTCTAACTAGGCCTTTGATCATGGAATTATCATTAAGTTTGCATCCAATTATTACCCTTAGGGTAATGGTTTGGCTGAGTCTTCCAATAAGAATCTCCTAACTATTATTCGCAAGCTATTAGAAAGAAATTTGAAGGATTGGCACACCCAGCTTAGATTTGCTCTTTGGGTAGATCGTACAAGACATAAGACTTCCATAGGAATATACCCTTACCACTTGGTTTATGGGTTAGAGCATGTATTTACTATTCAGTTAAAAATCCCCACCTTACAGTTCATTAATGAATATTATGATGAGGGGGATAAACATGAGGCCAGACTTGCTGAATTGTTATATCTTGAGGAAAAAAGAGACGAAGCCCTAGAAAACTTTGCCAAACATCAAGGGGTAGTCAAAAGATGGTTTGATGAAAGATCCAAGGTAAAAGCTCTTAGGATTTCTGACTTGGTTCTTTACTGGGATAAAGCCCATGACTGTAAGGGGGAGCATGAAAAATTTGACAAACTTTGGCTTGGCCCTTACCAGATTTTAGAAATCCTGGGAGATAATGCTTTCCATTTGAAAACTCTCACTGGAGAGGATATCCCACTGCCTATCAATGGGTAGTATTTGAAGCATTATTTCCAGTCTTGAGTTGTTTTCAGCTCTTTTCCTATATATAGTTAGATTAGGTTTCTTTTTTGTTTTGTTTGCTTTGCTTTGCTTTGGTTAGAGTAGGTTTCCCTTTCCGCTTTGCTTTTGTTTTTTTGGTTAGTGTAGGTTTTCTTTCAGTTTGGTTTTTTTTTGCTTTTCTCTTGATTTGGAGGTTTTCTTGTTTTCTTCTGGATGTGTTGCACCTGCATGGAAAATATATCATCATATGGGACTATTCTAAGTATTTTATTGGTGGACTTTAGTCCTATGTCTCGAAAGGATGGTTGAAGTCTTTGTTATTATCAAGCAGTATAAATGTTTGATTTATAGAAGATAGGTCACTAGTCTTGATTTGAATTTGAAGTATTCTGAAATCTTATATCTTTTATACATCTTAAGAATCTTGATGTTACCGTAGGATTCTTGTGAAGTTTTGTCAAGTGAAAAATCCTATTTCTACTTTAGCACCACTATGGTTCTCAACCCTAAGTGTGAACTTCATTCTTCACAGGTTGAAATGAAAAGTGATATAGAAAAGAAATATCAAAAGAAGGAAAAAGAGAAAGTATTAAAAATTAAATGAATTCAATCTATCAGGAGTATCTGAATATCTCTATTGGGGCTATAGACGCCTAACTAGCAATAGAGCTATGTTTGGGAGAGTCACAGCGATAACCTCATCGGAGCTATAGATTCCTAAATGGAAGTGAGGCTCTATCCAAGTTACTTTTGAAGTTAGAATCTTTACGTAGCCTATCTTGACTGAACTTGGTTTCTGCAGTAGCTCAAGGAGGGAAATGAACTCATATGCACACACTTGGATTTTCAGTCTATGGAAGGTTCAGTCTAGCCTTTGCATTTTTATTTGTTTGTTTGATAGTGATACTGAAACTAGAGATTCTAGGTTATTGATTCATGTTCATCATCAAATGCTCTGGAGCATTTCCCAACAGAGTCACCATTTGTTGTGCAGTTTTCATACACACGCCCCACTAAAAGCAGGGACCCTCTTTTGCTTTGATTTTTGGTGTCTTGGCTCTTTGATTTTGAGGATTTATCTTGCTTTGGCATGAGTTCAAATGTTTATTTTGCTTGCCTAAGTGATTCCCTAAGTTATTTAATGGAAATCTTAAGTTCTGGGTGAATTTTGCGTTTTTACCTCGATTCAGGATTTTCCATGCCGTGCAGATTTTCTCAGATCCTGCTCAAATTCTGACTAAACGCTATTGCTCAAGAATTTTTTATCTTCACAGAATTTTGTGTGGGCCAAATTTTTCTAAATTTCGTCATGTCGTCTGGTTTTCAGATTTCCCCAGGCTGTCTTCTCAATGACATTAATGTCATTCGTATTGTTGTTAGGGGTGTATTTAATTGATCTTTGAGGACTCTTGTGCCATTATGCTTCATTGTCTGTGATCAATTGAGCCAAGGAGTGCATTCTTGGAGTATTGGATTTGATTTGGAGTGTTGAGTTTGTGAATTGTTCAATTTAAGTGGTGATTTCCTGAGCATTTATGTTGCTGTCTTTGTTGGGCGCCATTAAACTCACATTTGTTATCTCTGAGATTGATTTCTACTTCATCAATAGTACGTATATGATTTCCTTTTTTTTGATTGATAAATGCAAGTGATGCTTTGGAATTTTTGGTTTGTTTAGGGTTCAAATTTCTGCATGATTTGAACATTTCGTGGCTAGGGTTGCATGATGCTTTTGATTTATTGTTTTCCAAGTAAGTTCGAGTTCACTCTTTTATTTGCATCATGAAGTAACTTGCTTGTGAGTCATGAATACCCCAAGTAAAGACCCAGTAGTTGCAATTTTTGAATCTTGAGCCTACCTATGTGTCAATGGCAGATTTGTAGGGTTTGATACCCAGGGCATCACCATTTCACCTGAGTTTTCTTTTTGAATGGGCCTAGAATTTAAAGAAAATTTGTAGAATGTCCGTATCAAACTTGCTGCTCGGCCTAGGTTCCTAAAATTTATGATCGATCTATCAATTTGAATGATAATGTGACAAGGTTGATATTCGAGTTTTTCATTCATCTCAGGATTGTCCGGCTCCGATAGATTTTCCCAATTTTCCCACTCTTCTTATTTTTCCTAAAATTTGCAAGCTTTCAGAGATTCATCTTCTTCACGGATTTCCTTCAATGCTAGATTTTCTTAAAATCCTTTGTTCCCTAGTTTTTCTGAAATTTACTAAATGTCTCCTCCTTCGCGGAAATCCATCCCATGCGGATTTTCTTGAAATCTGATGGAACATGAAGAAATATGAAATAGCATGACTTGTTAATGGTGATTATACATTTTAAGATTAATTGGTGCTATTTTGAGGTCCTATATATTGTTCCTTGATTGATAATGATCGGATTAAGTAACTATTAAGTGTGTTCATGTTCATTCCACTAGAATCCGTCTGGCCCAGAATTTTTTGAAATTCCTCCCTGGCTTGGATTCTGCTAGTGGTCTTGAAACCTGAAGTTTGATATGATCATTTTATTTGAGATTTAATGACACCTTTCTTATCTGGGATCCATTTTAGTGATGATTTTGATTGATTAACCTTGTTTGATGTGATCTTTACTATGGTTTCCTTTTTTGAGTGCAGGCTGACTCTAGCAAGGTAGTAGCTAGAAAAGCTAAGGGTGATATGGAGGGATCTTCAGTAACTGAGATAGAAAGAATCAAGATGGACATCAAGAGTAAGATCCTGGAGAGCAAGATTACTTCTATCTGGTCAGAGGTGACTGACATGAACATTGGACTATGGGATTATGAAGAATTCAAGGTTAGAATGGCAACACAGGAACTTCCTTTGGTGGCCAAAAGAATGTTGGAGTCAGGATTGGCACATGTGGTTGGCTTCCCTTCTATAGTGCAATGTTATGAATTGGTTCTAGAGTGTGCCATACATTATGACAGTGATACTTAGAGAATAATAGGTCCCCAGGGGACGATTGTGGCCAATTTGAATCCTATCTCCATAGCTCAAACCTTTGATATGCCAGATAGATCACATGTGGTGGCATTCAACATGGAAGTAGCTAAAAAGTACTACGAAGAGGAGACAGTTAAATCAAAATAGATCATCAATGCCTAGTTGGAGAAGCCCAAGTCTCACTATTAAAAACTACCCAACCAACTATTCAAAGCAAAGTTCAAAAAGGAGTATTATGATGCCATCACATTGCTTAGTCGGGTGGTTGGATTAAAGAGTGCAGGTATGTTTGAGAGTTGGATGTGCCATGTTATTGCAAGGATGGAACAAGAGAATATCAACTATCATTGGGCAGGTGTTATAAGTAGGGTGATTCATGAGCAATTATGCAATGTGTTGCAAACCAAGACCTTCACCATGACATCCTACTTAGTCTATGCACTTGCAAGATTTCATATGTACAAGGGATTGAGTATTAGTGACATCTTTGGGTAGGATGTAATTTATGAGTTTTACCCTCAATTTCACTTGGGAAGCTCGAGCTACATGAGAGTGAATGATGCATTCACCATGCATATCGCTAGATTGCTTCAAGGTGAAAAACACATAAGATTTTCAGACCAATCCAAGGAGCTTATCAATAAATATGGGGCTTGGTTTATTTAGTTCCCAACCTTCTCATACATTCGGATTGATGGTTACCAAAGGGATCCTTACCGACTTCCAAGGTATCCCACTAATCATATTTTACTTCTAGAAGTCACTAGACAAATATGTGATTTTGATGCTATTGTCAAAAGGGACAAGCATAAGACTGGGTTTGGTGGAGATTCCCCTTTGAGGATAGGCACTAGAGAGGAATGCCCTTCCATTAATTTAGCTCAGGCTTCAGAAGAGGAGAGGAGTTCTCTTGGTTTATCTTTCCATTCCAAGAGGTCTAGATTTAACATAACTGGTGAAGCTCAAAAGAAGGCTATTTAGGAATATAGCCACAAGGTTGATCTGGAAGACCATTGGGCCAATTGCAGTGATGAATATGAGGTTAGAAAGAAGAAGTTTTCCTGACTTCCAATTGAATCAGTCCAATTATATAATGTGAAGGTAGTTCCAGATCAAATTGAAGATGATGGGGACTTGATTCAAGGCCATGCTTATGAGGCGGTTAAGGATAGGACAATTGGTGAGGTAGATTGGTTACAAGAAGAAAAGACAGAATTAGGGCAGATAATGGATCTCATCACTAAGTACACCAAGTTGTGATTGAAGCATAAAATATGGGAGTTGGAGAACAAAGGTATACAGTGCACTTATGATCTGATGGGAGATTTAGACCCTCATTCTACTTCTAAGGAATCAACTAAACAAGATCCCAAGGGTAAGGGCAAGGTGAGCTCCCCTTTCAAAATTAAGATAAAATATATTCAAATAGAGAAGGCTCAAGAAGTAGAAAAATAGAGAAATCCAATTGCCAAGAAAAGGGGGCATACATCAAGGACTAAGAAGCCTGAGAATGAAGAAAATGAAGGGCAGGATACTGAGGTAGGTGCTTGTGTGCCAAAAAGAAGGAGAATTGTAATATTATCACAGAAGGCAAGTTCCAAGGATGGAGAAGAAGTTAGCACACCTATGGTAAATGTAGAGAGTTCAGGAGAAAAGACATAGGTGTATACAAGGAAATCAAGGACTCCTCCTAAAGATAATATGCCAAAGAAAGATCCTCCTCTAGTTACTTCTCATGAAGGGAAACCTGATGATGTTCCCGAAGCTTAAAACAAAGAATTAGGTGAATCCAAAGAAGCTAAAGATCACAAAGAAATAGAAGGAGAAGAATTTAATGATGGTGATATTTATAATGTTGAGGCCAAAGTAGAAAATATGGTACAGTCTCCCCTAGTTGCATATGAGGACTCGCTAGCTGGAACTAAAGAGGTAAAATTGCCTCTAAGAGAAAAAGTATCAGATGAAGTCCCATCACCTGTGCATAGAGAGGAACACACTGAAGAAAAGGATAAGGCTGAAGAGGTTCCTGGGAGGTAGAATTTGAATCAAGATATGCCTAAGGATCAGCAGGAGTAAGTAGGACAGAGTGAAGTGCAGTTAGATTCCACTATTCTAGAGTGGTTGAATAAGAAAATAAGGAGAAATTAGGTTGTTCTGGAGGATACTCCACCTAATTGGGATGAGTTGCTGCTAAGATAGGGAAGGATAAAGAGAACAAGAAGGCTAGAGTTATCTCCAAAATTGAAAGACATGTAGCAAATAACTAGGTCGTTCACATTGCCAGTCCTGCCCTAGATAAGAATAGGGATGATGTAACTGCAAAAGATTATAATTTGCTGACCATCAATCTAGGATCCACCTCCATGGAGCAAGACATTGAGGAATATCAGGGTTCTAGTGCAGTCATCCTGGGGAGATTAAGAAAATAAGTCCAAACCAAACAAGAGATGAAGAAAGAAAATGAAAGACTCGGGAAATGTTTGGAGGATCTGATGAAACCCTTACAGTCCATTGGTTCCTCATCCTCTACTGCTAATCTCCTACCCCAAGAGACTATCACTAAGTTGGAAAGAATGAAGGCTACCACTCTTGCTACAAAAAATTGGTTACAAGGGGTGAAAACCAAAGGAAATGATGCTATCAAAGACATTCTCTCAACTAGAAAAGATGCTATGAGGGAAATTGGTTGGTTGAAGGAAGTATTGGCTCAAGATAAGGAAGATGTAGACCTCTTGTTATAGAAAACTAGAACCATCATGGAGTATACCAAGGATAAGATTGTAAGTGATGGAATTCTCCCTTCCTCCAGAGCTTCCGAACCTTGGGAGTTGTTTGAGGCTTTGCAAATTAGGCAGAAGGTTCTGAAGAAGATCTATAAGTAGAGGAGAAAAATTGAAGATACCCTAACTAGTGTTTATAATGGATGCATTGCTTTCTTTGAGATAATGATAGGGAGAAGGAAGATTGCACCTAAACATTTGAGTTTAGAGTAGTGGAGAAATTGGTGGTAGGATATTTATGCTCTAGTTGGTGATGATTTTGTTACTGAACACCAATTAGATGATGCGACCACCTATGTTGCATTTATTGATAAATATCTAACATATAAGGTTGAGTGGGATAAATTGGTGAAACAATCAAGGGAAGATTTTACATCAATTGAGAGCTAACTTAAGGTTTTTCCTTTACCACTTGTGGCTAACTTGGATAGGGTGCTTTTGAAGTTGCATGAAATGCTGGATCGAAATAAAGACAAAGGGGAAGATAGTTAATGTTGGGCTACATCAAGATTTTTTCTTCCCTATTATTTTGCATGCATTGGTCTGAGCTACATTGGAGATCCCAGGCCGTCCTGGATGAATTTCAAGCATTTAATGCATAATTTATCTTATTTTGAATTTCTCTTGGTCAACTTGTTTTCTAGCCAATTATTATTGTAAAACCCTAACTACACCAACATATCTTGGGGGGTCTCTATAAATATGGCATTTTTCCTCATTTTTAAAGGCTAGATATAGACATAGACAATAGATAGATAGCTAGTATTGAAGCGAATTAAGTAGAGAAAGAGTTAGCAAGTAGTTATTCTCAAGAAAATATTGTAACAAAAAGCTGGAATTGTTGCTTTAGTGGATAATTTGATACAATCAATGACATTGTAATTTGGTGCCATTCTTATGTTCTTCTTATCTTGCATAGTTCTTGTTATTCTATCTTTACAATTACTTTGAGGAAAATTGATACTTAGTATTAGATTCAATTCAATGATGTTTATGATTTGATATTTGAAGTGTGGCAGCAATCCTTGGTCCATACTTTTCGCAACCAACTGATTGTTAGTTGCTTTGCAAAGTTCGCCTGGACTTTATATTCATTGTGCTTAGTTCAATTGTGAGGGTTTATTCATTTCAATTGCAATAGGGTTGTCTGGATGATTGTTCATGATCTGAAAATATTTAACACCTTAGAAGATTGCAGATCCATCTGGATCAAGTAGAAATGAGTTTCTTAGGGATTGGTCCATTTTGAGTGTTTGTCATTTGCATTGTTAATCTTAGGAGTATTTTTTGTGTGAACCTCAACCTTGGTATCTGTAAAACAACAAGAATAAACAAGTTAGACAAGAGATTGCAAGCCAAAACAAGTATTCCCCATGAAATCCATTTACAACATTCAAACTAGGAAGAAAATATTAAAGAACACAATGGAAATGATAAAACAAATATTCCTAATTCGATGTGCAAACTCATGATCCCATGGGGGAATTGGTGCCAATTTGATATGAAAATTGGCCCTTTCCCAATTCCTATGATGCAAGCTTGATGTGTTGAAGATGATTGATCCACTTTGTTGGTGAAGAATGAGAACTCCAAGCCAAAATCTGCAAAAATATATCTATGACTCAATGATAATGGATGAAATTCAAAAGATATTTGAGCATGGTAACTTTTCCTAGATTGTGGATGATGAAATTAGGATATGAGCTCTTTATTTATAGAGTTCCAAGATGGATGAATGTCCAAATTTGAGCAATGTGGGACTAACATTCATCCAATGGTATGATGCCACTTGTCAATCTATGAATGGATGAAGGATGTGCAAGATTTGGGGTTTGTGCCAATAAATGCATAATTTTGAATTTCAAATTTGTTGAAATGACATGCAAGAGGGAAGGGAAAATGCAATAAATGCCACTTGGCTCAAGGCAAAGGACATGTAAGATGAATTTATTGCCTTGTTGGATGTACATGTTGACTTGGAATTTTTGAATTCAAATTGAGAGAATATTCCAAAAGATGCCTTGTGAGGAAAATAAAGATTTAATAAATGAATTAAATCTATTTTCATGTGAAACTTGCATTATCTAGAGGATGGGACATGATATGAGATTAAATTAATCAAGGATTAATTAATTTAATGAGAAAGGTTAGATGATGTGACCTATTTGACTCAAATTTATGGATTTATTTAAATCAAATAAGAGAGGAATATGACAAGAGATTTAATTAAATAAGGATTTTGATTTATTTAATTAAAAGAGATGGTGTTAGATTAAATCAAATAATGTTTTAATTTATTTAATTTAATGAAAAAACTTTAGAGATTTAATCAAATAAAATTGATTATTTAATTAAATAGGGATAATTAGATCATATGGATTGATTTAATTAACAAAAGAGATTGAATTAATTAGATAAAATGATTTATTTAATTAAGAGAGGACTATTGATGAATTTAATCAGATAGGGGAATTTGATTAAATGGTTAGACCGAGGGATGATTCAGGAAGAAACGATGTTAGTAAGTCATGAACAGATGCACAATGTCAATCAGTATATTTTACGTGTCTATAGTTTTAAATCTAGAAATCTCTTTGAAACCTTATATCTTTTGTTATTTCTTTTATCATTGGGTTAGATTTAGGATTGAAGTATCATCATATTGCTAGATCTGATAATTAGAGATTCAGTATTTGCTTGTAGTAAGGTCCCATTGTGATTACAAGCATTTTCACATTTATCACTGAGTTGTTTATGCATTTTCAAGACCTGACATTAGAGACCTTGGGGTTATCTCTTGAGGCTTGCTGATAAAGAATTACCTTTCAAGAGAGATAGGATTTCCATATTTTGTCTGAGTTGTTGCTATGCAGAAAACATCATCAATAGGTATAATCATCATGCTCAATGGAATAGATACATTTCAATTATCAAAATAATCAAGCCCATTTTTCACTCATAGCAATCAAATCTGATAATAGTGAAGTGAAAGATATGAGTAAAAAATGAAATCAATTCAGAAACAAGATCAACAAGTATTTCATTGCTTTTAAAGTGAACAGGCATGCATAATTGCCTTGTCTAAAATCATCAGTTTCAACAAAAAGAATGGATGAGCTTCATATTTTCAAGCATCAGGTAATCCAATGAGTTATATGTCCTAATGCAACTATGGCATTAATTGGAGTAAACAGTTCAGGTAATATATCATTAATCAACATTTATTCCAAATGGGGTTTGTGCATCATTGTGACTCAAATGGAAGCAATTCAAAGTACTTTGTTTTAGAGAGCTATTTTTATCATTCAGAATATGTTTTCAAGGAGCACTTGATAAGATTTTGAGTAAGAAAAAGGCATTCCCAAAGTGGGCAAAGCTTTAAAGGTTGTAGGCTGAAGCAATATAAGTGGAATAAGGAGTTATAGTGAATAAGGAATTTGCAGAATGAGAAAAGTTCACAAAGCATGGAGAATCTTATATATCATCTCTTGAGACTTCCAGAAGTTACATACATCAAATTCCTTCATGAAATGCAATAGGGGTTTTTGTCCACAGTGCAGTTTTCCATAAGAATTTCAAAACCCGTCTGGATTTTTTTTTCCTCTTTTGAAATAGAGTTTAAGAGTTAAGTTCATATAGAAATGGAGATGCCATATGTGTATAGGAACTGATATTAAATAGAGCCAAGATCACATATATATTCATTTTCAGAGGACAGGTTTTGACCTAAAAGTGCAGATATACTTTAAATCACAAATACCCACATTGTGTTTTTTTTTACAAAGGTGCAGATTTATTCAAAATGTTGAATACCCTCATTGAGGTTGTTTATCAAAGTGAAGTTTTTCACCATTTCCAACTTACCCACATGGGGTTTTCATCAAAAAAATGAAATGAATGATTTCTTTCAAAATCAAGAGATGCTCATGTGAGGGTTTTTACAAAGATGCAAAAATGCATGTAATGCATAATGGGTCAAGCCCATTTATGGAGATTTAGTTATATTTTTCAAATCATATAAGAACTATTTTGAGCTTTGCTTCATTAAAATCAAAATCTGAAGATAGAGATAATGAAGTGGAGTGAGGAATTATTAAATAAATCCAAGAAGCCCATGTTCATGGTGCGGCTTGTGTGGGGGCCATAAATTTATCAATGGAAAGCAACCTTTACAGGGGTATTAGGATTTCTTAAAGCTTTTATTTTAAAGAAGAATACAAAGGAATAGTGAGCTTACCATGCATGCAATAGAGAAGCAAAGATGTGCCACAGTCAAGCTTTGAAAGATCCAGAAGAAATTACCCAAGCCAAGCACATATAGTGGTCAAATGGATTCATCAATGAGCAGATACAAAATACAAGCAAAATATATCTGGTAAATGATAAGGCCACAACCTTAAGGCCCAAATTCTATTTCAAAAGTGAAGTAAAGGAGCTCACAAATGCATGAAGTCAACTTACTATCATGAGCAGGTGAAGATTCGATAGGAACAGTAAACAAAGAACTCGAACCTTGCTCACAAAGGTTGAAAACCAAGCTTTCATGGCGGCGGCATCTCCTCCCAGGTAGAGTTCTTCCAAGGTTGCAAGTGAGAAATGAAATGTGATTTAGGGTTTTCTTTAGGTTTTGTTTATCTTTTAGTTTCCCTAATTTGAAACATGGGTCTTCCACATTTTTCCAAAGTTAATATTTGTTTTAAGTGCCCTCATAATATGGCCATGCCCTAGGTCAAACATTTTGGAGGCCTTCATATTTCTATTTGCCAAAGTCTTTAGATTTTATTTTATTTTTATTTATGTTTTGGGTGGTGTGGAGAGTTTTCAGACTTTAGGTCTTGTCAGATTCCATTACCTTAGTCAAAATCAAGAATGACAAATGCCTTAGGTTGTAATTGATTTTTGGGAAAATCAATTAAAATATAATGGAGAATTTACTAATGCCTTAGTAAATTGGAGAGTGATTCAAATTCCTTATATTTTAATTGATTTTATGAGAAATCAATAAAGGTTATAGGTGAATTTTATTTATGACTTAGGTGTTTTATTTATTTAATTGATTTTATAGAAATCAATCACGCATCTTATGTTTTTTTAATTGATTTTGGAGAAATTAATTATGATGAGAGGATAATATTCATTGTATTTTTATGATTTTTTAAGAAAATCAAGATTTTATTGGAGAGATAAGTTGTATTTTTGCAAAATATCTCCAAAATCTTTAATTGCAAAAATAAATCTAATTGTGAGAATATAAAATCTGCAAGCCATGTAAAGCAAGATTAAAGCGATTTTTTACAAATTGCTTTATTCTTTGCTAGTTTTAGTAGATTTTTTGAGTGATCTTCTAGTCAGATTTGGACTTCCTAATAAGGAGATAAGGTGTTTTATTTGCTTTGAAAGCATATTTGTCCTATTTTTAGAAGTCTGATAGTATGTGCATGCAAAAAGTGTGTTTTTTCCGCTTTTGTGCAAGCTTATTGGGTAGTTTTGATACCTTTTCTTGAGCTTTTCTTTTTGAGCTCAAATTAGGGTTTTGGAGCTATATCTTGAAGAAAACTTAGTTTTTTCTTCTTCTCAATTCAGATAGTAGTTTCTTGCTCTTACACATTTTTGAGCTTGTAAACTTATTTTGTACTTAGTTTCAGACTATGGCATACTCCTTCAGTTGAATAAAGTAACACTCCTATTCCTTAATTTTGTGTCTTTTGTAGTTTTAGTTTGATGTTATATTGTGATTTCTGCTTGCAGAATCCTTATTATGTCCTAGAGCTGTAATCTTGGTGCAAAATTTCAAAGATACAGGTTGCATGTTGTGTTTAAACCTAAATCTTCATATGAATTATTTATGTATTTAGTGTTCACAAGGAATTGTGAAATATTGTTGTTTTCTAAAAGCTGTTGTGGGAAAAACTAGAGTCATCATTAAATTATTATCGAGTCTTGAAAATCATTTTTGAGTCATAGTTTTTATTTCAGTCATCTTTCTCTATCCCTTTTCTTAGAAGAATCATTTAGAATAGGATTATCATTCAGAGAACCAACTCACTCTGGAGATTCCTTCTTCACTCAGATCACCCACATCTGAAGAAGGTTTCCATGTGTCGTTAGATTGCTGAATGTCATATTTAGAAGGATGCAAATCTAATTGATAACAGTTACCTTACTACATATTTGGGCTTGGGAGCACATCGTTGTATCTCAACTAATTGTTCAGATGGCTAATGTAGAGCTAGATGATCCTATGGTTTGGTGATATAGAAGGCCATTATATTATAGCATAGAGGGTAGCTTGGAATTCCATGCTAGTGTCGGGTCATCAATGATATGAAAGTCTTCAGATGCCACCCTTGGCTACAGATGCTAGCATGGTTTGACGATGTGTAGTAGCTTTTCTAATTTTCTCGACAAACCCAATATATGTAAGGTCAAGAGCACACAATCATTGAGAGATACGTACCAAATAGGGTGCCCCAATAGTTTGGAGAGAGGTAGGATAGGGAATATGATACATACAGATCCATCATTTCTAGGTCAGCACAAGAGGTACCCACATGGGGACCTACGATCATAGCCCTTGAGGAGGTTGAGGGATTTTGGCAGTTGGTTTCTCAACCATAGGAATACGATCAGGGACAGATGGATGCATAGATGTCACCTACATATGATGCATGGTTCACACCTCCTTGTTGGTTGAAAAATTTAGTGGGTGCTCCTCCATGACTGAGACTGAGAGGGAGTTGTATAAGTAGAGGCAGAGGCATAGGCAAAGGACGGGATGGCCAAGATGGCTAGGATGGGTAGATTCTAGTGGAACTACCAATGGATCAAAAACATCCACAATAGTCTCGTATATAGTAGGAGCCTCCATATTAGACACCACCACCATGACCAAATCCCTGAGATTTACAAATTTAACAATTGTAGCAGTAGGTTTCGACTATTACAGGTGAGAGGCATCAAGCCCATCAATGGATTTTGGTGATTACTGCTAAGAGAGATAAGGCACAAAAGTAGGTACAAGCTATCATAGTAGAGAGATACCATGAGTGACAACTCAAATAGACTACCAAGATGTAGTTAGCACAAGAGGTTAGACAACGTCAGTAGCTTGAGATAGTGACAACTACATCTCAGGGGAAAATAATGTCTGAGAGATTATATAGAGAGGTTGTGACTAAGAAAACCTACTACAAGATGCATTATCACATAGATGTCCCTATAGTGCTTAGACAAATGGATTATTCACAGAGGACTGGGGCACACCCTAGGGTAGAGGATCAACCAAAGAGACATGCTGGAGAGGGGAGTAGCCATCGGGGCTAGCTTGATTGTATAAACACTTTTTGATTTATTATCTGATTCTTTTACATAGATATACATTCATGGGGTCCTTTTTGATAGCCTCATGGATATTGTATTTATGATTGATATACATACACTAATTCAGATATTATAACATGACATTCACCATTTTTTGATATATATATGATACAGATATAGATTCGATATGATGTGTTCATTTTATTTCATGCTTATGAATGTATGGATGCATTTGATATGAGATGATGTGATATGCTTATATATTATCATGTATGGATGCACTTCTTTTATTTATTCTTATGCAATGTGATGATATAAGATGAATGGATGCAATTTTATATTCTTTTTCAGTATCTTTTCATGACATGTTATGGGTTGGATGATATATGCATATGGATGTGTGTATGGATAATGCATATGTTCATGATTTATGATATAATAATGTGATGTATGAGATGTGTTGCAATGAATTAAGATGTTTAGAATAAAAAATCTATACTATTCATCACAACTTAAATGATAATGATGATGGAGGATGTATGTTTTATGATATGCTATGATTATGTTGTGATGTATGCATATTGATGATTTTTGGATGTGGGACGGATGCATTGGTGATGTTTTTGTTGACTTTCATGATACTAGGTTAGCATGGAGAGAAGATAGAAGAAACAAGATGAAGGACCATTGATTTCGATGATTGATTCAAAATATCTAATAAGTCTATGATCCACCGAGACTTTATTAGAGATGGTGATGAGAGATGCATGATGATGATGATGATTTTCTAATATCTTGGGATTTGGATTTTTCGTTGTTCTTTATTATTTGATATAGCACATAGAAATGATGCATCAAGGTATTGATAACTAGTACGGCGTTGTATCTAGTGTAATGGACTTTGACTCTGCAAATAGATAGGATAGTTCTTGCTCACATCTTTCCATACAAAAACCTCATTGGAATGTAAGTTAGAAGCTTAGAATATATTGGACCAAAGCATACATAATTGTCAACAGTGTACTCCAAACAACTTTCCTACACTTAACTAAGCAAGTATGCGCCAAGATTATTTTACAAGAGTACCCACAAGAACAACAAACAAAAGATAATGATTGATGCCCCATTCCTTTCTCTCTAAATCATTTTGATAGGAATCATTGATAGGTCTTTAGAATGGGTCATTAAGATAAATCATAAGAAAATATCAAAGAAAAATAGTCATTGTTATCTATATCTCTTGCTCGTTTAACTTAGCTAAGGTGATTTATGATGTTGATGTCCATTGCAGGAAGGATACACCATAGGACATGTTGACCAGATGGTTTTTTGATGTAGGATGATGATGAGATTTATGATAAGTTTTTTGATATAAACTTTATTAACTTGTTTACCCATGATCTAGACTTTAGATTTTGACACTTAGGTTCTCACTTTACAACTTGCAGTACTTACTTTCTATTTTTTTTGCCAAAGGTTGAAAATGGCGATCGATTTATTATGGATGAAAGTTTATTGTGGGTGAAAGCAAAATAAGATGGATGGTTTTAGATTTTTTGGAATATTTGAATTTTTTTGATATTTTGAAAATGTTTTGAGGTTGTTTTTGGCCTTTTTGAAATTTTTATGTGAATGTTTATGTTTGCAGTTATTTTGAGGTTGTTTAGGGTTTTCCAAGGATATTTGAGGCTATTTAGGGTTTTGAATTTTTTCTAATATTTTTTGTGTTTTATAATTTTTCAAATGTTTTTGTGTTTTCTAAGTTTACAAATGTTTAAGGCTTTTATGATATTTATATGTTTTTGGGAATGTTTTTGGTTTTTTTTATATTTGAATGTTTAGGGGTTTTTTGAGAGTTTTGACCAAGAACCTAACCTAAAAGACCTATCCTAGGGGCCTCGGGAGCTCATCAAATATAATCCTTTCCTATGTTATACACATAGAGACCACGTAGTTCGACTGACTCAACTTATTAATAATGAGAGATGAACAATTGATGGAATGCTAGTTTATTATGAAAAAGTCATAAAGGACTTATCTAAGGTGTCTCAGGGGCACATAAATGATGGTCTTGCCTACATTCAAGCTTAGAGATGATGTAGTTCTATAAAGAACCATTTTTAGGTTTTCAATGTTCAACCTTTTTAGGGATTTTGATGTGTTTTGGATGTTTTGGATTTTTCCTTTACAATTTTATGAACATTTTTGGATTTTAGTTGTACAATATTTTGATGTTTTTGGATTTTGATGATTTTGCAAGTGTTTTTGGATTTTTTTTTATAAGATTATATGAATGCTTTTTGGGATTTTTGATGAGATTTTTGATAACCTTAGGATATACAAGAATCTGATGTGATCCATAATGTAGTGCCCCCAGCATGACACAATAGACTACCTTGATATATCTAGGATGAACCGACCTTAGGAATATGCCAAGTAGTACTAAAGGGGATACAATACTTCACAACAACAAGCTATGATAGAGATGTAGATGGGTCATGGAATAAATAGGAAGATGGATGAGGTGATAGATGGATGGTGGTGCAAAAAATGATAGGATAAAGAGCCAAAGAATTGATGGAGGTTCTGTTGATGGTGTTTTCTTCACAGAAACAACTCAAATAGAATATAATATCCTATCTCTCTTGAAAGGTAAATATCTATTAGCAAGCCTCAAGAGATAACCCCAAGGTCTCTAATGTCAGGTCTTGATAATGTAAAATAGCTTAGTGATGATGTGAAAATGCTAGTAATCACAAGGGGCCTTACAAAACAAATGCTGGAAACTTCAAATTCATTAAATCTTGCAATATGTTGATGCTTTCAATCCTAAAACTAACCAAGATTTTAAAAGAAACAACAAAAGATAAACGGTTTGAAGAGATTTCTAAAACTAAACCTAAGACCAATTGTGCAAACAATCTAATATCCAAAGTGGACCAATCCTTCAAAACCAATTCCTACTTAACCTAGATTAAACCTGCAATCTCACAGAAATAGTGCAATCTTCTGAGGAAACAAAGATTTTTAGATCATGGAGAATTTACACAAATGAACATTATTTTATAATTGAAATGAATAAATACCCACAATTAAACTCAACACACACTTTTTTGGCCTAGGCTAACTTTACATAGCAACTTACAATCAACAAGCAGCTAAAAGTGTGGACCAAGGATTGCTCAAACACTTCAAACCTTAAACCATTAACACAATTGTGTCACATCTAAATCTAAAATCTAACGTGCAACAACAACTTCAAATAAATTTCTCAAAGATTTAGAAAACAAGAACCATGCAAGGTGAATAACAAAAGAAATAACACCAAAGAACAATGTCTTTACTTATATTGAATCACCCAAAACTTGCAACAATTCATGTATCCACAATATTCTAGTGCTTGATCTTAGAAAATACTAACTCCTTGCTCAATTCTAACTATTCCAACTATGTATAACTTTTTCAAATGAATTCGGGACCTCAATTTATAGAAAAACTACATTATGTCGGCCCAGCATTAGGGTTTACAATAGTTGGTCGGCCAAACAGGTCAGCCTAGAGAGTTTATTTTAAAATTAAATTACATTAAATATTTTTTAAACTGGCCCTAGGTCAGCTTGGAACCTTCTAGAAATATTCCTCTTGATGGCACAAAATTCAAGGTCACCCATTCTAGTTGTATAGTCACATGATTAGCACAAATTCCTAGGTGGCTACAAGCTAACTATTTTCACCTTCTTTATTGACTTCTAATTTGCTAGACAACTCTTTGAATTTTTCTAATATTTCCACCATATCTTATGAGTTTTGTATTCTTCTAAATACTGGGGAATCACTTTATTCCATTCAACCATTGAACCTGCAACTCATGATATTTATCCAGCTTTGAGATATAGATAGTTGCATCCTTTAGATTGTCTTTGACGATAGAATCACTATTAGAAGGGGCATAAATTTCATGCCACCATGCCTGTAATCTATTGATGTTCATGTTTTTTTGACCAAAATTCCTTCTCCCAGTCATTATTTCTAGAAAACTAATACAACTATCATATATCTCCTTCATTTTTCCCTGTAGCTTCGTTATCTTCTTTAAGGCCTTAGAGAGGAGCTCTTTTCTATAATTCCAAACTTCTATCCACTCCTTCACCTCACCAATTTCATCAGAGGAAAAGATGTTCATATTGGCCAATTCATCCTTAGGCTCCTATAAGATTTTCTTCAACTCTCCAAAAGTTGATTGATCAACCTTATTGTAATTTGAAGCAAACTGGGAAGTGTGCTCTAGAAATTTAGCAACCTTAACATGTATATTGAAGATTTTTTCAATTGATTCATCTCCCCTACTATTGACATCATGTAACCACCCCTGAGTGCTATGAATAGAGGACTTCAATCTCTCAATTTCTGAAATGGCTTCCTTTGGTAACAAATTTAACTCTTGTCTTATGATTTTTGTATTCTTCTAAATACTAGGGCATCACTTTATTCCATTCAACCTGCAACTCATGATATTTATCCAACTTTGAGATATAGATAGTTGCATCCTCTAGATTGTATTTGGTGATAGGAGCACTATCAGAAGGGGCATAAATTTCATGCCACCATGCCTGTAATCTATTGATGTTCATTTTTTTTTTACCAAACTTCTTTCTCCCAATCATTATTTCTAGAAAACTAATACAACTATCATATATCTCCCCTACTATTGACATCATGTAACCACCCCTGAGTGCTATGAACAAAGGAGTTCAATCTCTCAATTTTTGAAACTACTTCCTTTGGTAACAATCCTTCAGGAATGATTCTATCACTACTAGAAATTTATAGAGGCTTCATTAAATGTTGGACATATTTATAGACATCACTAAGTTGCTTCTACAACTTCTCCTTTTCTTTGGTTTCTTTATCCAGTCTTCTCAAAATGGCATGAGAGGATTCTTGGAATTCTTCCTTCTCCTATTCCTTGGTACTTGGACCCATATTAACGGTTTTTACCTTGTAATCGGTGGGTCTCACCTCATCCTTGAACTTATCTCTTGCAAGAAAAACTACATGAATGACTTTGTTATTAAACTCATCTCTTGAAAAATTGGAAATTGTCCTAGCTCTTTTCCTCTACTTGGGTTGTCCCCATTGTTCCAACAATTTTTCCCAACTAGGAGTTTCTTCTTGGACTATTATTGGCTTTCTGTTGAGCTTTTGTTTTAGCTAATCTAGGGCAGTAGGTTGTTCAGTTTCTATCTCTTTATTTGGACTATCAACAACATTTTCCTCAAAAAATTTCTCCATTTATGGTTGATCTTCTTGCTCACTCAACATTTCCTTTTCCAAGAATTTAGATGGCATATCTTGAATTACCTCTAATTCAATATTCCTACTCTAAGCTCCAAAAGTGGTTTTTGTAACTTCATCCATAAAAATTTTCCATTCTCCACTTTGAGGAGTAGAGACCTCTTCCTCCTCTGCCTCATTTTTTCTAGTGTCATTAGATATATTCCCTTCATGGGTGGTCTCCTTTGTAATTTGTACATTATGAGGAGAAAGAGGAGGATAATTATTTCATGTAGCTGCTCTCTTTTCTCCATCATCAGTAGGTTCCTCTTCATTCTTCACCTTTTCTTTTGCATTTTTTACTTCTCTCACTAGGGATGTCTCGTGCTTAAGAGAGCTCCTCCTGACATATACTTGAGGCTTTTCCCCAGAGATTTCTAACTCTACAACTTTGGTTGAGGAAGGAGCATAAGTGGTTGTGTCATTTTTCCTAGCTTTAGCTTCCTTGTGTCCTTCTGTGACCAGCTTCCTCTTCCTAACCAATTGTGAAGCCTCTCCCTCTTCAGTTATAGTATTAACCTTGGGAACCTTCTTTTTTTTGGGAGATGGTTTCTCACCCTATTAAGCATGTTTCTAGCTCCTAGTTTTTATTTTTATTGACACATGTTTATCTTCTTCATGTCTTTCTTCATCATGAGTCTCATAAGTATCATCCTTTTCAGCTTCTGGCTCTTCCTCAGATTGGGATTCTAGATCTCCCATCAAATCATAAGTGAATTTGGTGGCCTCAGCCTCCAGCTTCTGCACTTGATGCTTGACCCATTGTATTAAATACCTTTTCATTAGTTTAGTCACCTAATCTAAATTTTTCACTTCTTCCTCTAACCAGTTTATTGGAGGTAGGGGTTTGTTCCTGTAAGGCTCATAATCATGTTGTTGGACTAGGTTAACCTCATCATCTTGTACTTGATTTGGCACTTACACCACTTTGTAAATTCTTATCAGTTTGAGAGGTAACCTAGAAAAGATTCTCCTAATGACATAAAATTCATCTCTACAATTGGACCAATAATCTTCAATATGGTCCTTATGCCTGAATTTTTTGTTTACTTGTTTCTAGGCCTTGCCATAAAGATCAAATTTATCTCTGTTAGTGTGAGAGTATAATTCAAATTGTGTCATCTCCTTTTCAAAATATTGGGCACTTTGAATAGAAGTAAATGCCTCTACAGTTCCAATTCTTAATGGGAATTCTAGTCACAACCCCTTATATAGATCCTACTATAAAATATCCTCAAAGGCTATCATTTTCCTTATCAATTCTAGCTATAGGAGCTTATTTGTTGGATATCTCGGCAACCTAAGTGGGACAGCAAGAGATCCTTGTACCTAGATGTATGTGAATCTTTGAAACTGCATAAACCATTTCCCATATTGTTTAATCAATTCCATAGCATCAGTAGATACTCTGACATGGAGGGCTCCTTGCAACAACCTAGGAATGTACATAAAGAATGCACCATTTTCCCTTCTATAATTAGTTATCTTGTACTGTAGTTGTGGGTAGATGTCCCGTACTTTTTCTTTTCCCACAGTTCCTTTACAACTGAGGCCCTTATACTTGGTTTTACTAGCCAATATATACACAAGGTATGAGGTCATGGTGAACCTATTTATCTCTTGTACACTTAATTGAGCATATAAGTTATTGCTTATGATTCTAGCCTAGTGATAGTGTTTTTCACCCATGATTTGTGTGATGGGGTAGAACATCCAAGTATGAAAGATATGAGATTCTTCTACCCCCATTACTCTACCTAGGAGAGTTATAACATTGTGATACTCCATTTTGAAGTCACTTCTGTGTAGTTGCTTGGGAAACTTGGAGTGGTGTGGTTTGGGCTTAAGTATCCAGGAGCTATTCATTATCTCTAAGGCCTTGTTGGGATCTTCATCATAGAATTTTATTTTCTCTCCGATGTTTATTTCTTCAATGATCCTTTGATGTGAAGCAATATTGAACACTTCTGCTATAGACTCCTAGGTGAGATTGGCCATGACTCTTCCCTATGGCCCAACTATGATCCTTGTATTAGAGTCATAATGCCTTGCACATTCTAAGACAAAATTAGGGCACAATTGTGTGGGAGGGAACCCTATCACTTGAGCAAGACCAGTGTGAGTGATAATTTGTGCCAATTGAGTGGGTGTATTTCTGAACACCCTTTACTAAAAATCATCATAGTCTACATGTCCCATGTTTGTGTCTGCAATCTTTGACCAAGCAGAAGCAATCTTGGACTTTGGCCATATGTCTTTGAAATCATACTTCATCCTTTTTGCTCTTTTTCTCACCTCCTCTTGTACTAGGGCATCCTTCGATTTGGATGTCTTATCAGGGCTCAATTCTTCCTACATTTCTTAGAAAAAGCCAATAATCACCCAAATGTAGATAATAACATTACTTATTAATTTATGCCATTTATTCAAAAATATTTACCAATATATGCAAAATGACATCATGAAGTGCAATATGAACATTGAACTGTAATGCAATGAGATCTTATTATCAGATTATGCAAGGATATGCTAGTGAACCTCATTCAACTTGATCAAAATCCCTTAGAAAATACCTTGTAACCCCATGTGCTAACTTATTTTTCATTAATATTTGAAATTTGAACTAATGGAGAAAGGTCAGAAAATCTAAGGGAGCTCATAATTTCTAGCCAAATTCAAGCTTAGTAATCTGAGCAAGCTCAAATTTTTTGAGATCTGCACACCATGTTCATTTTGATTTATAGTCATGAAGTAACCTTGTGAGATGGAATTTTTTAAACACAATCAAGTATATGCAAGCATTAATCATTCTAAGATCACATTCCAATCATATTCGTTGGGGCTCGAGTCATCACATGCTTTAAATGGTTGATTATTCATGAGGTTCGGGTATTTATAAGGATTTAGGATTTCCTAGGTGGACTAGGGTTCAGTGAATCCAAGCAAGATCAAAATCACCGAAATGTAGGTGAAGCTCAAAATCCACTAAGTGTTAAGACTTTTTGTTTCTTTATACTTTGGGATTTTCAATGGATCTTGAACCTAGACAATTTGAGGGGGCTCAGATTTTTTGGGTGGATTGAAGCTCAGAAAATCTGAGCTACATCAGAATTTATGAGTTTCTTGCTCGAATCTAAAATTTGCTAAGTGTTGAATTTGCAAAATTTTTCAAAGAAAAATTAATATCATTCCAATAGCTAAATCAACACTGATTCCCCAAGATAATTCAAATTAAACAATTTACACAAAATTCCCAAATGTCCTTTATCTCAGTCATCTAATTCGTAGTTCTTATCTAGGGTTTTCAAGAAATTAAGATTGCAAATTGGGTTTTAAAATAGGGAAACATCTTTTGATTCCATTATCAATCCTAAAATGCCACAGAGAGTATATACCCCAAATATTTTCATAACCCCCACTATTTCACTCCAATCAAATCAATATCAATCATCAAAATTTATTGAATGCACGCTAAAAGGAATGAGAAACTCAAATAATCCACCCAAGACAATTACACCCACGCCTTTAAAATCCAAATATATAACAAGACCCTCTTAGCAAGAATTTTATTAAATGTGAAATAGAGAAAATCAATACAAAATGAGCTCAATCGAAATCAAAGAGGAGAACCCTACCTTGAAATGGTGCATGAAGAAAAGAAATCCAATGAAGATCCAAATTTTAGCAACAACCCCATAAGAATGATCCCCTTCACCTCAGAATTTAGAAAATCATAGGATGATTATAAGCTTCTTCTCTAACTCAAATGCATAAAAAGAAAAATAACTCAAAAAACATCATAAACCCTACATATATCCTTCTTTTAGCACTCACAATAAATGCTTGGTATGACATTCAAAAGCTTTGGTATGCAAAGTAACCTCGGATCCGATAAATCCAAGGTATCTCAGATTTTTTGACCGAATTGAGGTTCGAGCAATCCGAGCTACCTCATATTTCCCGGAGCTGCTCTAGACTTAGTCAAATTTGCCTCTAAATCAGAATCTCAAGTTATGGAAAACTTCAAGGGGTTAGACCATGATCATGATGTTGCAAAAAGGAATCTCAAATGTAGATTAATTGTCAACTACCTAGGTGAAACAAGACCAAGACTAAAAGACTTATCTCTTAAGGGTAAAAATTCAAGACCCTACAACAAACAAGCAAAGGAAACAAGGCAAGAAAAGAGGATCCCTACCTTCAGCGGGGCATGTGTGCAAAAATTGCACAATAGGATCCTTATTTATGTGAGGTTCTTTTTTACCAAATTTTTACCAAGGTACTTTCCCAAAGTGCCATTGAAGTGGTTTTCACTATAGGATGATTGTTTTCTTTACTTTTTCAATCCTTTTTCTCATTTTTTGTTTTTTTATGTATTTTTTAGATTTTATACCCTTCAAGACTAGGCATAAAAAATTTTAAGATGCAAGTTGTTGGTTGGTTCCTACAAGGGTTCTCCTTCAAGATTTGATAACTGATATGATCATGATCCATAGCTTGTTGTGATGACAAAGGGACCCAACTAGTTAGGCTCAAAATTTCCTTTACTATTTTGATTTGGAAGATTTTTTTGATTCTTCTTTAGGACAAGATCCCCTACCTAGAAAGACCGACATTTGATCTTCTTGTTATAGCTTTGTTTCAGTCAGTTTTGATATACCTTCAAGTGACTAAGGGCTTCAAGGTGACACTTGTCCAATAATTCTAGCTCATTCAGCCGAGATACTCTATATTCCTCATTAGTGATCAGGTTCTATAGTGACACTCATAATGATGGGAGCTCAACCTCAATAGGAACAATATCTTTTAATCCATAGAATAGGGAGAAATGGGTTGCACCTGTTGGCATGCAAATACTAGTTTGGTAAGCCTAGAGAGTGAGATTTACTTACAGATGCTAGTCACGACAAGCTTCATTGACCATTTTCTTCAAGTTTTTCATAATGGTCTTGTTTGTAGCCTTAGTTTGACCATTTCCATGGGGATAATATGAGGTATATAATCAGTGTTGGATGTTGAAGTTAAAAAGGAACATGACAACTGAGAGGGGGGGGTGAATCAGTTGTCACACAAATTCAAATTCAAAACTTCTTTATCAATCTCACAACCAAACTATTATGTTATTAAGTATGAACATGAAACACAAATAATAGTAAGTAAAATCAACACATGAACACCAAATTTTTACATGGAAAACCCAATGAGGGAAAAACCACAGTGAGGATTAAGTCACAATATAGAGTAGTTTCAAAATTGAATATATAAGGCTTACTGTCAAGGGATCACTACCTTGAATAGGACTGATTTTCCAGATACAAAATCTCAATACTTACAAGGGAGGCTCACTACCTATAAAAGGATTCACAAAGAAACATTGGGCTTCACATCCAAAATGAACTAAGAATAGTGCACCTAACAATTTTTGATGTAGTTCTGGTGATGCTTAATAGACTGACTTGATACACTTCATCATTTTCACTATTCTTCACTTTTGCATTCACTTATGCTTCATTGATAAGACACACACTCACATGCGTATTTGTTCAAAAAATTATCCAACACACACATATATATACTTGATCTATCCACAAGCATCAATTAGGTTGGCCTAATTAGATGCATTTCTTTACTTTACCATAAATACCATCATGTTGGATTTAGGTATTCACAAAATCTTCCCAAATAGCAATAAAAATGCCTGATACACTACATCATGTAGGCATATACCTAATATAGATTGCACATATATCCACATAACAAAGTTAATTCACCATATTACAACTATTTCCAAAAAGTCAGCCAAAAATAGACTTCATTGCAAAAAGAAATCAATAGAATGATGCCAATACATCATACAAGCACCAGAGCACAAGAAATTATGAACATGTATTCCTTCAGCAACCATAATTTTTTTCCCAAAACCACAAGCATCAACTACCAACTACAGAGGATTGAGGACTAGAATACCAAAGAGTGCAACTTGAGTACTAGTTTAGATACTGAACCAAAATACTAGATCAAGCACTGGCTTAGACTTGCAATCAGAACATGGTGACATGAATGACAAAACAAAATTGTAGAGATTATCATTCCTCTTCATTCATCCAACAATCTCCCCCTTTGTCATTGATGGCAACATGTGCCAAAAAACATTCAAAAACTCTCCTACAATCTCTCCCAACTTTCCAAATCTCTCCCCCTTTGACATCAATGGCAAAGGCTAACCAAAACGATGTAAATTTTGGTGACATTGAAATTGCAAAAAGGTTCCAATTCTTCCAAAAACATCTAGCCATCAAAAAATTTTAAACATTCATCCTTTCAATAACAATTCAATTTTCTTCATCTTGTTTAGATTCCCTTTTCTTTTTCTTTTCTTCTTTACCAAAATAAACAAAGCAGTAAAACATTAAACATTTAGGATTCAAGTAAAAATGACATTTTTCACCTCGAACACCTTGTATCTTTCTTTGATAACTGGATATAACTTCTTCCAATTAAATGTAGCTAAATCCATTCTAGTGCAGATGCTTTCTAATAGAGCCAACAATGTAAAAGACGATGACCAGTATGAGTATTGTCTTTCACAATCTTCTGGATCAATAAATATTCTAGAAAAATGGTCTAACCAGACCTCAACAATCTCCTTAAGGAGCTAGAAATTTTTCACCACATCATCTCTTTGTCTCTATACAACATTCAACTCGGCTTGCAATTCACCAACTCTCAACCTTTGTTTCCCTTCATTGTCTTCAAAGATATCAAAATTATTTTTGATGCTATTTACCCTATATTCAATTGCTTCAATCCTACTTTTGAAATTGTCTACTCCAACAGGCCACCAGAGACAATATTTGTAGATATCTAATATTTATTTGATGCATTTCTTCATTTCCAAGATAAACTCAGATAATCTCTTATTAGCTTTAGTACATCTCTTTTCAACCAAGGCTTCCAACTTGTGTCCTTTTGTACCTTCAAGTAACATTCTTTCTTCAACAATCTCAACTAAATTTTATGGTAAGGAGTCAAAAATAGTTGATACATCAATACCTTTTCAAAGTAGATATTCTACTAGTGCATCATCAATTTTGAGTCTGTCAACTGGAGAAGCTACATTCCATAAATCACCAATATTCTTCACCTTTCCTTTAACCAATATAGACTAGATTTCATTTGGATTAGAGGATTCAAATCCAATAATAGATTCTTTTTCCTTCTCTTCTGAAAAAGACAATGATGTCTTCAGTTATAGCTTTTCTTTTCTTTGATTTTGGAGGGGAAGCTTCCAATTTTCTCTTACCGGAGGATGAACCTACTTCAAACTGACTTAGTGCTAGCATACCAGAGCATAGAGTTGTTCTTAAGGATGTGAAATATGATTTTCACATACTTACATTATCTGCCAATGATTCTAGATATCTATAGACTTGCTTCCCAATAGGAATATTGGATTCCTACACAACATCTTCTCTTCTCAGTAGGGAGCACAAAAAGTAAAATACCAAGCACACAAGCAAAGATCCAAATTGAAAGGGATAACCCTCAATCACCAACATTTGGGAATTTTTAGATAGATTTTCACGTAATAGGCTACACAAATCAAACTACCTATTTTCCTTAACCATCATATGTGTAATGTAAACAACAATAGCTGATGTCGAGCCTTCACGATTTCTAAAATAGATTTTGTAAGAAACATTGTATGACACATACCTTACAGTTGAATCTGCAAGAGTTTTTATCAATAGAGCTCAATGGTCTTTATTAATGCTAGTAAGTTCTTCCACATCTTTGTATTTCATGATTTTTTTCTAGGAAGATCCCCAATGTTGCATAAGCCAGTAATCACTTCAATTGCTTCCTTCGTTATTAGGTAGGGTTTGTCCAATACAATTATACAATTCTTGAAATGAATCAACATGAAAAAAATAAATTATTTATTAGAAAACCACAGAAATTCTCCCCATAAATCCATACCTAGGGTTTTTATGCTTTGTAATTCATTTTTTTTCAACCCTAGTTTCATTTCTTTCATCTTCTGATGATCAAATTCTTCCAATTCTACTCCTTTCATCTTCAATGGAATGTCACCACTCAATCATCTATCCATTTTCATGCTTAACTTTCTTGAATTTGTTAATTTTTAATCAAAACTTCTTCTATTTTCCTTCTTCCCTTTTGCAAATTGGGAGATGATTCCTAATTACCCATGACAATTTCTTCGAATTTCCTTCAGAATTGCTTCAAATTGCTTCAAGATCACGTCAAGGAACTTTTCAAGCTCTTCAAATGCTCTATTAATAAAAAAGGCTTACAAATTTCATCTTATTCACCATCGATTTTCCCTAAAACGCATTAAATGTGGCAGACATAAAAAAGTTGCTAATTTTTTTTATCAACAAAGAAAACCCTAATTTGGTTTTGAAATTATCATGTCAACATGTTTTCTTCTGGTTCCTTTTCAAAAACCTCTAATTATTCATTCTTCACATTTCATCCTCATGCTAGCCTCTAACATGCCATTCATCCAGGGGTTTTTACATTTTTTCTGATAATGCTCCCCCTAAGACCATCCTAGGTCTAGTTCCCAGAGGAGTTGTCCATATCAGATGAGGGCACAGAAACAACAACAGTTTCAAATTCTCCTTCTGCTTTCTTCTTCCATATCTTATTCATCTCTTGCTTCATCTCTTCTTTGTTGACCTTCTTTATCAAAGTATTCTTCTCTACCAGAGGAGACTGATTTCCCTTCTTACTTTTGTAGACCTTTGAGATATGTCCAGGTTTGTTACAATTTTTGCAGACAATACTTTTTTGATTAGTCTGACCTCCATTACTTCTCAATCTACATTGATTTTGTTTGTGTCCAAATTTTTTACAAGTATAGAAATAGCCATTAAAGGATTGATTCATTCTACCTCCATTAAACCTGTTCATCATCACTCGACTGATCATTCTCACCTAAGATCCATTAAAACATTGTTTGGTGAAGGGACCAGAAAACTAGTTCTTCCTACTACATTCTATTTTCTTGTGAAAATATTTATTATAGATAAAACAAATACTAGTGAAAGAGGGATACCTTTTTGCATTAGGTTGTCTCATAGACTGTCTTCTTACAAAATTTCTTTTCTACTTCCCTTTGTCTTGAGTTATTTGATTGTCCTTAGAATTTTCACCTACATCATTTCCAAAGCCAACTTTGTCTTTACTTGGTTTATGTCCAACAAGTAGCTCTCCAAGCTTATCAGAGCTAGATCTGAAATTATTCTCACATATTTTTTCCTTTTCTAGTTCTACTCTCAAGTTTACTACCTCCTATTCAATTTTAGAGCATTCATCAAATTTATTATGTACCACTGTATTCATACATTCTTCAATTCTCTTCTTTTCTTCCATAGTCACTTTCATCCCAACTATCTCTTGTTTCAATTACTCACTCACTTCTCTATGTCTTTCCTTGAATTTCTTTAATTGTTCTTTTAGCTTCCAGACACATTCATTTGCTTCATCAAGATTCTCTTTCAGATCTCTATTTTCATTTTCAACTTTTTCAAGATCCTCAAGTACAGTCTGAAGTTTTTATTTATCATCCATATGATCAAACTTCAGGATCTACCTCAAGTGGTTAAGCTATATACCAAGGAACCAAAGCTCTGATACCAATTTTTAAAAAGGAACAGGACAACTGAGAGGGGGGTGAATCAGTTGTCACACAAATTCAAATTCAAAACTTCAACACTTATCAATCTCACAACCACATTATTTTGTTATTAAGTATGAACATGAAACACAAATAATATAAATTAAAGTCAACACATGAACACCAGATTTTTACATGGAAAACCTAATGAGGGAAAAACCATGGTGAGGATTAACTCACAATATAGAGTAGTTTCAAAATTGAATATATAAGGCTTACTGCCAAGGGCTCACTATCCTGAATAGGAATCATTGTCCAAATATAAAATCTCACTGCTTACAAGGGAGGCTCACTTCCTACAAAAGGATTCACAAAACAAAATTGGGCTTCACAGCTAAAATGAACTGAGAATAGGGCACCTAACAAGCCTTGATGTAGTTTCGATGATGCTTAATAGACTGACTTGACACACTTCATAATTTTTTCTCTTCTTCACTTTCACATTCACTACTACTTCATTGATCACACACACACTCACACTCACACACATATCTCTTCAAAAAACTATCCAACATACATATATATATACTTGATATATCTGCAAGCATCAATTAGGTTGGCCTAATTAGATGCATTTCTTTGCTTTACCAAAAATACCAACCTGTCGACTTTAGGTATTCACAAAATCTTCCCAAATGGCAATACAAAAACTTGATATGCTACATCATGTCATCATATACCTAAGATAGGTTGCACTTATATCTGCATAACAAAGTTAATTCACAATATTACAACTATTTCCAAAAATTCGGCCAGAAATAGACTTCATTGCAAAAAGCAATCAACAGCATAATGCCAATATGTCGTACGAGCACCGGAGCACAAAAAATTATGAACATACATGACTTCAGCAACCATAAAATTTTTCCCAAAACTACAAGCATCAGCTACCAACTGTGGAGGATTGTGGACTAGAATACCGAAGAGTGCAGCTTGAGTACAGGTTCAAATACCAGACCAAAATACTGGATCAAGCACTAGCTTAGACTTGCAATCACAAAATGGTGACATCAATGACAAAAAAAAATTGTAGAGATGATCATTCCTCTTTGTTCTTCCAACATTTGAATCTTTTACATATCTCCTTCACATACTAATTCTGGAGGGTGTTCTGTTGTCTGAGATAAGAGTTTGTGAAACACCATAATGGTAGATTAGGCAATTCAAGATAAATTTGGAAACTTTCTTCTCCCTTATGTAGGTCATAGGAATGGCTTTGACCCACTTGGTTAAGTACTCAATGGCTATTATAATGAACTTGTGGCCATTGGATGAGGTTAGAGTTATTTTTCCTATGAGGTCAAGTCCCCATTATGAAAAAGGCCAAGGTGTGATTATTGGTTGTAATTCCTAAACTGGAGCATGGATCAAATCTCTATGTTGTTGACACTGGACACATTTTTGCATATAATGATGAGCTTCTTTTTCCATGGTTGGTCAATAGTACCCCATCCTAAATAGTTTCTTAGCTAAATTCATAATGTTGGAATGGGAACCACATATGCCATCGTGTACTTCTATTAAAGTAGTCAATGATTCCCCTTGGTTAAGAAATTGTATTAATGTCCCTTCGATGCTTCAACAATAAAGGGTATCACCTAGGATCATGAATCGGGATTCCTTCTTGACAAAGGTCTTTTTAAGGTTCAAGGTGATATCGAATGGGAGGGTTTCTCTACTTAGGTAGGTGAATATGTCATGATACCATGGGGATCTAGGACCAAAAATGACTAATGTGAATTCAAATTTAGGGATTTCAAAAGTTGGTACGAGAAATTTCTCTACCAAGAATTCACATTGAAGTACGTAGTTTGACATGTCTAATAGTGATCCAATTGTTGTCATGGTGTATGCTACTTTGTCGTTCATGCGAGGAATTTTCTCAAAATTTATGTCTATGAAAAGGTCCTTGAGACTTTCCACCATAATTTTGTAAGGAGTAAGCTTATCGTCTTTGGTTTGATAGTCGTCATTGACTTTGTTGATAACTAGTTGTGAGTCTCCATAGACTTTCATCTCTTGTATCTGCCACTGAACCACTATTCTTAGACCCATGATTAGGGCTTCATATTCAACAGTGTTGTTAGTACATGGGAATGATAGTCGGTATGACTTTGGAATACAACCACTTTGAGGGGTGATAAAAATAATACCTTCTCCTAATCCATGTTGGGTGAATGATCCATCAAAGAATATTTTCCATTGAGCTATGAGATTGATAAGGAATATTGATTCATTAGGGAACTCAGATATCAAGGGGTTCTCTGCATAGATGGGTTCCTTTTCTAATTGTTTTGTGATCAATTTTCCTTTGATTACCTTGTGTTCCACATACTCTATGTCAAATTCAGTTAAGATCATTACCCATTTGGCCATTTTCCTCATGAGAGTTGCTTTAGATAATAGGTATTCCAGTGGGTTGATCTTTGTAATAAGTTTGATTTGATGTGATAGCATGTAGTGTTTAAAATTTTTTGAATCAAAAAATACTACTAAACATGCTTTCTCAATGGGTTAATACTTCATTTCATAGCCCACCAAGGTCTTACTGATGTAATAGATAGCCATTTCCTTTCCATTTTCATCATGTTGTGCTAAAAGAGCTCCTAGTGCTACTAATGTTGCTGAGATATATAAGATCTATGGTTTGTTTGGTATCGATAGAATGATCATTGGAGGTGTTAATAGATAGTATTTGATCTAGTGGAAAGCTTTATCACACTTCCCATCCCATTTGTAAGCTATTCCCTTTGGAGAAGATGTGAAAAAGGGTGGATTTTATTTGATAGTTGTGCTATGAACCTTTTGATAGACTACAATCTTCCTTGTAATCCTCTGATCTGCTTTAGTGTTTGTGGTGGTTCCATGTGAAGGGTGGCTTTTATCTTTGGTGGATCAATTTCTATCCCTCTTTGTGAGACCATATAGCCAAGAAGCTTCCCTGATGTAACCCCAAAGACACTTTTTTGGATTCAGCCATACTTTGTACCCTTCAAGTCTGTCAAAGATGGGTCCTAAGACTTCTCTGTGCTCACTTTTTTTCTTTGATTTTGCAAAAATATCATCCACATAATCTTCAATTGTTTTTTGGATCATGTCATGAAAGATGAATTTGTTTTCTCTTGGATAGGTTAATCCTACATTCTTTAACTTGAATGGCATCATGTTATAGCAATAGGTTTCCCATGGACAAGTGAATGTAGTCTTTTGTTGATCATCCTTTGCAATCATGATTTGATTGTAGCCTAAAAAATTGTCCATGAGTGAGAGCATTTCATGCCCAACTATTCAATCCACAATGAGGTCAATGTTAGGAAGAGGGAAATCATCCTTTGGGAATGATTTTTTTAAGTCTCTAAAATTTGTGCAAATTCTAATGCCCCCAATGGGCTTTGAGACTGGTACCAAGTTTGAAACCAACTCAAGATAATCTATCAGTTGGATGAATCCAATGTTAAGAAGCTTTTGTAACACTAGTTTCACCAATAGTGTTATTTGAGGGTGCATTTTCCTTAATTTATGCTTGATTGGCTCAGCTTCAGGATAAAAAACTAAGTGATGCACAACCACTTCTAGATCAAGCCATAGAATATTAGTTTATGACCATGCAAGGTTGGCTCTTCACTCTTTCAGGAATGCTGCTAGGTTCTTTTGTTCATCCAATAAGGATTCAACATAGAAAGTAAACTTTGGTGCTTCTTTTGTACCCAGATTGACTAGAGTGGCCTTTTTTTCTAGTACTACTAAATTCTCTGGATGCATTGCACTAAGGGGGAGATTGAATCCCTCATCCTTGGGTGCCTCAAAGATGTTTTCACCTTCGGATGCATCCTTTGCTTTTACTATTTTAGGATTAGAAAGTACCATAGTGTGGTCTTCACTCAAATATATGCATGTTAGTTGCATTTCATCAATTTTGCGAGTGAAGGATTCACTCATCTCCCCATAGTATGCTATTGTGTCTATTGCTTCATTTTTTTTGAATAAATTAAGAATTGGTGGTCCTTGTTGGTCCATGTCAATTAGTTGTGGGTAGACTAGTCATATTTTAGTTGTTTGATTGCTTGGAGAAAAGGATGTTATGGATATCATGAAGAGGGAGCTATTTTCAAATAGGTCAGTGACATCAAGGGGGAAGTCATCTAAGGTTGTGTCATGTGATGGAGATAACCAAGAGGAAGCCTCATCTCATTTAGTGGAAGTAACTTTTACAATAAGGGTAACCTTGCTAATAGTACAACCTAGGCCTAGATTCTTTAGTCGTTTCTCAGGAACAATGGGTTCTTGTTATATCCCATTTCCTTCATCAACTACAAGCCTTTGTTATCATCATCAATGGGAAGAGCGGAGATGGGTCATTCATCCTGATAGCAGATTTTAGAGACATCTTCTTAGTTCAAATCCTCCCACTTGGTGTGTAAGGAAGGCTTAGGTGTGGAACAAACTCTCTTAATGCCAAAACCTTAGGGAAGAATGCAAAGGTGACTTTAAATTTTTCAATTACAGTCCAATAAGATGCACATGAAAAGAATAACAGAAAAAAGAAATAAAGACATACACAATTGGACACTAGATTTACGTGGGAAAACCCTTACAGGAGAAAAACCTACCACACCAAGAAAAGTCTCTTTGTATTATAGTAAGAAAAATTACATACAAAGATCAACTTCACTTTCTTATGTTAATTAATAGAAGCAAAATTTCCTTGATCAACCTTCTATAGAACATCACTATTACAATGGTCTCCAAATTGAATTCATTCACACTAATCAAATCGTGTTCAAAATCGAACAACTCTACACCATCGAACTATTCACCATTGTTGACCATTATAGAGCGTAGAAATTTTCCTCACAATCTATTCATCTTCCACACAGGAATGGTCACAATAGTCCAACTACTAATGGTTCACATTCCGCTTCACTCATTGGTTCAAAGCAGACCATGTTAGACAGTCGTTCGGTCAACACGTTCAAATAGAATCACATGTCAGTGAGACACTAGATCGTGTCTCGTTGATGCCAAAATGCCTAAAAGTCCTTATCAGCAAGAGTCACCACCATCGGCAAGAGTCATATCAAGTTCAAACCTATCGCCTAGACTCACTCTATCGCTAAGACATCACATTGATATCCATCTTGTGCAGATCTATCGACAAGAGTTTCGCTATCGCTAAGATTTCATAGTAAACAAAAATCCATCAGTGAGATCCACTCTATCGGCAAGACATCTCACTGATGTTTATTGCAGAACCATAGACAAGACCATCGCTATCGGTGAGACATCATACCAAATACAAATCCATTGGCGAGAGAAACGCCATTGCCAATAGTTCATACCAAAGTTATATACCTGTCGGCGAGACCACAACCATCGATAGGAGATCATACTGAGTGCAAATCTATCGGCGAGACATCCACTTTCGCTTAGACTCTTATCGAGCCTTCATGTCACCTCGATGACAGTCTTGTGTAAAACCGTCGGCAAGACATACTCTATCGGAATGAATAACTCCAAAGGTTCATGCCGCTCCCCAATGCCACTCGTCACAAAGAGTCTCCCCGATAATCACCAGGAATTAACCCATCAGCAAGAAGTATGCCCATACAAAAAGAGATAGGAAATTCATAGCGATAGACATGTCTTTCCAATGACTCCCATCGGCAAGATAGATCCAAAGTCTCAGCGACTTTGAACTTTTGAACATAGTTGTTGATCAGTAAGACATTCAAAGGGTCTCACCGATTTTTCTCTTTCAGGAGTTTTGTGTCACTAAGCTTGAGACACATTTTCCAACAATCTCCCACTTGATGAAGATTTTATTAACACCTCCAGAGCACAACAAAACTACTAAAATTCATGGGCACTAAGGCCCATCGAACTGGCACACCACCTAAACTTGTATGTGCTCATTGGCTTCATCAATGCATCTTCAACATTTTATAGAGTATCCACTTTTTGTAAAGAGACCTTTCCATCCTCCACCATACCTCATACAAAATGATATTGCACATCAATATGTTTCATCCTAGCGTGGAATGTAGGATTTTTCACCAAACAAATAGCACTCTGATTGTCACAGTAAATTGTAATTTTCCCTACATCAAACCCAATGTTAGAACACAAATGTTTTAACTAGATTGCTTCTTTACAGGCATGTGTTGCTGCCATGGATTCTACCTCTATAGTGGAAAAAGTGACTACATCCTATCACTTACTCATCCAACTAACTGCACCACCATTCATCATGAAAATATATCCACTAGTGGATCTTCTATTGTCAATGTCCCCTGCCCAATCATAATCCACATAGCCTCAAATGCTGAGAGTCCTATGTGATTCAACAAAATTTCCATGGTAACACAAAGCATATTCTAAAGTGCCCTTCAAATATTTGAACACTCTTTTCACAACATCCTAATGTGTCCTTCTAGGATTTTCCATAAAATGACTAAGTACTCCCACTGCTTGGGAAATGTCTGGCCTTGTACAGACCATTGTATACATTAAATTCCCAACTGTATTAGCATAAGGAACTCTAGTCATGTCCTCTATCTCAGTAGGATATTTTGGATAGTCTTCAATAGATAGCTTCATTCCCTGCAAAACTGGAACAACTAGCTACTTGCAATCAGTCATACAAAATCTCTCCAGAACAGTATTAATATACTTACTTTGACTAAGCCAAATTTTTCTACTCTTCTTGTCCCCAGTTATTTCCATTCCCAGAATATACCTGGTTGCACCAAGATCTTTCATTTCAAACTTTTCATACAACTGAGATTTTAGATCATAAATCATTAACTTACCATTGCCTATGAATAGCATATCATCAACATAGAGAGCAATAATAAGAACACGATCATTTTCAGCTTTGAAGTACACATAGTGATCATATTTCGATCTTACAAATCCCAATGACAAAACAAACATGTCAAACTTCTGGTACCACATTCTAGGAGATTTTTTTAATCCATACAAATATTTTTTCAGCTTGCAAACCAGATTTTCTTTACCTTTTTCCACAAAGTGCTCAAGCTGGGACATATAAATTTCTTCTTCAAGGTGACCATGAAGAAATTTTGTCTTCACATCCATCTGTTCAATCTCTAAGTCATACGTTGCTGCAAGTGACAAAAGAAATCTGATAGACATCAGCTTAGCTACAAGAGAAAAAATTTCTCCATAATCAATTCCCTCTACCTGGGAATACTCCTTCGCAACCAACCTCACCTTATAATTTTCCACACTGCCATGTAGACCTATTTTCTTTTTAAATACCCATTTGCAGCCAATAGCTTGTGTGCCTTCAGGCAAGGGCACCAAACTCCAAGTATCATTCTTTTCTAATGATTCCATTTCATCATTAATGGCTTCCAACCAAGAGTTTGAATCAGACATTCTAAATGCCTCTTTCACAGTCCTAGGCTCATCAATGCTAGAAATTAAAGCATAGGCACAAGTAGAATCTAACAAAGAAAACCCATATCTATCAGGTTTCTTTCTTTCACATGCTGACCTCCTCACAGACTGAGGCTGAGGTTGATCCTCTTCTTCAAAACTCTCAGAACTACTTGAGCTCTCCTCAGTTTTAGGTACATTTTGAATTTTCAATTCCTCTTTATCTGGTGTTGGAGGAATTTCAACTACATCCTTTTTATTTTCTGATTTTGTCTCTAACTGCATATCCAAAGTAGAAGGCTTCAGCTCATCAAAAATAACACTTCTATTGTATAGAACCTTTTCCGTATCAGGACTCCAAAACTTGTATCCTTTTATGTCAGCACTATAACCAATAAAAATATATTTAACAGCCTTGATTTCCAATTTAGACATTTTCTCATTTGGCACATATGCATATGCCTCACAGCCAAAGACACGAATGTGTCTTAGAGAGGGCTTCTTTCCAGACCATGCTTCCAAAGGTGTTTTCTCAACATGATCGGAATTCAGAGAACAGTTTATTAAATAACATGTTGTTGCAACTGCCTCAGCCCAAAACTTCTCCTCCAAGCTAGCACTGCTTAGCATACTTTGTGCTCTTTCCATCACTGTCATGTTGAACCTTTCAACAACTCCATTTTGTTGTGGAGTGTAGGGTGTAGTTTTATGTTTTTTAATCCCATGATCTTTACAGTATTTTTCAAACTCATCAGAACAAAACTCACCGCCATTGTCAGTCCTTAAATATTTTATTTTTCTTCCATTCTAATTTTTCACAAGGTTTTTAAATTACTTAAAATGACTGAACACTTCCACTTTAATTTTCAAAAAATAAATAAATTCCCCTCTTGAATAATCATCAATGAACAATACATAATATCTTGATTTAGACAAAGAAGGAACATTTACTGGACCAAAAACATCAGAATGTATGTAATCAAGTAAACCAGAAGATTTGTGAGAACTAGAGTAAAATGAAACATGGTGTTGTTTACCATATATACAATGTTCACAAAACTCGAATTCGAGGTTACAATCATCAAGCCCTTCAACCAGGTTTTTATTTTTCAAGGTTTTTAAACCTTTTTCTCCAATATGGCCAGGCCTATGATGCCAGAGCATAGTCTTTTTTGCTAGAAGTTTAACTTCCATAGAGTTTGCACTATCAGGAACATTTTTCTCCTTTTCTCCATGAGTAGCCTTCTGTGACTTTGCAAAGACACTATTGCATTGCAAAGCAAGTTCATCCATCTTATACAAGGTACAATATGAGCACCCCTAGCTAGCACTATTGAGCCTCTAGTCATTTTGTAGCCATTTCTAGAGAACATGACTTGCACTCCAACATCATTTAGCTTACTAACAAAAAGTAAATTTTGAGCCAGACCTGGTATATGCATTACATCATTGATTCCCTTCACTCTTCCATCAGGGAATTGAATTCTGACTTTTCCACCACCAACTATTTCTAGAGATGAATCGCTTGCAAAATACACCCTTCCACCATCATATTTTTCATACTTAGTGAACCATTATCTATGAGATCTCATGTGGAAAGATGCTCCAGAATCAATCAGCCAGACATCATCTGATTCCTGAGTTACCAAGGCTGCAATGAAAGCATCTACATCACTCTAAGAAGAATCTTTATCAGAAGAATACTTCTTCTTTTTCTACTCTTTTCAATCCTTTCGGACATGACCAGGTTGCCCACAATTCTACTACTTTACCTTGGACTTCTTACTAGGATATTTTGATCTCCTCTTTGATTTAGATTTGGAATTCTTGTCCTTCTTCTTGCCTTTTTCTTTCGATCTTCCTCGAATAGTAAGAGCCTCCTTCGCCATCTCAGAAGATTTCTTTCTCATCTCTTCTGATAACAAAGAAGCAACAATATCTTCCATCTTAAAAGAGGAAGTAGTACTCCCAATAGCCATCACCAAGTGATCCCAAGAATCTGGAAAAGAACATAACAATAGCATACAACGATCTTCTTCATCAATCTTCACACCCACAGATGCTAACTGAGTAATCAACATGTTGAAAGCATTCAAATGATCATAAATAGATGCTCCTTCCTACATTTTCAAAGAGTACAACTTCTTCCTCAAGAACAACTTATTCACCAAGGACTTGCCCTGATAAATAGCTCCTAGTCTTTTCCACAAAGAGGATGTTGTCTTTTCTTCATGAACATTTAGAAGAACAAAATCTGCTAAACAGAGCCTTATCAACCCCTTTGATTTTTGATCTGCAAGGTCCCAATTCTCTTGCTTCATGCCTGTAGGCTTCATTCTAGACACAACAAGCCAAATATCACGATCAAATAACAGATCTTCCATTTTGAGTTTCCACAACTCAAAATTATTGCCATTGAATTTCTCAATTTCAATCTTTCCTGACATGCTTACCATCTTAATCTATAATTTGAATTACCGGTCTTCTACAAAACTCCCACTAAATAGAATTGACTCAAAAAACCCAACGTACCCACAAGGATAACACAGTTGGCCAAGCTATGATACCACTTGTAAGGAAAGCTTAGGTGTGGAACAAACTCTCCTAATGCCAAAACCTCAGGGAAGAATGCAGAGGTGACTTTAAATTTTTCAATTATAGTCCAATAAGATGCACATGAAAAGAATAACAGAAAAGAGAAATAAAGACATACACAATTGGACACCAGATTTACATGGGAAAATGCTTACGGGAGAAAAACCCACCACACCAAGAAAAGTCTCTTTGTATTATAGTAAGCAAAATTACATACAAAGATCAACTTCACTTTCTGATGTCAATTAATAGCAACATTTCCTTGATCAACCTTGTATAGAACATAACTATTACAATGCTCTCTAAATTGAATTCATTCACACTAATCAAATCATGTTCAGAATCAAACAACTCTAAACCATCGAACTGTTCACCATTGTCGACCATTATAGAGCGTAAATGTTTTCCTCACAATCTATTCATCTTCCACATAGGAATAGTCACAACAGTCCAAATTCCAATGGTTCACATTCCACTTCACTCATTGGTTCAAAGTAGACCACATCATACAGTTGTTCGATCAACAAATTCAAATAGAATCGCATGTCGATGAGACACTAGACTGTGTCTCCCCGATTCCAAAATGCTCGACTGTCCTTATCGGCAAGAGTCATATTGAGTTCAAACCTATCACCCAGACTCACTCTATCGCTAAGACATCACATCGATATCCATCTCATGTAGATTTATTGGCAAGAGTTTTGCTATCACTGAGAGTTTACAGCGAACAGAAATCGATCGGTGAGATCTACTCTATCAGTAGGACATCTCACCAATGTCTACTACAAAACCATTGGCAAGACCATCGCTATTAGAGAGACATCATACCAAACACAAATCCATTGGTGAGAGAAACAACATTGCCAAGAGTTCATACTGAAGTTATATACCCGTCGGCGAGACCACAGCCATCAGTAGGAGATCATACCGAGTGTAAATTTGTCGGTGAGAAATCCACTGTCACTTAGACTCTTATCGAGCCTTCATGTCACCCTGATCATAGTCTTGTGTAAAAACATCGGCAAGACATACTCTATCAGAATGAATCACTTTGAAGGTTCATGCCTCTCCCCGATGCAACTTGTCACCAAGAGTCTCCCCAATAATCTCCAAGAATGAACCCATCGATAAGAGGTCTACCCAGACAGAAAGAGATAGGAAATTCATAGCAATAGACATGTCTTGCCGATGACTCCCGTCAGAAAGATAGAACCAAAGTCTTAGCGACTTTGAACTTTTGAACATAGTTGCTGGTCGGTAAGACATTTAGAGGGTCTCACATATTTTTCTCTTTCAAGAGTTTCACGTCAGTAAGCTTGAGGCACATTTTCCAACATGGTGAAGGTATTAGCTACCATCTTGATGGTTTCAAGCTCTTTATTTATAAATGTGGTTCCCCCATGAAATTGAGGAGAAATAGGTAGCTCTCCTAAGACAAAGGTGTTCTTCATTAGCTTATAGTTCCCACAATCATCATCCTCAATTACTACTTTGATATTAGGAATGTTTTGCACAATGAGTGTTTTCATTTCTGAGGTAGATGTAAGGGATGATGGGTCAAAAAATGAGGTAGAAGATGTAGGCCCTTCATTAGTATTCGGGGTATCTTATAGAACTTGGCATCAAGATCTCCATGCATAGTAATTTCTCTGCCCTCAAAAGGAAACTTTAAACATTGATGATAGGTCAAGGCTACAACTTTTAGGGCATGGATCCATGGTCGGTCAAGTAGGATGTTATAGGGAAGATCAAGATATAACACTTGGCATGTAGTATCTGCAATGAGAAGTCCCACTTGGATGGGTAGTGTAATGATGCCTTATGATACCCGTTCTTGGTCGTCATATGCTCTAATGGTGGTACTCTTCACTTTCTCAATGGTATCCTCTAAATAGCCCAAATTGTTGATTAACTGAAGGGTACAAATGCTCATACCAACATCTCCATCTACTAATACTCTTTTGACCTTGTTTTTTATGAATGATAAGTTCAAGGTGTAAATCATGGTTATGAGATGGTTGTGATGGTAGGTCTTGTTCTAATAAGGTGAGAAGATGATTAGCGATATGCCCTACCATATCTTGGAACTAATCTTTATCAATATCCTCAAAGATGAACAACTCTGACAGAGCTTTCTCTAAGATTTTCCTATGCATGGGGGATAGCCTTAATAGTTCTAAGATTGAAATTTGTGTGGGGGTTTTATTAAGCTAATCTAAGAGATTATACTTGCTTGGATTTGATGTTGGTAAAGTAGGCTATGCTCTAGATTGAGATGGGACTTCTTGGATGGTAATTTTTCCATGTTGTGTGGTGACTCCACACTCCACACTAGGTCCTTTGATGGTGACAATCGTAATGATGCTATCATAGGAAGTGATGATGTTGGAATAGGTATGCTACATGTTTGTGTAATCCTTAGCTTTCCCATTGTTGTTCACTTTGTTATGATCTGGCATGGGATTCTTGTATATCTTAAAATCTTGATTCTCAGCTAGTACTTCAATAGATATGGTGTCATTCTATATAAGGTATTGGATAATTTTTTTGAGCCTCATGCAGTTTGCCATCTTGTCTCCTTTTATTTTATGAAAGTCACATAGATCATTTGTGTTGTACCAGGATGGTTTCTCTTGGGGTTCTTGGTAGTTTTCAAAGTTGGGAAGTGTTATTAGATTTTTCTCTACCAACTTCTTCATGATGGTTTCGATGGGTTCCAATAACTGTGAACTTGCATTTAGGATAGTTGTTCTTGTTATGGGTTTTCCTTTATTGCATTTCGGTGTTATTGATCTGATTGTTTTGAGGAGTTTTTGTTTGTTGCATAGTTTGTTGAATGTTAGTAACTTGATTCTTGTTTGTTCTAGGAGCACTTAGGACTACCTTAGCATCTACCACACTATCATTTGTTATGTTCTTGTTTTTAGCCTAAACATTAGGCTTGTCATTTGAACTAGTTCATTGGTGTTTACCTTTGTAAGCTTGGTGTTTCCCTGTGAGATTAAATCTCTCTCAATTTTAAGGGATCTAGTGACAAGCTCATCATAAGATGTGATGCACTACATTTTTAAGTGGAGGGATAGATCTAGGTCTAGATTTTCTATGATGATCCCCACTTGTTGTTCATCGGGAAGAGGCCACTTGCTCTTACTAGCTCTTTGTCTCCACCGTTGTACGAAATTAGTGAAATATTCTCCTTTGTTTTTTCTGAGAGTGTATAATTCCTATAAACTTACGTCCATTTCAAGATTAAAGGAGAAGTAATCGATGAATTTATCAATAATTAATTTGAAAGTTTTGATATCAGGAGGTAGATGAGAAAACCAATCCATGGTAGGACCTATTAAAATTTGAGGGAAGAGGTGCATTCAATAGGAATCATTATAGGCCACCTCCATACACATGACGTTAAACTCTTTGACATGGTCCACAGGACTTCCTCTCCCTTTGTATTTATCGAATTTTGGGATTTCAAAGCCGAGAGGGAATGGTACCATTGCTAAGTTTCGATCAAATGGATAAAGACACATATTTTGTGTATGGGGCCTCTTTGTCTTTCCCATTCAAAGGTCCTGTATCTCTTGGGATAGCACCATAAATTGTGAGGCTAGATCATCTTGTGGGTTTGGTGGAGAAACATATGTTGGGATGACATATGATATGTAGGGGTAATTTTGATATGATAAGGTGTTATATGGGGTGTATGGTGGTGTGAGATTTTCTGAAGGTGATTGCGGTGTTGATGTATATGTTCCTAACATGTTTGTATTAATGATGTTCTATTGAGCATTATAGTAGGAACTTGGTTATTATTGTTATTGTTGGGTATACTATTGAGCTAGTAAATATTTCTATTTTTGTTGAGCCAAAAGGGATTTTTGTTGGGCTTGTTGTTGTTGTTGCACAACTAGGGCTTGCTATTGGGCCTACTGTTGTTGTTGTGATGCTAAGGTTGGTTGATGAGCTTGATGCTGTTACACTACTAGAGCTTGTTGTTGGGCTTGTTATTGTTGTTATGCTAAGGTTTCTTGATGTTTTTTTGTGCTAAGGCTACTTATTGTACTGCTAAGGCTTCTTGTTGTTGTTGATGTTGATGTTGTGCTACTAAGGCTGCTTCTTGTTGTTGTTGTTGTGCTACTTGTTGTGTTGCTAAGGCTACTTACTATTTTTGCTACAATTTTTGTGTTGCTAAGGCTTCTTACTATTGTTGCTACTATTGGATGGCTTGCTAATAAGCTTGTTGTGCTTGTTGTAAAGCTAAGGCATGTGCTTTCAATATAGAATTTATTGGTTCATGGGACATCTATGATGGATTTTGAGTGGCGATGTTTTGAGTGGGCAGTGGGTTATTGATGAGAGGTTGTGGGTTCCCTTGGTTTAACATTCCTTGTAAGATAGTGGATTGATTGGGAGGAATGTAAGTTTGAGGTACCAATTGATTTTTTATGGTAAAGGGGATCATGGGAAATGATGAGGATGATGTCATTAGATTTTGCGATGGTAATGACATAATAAGACCTTGATTTATCCATTGATTGAAAAGGTTCCCTTGTCCCATATATTGAGGATTTCCTTATGCTAAACATGTAAACAAGGCATTACTTGGGTTGATGGGATTTGCGACCAAGGGAATGATTTGAGATGGGTTGATAGTGGATGGGATGGATGTGTTTCATGAAATTGATGGTATGTATGAACTGGTGGGAGGATTGGATAAAGATGTCCCTATCTACATTATGGGTTGACTATATGGTATGGTATTGACATTCCTTTATGTGATGTTTTGAGACACTTGTTCTACACTACTTTACATAATGGTGGGAACACCTGGGGGACTCATGGGTATGGATGAAGAGGGATGTCCTTGATATGTGGAGGTTGTTGTGGAGTAATGAAGTTTGAGAGGCTTATATGGTTGTTTGGGATCTTCAAGAATAGGAGCACCAAGTTGGGTGTCCAAGTGGTTGTTTGGGATGGGGGATTTCTATCAAGGGTACCCACAAGTGTGCTACTTTCAAATGGAAGAGTTAGACAAAATTCCTTGGAAAGGAAAGTTGCAAGACTGGGAATGGAAGTTTGATTTATCCCTAGTGATGGAGTTGTGAAGCCTTGTGTTAGTGCAACAAATGATGGGGAAATTGGAGCTATACTTCCCAAGGCTTGATGTTCCATAATTTCCTCCCTAGTAAGTTCACATGGATTTTTCCTTATGTCTTCTACCTCATATGGCCCTAATGGAGATGATGGTTTTTGTGATGGGGTAACTTGACTTCTCAAATTTAATTCTAGAGGATTTGGATCACTTGAGGTAAATGTGAATTTTGTTTTCTCCATGATCCTCTTGTGTTGTGATCTTGTCATTACCATAGATTTTGTGTCGCCTTTGGGAGAGTTGTGTTGAGATTTTTAATGTTTGAACTCTCTAGTTGACTCAAATCTAGGTAAACGAGATGCTCTAAGAAATTTTAGAGAAATGATGATAATGGGGGATGAAGAGGTGGATGATTTAGAGAGTGATCTTTGTAAAAAATTTGGGACAACACTTTTGACTTGAGTTTGATGTTTTCATATTAGGATAAAGGATGTTTATGAACTTGGAAATATTTAGGGTAGACTTATGACCTTCAAGATAGACTAGTCCAAAGATGATAACTAACTCAACCAAATGCATGGAAAAGGATACATTTCACATACAAAGGACCTAAGTTGGGATTTGGGTTAATTGATGTTCAAGTGAAAAAGTGTTGGTGTATTCAAATTTTTTGCAAAGTTAGGTGAAGTGAAGGATGAAATTTGATGGAGGGGTGAATGAATTTTTTAACCCAATGTTAACTTAAAGTGAGCCTTTGTTTGATAAGACCAAGGTAATGAGAACACATGCTAGACCTCTAAATTTTTCAAATCCTAAATACCCAATGTTCTAGATAGGTTGTATCATGAAAATTCTTGGGTTTTGACCCATAACAAACATATACATGTCTCAGTCTTTCCTTAGTGCACGTTCATAAAAGTTTATTAAAAACTTGTTTTTGTTTTGGTAGAGTACCAAAATGTGGTTTTTGATTACTTTTGAACTATGATACCTAAGTTTGAGGTGACAACCTGCAGACCTTCTCTTGGGGATTCTAATTTTGTGTGAGATCATTTAGAGAAGTCTATGTCTATGAAAGGAAAGAGGATTTTTATTTCCACACAGGTGGTGGTAATATGGGCCTTCCAACCTCAATATCATTTTGTTCCTCTTCTTTCTCTAAGATGTTTGCATAATTTCTCCACTAAGCGGGTGTTTCTTTTCTATCAAAATTGAAGCTTCTCAAAATACTAATTATATTAGTTTGTTCTCCTTCAATAAGTTCAAATTTTGGTTGAATAATAGTAGGTGTAAGATCAGGCTATTCAACAGGAGCAATCAGTCTCCAAATAGTCATGTGGGGTTCAATTTTTCAAGTTTATCTTGCTTAATGAGTTTATTTTACCACAAACACTTGTCTTGATTATGTTTTCAAATGAAATGTTTATGTCAAAAACATCATGACTTTCACAATGTCCATTTTGTGAAAATCATGAGGTTGAAGCCATAATTGCCTATGTTGTCTTTGGAAAATATGGATTGAAATATAAGTCAAGATATTTAGAAATCTCTAAGGATAGAAATCCTTAGGAAAAATAGTAATATCAAGGCTATTTCAAAAGGTATCCGTATTTAGGCCAAAGTGTTTAAAATTTTGAGGATGATAGTGAATGTTTGTTTTGTAACATTTTGGAACCAACAATGTATTCAACTGACTCACAATCATTTACACCTAGGTTTGAAATGGCCATACTTGTTGAGTCTCCACTCACATTTCTCCAAACACTAAGACATTGTGAACAATTAGAGATTTAGCGACACTGGCTCCCCTCCATGGCACACACTTTTCGGGACCACCAAATCTCAAAATCCTAAAGATCCTAAGATCCTAAGAATTTTTTTGTTTCAACAATGAATAGTACAAATGTGGGGTGGCTTCAGAACGACCGTTCTTGCACCAACAAGCATTAAGGATTTTTGGAAACTAAACAATTTGGTTCTTAGTAACAAACTGAGAACACCTAGTTGTATACACACCCACTTTGCCACTTAAGGAACTTACTATCATTCCCATTCCACTTAAGGCATGGTACTAGGTGTGGTATATTATGCAATCCAAGATAGAAGGTACTTTCTCATGATTTCCCAACCTTTAATATAGCTCACCGGTAAACGTGCTTGCAGTAACTTTCCTATGAGTTTCCTATTGTGGGGTGTATCTCATGGTAAGTCCTCTCTTAATGGTGACACAAAGCATAAAAGTGTAGTTAATTATTTCTCTTCACCCAAAATTGCATGAAACACAAGGGGATTGGATACATACTATAAGTGCACACAAACAATGAAGTGAACTTGGAGTGTTTCTCTCCACCCAAGATCGTACGAATCATAAGGGGATTGGATACACACTACAAGTGTGTCACAACAAAGAAAAAACTCACTCATTTTACTGACTAAAGTTAAGATGAATTCATTTTATGCAACAAACGAAATGTTAAGTTTCCTTGTTCAATTTTAAAACCCAAAGAAAATGATAAAATTAGGGTTCAATTTTAGTCACGTTTGAGCGTTCATTTTAAACCCAAATGAAATTTAGTGAGGTACTAGAGCATAAATTAAAAAGCATAAGAAATTGGGTTATAATTGCCCCAAAGCCTCAAAAACTTGTTATAATCATAAGATCTTAAGATGGAAAATGCTTCTTTACTTTAACTTTGTCTCATCCAATCCTACAAAAATCTATTAGTCTAAAAACCAAAACAACGTTAGAGGAATGTTAGTACTTTGATGAAGCAAAAAAATTAAAACACATGTTGAAAAATGATAGTTAAATTTCTTACCAGAATTGGGCATCACTATTCATGATAGCATCGCTTTGGTGAACTAGGGCATCACTCTAGTGAATTTTGGCATCGTTCTATGGAGAAACAAGTGATGACGATAGCATCACTATTTGATTGGGCATCATCATTTGTAAGTCTTTGATACCTCTAAAAATTATTAGTGTTGTCGCGTACTTAATCAGTGCTAGTGTATTTAATAGGTGCCATTTTTTGCAATGATGATAGTGTTGTTGTATGGTGACACCATACAAAGGCATCAATGAAATTGTTTTGGGCATCGCTCTATCCTGTAAGAATCAAAATGAACAAAATTTGAGATAGAAATTGATTAAATTCGATTGGTTTTTCCCTCCTAATGCTAGAATGTGATCAACGTTATTATTATGGTTTGATTATGCTTGATCCATGAAGAATCAAAGAATTAAAAAGCCACTAATACTCAATCTAAATAGGATCAATTGAATTGAAGTTAAACTAAACATTCATCAAAGAAAAACATCCTAAATTATGAAAATGTTTTAAATGTCTACTCTAACCCATTTGAAATTATCCCATTTTCGGAGTGGTGTCGTGTTGATGTGGAATAGTGACCCTTTCCCAATCCCATAATCAATGAGCTTGTTTTAATCGATTCTATTTTAAATTATCCCATGTTGGGAGTGGTGTTATGTTGATGTGGAATGGCAACCCTTTCCCAATCTCGTGATCAATGAGCTTGTTTCAATCAATTCTATTGAAGAGAATCAATGAAATGGTTGTGAGATGTGAATGAAAAAATGAATTATGCTAAAATTATTATGATGCAAAAGATAATATAAATGAGATTTAAACTAAAAATGTTCAAACCCTAATTATCTAATTAGCTAAATGGATGCATTATGGAAGCCATTAATAGAATATAAGTTATTTATACAACCAATTTAAACTAAAATATGTAAATGTGAGTTAAAAATGAGTATGAGTGAGTGATTTCAACAACATAAGTTTTATCTAAAAAAGATGGATCCATTTGTCTCTAAATAGTGAACCATTTATAGGAAAGAAAATGAGAAATGAAGGGTTGAGATAAAAAAAGGCTAATCAATGGTCAAGGATGGAGGAAATGGGAGGCATGAATCATGGATTCTCATCAACGGGTGAGAATGCAAGATGAGACAAAGTTTCTTATTCCTTCCAAACAAGACACTTTTGACCTATACAAGAGGTCAAAAGTTATCTTACACAAGAAGTCACAATTTAACTTGCATATGAAGCTAAGTGAGAATATTCCCTTTTTCAAATGATTAGAGGAGAGAATATTCTTTAGAATATTCTCATGGGTAAGGAAAAAGAATATTTTGGAAATTAAAAAAAATTGTAATTGTACAAAAAGGGAAGGAATATTCTATGGGAATATTCCCCTTTTGGAGGAATGTGCAAAGGAGGAGTATTCCCTTGGAATATTCCCTTACAAGTGGGGGGGAAACAAGATTAGTTAATAATTGTTGATTAAACAATGTTAATCATACAATTAGGGGTATTTAGAAGAATTAGAATGATATTCATTAAATAAAATGATTTAATGAATGGGGGAAAGGTGAAATGACATTTAATTAAATAACTTAGGGTTATTTAATTAAGTAAGAAGACTTAGGGAATTAAATAGCTTGATTTATTTAATTTAATGAGATGAAATGTTAGCGTGAAAGGGGGGAATTAACTTGATTAAATGAATTAGGTTAATAGATGAAAATGATGCAATTAATTAAATAGCTAGGCCAATTTAATTAATTAAGCGAAAAGAGGATGGGTTTCAAGAGGAAATGGCATTAGTATACCTTATTCAAGTGTATGATATAATTCAAGACATTTTTTAGTGTCTACAAATATAATGTTTGTAATATTATCTACATGATGTTATGTGGTCTCTCTAGTCCCGTGTTTTGGTCTGGAGTTAACGCTTGTGAGGTTAAATGTTTGGAATGAATTGATGTGTTGAGGGTTTGTGCCAAATCTTTAAACTATGCACCAACATGGAGATGTGTTTTGAGGTAAAATAGGTCCAGATTATCTCTTGGTTTGGACTTTATTTGATTCCTACTTACAGTAGATTTTTTGAAGCTAACTTATTATGTTCGTTGCACATTTCATGTTTACACGTTTCATCTTGGCCAACAAGGAGAAATTTTTTGAAGTTTGTGGGGGATATAAATGAAAGATCAAGTTTGTTACAAAGTTTTTATTTGTGTGGTGTGTCTAAGTGTTGAAAGTAGTGAGTTAAGGAAAAAGAGTTTGTTGAGAAGAGGTATGTGTGATTATATGTGAGAAAGTGTGTCAAAAGTAGTGAGATAGAGGAAATAGAGGTGCTAAGTGTTGCGGTGGTGGTTGATCACCAAAATTCACCAAGTATTTTATGTTGAGGCTATAACCTCTTTCTATAAGTGTTGTAATTTGCAAGGAGTTGTAAACTTCCTTTGGTTGAATTCATAAAACTATGTTTCAAGGAGTTGTAACTTCCTTAGGGTTGTAGTCCAAAAAACTTGTTGTAAATCTTATTTAATTTGTAAGGTTGGATTTGGATAGTAGCTCCAAGTAGCTTTCTCATCGTAGTTTTTTGCTTATAGTTTTTTCCACATACATTTAGTATTGTGGTTGTGTTTTTATGAATTTTAATTTCATTTTATATTATATCTATTTGAGGTAGTAAGAAGTTTTGTTTGATAAAGTTTTATTGGATAATTTTTTGGGATATATCGATTCGCCCTCCTCTTAATATATCATTGTGTTCAACAAAGCTAGCTCATGAACACACTCAAATTCATGAGAACATAAACATGCAACTATTAGATAAATCTACCATACCACTACAAATATTCACCCAAATTATGTGCAATATAAATTTCTCTTGGTATCCTATACCAGTGACATTTCAAGCCAAAGGTAATATAGTCACACTAAAATCAATGTGTTAAAAGGAGGGATTATCAATGTAGGTCCTTCCATGCACTTATTAAATATAACAAGTAATTACATGTTCTCTCTATAGGATAAGGCATGGAAATTTTGATGGTATGTTAAATCACATCCTAATTGGAACAACATATATAGACAACATAAAACCATTAAAAATAGCAAAAATAACATAACATGCCTAGGGAAAAAAATTAAAATCTAGATATGTTGAGACACTTTATAAGCATAATTTTGTGGATGTACTTGAACATGAGCTTCATGGCCATTTCCTTTGGAATGAATTGAGGTTTCCATTGACCTCAATCCACTAGTAGTTTCTATAAAATTAGGTCTTGTAGAAGGGTCATCTAGCCAACAAATCTCCATAAGTGACCTCCATGTAGGATCCCATGAACTTGGAATAGGTGGATTTAGTGTACTTTTGACTATTACCTCCTACAAAATCACAATAGTAGCATAGTGTTATGAACTATCAATATATTTTTTAAATGCCTACACCAAAATCCATTTATATGCACTAAATTGAGCTCATGAAGATGTCTAAACTAGGGCAATAATTACAATGAGCTAAAACATATAACATACCAATGATTGATCCATAGTGTATATTGGCATAAGGCTCCTCTCCAATGAGCATCTCCCACATTACTATTCCAAAAATAAAATGCATCCACCTGATACATAAAGCTTCAGACTATTATGTGTGAAGAAATTTATTGTGATCTCGTACAAGTGGAGAGAAGAATTTGTTCATTCCCACCTTTTTAGAAACCATATTGCTATTTCCATTCAATAACTCAAGATCCATCCATGGAAGGGTTCCACATACACCCCTAGAAACTAAGGTTTATTTTTTTATTAGTGAAAACCCTAAATCACCAACCTATAGAAAATAGTATGAAGTATAGTATTGTTTGTATCATCATGAACTATAGATTGGATTATGACCGTATCCAATGGGAGAGAAAAAAAAGAATAAATTAATTTGGTTAGCTTGAAACTATTTAATTGGATGCTTCCTAGTAGATTATTTTTCAAAGGAAACATGTAAATTATAGTTGAATGACCACTATAACCATCCACCAAATGGAAATTTTTTTTACCTTGCATATAGGACGATGAGGATCTCTCATGCTTACCAATAGGTTCTCACATTTCAAGTCAAAGTGCACAATATTATTCCCATATAGGTATTCCATCCCAAGTGCAATGTTCCATGGAAATTATTAGTCACTTTTGTATATCAATTCCCCTATCAAAAAGGCAATATTTATTAGCAAGTTATGTCATGTAAGAGGTCCAATTATTTCTATTTGGAATTTGAGGGTTATCTATCCAAGGAATTCATATCAGACCTGCACCTATACTTCATTTACAAGACCTATTTGAGTGAGCCATTCACCATGTACTCTAAAACTATTTCCAATGTTACCCATGGTCCATATAGTACAACACCATAGAAAGAAACAACATTTGGATGATGTAATCATGTAAGAATGTGAGCTTTCCTCCATAAATAAATTCTTTGAGAATTACAAATCAACCCATTTAGTCATGCCCTTAATATCTGCACATTGTAATGGTTAAACACACAATAGAATTGTCCTGGGCCAAAATTATTTTTTCTTGTGTTGGTTATTTTTTAGAACCAAACTTATTCTCAATCCTAGCCTATGAATTTTATACAAATCAATTATTAGAAAGGTTGAGGATTGGCCAACACCTAGGTAAAGTAATTAGTACTTCACTTCTTCTCTTCGGGCTCTGTGAGACCCAGGGAGGGAAATCCCATGCATAATCATTATATCTTACATTAGTTCAAGAGTATTTCTTCACACAAATGAAAAATCACAAGAAAATCACCTTATCAAAGGCTCAATAGACCTTAGATACAAGTGTTACTCATTTCAAGGAGTGCATTTACATACTTAAAATTGGAGCAGTGTAGTTTAAAGTATTTTATGAATCATTCTTCACCTTGAATCCTAGGCCAAATTCAATACTAGCTCAACTAACCAAAATATATACTAATAGAACAATCAGTGCCTTATATAACGTAGAAAAAGAGTTATAACTTGTATTCAATCGGTAATATAATTCTGATTGAACTTCAGAAATTAATGGACTATTAGAATGCCACTTTGTAACATCTAACTCACTATGTTGCAAAATATTGCTTCCTAACTAAATCCTATATCCTTTTCTCACAAACTAATGACCTTGCTTTAGCATTTAATCAACCCATTGAAATGAAGTATAAAACAAGTTCATTCATTCAGTGCAAATGACAAAAGAAATATGAAATCATAATTAACAATTCCATTCATAACTTGGAAGAAAATACATAGGAGAGCAACATTTTAGAACTAAAATTCTTCTTCATTCCTGCTATTTCTTTGTAAAACCATATTTAAGATTTTATATAGTATAAATTTCATCTGAAACTTGCTTTTGATATATCTACTAAAATATCTTTTTACATTATACTCTACTTTTAGAGCATAGTATCTACTGTGACCCTTTCTAGACTCAAAATTTCTGAACTCTTTCTTTCAGCCATGAAATCCCCTTTATAGAACAGGGGAGCAACAAGCACTCAGATAAAATACAATTTCACCTTCATTTAAGTTAATTTTAAAAACCTAATTCTAACTGACTCCTCGAAGAACTCCCCAGGTGGTTTCATAAGCAATCATTTGTGAACAAGGGAGGACAAAAGTAAAAAAACATATGTAGGACACCAGTCATCGTTGTTGAAACAAAAAGATTCCATATCACATCTTTTGGAGAATTTCCACATTAGCATGAGAAAGTAGAAGAAAATGCACAACCACTCCTTCTCCTCGATGAAATTGGAGGGATCATCACCAGGTCATCATCATAGCTCCCATATGGCACCATAGAACAAATGTACTAGCCATAGTTCAAGTTAGTATCAACTTCAACATCCGAAGGAGTATCTGAAAGCATGATAGGAGAGTTTTGTTTTCCCAAGTAGGCCCTATGGCTCTTCTCTTTTTTCCTGGCCTTCTTCACTGGCAGAGCCAGTTCCTTACCTTTACACTCGACCACTTCTCCCGGAAGGGTCCTATTTCTCAAGTAGATTTTACTCTAGACAATTGACTTCTTCTTATGACCTCTAACCATCCTTTTACCCTTTCAAACCTCAGGAGAAGCCTAGGCTTCATGCTCAGCTATATCTTCACAACACTCATACACACTTAATCAGCTTAGACCTCCTAACAGGTGGAATTATTGCACCAAATTTTCCCATTTTCTTTAAAACTAGCAAAGTAATAATTAAAAGGATTTTTGACTCAAGACCCATAGGAAAAACACCCCAATCCCAATAATTGTAGCTAGCTCAAGCAACAAAAATCCTAAATAGACTAGAGAACCTAATTTCATACTAATTTACATAGAATGAAAACACTGAAACTCTTCTTAGGAAAACTTACAACCCTTTCAATCTTCTTCACTACATACGCCTTACTTCTACTATAGACTAAAAAGATGGTGAAAATGAATAGTGATCAACCTGTATTAAATAGAAAATTTGATCATGCAGAATTAATGATTCAGGAAATGCTTGCTCGAGTGAATTGATAACTTAGCAGTTATGCTTTGAATCTATGCCATTGATCTTACCGCAGCTAAAATTTCATCTAAGGTGGCCATGAGCATTATTCTTTGGCCATTATATGCTTGCTCCTTGAAAACAACAATGTTATCTCAAATGCTGCCACATTCTTCTACAAACTTAATTAATCATAGTTGATCTGATAGTTAGCATGTATCACCAATCTAATCCATGCCTTTTCATTTATATCGGCAAAGTACATGAGACCAGTCTGTCTTCTGGAGAGAATATTTCCTTATACGCTTCATTGCTCATCGCTAATCTTTCTCAACTTCTAGGGTGCAATCAATGATGAAGGTATTCATGTGATGATCTTAGTCCATTGGATCATTCTAGTTTGAAACTTTATCAATGGTTCTCCAGTCCTTTCACTGCTTTTCCTTTTTCTTCATGCGAAATCCTCAAGATCCTGCCACGTTGCTTATCTCTTTATCGCAAATGCATTTATTCCTTTGTCGGCCTCATCAATGATGTAAAACATCCCTACGATGATCTCTAGCACTTGGTTCCATGGCCTATCCTTTGGTCACATCTATCCCTCCTTCACACATCACTAATTCAAACTTTTCACTTAGGTTCCTATCGACGATGAGAGATGTTGTGGAGGCATCAGTTTTAGACACATACACCTACATAAAAGAAAGGGTACAAAATACATCGCTCATAGTATCATATCAAATTAGCAAAAGAAAAACCTTTAGAGGACACCATCGCCTATTGCTAATTTAGAACTCAAGTTCTTAAATGAATTTGTGATGAGTGATATAACATAAGGTCATCGCTCATCGCTAATTCTCCTCATACATTTTGTGAACAATTAGCAATGAGGGAATTTACAACATTCATAGTTTCCATCGCATATCGATGATGTGGGACTTCACATTTAAAACATATCTGTGATCATGCAATATAAAGGAAATTACATCACATCACTCATCATTGATCCAAATTTATCATCTTATGACCATCTGTGATGAATGATAAGATCAAAAGGCCTGAAGCATCGTACATTTCTAATAAAATTTCAAATTCTCAAAATCCATTAGCGATGAGCATTGTTGAAAGAAGACATCGTTCCATCGCTCATCACTATTTCAAGGTGTGTGCCTATCAATATATCAATGATGAGTGATATAGTTATTAGGGCCATCAGGACTTAAGTGGAAACTTTGAGCATGTGTAGTTAAGTTGTTCTTAAAAGAGGGGAATCTTTAGGATGACATAAGAATAATAGGTTTAATATTTTTGAAATACAAAAGATGTAAAGGCTAAAATGTCCTTTATTATCCTTATAAAAGAAAGGCGGTTCAGACCTATATACGAGAGGGTCCAGTCACCTAATGACATTGATAGACATCAAAGTTTCATATGACTGGAAACAGGCACCATGAAATTAATCAACATAATATAATGTTAACTAAAATTTACAAAACCATAAACCCCCATATAAGAACCCTACATCAAATGTAACAAAGGTTCTAGATAAAATATCTTAGGGTTTAATATGAGCACTTCAGATTTTGCAAAATTTCAAAGTGTCATCAATTGCTCTTTCTGGGGACGTCTGTTCCAAAGTGAACAAAGCGAGAATTCAGATCCTCTAGAGAATCAGACCAGGTTCCTTCTTCATTGGGCAATAGAGTCAATAGGTCACCTCTTCCCCCAACTGCTCTTGGTTTGACAAATCAAAGCATATATGATAACCCAAGGCCATTAAAACTATGGGCCTCTTCTTACCTCTATCATAGAAAAATTTCTCATAACATTTCACTGAATCCAATATGAAAATATCACTACAATATACCTGATCAAACATGATAGCATCTCTCAACAACTCAGTATATACAATATTATCAATAGATTCACAATTACCATGCATCTGAGAATCAGGAATACCCTTAAAATACCAATTTTCATGTGGCAATAACTTATAATTTTTATTATTCATAACACTGTCAAGTTGAAAACAACCCTCTTTAATGTCTTTCCCATGACCACATTGTAAGAAGATTTCATCCAGCTAAAAAATCTGGCACTATCTATTCAATATGATTAGTAGTTTGGATGTCAAAGGTGAAACAATTATAAGAACTAATCAAAAGATTATGCACATTATGCAAACTACCTTCGACTGTATGTAAATAAATACACTCATATACTGACACATATTGTAACTGTGCTTCAACATGTTGGGGTAGAGAATCATCAGGAATCTCTAACCTATACTCATCCTTACTCACTTTGATATTTTTTGAACATAGCATGTTAACATCTTCATCATTCAAATTTTGTTCAAAAGTGAGTAATTTTGGTTCAAAAAGATAATCTATTTTTTCCTTGGAATCACCCCCTATATCCATATGAAAAGATTCATAACTAGGCTCATCTAAAATAGAAAAAAAATACTTATCCAAATCTGCATTAAAATTTTCAAATTCTGGTTTATCAAATACATAAAACTCATGATCATCTGTTGTTTCTAACCCATCAAAACGGATTTTTGAACTTGCATCAACCTACAAACCTTCATGCTCATCATACAATGCATCATTAAAATCAAATGGTTGTTTTCCATTACCCACATTATCATTTTGCTAATCAATTGGTTCACAATTAGAAGGAGGATCAGATACACATTCTTCATATCTTGCATAGTGAAGATTATCATCACTGTCAAAATCAATATGGGAAACACATAACAATTGAGGGTTGCTCCCATGTGTATATTTCTAATACTCAGTGGTTAATAGATCTGAAATTTGTTCACTACTTAATAGAACATTGTTCTGATCCATTCTTTCAACCACTACCTCTTCTTGACTTCCCATAGAAATGCATGCATCACCAAGTTGTAAGTCAGGATGTACCATGATATCACCATCATCAAAATATGGAAACTTAATGGACTAGGTGTCATCATTGAGTTGGTTATTTACATCTTCTTGAATGTAGAGACAAGCATTTTCACTATTATGAGCATCAATGGTAAACATTGTAGCACTCTTAACTTCTTCCTTCTCAAGTATGCACTTTTCTGTATCTAAAACTGAAGACATCTGATCATTTGTATCTACATAGTTGTTGGTTTCATCAACATGGTTATTCATAATTGAAAATACCAGACTCTACACATATTCATTCCTCATTTTCTCCATATCATCTAAACATGTGTAAGCCATTTTCATATTCAAAATTTTAAAATCCTTTAACATCACACTAGATCCCTCCTCAAAAGCTTCAAAATACAAATGAATGCAATCTGATGTACTAGGTCTGAAACTTTTAGGTATCAATGAAAGAGCAACAACAAATCTATGACTGAAAGCAATGCTTGACTCTTCATCTTGTTTTTTAAGTTGTTTTAACTTTGTGACAAGATCAAAAGGTTCTTTTGAATTTTTTTTTCTAAAAGCATCCACCAATTTATCCCAATAGGGAAAATATTTCTCAGGAAAACTTAAGTACCAATCCCTAGCTCTAGCTTCAAGAGATTTGACAAAAAATCTCATCCACATATCCTGATCTCTAAATGAATGTTTCACCATGAAGCTATAGAAACTATGGATATTTGAATTTGCTTCATAGACATTGTATCCATTAAATCTAGGCATCTTCCTATAGACTTGAGATGGCATACTTTTAACCTTGTAATCAATCCATGACAAGTCTAATTGGTCATACAATAGATCAAAATAATTGATAAAAGGTGAAGCAATTTGGCTAGAAGATCTTGTATGATTATCTCTTAGCTGAGCTTTTACAAACATTAGGTGTCTTTTGTTCAACTATTTAACTCCCCTTTTGAACATAACTTTCCATTCTGGTCTTATTCTAGGCTTGTTCACACTTTGGTTCATGCACTTTGGGTTTTCAACTGTTTGAGGATTACCAAACTTCTGAAGCTTCTTGACAATATGCATTAAGGTTTCTAATGGCATGGTTATTTCCCTTTGGTAATCCATAGATGTATACAAACTAGGGTTTAACTAATTATACATAGTCATAAACAAGACAATATGAAAAATCACTAGGATAATTGATAATATGATGGTAACTTGGGCCTGAAACTTGTGATAATGCAAATGGATAGAAATTCCTAAGATATACATTTTCATTTTAACCATCCATACTAGAAAATTTTGGAATATTCTAACAAACACCTTAAGTGGAACAATAACTACATTCAATATGATAGGTTCAACAAATGAAAAATATGAAAAGAACTATATACCTTCACACCTCCAGTTGCTGCAACTTTGAATAGAACACTTTCAGGTTACAATAACAAATAGTAACCCTTAATATGTATAAATTGTAGAGTAGAGTCACCACCTCTTCAACAAGAGGAAAACCTTTGAAGCAAAAGTATCTTTCTATGATTTCTTCTAGCAGAGTAATTTTCTTAGTATTCTGAATTGCTACAAATCAATTTGCAGGTCTAGAACTTCTTCAATATCTGAACCAGATGTTCATTTTATTTTAACTCCTTTCGAATGGTCTTCAAAAAATTTGCATCAAAGATACAAAGTGTTCCCTAGTAGAGTCGCCATTTCTATTAATTATTTTGTTAAAACCTAACTTAATCTCAATCCTAGCCTATGAATTTTCCACAACTCAATTATTAGCAAAGTTGAGGATTGGCCAACACCTAAGTAATTAGTACTTCACTTCTTCTCTTCGGACTCTGTGAGACCCAGGGAGGGTAATCCTATGCATACTCATTATATATTACATTAGGTTAAGAGTATTTCTTCACATAGATGCAAAATCACAAGAAACTCACCTTATCAAAGGCTCAACAGACCTTAGATAGAAGTGTTACTCATTTCAAGGAGTGCAGTTACATACTTAAAATTGGAGCAATATAGTTTAAAGTATTTTATGAATCATTCTTCACCTTGAATCTTAGGCCAAATTCAATACTAGCTCAACTAACCACAATATATACTAATAGAACAATCAGTGCCTTATCTAAGGTAGAAAAAGAGTTATAACTTGTAATCAATCGGTAATACAACTCTTATTGAACTTCAGAAATTAATGGACTATTAGAATGCCACTTTTTAACATCTAACTCACTATGTTGAAAAATATCGCTTCCTTACTAAATCCTATATCCTTTTCTCACAAAGTAATGACCTTGATTTAGCATTTAATCAACTCATTGAATTGAAGCATAAAACAAGTTCATTCATTCGGTGTGAATGACAAAAGACAAATGAAATCATAATTAAGAATTCCATTCATAACTTGGAAAAAATACATAGGAGAGCAACATTTTAGAACTAAAATTATTCATTTCTACTATTGCTTTGTAAAATCATATTTAATATTTTCTACAGTATAACTTTCATCTTAAACTTTCTTTTGATATATCTACTAAAATATATTTTTACATTCTATTCTGCTTTTAGAGCATAGTATTTACTATGACCCTTTCTAGACTCAAAATTTTTGAACTCTTTCTTTTAGCCATGAAATCCCCTTTATAGAACAAGGGAGCAACAAGCACTCAACTAAAATACAATTCAACCTTCATTTAAGTTCATTTCAAAAACCTAATTCTAACTGAATCCTTGAAAAACTCCCCAGGTGATTTCATAAGCAATCATTTGTGAATAGGGGAAGACAAAAGGAAAAAAACATGTGCAGGACACTAGCAGTCGTTGTCACAATGTTCGTTGTTAAACAAAAATATTCCATATCACATATTTTGGAGAACTTCCACATCAACATGAGAAAATAAAAGGCAAACCATGGACACATGAAAACAAATACCTCCTATGCAAATACCATGGTGTCATCAAAAACTAAAACAAGGAGGTGACTCTATTCAAAGTCATTAGTATCATAAAATGTCCGACCACTCCCTGTCCTTGACAAAATTGGAGGGATCATCACCACGTCATCATCAGAGCTCCCATATGGCACCAAAGAATGAAGGTACTAGACATAGTCTGAGTTATTATCAACTTCAGCATCTGAAGGAGTATCTGAAAGCATGATAGGAGAGTTGTGTTTTCCCAAGCAGGCCCTATGGCTCTTCTCTTTTTTCCTAGCCTTCTTCACTGGCAACGCTAGTTCCTTGCCTTTAAACTCAACCACTTCTCCTGAAAGGGTCCTATTTCTCAAGTGGTATGTACTCTACATAATTGACTTCTTCTTATGACCTCTAGCCCTCCTTTTACCCTTTCAAACCTCAAGACAAGCTTGGACTTCATGCTCAGCTATATCTTCACGACACACATACACACTTAGTCAGCTAGACCTCCTAACAGGTGGAATTGCCACACCAGATTTTCCCATTTTCTTTAAAACTAGTAGAGTGATAATTAAAATGATTTTTGACTCAAGACCCATAGGAGAAAAACCCCAATCCCAATAATTGTAGCTAGCTGAAGCAAGAAAAATCCTAAATAGACCAGAGAACCTAATTTCATACCAATTTACTCATAATGAAAACACTGAAATAATGCTTAGGAAAACTTATAGCCCTTTCAATGTTCTTTACTACATACACCTTACTTCTACTGTAGACTGAAAATATGGTGAAAATGAACAGTGATCAACCTGCATTAAATAGAAAATTCAATCATGCAAAATTAATGATTCAGGAACCTCTTGGTCGAGTGAATTGATAACTTAGTAGTTATGCTTTGAATCTAGGCCATTGATCTTAGAGAAATTAAAATTTAATCTAAGGTGGCCATGAGCATTGTTTTGCAACCATTATCAACTTCCTCCTTGAAAAAGGAAATGCTATCTCAAATGTTGCCATGTTCTTCTCTAACCTTGATTAATCATAGTTGATGTGACAATTAGCATGTATCTCCAACCTAATGCATGCCTTCTCATTTATATCGGAAAAGTACATGAGACCAATCTATCTTCTTGAGAGAATATTTCCTTATACACTTCATCTCTCATTGCTGATCTTTCTCAACTTCTAGGGTGCAATCATCAATGAAGGTATTCATGCAATGATCTTAGTCCATTGGATCATCCTAGTTTGAAACTTTATCAATGGTTCTCTAGTTCTTTCGTCGCTTTCCCATTTGCTTCATGCAAAATCCTTAGGATCCTGCCATGTTGATTATCTCTTTATCACAAATGCATTTCATCCTTTGTCGACCTCATCAGCAATGTAAAACATCCCCAAGATGATCTCTATCCCTTAGTTCCATGGCATGTCCTTTGGTCACATCTATCCCTCCATCGCACATCCTTAATTCAAACTTTGCACTTAGGTTACTATCGGCAATGGGAGATATTATGGAGGCATCAATTTTAGACACATACACCTACATAAAATAAAGGGTACAAAATACATCACTCAGAGGATCATATCAAATTATCAAAAGAAAAATCTTTAGAGGACACCATCACTTGTCGCTAATTTAGAACTCAAGTTCTGAAAATGAATTTGCGATGAGCGATATAACATAAGGTTGTCCCTCATTGCTATTTATCCTCATACATTTTGCAAGTAATTAGCAATGAGGGAATTTACAATGTTCATATTTTCCATCACATATCTCTGATGTGGGACTTTACATTTAAAACATATTTGTGATCACACGATATAAAGGAAATTACATCACATCACTCATCGTTGATCCAAATTTATCATCTTATGACCATCCATGATGAATGATAAGATCAAAAGGCCTAAAGCATTGCTCATTTCTAATACAATTTCAAAGGTTCAAAATCCATTAGCGATGAGTGATGTTGAAAGAAGACACCATTCCAACACTCATCGCTATTTCAAGGTGTGTGCCTATGAATAAATCAGTGATGAGAGATATAGTTATTAGGGTCATCAAGACTTAAGTGGAAACTTTGAGCACGTGCATTTAAGTTGTTCTTAAAAGAGGGGACTCTCTAGGATGACATAAGAATAATAGGTTTAATATTTTTTGAGATACAAAGGATGTAAAGGCTAAAATATCCTTTATTATCCTTATAAAAGAAAGGTGGTTTAGACCTGGATATGAGAGGGACTAGTCACTTGATGACATTGATAGACATGAAAGTTTTATATGACTGGAAATAGGAACCATGCAATTAATCAACAAAATAGAATGTTAACTAAAATGAACAAAACCCTAAACCCCCATATAAGAACCCTACATCAAATGTAACAAAGGTTTTAGATAAAAAATCTTAGGGTTTAATATGAGCACTTCAGATTTTGCAAAATTTGAAATTGCCATCATCTTGATCAATGGTTCTATCCAATAAAATAATCACCACCACCACCATAAAACCCTAACAAACCCTTTAAAATTTTATAAAACCCAAATTATGCCAACAAGAGTTCTGCAGACCAAAATTTCAAGATAAAACCCTAATTAACATATTTGAAAAAATTCAGAAATGCATCCACCTACAACTAAGAGTGAAGGTTCTTGTAACATTGAAGAGAATGATCCTCTTGACAGCTACAAGAGAGTGAACAAAGGCTTGATGTAGATATCCCTCTTTCTTAAAGTAGGAGAGGGTTTCATCTAGAATCTTCTCACTAATATGAATGAGAGCCATTACATGATTAGATCTCTTCACCTCAATATCCTCTCCTTCAAAGCATTAAATCATTCAATAGTTCCATAATGAAGATCATATGTGTTGTGTGGTCTCACAACACACCCCATTTTGCTCCTTGGAAAAATGTGGACCTCCTTTTTTGCTACCTTTCTTTTCTTTCCTTTTACTTTGCTTGCTTTAGTGTGTTGATTTTGGAGGAAATGGTAAAATGTGAGTTTTGTTTCAACCTACCTGGTCATTGCCTAAATCCCTGTCTTTCATGGATTGGGAGTGTCACAGTTTTTTTTCTTAAGTCTTATCAATTTTCTAGACCCCGGAGTCCTGGATTTGGGGTGATTGTGCTAAGGATAATGTATCTTTGGTTGGTCCTAGTTTCCCACCTAGTGATTAAATCATCCTAGTGCATTCAAGTCCTTTTCTTCGTCGATTAGTTAGATGGTTTCTTTTCATTTATTTAGCCAAAGGTTAGAAACTAAAGGTTTTTTTGTGAACATGTTTAAATCATTTTGTTCCTTCTCAAACCTAGTTCCTAGTTCCTCTCTTTGACCCAGTTCTCATGGACCTGGTGGGTAAATGTCCTGGTTCCTAGTAATCATTCCAAGGTTCAAAACCAAATGATTCAAACCTTGTGATCATCAATAGTCACGTATCCAAGGTGGCTTTGCCTCATAAATCCTTTGCTTTGTAAGAATCAAAGTCACACAAGAGTGCCATGTAAGATTTCCACTTCATCTTCTTCTCTAGTGGTGGGCCTACGCAGAAACCAAGGTGTTCATGATTTGAACCATAATTTTCCATGATAGCACCTTTATTCAAGAAAATTAATGCATTGTAACAAGTAATTAATGAAGGTGGCAAACTACTTACATACTTGGAACCACCTCGAGCATGTAGTTACTTTTACAACACTCTACCTCGCACCATACTGCTAATTTGCAAGGACATTGAAAGATCAAGACTGATATTATAGCATGCAAAAAATGGTACAAAGCTTGAGAAACCAAAAACATTGCTACTGAGGATTTCAAAGCTGCATTTTGAAAATGATTTTTTTATCATCAGTGAAATTAGGTATGTTTCAGATAATCAAAATCCTACTAGTCATTTAATGCATGCATGTCTCGAGATAATGGTATTTCCTCTGGTGATTAAAATGTTGATTATTTTGAAATAAATTTAAACATAGCGTAGATTGAAATTTTTATCAATTGTTGAAGATAACTAGTTTAATTTAAGAGTAAGTACAAAAATTTGGGTCCACATTCAGGGGAAGTGTCATTTTTCAGCTTTAAAACAAGTACCCATTCATTTTTTAAAATAAGTACCCATTTTGAAGTGGGTGCTTGTTCCAAAAGGTTTGAAGCTCACAATACATGTTTTTCATTTCGATTTAAGATCAAAAAAGGCATGGTAACCCAACACTAAAGGCTTAGACTTGCAAGTACAAGGTCATCAAAATTTCAAGAGAAAAACTTTGGCAATATAGCTAATGAGGTTTTTTTAGAAATTCTTTTATGAAATTAAAACCCATTATATATGACAATGTCTAGTTTTCAAATATGTTTTTTTTAATTTTATTATTTTTTCTATTTTTTAATTAATTTATGAGGAAATGGGTCCATAAACTTGAAATGTCAGGTTTTCATATTTTTTAGTAACTTTTAATTTATTAATTTTATTGTTAAAAAAATTATATGACATCAATTTATAAATTATTCTTTCCATAATGAAAAAAAGAAAATTCAAAAAATGATAAGTTTAGGTCAAGTTATGGTGTCCATATGCAAGGGTTTTAAAAACCAAAAATAAGGGCTAATAAAAAAATAATAAATACAAATATATTACAAAATGTTTTTATAAAAAATATCCTCATCAATCTTCAATATAATATACATCTTTTCCTAAAAGGAATTATAAAAATACTTTTATTTTTGTCAAATTATGGCATCTATACACGTGCATGGTATGGTCCTAAAAAAGTGACTTTTAAAAATTAGTTTTTATACATGTATATTAAAAATTACTTTGTATCATCTGGGTATTAAAATAAATTACATATTTGAAAACTAGACTCAAAATACTAAATTTCATATTACTGAACTTTTTTAAGATTCAATGTGTAAATGCTTCAAATTTTAAGTCCAACTGTGAATTTTTTTGAAACTTAGGAAAAACACTTCCACTTTTTGAACATTTTGTGCACCCAACTTCTTGCACCTACCCTTAACCTTAACTCGCACACAAGGCACACATTTGTAAAAAATGCAAGACACGCAGGTTAATATGAGCACAACTAAAGCCAAGCTAGAAAATGAGTTTCAATATTTTGCTTCACAAGTTGTACCAGTCGGTGGATAGTTACTGATACTCATCTAGGATAGTTTTTTATGTCAAATTCATCACATAGGCCTAGCAAGAAAACACCTCTCAGTGTATGAAGAATATTAAAGCAAGTGGGTTATATTTAGTAGGAGGGTTTCCGCCAGTGATGGAGGCCCCTAAATTGGTTATGGAATGTTTAAATTGTTACAACCTAGATAAGAGAGTTGTTAAAAAGGAAGGAAGAATCTATGCAGATCTCTCTATGAAAGGAATTGTATATAAATTTGGGCTCCTCGCATTTCCTCAAATGAATCTAGTAGATGTAGGAATAAAGGCTAAAACCTACCTGAGTTTCGAAGAGCATAATAGGAAAATTATGAGTACACAGTGGTGCTAAGAGAAAATTACAAAGAAAACGAAACCAATTATAAGATTTATGTTCAACCCAAGTGTCCAAGATGTTATAACTATGCTAATAAGAACAACTAGACCTAGAGATGCCAAAAAAATTGAACCATGGATGTTCATAATTATATCCAAATTAATGGAAGGCCCTATGTAGATGCATTAAGGAATTTTTATCAACAACTAGCTACATGATCAGATAAAAGAATTTCCATAGTCTCTATGGTTTTCTATGTCCTCATATGTGATTTACTCTTGCACCCTAAGGGAAAATAATCAAGGTTTGAATAGATTTGATACTTTGGATAGAGAAGCAGGGAATAGTCTGATATATTCTCATTTACCCCAAATTACTATTCATGAATACATGGAGCATTATCAAAGAGTTAATGATGTGTTTTTAATGAAGTTGGTAAGGATAATGGAGGGAAACAAAGCTAAACAATTATCTCTGGAAGCACAGAGAATCATTCGATAGGTTGGAGGCTGGTACAATCAATTTTCCACTTTCACCTACACCAGGGTGGAAGGATTTTAAGGATGCACTTTCATGTTTCCTAGGTACCCAACAAAAAAAAATTTACTATTGGAATTGGTAAGATAGATAAAGCCATCCCATACTCTTTTCAACATGGCACATAAAAGAAGTTCTATCAAATTTCCCATCACAATGGGAAATTATAAGTGCAATGTGGCTAAAGTGGCCGATTTCTATGAAGAGAAATTAAAGATGTATAAATTGGAGTTCTTTACACTCCAAAGAAATAACTATGATCCAGAGGGCAATATGCCAAGGGGAAGATTTCTAGTTCAATTGTGATGATGAACACAATGTGAGGAAAAGATCATATCAAAGGTTTCCATTACATCGACATGGATTCTTAAGTTCTACGACATTCTGGATCATTTGGATGAAGATGATGGAGAGGTTTTGAATTTGTTTTATAATTCAACCAAGGTTTATGATGAACCTATTCTAGATTCAAATCATGAAAGCAAAGAAATAATAATTGTTGAGGAAATTTTTGAACATATTTTTATGCATACTCAATGATGGATTGATGATTATTGTAAAACCTTAGGAAAATTTGGGGTTAGGCCCACATACTTGTTCAATACAGAGAAGAAATAGAGAGAAGGTGATTTTGGGTATGAGGAGCCTAATAAGAAGAAAAGAAAAGCTAGCAAGGAAGATACAGTTGTGCATATTGAGGAGAGAACTCTTGATGCCTCAAGCTAGATAGTTTCATTGGCGCCAACTAGCCAACATAAAGAAAATTGACCGAGTAAGGTCAAAGTGACAGTGAAGCCTAGAGCTACATCTTCTTCCATGACAAAGTTGAAGATTCAACCTGTGATTGATGAAGAAGTAAGAATGAAAATGAATGATCATGCTCAGATAAGGTCTACATCCTTGAGGGTTGCAACATTATTTACCTCTCCTCCTTCAGTTAATAGGGCTATAGTAAAACAAACACTAGGAAAGACTCCTATGGATCTAGAAGAGAGTTCTAAATTAAACAAAGAGAAAATCAGGGAATAGTAAGAGAAGTGGCTGCCATGATGGAATGAGTAAAAGTGAAGAAATATAAGTATAAACCCATGCTACAACCAATGGTGGAAGGCATGCCAGATACAATGTCAATTCCTATAGATATTGAAGAAGAAGAATTCATAGGAGGAACACTCACCCCTAGAGGCAAGAAAACTTGAAATACTTGTTGAAAAGGAAACAGGGGAAACTATAGGTCAAGTTCCAACTCATGATGTTGTTATTGAAGATACAATTGATTCCCATCTTTTGTTAGGGAATGGTAAAAATGATGTTGAACAACCACAAGTTTTTGAAAATTCAATAGAAGATCAGGTTGAAGTTGAAAATATAGTTCCTACACAAAATTTGGATGGCGAGGTGAGGAATGAAGAGAATCCTAAGGTAACAAGACATGAAGAAAGTGATTACCTGAAGATTAATATTGAGTACATGGATGGACAAGAAAATATAATTCTTGGAAATGAAGAGACAATGTTGAATCTCGATAATCTGAAATCCATTCCAAGGAATACTGAAAATGTTCTAGTCCTAGAGGATATGATAGGAAAGGCTGAAAATGTAAGACGAGAAGTTCTTGAGCATACTAAAAACCAAGAACAAAGAAATGTTGTAGAGGTAGAATATAATGAAGATGCACCTGATTGGTTATTTAGGGAATTGGATTCCCCATTGGAAGTGGAATTAGTGCCTCTCAAGCTCAAGAGCTTAATGCAAGAAGTGGAAACTGCTAAACCTAGGTGAAGAGAAAAAAAAACATGTTGTGTAGAAGAATGCAGATGGAGGAAGAACTCTTCATATAGCTACTCTAGTAGTGGATAAAAGAAAACATGAGATAATGCCTAAGGAGGATACAATGACAAGCATCCGTGTTGGACATTCATCCTGGGGACAAGAATTAGAAGAAATAAAGATGAATTTAGAGGCAACTGTCACTAGGGTGCAAAAAAGTAAATAAAGGAAAACATAGTTGAAAGACTAGATTTCCTACCAAGAAAATTTTATAGTATCATAGCCCAATCTAGTCAAGTATAGGCCAAATTTCTTTAGAATCTAGTACTCATGTCATAGGAGTAGGTGGATGTTATCACAACACTTCACCATAAAATGTGTTTGTTTGAAGAATGGATGGAGTACTTGGTAAGGAAAGGAGAAGAATTAAACATAGATGTGATTGGGAAGTACAAAGAGGCATACCATTGGTGTGAAAACTCCAAAAGATTAGAAGAAGAATTTAGATTTTGTCAGGAACGAAATGATGCTAAAAGGTGGAACTTAAAGGCTCTCGTTCAAATAGATTTCTAGGAATTAATAAGTGAGAAAATAATCATAGAAAAGGAGGTTCCAATGTGTAGAAAATGGAAGAAACTGATAAATTGGGAAGGTGACATCTTAGTGCAAGGTGTAGAGGGATTTGAGAAAGTCATCGAGAAATGCAATAAATTAATTGACAGAGATCAAGGTTTCATTGAAACATTAGCACAACAAGATTGTGATCCTCAAACACTAGGACAAGATGGTAAAGAAGTAAAATATTTCAAGGAATGGCTTGAAAGAGTGAATAAAGGCCTTGTTCATTTGCTAAATAGGGAATTCATTGATGAAATTATACAGTGTAGGAATGTTATGGTCAAATATGAAATAGAGAAGATGTAGAGGAATGCAAACATCCTCCATCTATCAAAAGATTATACCAAGCTCAAATACAGCTAGAAGGTAATTCAAAGAAATTTCAAAAGAGAATGTGCATCAAGTATTGGTTTCCTTCCAGGAGTATCAATTGAAGAAAGGTGAAGAAGAGTTATTGGACCCGAAGTCTGATGCAAGGCAATGAATAACCAGATATTGGATACCGGAGCTTAGCACAATGATATGTTGTTGAAAGGAATTTTGCAAGTTGTTCTTAGTCCTAGTGGAAGTGTCTTGTCCTAAAATTTGAAGAATACAAATGATCTTGTTTTGTGTGGAGCATTTGTATACCAGAGCTTGGAGTTGAAGACTAATGCTGATGAAGAAGTCAAAGCTTTGAATTTGTCTAGAAGATAATAATGACAATTGGCATATGCCACACACCTTTTTTGATTTGTTGTTTATGATTCCCTTTGATATACTTAAGTTTAAACTTTTGGGCCTTGTTCCTATATTAAAAAGGTCATTTGATGCTTTACGTGGATGTCGGAAGAGCCAAAACTTCTTTAAGTTTTGTTCTTTTTTCCTATTTTTTGAATCATTCTAGATTAAAAACTTGTATGCACATAGAAGCTAATCAATATCAAATCTAATTTGAATGCTACCACCTATTATGAAATATTTTGTAGCTGGTTTTTTGTTCATCTGGACAAGATTGTATGCTACATCATTTAAGGGTGCATATATAACCTACCCAATGTCCAAATATACCTCCCTTTATTTAAAATCTCGTGTCATTCTATGTCTAGCTATGAAGCAATTTGGTGAAGTATAGAGTGGTTTTCTTTTATTTGGTTAATTCTTGGGGCATGTGTGGATAATACCTAGGAGAAAATTTTACTTTTAAAGTATTTTTGATGCTTTATTTTAGAATAGATGTTTAAATTTTAGAAAATGTTCCAAAAAAGAGATGAGTGAATAGAAATTTATTTGCAAATATTTAATTTCAATAATATTATTGAATTCTTAAAGCTAAATCTACTTAAGTAATAGAATTTTTTTTTTAAATTCATGAAATATTATTGTATATTTATTGATTTTATGAAATTTTCTGATGACTAGACCGAGAATATCTTTTACTGATTCTTATGATTCCTTTGAGAACTAGAAATTAGTGTTTATCCCTCGTGATTAACAAAATTATCACAATGAACCTTGATGTGAACCTAGTATGGTCAAGACTTGACATAAATAAGCCTTGGGATTAAGTTGAGTCAACCTACAATTTAGGTTGCCCTGGTTCTATCTTTTATGAAAAGATAGGTTCCCACGGTCTATCTATGAGGATCTATCTACACTGTTGGTGTGTGACTAACATCATGATCAATAATATGCTAGAAAGGTAAAATGGGTAAGGAAAAATGATTTGTATATGCATATTATACTCATGTCATTTAATTCATGTTTTCTTTATTAATTATTGAAACCTCTTTTATTCCCATTCATTACACATTATAGCAACTTATTAACTATCAATGATGATGATTTCCATTGAGTTCGAGATTTAATATCATGAATTTATGTACATTCCTCTTCCATAAATCAAATTCCATTGTAAAAAGTCTCTCAGCATAAAACTCAAATTATAAAAAAAGCTTGAAAAACAACTTAAATCAACCATCCTCAACTTCTTGAAAATTTCAAGGCACATGAAAAGAAAAAATGTATAAAGAAAAATTGGTTGGTTTTTAGTAAATTAGTTAGGTTTTTTTTAGTTATCTATGAAATCAAGGATTCAAATCAATTAAGAAAAACTAAAATTAGAATTACTTTTTATTTTTGAAATTTAAGGCTAGTAATGATAGATACATGAGAATTTTATGAATAGATGGTTGTGATATGATAAATCTAAATTAGATTAAGAATTAAGTTAGAAATAATTTAAAAGGAAATAGTGACATTAGGTTTATTAATGATCATAAGTTTAAATTATGAATTATATTTTTAACTATGTTTGATTAAATTTTATAAGCCAATCAAATTTATTAATTCTTTTATAAGATTCAATCAACTAATTTTTGAAAAATAATTAAATGTTGGTAACTAAATATTAGAAATAATATTCTAGTAGTCATTTCTTTACTTTATTCAAATAGCTTGTAAATATCTTGTAAATTTACTAATCCTTAGTTTTGATTAAATTTATTCATATGTCACTTTACAAAGCTTTTTTTCTCTTTAAATTATTGTCAATTACATTGAATAGGATATTTATTTTTTCTTTCTTAAGTTTGGTCTCAATGAATAAATGCTCAAATGTCTATATAGATAACCCTTGGAGAATTACATAAGAGAATTTGGTTTTCCCTTAGAGTGTCTTAATATACTCCTAAACCTAATAGGTGACCACCATCATAAAGGTTTGGAGAAGGATTATCAAAAAATCAATTTGTTTTATACCCTTCCTCACACTTGTGTGATGTGCTTATAATGACAAGATAAACATATTGACATAAATTTTGCAAAGGTGGTCCCTTAAATGTTGTATGGTTTTTTGTTGTGTTAAGAAAATTACGGTTGTGTTTTTGTTAGTCATGTAAAAAGTGGGCATCACATGATTACACAAGATAAATTTGAAGTTATAACTACTCTATACTCGATGATGAAATTCCACATTGGAGACCTAGAGGGAGGATTGGAGATAGAAAAGATATTATTTTTAACTAGAGGTTGAAGATAATTATTCTACAATATCTTACACCAAATTGTTGAGAGAGAATAATTAAGCTTCTAAGCTAATTTAGTCCCCAAAATATTTCTAAGAATTCATAGCATTTATACTAGTACCAACCACCTATTTTGGTTTACAAACATTATCCCAAGCTATTAAATGGAGTCTAGATTTCATCCCTATCTTGATCCAAATAAAATATCTCATAATTTTTTTATATTGGTTAAAACCTTTGAGGGCATAGAATATGTGACATCATGTAATTTAAAACAACATACCAAATAAACTTTATTAGAGTAATTCTACCAACAAATTGTTGGTTATTTTCAAACTAATTATCTAATTTCCTCTAAAGACAAATCTTATTAACAAGACTATCATCTTAGTGGTCAACGAACATGAGACATTATTGCAAATGTACTACTCTACAATTTAGGTTCTACAAGAGCTAGGGGACCGTATCCCTTCACAATATTAATGGGTTTAACCTTGCATACACTAGGATATTGATATAACAAGAATGTTCTAACAAAACATACCAAGAATGCATAAAATATTTGTTAGAATTGGCTAAATTCTTGGAGACTTATCTAATACTGGCTTCAAGAACATGTATATAACTTTAGAAAAAATTAAAAACATGCTTCAAGTTATTTTTTATTTTAAATAACCTTGGATTTGCAACTAATCCTCTCACTTAGATTGGTTCCTTAAACCATTGTTAACAAAGTCAAAATATCATGCAAATGTTCTTTAAACAATAATCTAGAAAAAATCAAAGTAAATTTACTATTATTTCCTTACAATAATATTTTTTATACTTAGATTCAACCTCAATTATTTTTAACAATCCCTGACTATTTTAAGACTCTCAACATTTTAAGTATAGAAAATTACTCTATTACTTTAATAGAATCCATAGAAGAAACATTCACTACATAATAATGCAAAGATGAACTCCAAATATCCTTGATCAATTTTATTTATAAGAGAAATAAAATATACATTGGAGACAATTTCCTTTGAATCTTTTAAAAATATGTCTACATATTTTGAATTTGTGTATTATTTTACAAAGATATTTACACTTGCATTCCCTTTCTTCCCTGAAAACCATAGAACAAGACCGTACCAATCTAAACTAGACCTGCCTGATTACAAATTATATAGACACAAGGGAGAAAACAAGCTTAGATCCATGAACAAATGTCACATTTTCATTTGAAAATTTGTTCAAACCAACACTAGTACACAACTAGCAATATATGACTAAATAAGCTACTAAAAAATTTATATAAGTGACTAATTTTAGTCACGTGACTATTAGTAGTTTATTTGTAGTCATTTATAACACGACCAAATTTATGACTAAACTATTTTAGTCATTTATTTAGTCATTGATTTGGTCATCATTGATTTAGTCATTGATTTTTAGTCATTGATTTGGTCATTGATTTGGTCATTGATTTGGTCATTGATTTAGTCATTGATTTAGTTGTATATTTAGTCATTAATTTAGTCATTAATTCTTGTTAACTGGTCATTTATTTAGTTATGGTAGTCATTTATTTAGTAATTACTTTAGTCATATATTTGGTCATTAATTTAGTCATATATTTAGTCATGAATTTAGTCATTACTTTAGTCATATATTTAGTCATTAATTTAGTCATATATTTAGTCATGTATTTAGTCATGTATTTAGTCATTACTTTAGTCATATATTTAGTCATTACAAATCAAATCTAACTTAATTAATGCTTACAAATTTATGCATATAAACTTCAAATATCATAGATATTCAAATGTTGAAGAAGCACCATGAAATGAAGACTAAAATGCTTGAACAAATATGATTGATTAGACACAAATAGAAACATATTACAAATCAAGAGAAGCCACAACACATTATTTATGAGTGGAGAAGAAACCACTCTGAAAATTTACATCATTAAGCCTCATTAGCAAATCAAAATCTCATTGGTTACATTCAATGTCTCAGTGACATTGTACAACTTACAAACACTATATAAATAGAATACTCCTATTTTCATATACTTATATTGTTTTCCCCTTCCTTAACTACAATCCTTTTGTAAGGGAAGCGAACTCCTATAGGGGCTCGACCCATTTAATCCCCTTGCAAATCCACAGCTTTCCCGCCGCTATTGGTTTTGGCTCCTCCAAACTCTTCCTCACTAGTATTCACCTTTCACTTCTCCAATTTGGAGCTGCAACCTAAAAAATAAGGTTTCAAAATTTGCACATCAAAAACTCAGAAAAGTCAAATAATATAGAGGATAAAATTCAGACATTTTCTTTTCCTTTTCCAACTATGGCACCCTAAACTTAGGTGCTAGATATAATGTTTCCTAGTTATCTATTACAATTTTTAAAATGACAAATTCATGCAAGACAACAAACAAATATAAAATATTCAATTAGTGATATACAGTTGCCTTATTCCTAAACAACTGATCAATAGCTTGATTATTGATTATAAATTTGTAATTGATACACTTGAAAGTGTCCTTCTTTCCTGTGTGTGAATTGGAGCTTTGGATGAGGATATGAACATCCATCAAAAACATATTTGGAAGTAGATTTTTATCAGATATTGTAGTTACAAGTTCCACTAATTATAATAAAGATAGATATTTTTACCTTTCTGCATCAACTAATGCAATTCTGATAAATTTTAGAGGATTGACAATGCTAGCCTTTATCATATGAACATACCCACCTGCAAGTTTCAACACAACATTAAACTTATTAATTAGACTCATCATCTAAGAAAGAAAAAGAACCTTCAAACATTATCAATTTAGTAAAAAAATCATCAAAAAGATCAAAGTAGCCAATGCTTCACTCTCTACAGCAGTTACAAGTACTGAGAACAAAAGCCCTGTCATAGACTTAGATCAAGAATTTAAATTTATCAATAGTTGTCCTAAATCAAATAAAATAGAAAACCATTTATACAAAGATAGAATGCAAAGAAAATAAGAATGTTACCTAGAATAGCATGGTGTAACTCATTAATATTTATTTGAAAAATAGTAGATACAAATTATAATGGATGGTACAACTACTACAAGTATCTGATAACTGTTAATACCCTTCTTGTCATATATGGAACTACAAATATCTGCAGTAGATGTAAGTGGATTCTTTATTCATTAGCTTAAGAAAACACTAAATATAAAAATTGATTCAGTGTCCTGTAAGAAGAAATGTGTGGCAGTAAATACAGTAAAATATTTCTTATGAAAATAGGTTATTACTACAATTTATAGCATGGAAAGGATATATAGGAAATGATTCCAAAACTTACTAGAATGGCCCAAAATGGGATTGTGTTTTCTTTGAGAGGATACATTAGGTTAATCAGCATAGTTTTCCCCACAAAGTGATCTAATGGATCTATGGGGTTAAGTATGCCAATACTTACTAGAAGAATGAGAATCACGACCCGGTCATGCTTATGGAACCTCATCAACTAGATAGCAAGGGACCTTAGCATGTTCAACATGCATATTTTTGCTTCTCTCATTCTAAAGAATTTAACAAAGATTCTTGTCATGTAAGGAAATAAGAGAGAATAACAAAAGCCACAACTCAAACAAAAAATGCAAAAAATGAATGCACTTTTCATGGTTAAGCATCCTATCGCCCCATTAGTGGGATGTTGTGTTATCTCCACCAATGTGTTCTAGTGTTTTCGATATGCTTTCATCGATCTATCGGTGGAGCTATGAGGGGAGTTCCCCCAATGTAGTAATGTTAGGCCAATAGTGAATATAGGTTGAGTATTTCTAGCAACACTACTTTTTTAGTTGGATCCTAAAAATGTTGCAACTTATGTTCTTCTCTAAAACATCTATATGAGGTTCAAATAGTAAAGAGATTTATGAAAGATAGAGAAATTAAAAAGATACCTGGATGTTTTAGTTGGATATGCTCTGGTAGACATATATGCAAGATGTGGAATCATAGACAAAACACCTAAATTGTTTGACATAATGCCTCAAAGAGATTTCATCTCATGGAATGAAATGATTGATTGTAGAATGTGCACAAAATGGATTTTGCAAGGAACCTCTCAAAATCTTTGAATTAATGAAGCACTTTGGAACACATCCTAACATTGTAAGCTTTGCTTGGGTTCTAGGTGCATGCAGTCATCCAGGTTTAGTGGATGAGGGCTACACATACTTCACAAGTCAATAACCCTTATTCAATTACAATTTATATATATAGTTGATCATTAGGTGTGCATGGTTGACCTTTGTTCCCATGCTTGCTATATTGAGGACACCCTAAACATTATTACTAAGATGCTAGTTAAATTTGTGGTACATGTGGATCATATATGAATATAGGTTAAGTATTTCCAACAACACTACTTTTTTAGTTGGATCCTAAGAATGCAAAAAGTAAATATTTAATGTTAGACAAGGAGTTGCAAAAAGTAAATGTTAGATAAGGAGTTGTAGTTACAAATATTTAATGTTTGGAAACTTGAGAAAAGTTGTCATTTGCTAAAATTAGACCGTAAACTACTAAAAAGAGGGGTCTATATTATTATACTATATTTAATGTTTTTTCATCTAAAGTGCTTGGAGACATACAAGCAACATTTGGAAACTATATTATCTTGATTATTTTCAACTTGTACCTACAAAATTGAAGTTTGAACATGTCAATAATATTGAAAAGAAACTACAATATCTAAAATATGAAAAAACCAAAAAATACTGCTTCTATACATGCACATTTAGAGCCAAAAATGCTAAAAATGGAGACAAGGTCTTGAAGTTGAGCAGCAATGAAGTCTACAATCATGTACCTAATTTGAAGCCTTAAACATGACTGTTGCAGCCTTCTAGGAGGTTCTAAATTTCTGTTTCAAACCTAAAATGCAAATTTTATGACTGGAAATTATGAAAAAAAAAGAAGAATAAGTGAGCTTTTGATGGTGGAATCAATTACCTACAAATGCATATTGATACTTGTACCTAGGAAATGAAGAGCTACAACTACACATGGAGAAGAACAAGGTTTTCTACAACTACATGTGTCCTTTTACTGAAGTCTCTCATCCTACAAGTCTTGTCATACTACAAGTTGTTGGAATTGTAGTTTAAAAAAGTAAATGTTAGATAAGGAATTGTAGTTACAAATATTTAATGTTTGGAGGTTCTAATTAACAACTTATGTTCTTATCTAAAACATTTGTATGAGGTTCAAATAGTAAAGAGATTGATGAAAGATAGAGAAATTAAAAAGATACCTGGATGTAGTTGGATTAAATGCCATAAATAGGTACATGTTTTTTGTGTAGGAGACAGATCACATCCACACACATAGTAGAGCTATGCAAAATAGGATAAATTGGCTTGGAAAATGAAGGCAACAGGGTATAAAGAATCATTTATCTATCACCATAGTGAAAAGTTAGAAATTGCTTTTGGTTTGTTAAACATGGACCCTGGTACAACTATTAGAGTTGTTAAGAACCTTCAAGTATGTTATAATTACCACGCTACATCTAAATTCATCTCCAAGATTGTTGCAAGAGAAATTGTTCTAAGAGATGTGAGCCATTTCCATCATTTTAAATAGGGACACTATTGGCCTACATTACTACATTGGGGGAACTCCCTTCATAGCTCCACTGATAGACTGATAAGGTGGGGGTAGTCAGTTCCATTTTATGTAATGTGGTAAGAGTCATACAAGTAACACTATGTCAGGCTGGGGAACTCTTCTTGGAGGTTCTAAATGATTTGCCTCTTTTTATAAGACTGTGTTCATAGTGCAACCTGGATGATAGTTGTTTGGTGGGATTCCAAACCCAGACAATGAGGTGCAGTTGTAGAAATATCATAGAGAGAAACTACAAGCTACCATGATGATTTTTCCAAGTGAATTATATCAGATTCTTGCTTAGTGTGGCTTAAGACATGTGCAGATGATATTATCTCTACAAATAGGCTTGGGGGAAAGTATTTGCTTAATCTTGTGAAAAGTGGCAAGGAACTTGCAGAGAATGAGACATTAATCAGAGAAAAATTGGACAGTCTGGATGCATTTGAAGGGAGCTTGGAGTGGCTAAAAATATTTTTTGGTTCAAATGTTGAGTTTCCATGGAAATGCATGTGTGAGATTGTTTTGAAGCACTCAATGAGTTTGTGGGATGAAATTTTTGAAAGCCTATTTGTTAGATGGATGAAATAAATAATAGTTGATGGATTTGTAGATCTGTGTGAGAGAGTTAAGGTTGGTAAATTCCTTGAAGCCATAGTTACATCTTTGGCAAGTCACAAAAATGTTGAAAACCATTTGTAGAAGTTAACTACTAGTGAGGGTTGGCTTTTCAAGAGAGGGGACCTAAAAAGTGTTAATTTACCTGGGTTGAGTTTTAGATTTATGATGACAAATGATGAAGACTGGTTTGGTCACCTTAACGCTTATTTTGGAACTGAGGTTTGTCAAATAAAAAATACCATAGATGAGGGGTCCAAGAATATTTTGGAAGACCTCCTAAGTTTTCTTCATGCACATAAATCTCCTTCAAGGATAAATGATTTAGCACCTCATTTGCAAGAGCAATGCTTCCATTTTATCTCAACATTGATTGTTGAGATTGAAGAAAATCTTGCCCATCTTTTAGAAGCTCTCTATCAAGAAATTAAAAATGAGGAGATGTTAGAAAAAATGAACAAGGAGACACTAGAACCGATAGTTATAGTGGAAAGGGAACTTTTCTTAGGAAGGCTTTTAGATGCTCTTAGTTTTCATTCAACTTCCCTTCCACTAGTTCTTGGCTCCTCTCAACTCTAGTTTGTCAAAAACAAAGCTTCAGTTTTAGGGAAAGGATCTTTGACTTTCATATATTCCAATACTGATTTTGATTACGCTCTTCTAGACAGTTTTAGAAGATAAATACTAATGAGAGGGATCGGTTTGAAGCCTAAATCACAAGATAAAAAAATAATAGCACCAAATTGAATAAACTAAGAAGAACTATGCACAATCTTTGTATCATAGCTCATAGCATGTGGATATTGTGGATAAATAAAGATCTTTCAGGAATTCTCACAAGAAATCTAAGGGAGTATGATTCTTTATCCATGAAAACTCCTTTGAAGGTTTGTATTCTCATTTGCATTGCATATTTTGTTTGTTGTGGCTTATGGAGTTGGTTTCATTTCCATTCAATTCATCTAATCATTGATCTCTTCTTGTAGTTTTCATGAGATTTCATCTAGTTCTGATTTAAGTCATCATGGTTTATATTTGGTTATATTAATAACCAAATGAAAATAAAGCATCTAGAGTAAAGAGCTACATTTGATTCTTTCAATCACTTCAAAATCTTTATTTCCCAGTAAATGGAAAAGACTACCATGTGACCTTTCAACCCTTCCATTCCATATTAATCATGGAGATGTAATCTATAAGTATGCATAAAAGTATCAAAGGGGAGCCAAAAAGTTAGATATTTTCATAGGACCTATGAATCAGCTCTTGTTGTTTTTATATGAAAATATTGATGTTTTTTTTATATTTATAATATCTATTGGCATCATTTCGGAACTCCCATTTTTGGGAATTCAATAAGAGTTCTCAAACAAAGTAGGATGACATATACTATACAACTAAACATTTAAATTGAATTTGAAGCATGATTTTATTTAATTTTTAATTTTCTTCCTTAAGGCAGCCTCATAAAATTCCCTTTTCTAATTGTATATCAAACTACCTACTACTTCTTTTCTTTTACTACTGCAAGTCACAATTTTAATGTTGTATACTTGCTTTGTCTCTTGAAGGTTTTTTCCATGATTTCAAGGCTTACCATTTATTAGTCTATGATTTTCCAAGTTGAGAAGAAACTGAATTGAAATAAGAGCATGAGGGTGGAGGTCAACTAGAGACTAAGATATCCCTACCAGTTATGCCTTCTCTATATATTACTGCATTTCTTTTTCAGGGATATCAAGAGATTTATAGAAAAACTTAACATTGTGATTGAAAAATTAAGGCTACTTAAGGACATGATAGGACCTTTGTTGCAAGTGTTCTAATAGTAGTTTCCTTGACATCCATTAACAAGTTCTCTACACCTACAACAGAACAGGTAACAAAGTATATGTTAAAATATATAGATATGACAAAGATGTTAATGATATTCTTATTGTGGATCTCCTTATAAAAGAAAAAAACACCCTTGTGAAGCACACCACATAAAAGATCATTGTTATTGTGCAAAAGGAGAAAGTTGACACTTGTAAATAGGAAAAAAAAGAGTGTCATTTTGTTGATGATTTGTCATTGATGTCAAAGTTGGATCATTGATGTCAAGAGTGTTGATGATGCTAATGTGATGTTGTGGTATTTATCTTTGGTCTTCATACATTAACAGTAAGGTTGAATGTCATCTTGAGGTTGTCAGAGTTATGGACAGGTTATGATAGTCCATGATGTTCATGACTAAGATTGTCATAGGTGTGAGTTGCAATGGATTTATTGGTGTAGGAGTAGGCTCTTTGTGTCATGTTTTTTTTAATCAACATTAATCACCATTGAAATCTTAAGCAATATTTAGTTCACTGTTTAAACACTTGTTTCACACAAAGAATCCTAAGTAGAGAAACACTACCATCTTGAAGTTCCAAGATCCATTACTATCCAAACATTCACTGAATTTTTCTAGCAACAAGATGCATTACTTTGAATCATCGCAAATAGAAATTTCTATCAATAAGACTTGGTCCTATTAAGGATGGAAAGATCTCTATGTTATCTCAGTTCTCTTAGCATTAAGTTTGAAACTGACTTCAATTATTCATTTATTAACTGTCATGTCCTTTCGATAATAAGTGAATCTTGTGGCTCAAAGCTTGTTATTTTAAATGTCCATCAATTGAAGTAATGTAAATAATATATCTCATCAAGCCTCTTTCTAACATCATGAAAATGAATTAGAAACTTTCAAGCAAATGCAATTGGCCGGTATAAAGCCAAATTACATAGCCTTTGACAGCATACTCCCTTCCTATAATAAAATGGGAGCTTTGGACAAGGTATATACATCCATCAAAGCATAACAGAAGGTAGATTTTTGTCATATATTAGGGTTGAAAATGCTCTGGTAGATATGCATGCAAAATGTGGAAGCACAAGCAAGGCACGTGAACTGTTTGACAGAATGCCTCAAAGAGATGTCATCTCATGGAATGCAATGATTGCAGGCTTTGCAGAAAATTTTTTGTTGAAAAGGCTTTTGAAACTTTCAAACGAAAGCAATTGGCAGGTATAAAGCCATTTTTTTTTGCCAGAGTCCTCCCTACCTATGCCAAAATGGGAGATTTGGGATGGGCTATGAACATGCATGAAAGCATAATGGTAGGGGATTTTTTTTTTTATGTTATAGTTGGATATGCTCTGGTAGACATATATGCAAGATGTGGAATCGTAGACAAAAAACTTGAATTGTTTAACAAAATTCCTCAAAGAGATTTCATCTCATGGAATGAAATGATTGATTACAGAATGTGGACAAAATGGATTTTTCAAGGAACCTCTTGGAGTTACATGAACACTATCACTATCTCTAATAGTAATGAGTTAGAATCTTCTAGCATTTATATAAGCAACACAATTACTTGGACTAGATCCATTCAAAATACATCTCTCTGTCAAATTTTGAAACAATATGTTCTAGTCCCATTACGGAAATGACTTCAACATGTAACAAAGTGAAGTCAATCATTTCCCTTCAATGATAATAAAAATATCTCTTATCACCGAGTTGGTGCTATCCTCAACCATCATTGTTTTACAATATCCATACTCCAATAAAAATTCTATAAAATATAGTATACTTCACATAGAGTTTTCGTCTGTTGACATATTGTAGACATGCAAAATTGGATTAATGCATTTGATTAGGTCATATTCATCCATTCCTCAAATAAATAAAATTTATTTGGTCAATATCCTAAAGCCATCAATTTAAATTAAATAAATCAACTTGATCCTAACATCACCCTCCTTGATTAAATAAATCAAACCTTTATTTAATTAAGTCTGAAATCACCTTTCATCTCCCTTTGATTTAATTTAGATCCCTAAACCTAAGTCAAATGGGTCAAAAGCATCTAACATCATCTTAACTAATCTAATCCTGATTAATTTAAATCTAATCACCCATCACATCCTCTAGCTTTTCCCACTTGCACAAATAAATCAATTTATTGATTTATTAATTCATCATTTTCTTTCAACTTGGCATAAAAATGGAATATTCCCTCAAGTTTGAATTCAAAAACAAGTTGACATGTACATCCAACAAAGCATTTAAGAGGTCTTACATGTCCCTTTGAAAAGGTCAAACTCAACATTTAACTCTCAAATTCAAATTTGAATCTCCCCCTCTTTGGCACATTGACCAAAACTTGCACATTCTCCATCCACTCAAACTATGACAAGTGGCTTCATCTAATTGGCTAAATATTTGCCCCACATTCATCCATTTGGCTATTTCTCTCATTAAAATATTCTATAAATAAGAGGCTTCATTCCTCATTTGATTATCCACAAATCTTATGCAAAGTTACTCTCTTCAATTTGAGAGTTGATTTTGTCCACTTCATTCCATCTTCAACAATCTTCATCATTTGCTTATATTCACAACTTGATTCACAATCTTCATAGTATTTTCATATCATTTTCATATCATGAAGCTTAGCGAGGATTGGGAAAGGGCTTCTTCCCACAAAAGCACCAATCCACTATGAGATAGGATGTGATTCATGTTTTATATGTTTTAGTTATTTTATCATTTGTTTATATTTCGAAACATGATTTATTATTTCATAGGAACCTGGGGTTTGCCTATTTTTAATTGAGGGCAATTCTTTGACCAAGCTTTCACCAATAATTTTACAGAACTTGTATGCTACTTCTTTTAGAGTTTTTAGATACTCTAGCTATCCATCAAAATGAAAAAAAAGCATCATCTCACCATTATTTGCTTTATGGGAAATGAGATTCTCTTATGCTAAAGTTTTTTCTAAGCATACCTTTTCTTTTGAATTCAATATTTGATGCAATTTGTTGAAGTTGATTATTAGTCAATATTGAAATCGACAGGTTATGCATTCTACTATTTAAATAGTACTTTTGAAAAGTATTTTCTAAAATCAACTACTCCAAGCTATGCAATAATATATTGAAAGCACACTAAATAGCTTGTGAGGCATGGTTTTAGCAGCCACAGTCAAATTTCTATGAAATAATGCTAATGAGGCTATTTGCAAATGTTGACAACACTCATTATTAAAACAATATTTTGATAGGATTTTTTTTTTTAACAGCTTATACTTGAGTCAAAATGTTAGTGGTCTTTGTCACAGCCTATATTTGATAAAGCAGTCCTTTGAAATATTTCTTTTTAGTTCTCCAAATTTGAAATATTTAAAATGCTAATTATGAGCTGATTCACATTTTTTGGTTACTCCATCGCCTCCATAATCTCTATCAAAACTTTCAATTTCTTGAGGATTCATGCAAATAAACTTGATCTATTGGTGTTTGTTTGTTCTTTTGACTATAGCTTCTCTTTTCTGTCTGATTGGGAGCATTTTTCATTATTAATAAGAAGTACATTCCTTACTTTGAGTTGTTTTTGATTCACAACTTGTGTAGGGAAACTTGTTCATGGTTTGGTAATATATCATTGACTTGATAAGCGGTTATTACAAATACTTAATCATTGGTTTGGTGGCGGCTAACTCTTTCAATATCTAGTTTCTATAGAAGCTTTTCCCTTGTGAATCCCTTGACCAATAGTGCCTAAAATTTCTATAGAGCTTAAAACATTCCTACAGTCATAGCGCCCTTGTCTCCACTAGTATCTATAGATTCGGCCACCCAAATTTCTCCGTTAGAGACCTGACGATGTAAAAAACACATCATATTGTCATTGTTATTCCTCATCAAACCTCTGCGTAGTATCAAGGGATTTGGATTGAGAGTGGAATGATTAGGAAGAATTCCTTGGTAGAACAAATCTTCAAAGAATATGGGATGAAATAGGCTATTGGATCTTTTCAGAGCATAGGCGGCTTGGGATCTTCATCCCCTTTATTGAAATTAATGTGCAATTCTAACAATGATTTAGCACGATGAAGTATTTATTTCGTGTTGGAGAATTCTCCCTCACCATTTCTTTCTCTATCAGCTCAAGCGTACAAAAGGTATGTGGATCAATTCACAGTACAGCGGCTCCCTCAATGACAAAACTCTGACTGAAACAACATGTAGTTCTACGTCAAATAATCTTAATGGCAACTATAAATCTCAGAGTAATTTTGATTAGAATTTTCCTTATCTTGATTATGTGGATTTCATTGCATGGCTTGCAAGTCACACTTAGTAAGTAACATTGTCATTATCAGGCATAACCTTTTTGTAGATACTACATCACTATAGAGCCCTTGCTGGATGCTTTCAAAACATTTTTTTTATGAATCTGTTTGGTGCATTTAGTATGATCCTGACACTATATCGAAAGGCATCAACATGATTTTCTTGAAAATTTATATCATTTAAGGTTGTTCCTTTCCAGATTAGAGAAGTATAAGGTTGTAAAGCATTCTGCAAAGATATCTGTTGTGTTTGGTAAATTTGAAATATGCAAAAAGAGATCTTGATTTGTTGTCTTTTCTGTGTGATTGAGATCCCTACCCCAAGATGTACAAAGTAGAGCTGAGGCCTTTTCGTGAGCGATTGTCATCTGTGAAAGCCTCTTCTATAAGGAAAAAGCACTTGTTGCATGGATCCTGCATTGGAAGATGAGGAGAAGAATATCTAAGGTGTTTGCCCATATTGGACTTTGGTCTTCCTGTGACTCCATCTTTCTAACTGCCATGACAAACAATGCATGAAAAACGTACATCTATAAACTGAGTGTTTTAGTAAAGGAAAACTTCAGAATCAATTAAGGTGTATCTAGTTGTCTGCCTGTGTTGAATATCAATTAGAGGTGAGCTTTTTTGTTTTTGGTCATAATCAATTAAAGCATTTGGAAAATCGCATCTGCCTGTTTGATTTTCTATGAAACAATTAATACATTCAATATAAACATATCTTCCTGCTGACTTCTCCAAATATTTTGTCAGGTGGTGTTGTAGGTGGCAGGTAGAATTAAAATCACTTAACTTGGAGTGGATTCGATACTTGCTCACTAATATTGCATTTAAGTTTTGAGTGTAGATTGAACTAACATTTTCAATATTAATTAATGTGATCAATGTGAATGCTAGTAGGGCATTGTGATGATAGGATCTCGCCAACAGTAGTCTCTGCCTTAAGAGTTTGTTTAAAGTGGGTTGTTTCAAGGAAAGGGTGTTGATTTCCTTTTCGAAGCTTTCCACACTTTCTTCTTGTCTAAAAAGAAATACATATAATATTCATTGAAGATCAATAGATAAGAATTTAAGATCAACTCAATCTTATTGAGTAGCATAGAATGTTTTGTTGACTGAAAGATTTGTGACCAAGTGCACTTCACATCATTCATAAATGAACATTACAAAGTGTTGACTGAATAGCTAAAATTTGTTGCATGCATTTTTTTTTCCTTTTGGTCTATTGTGAAGGTAACTTTGGGATTGATATATGTGTGGATCATTGTATTTAATATACATATATTATTCTACCTTGTGCGCTACCTAGGTGATATGACTATTCAGACTATTTGAATTCTATATTTATTGTCTAATTAAAGCTTGTAGGATAGAAGGCATTCTATCATGATTACTCATTATTCACGTCCTTTCTAAAAGTACGCCATCATTCTTGCTTGAACATAATCACCTTTTGGATACAATAAAATTATTTTCATTGTAGGTTGGTAGGTGAGCATCCGTAGGTTATTAATTATAGGTTTGCAGTCGAGGTGGTGTTTGTTTATCAATTGATTCACACATTTACTGATATCCTAGAAATTCAATGACCCAATGGATCTAACTGTTTATTGTAACTTTTGCTATATTTTGACTCTTGGTTGGTTTGTTTGTATATTTTAGCCTTTGAAACATTTAAGGAATCATTAATAAATATTTTTTGTTGGCTAAGGTACATTTAGGAGACCATCAATGCGTGGTTTAGATTGTTGTAAAGTTATCATTGATTTCTTGAAATATCCTATTTCTTATTTGTGATTTTTTCTTTTTTTTACTATTTGTAGGTTGGCATTGGGAGACAATGGTGGTTTTTTGCTCACATTGGAATCAAAGGACACAAATAGATCAGAGTCAAAGAGAATTGAGCATTAAAATTTGAAGTTGACAAAAGTATTTTTTAATGCTTATTGTGATAATCTAGAGCTTCCATTTCACGCTTTAGTTTTCTATTTTAAATCAACTTACATCTTTTGGGGCTCTAAAAAGAACACTTCAATTTTTTGTTGCAAAGGGTTAAAAAGAATGTTAGACACTTACTAGCTTCAATTTGGTTTCTAAAATTGAACAATCAACTTCACATTTAGCTTGGTGCTTTAAAATGAACTCATCATTTACTTTGAGGCTAAAACAAACATGTGCAACTTTGTTTTTGTGATTGCTTACTTAAACTAATATCATTGAAAAGGACGTGTGCACTTCTCTCGTGCTTTATAGCGATCTTGAGAATCAAAAGGCCTTTTTTATGATCTTAGGTTGAGATAAAGTAATCACCTCCACACTTCATTTTTGGTTTAAAAAATTGAACAAAACATTTTGCGAGTGTGAGTAGAGCATTATTGTGTACACTCTCTCTCTTTGTGTTGAAAACAAAGATTGATCGAGTTACGAATATTTTCTTAACTCACTTTTGTTTATATTAGAGGGCCTGTTTTGAGGAAAAAGTACTCACCCAAGGGAACGACTCAACCGGTAACACTCTAAAGCCAAGATTATTTCCAGCTGGGATATAAATGTGGGTACTGGAGTAAACGCCAGTATCACACAGTTGACTCTGACGAGATGGATCTGAAAAGGGACTCTTGCCATATGGGTCAATCTCCACGAATGGAAAGTCTGAACTAAAACCCTTGTTTGTAGTAACCAATCAGTCCATCCAATGATTTTATCAAAGTGGTGCATTGGAACTTAGATTCCAAGAAGTTACTTGTCATGTCTGATCTTGGTTAAAATATAGAGGTTAAGACTTCATTCTTAACATACCTTTATATTTTTCCTTGGTTGCATGTAAAATCATCTCTTCTACTACGAAGGGCATGAGGCAAGCCCACCAAGAAAAATGTACCAATTGAGCTAGGATGTTATATTGCTTGTGATTCAAAAGACTTGCTTGATTCAAAAACATTGGGAAATGGTCATTTAATGTGAGAATCAAAATTTCAAACCCCTTAGATAGAGCAAATACCTTTGACAAAACCCAAGAGCTATTGCTTACCCTAGGGATTACATCTCTAGAGTTTTCTAAGTAATTGGGTTTACATCTTAATTTTCTCTTACAAAGGTCAACATTAGGCAACCCTTGTCCTAATTTCTTGGAACTTCCACATAGCACTTTGTGAGATGAAAAGAAGTTGTGACATTGGATATTCAGTTTGAAACATAATCAAGCATTTTTTTTTTGTAAAAAGAATCCATTAAATAAAAGATTCAATCAATTGGACCCCACACATGTGCTTGGAATCTTTTGGTCATATGGTTTTCATGCAAACATTGGTCTTTAGATTTTGAATTACTCTTAGAGAAAGGCATGTTCTTCACTATCTTGGTCTCATAAACAAGTCCTTCCTAGATTCATTTAGGATCAAATAAAAAAATTAATCCACCCCAAAAATTTATCATATTCATCCCAAAAACAACTTTAGAGCTTTGAAAACATCATTCTAGACTTGGGTAAATCATCAAAATCAAAATCACTTTGTTTAGTTAGGTGTATGGGAATGCATCCTTTCTCATACATTTAAATTGAATTAGCAATCCTTTGAACAAGTTCATCCTAAGATCACATCTAACATCTTAGGGTTTACAAGTCCATTATCCAAATCCAATCAAACCAATTAAAATCAAACCCCAAGTCTAGCATTGACCCAAAGTTACTAAACGTTCAAAACCCATATCATTCACCCCTTTCATCCTTCATCTCATCATTGGTCCTAAATCCCTTAGAGGTCAAAAAGTTCAAAACACAAGAGGAACATGGAATACAAACTTGATCCATACATCATGAGTAATCCAAGTCAACCAAACTATCAAAGCCTTAAAAAACCAATGGATTATCAAAACTCACATTTATACAATCCATACATAGGATCATTATCTCCTACAAACCTCAATGGCACAACAAATGTGAGTATGCCCAATCTGAATTTTGGAACACCTTTCCCCATGGTAGATTTAAATCAAAGTCCAAACTTACAATTCTATCCACCAAACAATCAATGCATGAGTCTTCAAACGACCAACATCATCCCACCAAATCTATACATGCCAAAAGTAAATATACCAAGTACAAGATTACCAGACATGAATCCACACTTGGAAAAATTTGGGATAAATATGTTTGTGAATCATACAAATTTTGTTCAAAGTCCATAAAAGATGTTAACAAATCCATTTATTAATCTAGGTCAAGGTAACACCATGCAAAATCAAAGTTACCTAAATCAAGGAAATGTGATTCCCAACACCAAAAATGTTCAATTTCAACCTATCATGCCAAATCTGAACATCATCCCAAATCAGAACATTGTCCAAAATCCATTTGTCCATGATCCCATTCAAAAAACACAAGTATGCATCCCAAATTTGTTTGAACAAAAACCAAATCAACTATATCAAGGGAGTCAAGATCGAAATCAAGATCAAATTTGGCGAGATCAAATTACTACACTTACCAAAATAGTTGAGTCATTACGCCAAGAGACATCTCCACCACCATTACCCATATCAACATCATTCCTTGGTTTAGGGATTCCCCCTTTACCTAGCACCAATCACTCCATCCAAATCAATCCACCTAACACCAATCAAGCCATCACATCAAATCCTTTGAATATACCATCGACATCACACCAACATATGGTATCTAATCAAAATATGGTCTCCCAAAGACCTATCACCTTGGTCATTCTGACCATTCCTATCACCTCGATCAATCCCATCATATCTCAAACCCTCACAATTACTCCAAACGTATCTCAATGACTTGTCACTACATCCAACACGATTCTGAATCTGCCACCACTACCACCATAACCAAATGCAACAAGACAATATAACATTGCGCTAAAAGCTCACCAGGCCTACCAAAAGGCCATCCAACAATATCTAGCCATGCAACAAGTAGCACAAGGATAGGCTCAAGTGCAAGTGCAAGCTCAAGCCCAATACCAAGCCCAACAAGAAAATGGTGTTCAAAATCCCAACAAAATGTTAACAACTCCATGTATCAATCCAGTTCAACAATCACATGATCAAGACCTATCCAAAAACAAACACATGGAAGATTTTTCTACCTCATCCGAAGATCAAATCAACATATGTCAAGAGTCACTTCTCAATCATGATAAAAATCCACCAAAAATACCCAACAATGATCCCATTCAAGAAATTTCAACATCACTTGACTCTATGGTTGAGGACATTCACAATTCCTCTGCCACAATTGTTGAAAATAATGTTCAAAATCTCTCAATTAAGAAGCACATTAAAGATGTTTCTACCCCATTCGAGGATCAACTCACCATATATCAAGAACCACTTTTTAATGATCTATTTCAAGGATTGTTAGGATTATTTGATCCTATCAACATAATGCATGATCCATTGACCAATGATCATATTGAAAATGTCTGTACATTGCCTTATGAGTTAGAGGACATATCTCAAAAGTTTATTCCAAAGCATGATCAAAATATTTCACCAAAGTCTAGCAATGGTCCTTTCCAAGATATGTTGACATCCTTTGACCTCATGGTTACAGATACTGAAGGAACCCTGAACTTGACACTTGAAGATATTGAACCACTTACCATATCTAATGACGACATCCAAGAACCCCTTATAAGCAATCCATCCTTTGAAATTGACCCATGTCAGGAACTTGATCCAAAGCATGCCAAAGGTGATTCCAAAATTATTCAAGATCAAGAATTCGTATCTACAAGATACTACAATGATCAAATGGAAACTCTCCTATCTATGCAAGATGATCACATCCATATAGCACATTCTCCTCCATCTACCCATGAGATGCTTTATGTGGATGGAAACATAGATGATCTTCGTTCAGAACAAGATTCCTTTAATCCTAACATTATTACACAAAAAGAGTAGGTTGTTGATTCCTACAGTCAAACTGATCTATCAATATCAGGATCAGATATATCCCAAATTTGGACTGAGAACATCATGTATGAAGATATCCAACATTATCCACTCAAGGAAACAGGTCAGAAAAAACATGATATTTCAAAGTCAGTAGAGCAGCAAATTCCAATAACATCATCTACAATGGTCATTTATCAGAGAATGCATTCTAAATAAGAGCTCTCATAAAAGGTGGAATCAAAGCATGAATGTACTACTACCACCATACTGGGGGAAACTTCGTCTCAAGAAAACATCAACATAGGGAGCACGGAGAATCCTTATGATGAAACTGATGTCAATACTACAACCAGCCATGTCATGAATCTTCATCCACCCATCACCCCATCCATGAATTGGGAACAACATCAAATAAAGGATTTGAATCAAACCACAAAGAAAGTTATCAAACCAAAAGAAGTTGAGAAGCATGAAGGAAAAATCAAATACAAATGGATACTAAAGAATACAAAGAAAGATTATCCCTATCAAACTCCATCAGTCAAAGAAACTATGGGGCAAAATAAAAAAAGGGAAAAGTATCCATCAAAGATGTCCACAAAGAAAAAGAAGGCTTTTCAAGCAATGTACAAAGTGTATCAAGCAATTGGTCCTAATTCCACACACACTTTTGTATCCACCCATCATTGCTCATCTTCCCAAGTTTGGAAAGTCAAAGGTTCCAAACTGTCAACCAATCCATCTCTTATCCCTAAACACACTCCATCCACACCTCCATGCATGATATCCAATTATCACATTGACCATGTATTGGCAATGACCCTTCATCATAAGGATTCTGAAGGCACTCTATCATGATGTATGCACAGAGACAGAGTTAACCCCAATATCAATAAAGCATATCAGGAATCTCAAAATTTGTATTCAAGTGCATGTATCTTAGCAAAGCAGCTTCTTCAAGTAGGATATTGATGGCATATTATGACAGGGGAATCTAAATCAATGACACCTTGTGATTTAGCATGAGCTTAAAATCTTTCAAAAAAAATCAAAAAAATCAAAAAATATGAAAATAAAAAAAAATTAGAAAAAGGATTGAAAACAATAAAGAAAAAAATTGTCCTCTAGTGAAAACTACTTCGGTGGCACTTTGGGCAGGTACCATGATGAAAACCTAGAAAATGGGCCTTATGAGTAGAATCGAGCATCTATGTGTGCCAGTTTAGGTGAAAGCATCTCATCCCATCCATAATAAAATCCAGCATTCCATCCCATCCATAATAAATCCCAAATTCCATCCATCTTATCCATAATAAATCCATTCATCCATGAACCATTTATCCAATCCATTTACACTTTCTTATGGTAAACATCTTGACATGGGTCATTTTCATTGATCCTATAATGAGCATTCTTTATCTGAACACCTTATCTTATCACAAGATAATGCTTGGAATCCATTGCATGCTTGCCATATCCATCCATCCATGCACCTATCTGAGCATCCATCCATCGCATTCCATACATTGCTAGACAATGGGGGTAGATATTTGCATCTTACTTCAGGAATAAATCTTGATCTATATCCTCTAACTTATGTGGCAATCCGAACATTGGAAAATGTGAAACCAAATTGGTCAAAGCATTTGTGAGCCGAAATCCCAAAATCACTAGCCCATGGCATATTTTGATGAACAAACATTCCTTATAAAGCTTCATCTTTAATTGAACATTAATCCAAACAATCACTATTAGTCACATCTAAACGTCACATCAAATCATCCAAAACAATTTTGTTCCAAATCAAGCTTCAAAATCCTGATCAATTGACTCCAATCAACCCATCATCATCTTGGGGATATCTTTCCCAATCATTGTGTTGCTTAACACTATCCTTGCATTGTTGTGTATCCTCAATAATGTTATCATCATCAATCCCTCATCATCTTGGGATATCCATCCTAATCCTTGTGTTGTGTAACACTATCATTGCATTGTTGTGCATCCTCAACAATGTTATCATCATCAATTCATCGATCCGATCAATCAACCTTAGCTTGATTTTCAACAAAATCCCAAATAGAGCACTGATATCATATCCATATCCAAATCATCAAAATCATGTGAAAAATCCAAAAACACTCAAAAAATAGAAAAATATCAAAAACATGGAAATCTGAACTACATCGTCTCTAAGCTTAAACGTAGGAAAGGCTAATCTTTGATCAGTCCCCGAGACAAAAAAATCCAAAAACATCCAAAATCACATCAAAATCCAAAAACATTCATAAAATCTCATAAAACACAAAAAGATTTGAAAAAATGGAAACTCAAAACATTTGTAAAATCTCGAAAAAACCCCAAAACAGCCTCAAAACATATCAAAAACATCAAAAACATCCAAATATTCAAAACAATCCATCTGTCTCATTTCGCTTTCACTCAAAATAATCAATCATCCATAATAAACTGATCATCACCTTCATCCTTTGGCAAAAAAAATAGAAACAACCACAAAAATTGGCAAAAGAAAACTTCAAACATAAAATCAAAGGCAAACAACAAACCTTTAAAAAAAATCAAACTCTTGATCATTTTCAAACATGTCAATCAACCTTATATCAACAACCTATCAATCAACTTATCAACCCATTATCATGCTATACAATGCATGTCCTAGGATATATCATTCCGACAATGGGAATCATTTTGATATCACTTTGGATTCTTATCCTATCAAAACACATCCATTTGGCTAAAGGTATGAAGAACATTGGCTTGTTTGCGTACTTGATCTTTTATTTTGATTTATCTTATTGTGCTCATTTCAATGATGTCCAAACAAATGGATTTAGAGAGATAGAAATGGGGCAACGATCATTATCTTTTTTCTGTTGTGCTTGTTGGACATTCTTGTAACATAACTTGGCACATACTTGCTTTGTTAGGTATGTCCTAGCAAGGATTTTGTATGTCAAGTGTGAACAAGAATACTCCTATCTATTTGTTGAGTCAAATTCCATCGCACTAGGTACAATGCCATCCTGGTTCTTTATACCTTGATGCATTGTATCTAGGTGTGTTATCAAACATAAGGTAAGTAGCCATTTTAAAGTCCCAATCCTTGATAAGAAAATCATCATCATCATCATCTCTAATAAAGTCTCGTTAGATCATGGGCATGTTGGATCCTCTTGTCATCATCTCATTTCTTCTTTCTTCTCTCTGCGCTAACATAACATCACCAATGCATCCATCTTGCATACATCCTACATCCACAAACCGTCAGCATACCACATATCACTCATATCATACATAATAGGAAACACTGATCATTTCACATGCATTACATTTGCATCATCATCATAATATGGATCTGTTAGTCTAAGCATCTGCATAAAACATTCATTCCAAATCATATAAGCATAATCGCATCATCCATCTCACTCACATCATATCATCATTTAAGTTGTTTAGGATAATATAGATTGGTTATTCTAAGCATCCTAAAACCATCTCACTTGCATCACCATCATAACTTTCCATCTTGAACCTCTTTATCATGAGATCGACCCTCAAATCGAATCTTTTCACTCGATCTCTTGATGGGGCAATGTACCGGTGTACTTCTTTCCGTTGGGGCATCCAAATAAATTAGAAAAAAATTCAATTTTGATCGCGGAAAGTTTATTCTTTGAACCAACGCAACAAGTACATTGCTTCAAAGAGGGAAAAAATATAGACATGCAAAATTGGCTTAATGCATTTGATTAGGTCATATTCATCCATTCATCAAATACATTAAATTTATTTGGTCAATCTCCTAAAGTCATCAATTTAAATTAAATAAATCAACTTAATCCTAACATCACCCTGCTTGATTAAATAAATCAAACCTTTATTTAATTAAGTCTGAAATCACCTTTCATCTCCCTTTGATTTAATTTAAATCCCTAAATCTAAGTCAAATGGTTCAAAAGCATCTAACATCATCTTAACTAATCTAATCCTGATTAATTTAAATATAATCACCCATCACATCCTCTAGCTTTTCCCACTTGCACAAATAAATCAATTTATTGATTTATTAATTCATCATTTTCTTTCAACTTAGCATAAAAATGGAATACTCCCTCAAGTTTGAATTCAAAAACAAGTTGACATGTACATCCAACAAAGCATTTAAGAGGTCTTACATTTCCCTTTGCAAAGGTAAAACTCAGCATTTAACTCTCAAATTCAAATTTGATTCTCCCCCTCTTTGGCACATTGACCAAAACTTGCACATCCTCCATCCACTTAGACTATGACAAGTGGCTTCATCTCATTGGCTAAATATTTGTCCCACATTCATCCATTTGGCTATTTCTCTCATCAAAATATTCTATAAATGGAAGGCCAATTCTTCATCTTAACATACACAATCCTCATGCAAAGTTACTCTTTTCACATAGAGAGCCAATTTTTCCCATTATCATTTGCAGCATCAAGCTTATCAAGGGTTGGGAAAGGGATTCTTTCCACATCAAAGAAGCACCAATCCACTATGGGATAGATATGTATCTTGCTTTTATGCTCTCAATTAGTTTGTGTTGTTACCTTTTTTATGAAGGCATGATGCATTATTTCATAGGAGCATTTAGTGAGTTTGCATGAACTAATCCATGCTATGGAGTTTAAGCTTTGTGCAGATTTGCAGGGTGCTCACACATACCAAACAAGCTTTACTCTTCTATTCCTTATGTATAATGATGTCCATTTGGAAGTAGTAGGGAAAAGCAAAGCATCCTTATAGTTGTAAATAGTTTCTTCTTTCAAGGGACTCAAAGTTTCTTCCTCTTTTTTTACCATTGTTGGACCACCAAAATACTAATGTATCATCAAGCAAGTTTCTAAAAGTTTCATAGTGGTAATGAGATAATATTTCAAATTTAGAGAAATAATAGAATTTCCTTTCTGAGGGGTTTTCTTAATTTCCAAAAAGAAATAACTTTGATGTAGAACCTGACTTCCCATAATGACTCTTCCTAGATCTAGAGGAATTCAAAACATTTAAATATATGCAAGTAGATTCGTGTGAAAGGGAGGTAAACTGACTTACATCAAGTACATAATATGGCAAAGGCTAAAAGAAAGATATGACAAGAAGAAGCTAGCTAACCAAACTAAAGATGGCTCAAATTTATGTAGACTATGAAAGTGATAAAATTTTGATGAGGAAAGAGTAATAACCACTACAAGAGATGAGACTATACTCCACTAATTTGGTAGCATTTATAAAGTAAATATTAACAAAGATGTACTTGGAAGGAGAATGGGTAGCATATATTATTGGGGTATCTTTTTTAACTAGTATTATGCCATTTGTTGTATTTGGAATGCTGTCATTTACCTAGCTAGTAGAAAATCCTATTGTCTATAAAATATCTTCTATATCCCAAGGTACTGGTGCACTAAATTTTCTAATAACTCTCACTCATTCTCATTCTTAATGGTTAGCTTTGTAATTGTGATGTTATTTCTTGTTACTACTGTCATGATTCATAATTTTACACCTTAATCCAAAAAGAAATATTATTAACTGTCAATTCATTACCCTATAAATCCATGCCATTTATCACTAGACTTCCCCTAGCATTTAGTCTAGAAATTTCATAATTGATAGTTAAATATCCTCTCGCATATTGGCATCAAATTATGGAAATATGACATCAACTAGTCAAATTTATCTAGGCTATCCTTGCTTGTAGTCCTTCCACACCCTTTTACCAATTGAACAGGCCCATTACTACCATGCATCATTCTCTTTTGACTATCCCAAAACCTATACATTAATTGTCTTTAACTCTGTTAGTTTTCCCATTACAGGAGCTCATGCATGGGTCTAGATTCTTCACTATCATGCAGAAAAGTTGTCATCTTTCCCCATGGGTCTTCATGATACTTTCTTTCTCATCTATCATGTTCATTCATAGTCCATTGTCATGTATGGAATCTAAATATAGTCTCCAAGGTTTCCTTAATGACTGTAACTGACCCTTTTTCCATTATAACTGTTATAGACCCAAGAGATATTGTTATCATTACCATTGTATTAATTTGGATATCAATTCACACTTTTCTCCCACTACATTGATTTGAGTATTAGTAAAGGAATGAAATGAACAAAAAATGCATATCCTATACACCATTATATCTTCCTACAGATCATAAAATTTAGTACTACACTAATATTACCCAACATTGCAAGCACCCTTCCAAATCTCATTTGTCGCGTCCTCTTTTCAATTAATTCCAAGTTTTACAAACTTCATCTTTATAAGGAACTCTCAACATGTCTTCTAGCATAACTAGAAATTTTCAATTCTCTACATAATTTGGAATATAAAAAAAATTGAATACTTTTGAATAAGCTTCCTTGGCTGACCTAAAACCTCAAAATTGAAGAAAGAAAGAAGTCCTCCAATTTCCCACACATGACATATGCAAATATAATACACTACATCCATCTCTTGCTTCTAAATTGTAACCAACATTTCAGCTTGTAAAATATCTCCAATGCACAAGACTACCCTTGGAAGCTTAAAGCTTTGTGATTTTTCCTCCTCCATTTTGAAAATAGGTGAAACATACATCCAAATATAATCTTCAAAGGAAAATTGAGATCTTGAAATGAATATGTCTAATTTCAAAGTGTTTCTTCTAGAAGATAAGATAGAATAACCAAACTAAAAACAAACTACATTTGTTGAGTATCTAGGATTCCTCATCTAGAAGTAAGCTCAAAATGTATGGATTTTAACTTCATGCACAATGCATGAATTTGAGTGCAATGCATAGATCAATGTCTTAGGAACCCTGCTATTTCTCTTTCCTTTACTTGAGCAATAGCATGGCCCTTCAACTTCTTTGTGCACCAGGTCCAAAGTATTAGAAATAGTCTCTTGGTGGTAATTGTCAGTACTAGGAGCAAAAATAAATTCATAAATGTAATTCCCTTTTGCATGTGGTCTTGAAACCTCGTGAGCTAGGAAAAAATAGATGTGACGTTTTATCTTTAAGTTCTACTCTGAATTTGTGTTGGAGCTCGGTCTTACATCTATGCTCATTTTATCTTCTACCTCATAATCAAGTATGGATACTTCTAGAAAGTTTATAATGCACCAAATCACTATGAATATTATGTCTATGTCGTGAGGAGAATTGGAAGAGCAAGACACAAGGGTGTTATTGTTACCTTCATTTCTAAAGAAGAGGATAGATATGCTCCTAGCCTTGTTAAAGAACTAGAGTTATTTGAGTAATCTATACCCAAGGACCTCAAAAATACTGCTAGTGGGTTTGTGGCTAAGGTGAGACAAGGAAATGAACATGCTCATGGCACTGGTTATAGTGGTATTGGATTTAAGTTCAATGAAGAGGAGGAGAAAACCATGAAAGATATGAGGAAATCCCAAACAAGAGAATATGGATTGAAGAATATTATAAGTCTAATCCTAAATATGAAGATGATGGAATACACAAGGTAGGAGGTGACCTTGAACATTCTATAGCTCTTGTTCAAGTTGTGGCATTGGCTAGAGAAACTTGGGTAGAAGGGACACCAAATGTTTCTAGTCTTCCTAAAAAAACATTACATGTCTCTGACCTTCCTGTAAAACCATTACCTATCTCTAGTCTAGTAGGTGTCTTGTTCCAAATGATGTAGCTCCAAGAGAACATTCCCTAGCTACAACTCTTAATTTATAACATAATCTTGGAAAGATACAAAGAGATGTTATGTTAGAGAAATATGAAGTTGAACTAGAAATCAATTATTTCCCTCAAAATGTACAATGGAAGGTAACACATAAGGAGGCCTTGGGACCTATTAGTAAGTGGGAAATCATGTAGGCTACAAACAATGAATCTTTAACAAGTTAAAAGGGGGACTCTATAATAAATAATGCATGATCATCCAAGACAATCCATGATTAAACATAGTCTTTCTAGCACTCTTGATACAATCATTCTATAAGACTAAGTGGTTGATGAAAACCTATAGGTCATATGTTGTTCAAAAGACACAACCAGATCATAAAAAATTGTGTATGATAGTTCCTTTTATAACACTTGAAAATCTTCTGCTTTCCATGCAATACTTCAAGTATCCCTCTTTCTTCTACATTTTGAATCCTACTCTTGAACAAATCTTCAGGGGAGAGAATTCAAAAACACTAACAATTTTGAACTAGCACAATAACCCTAGAAGTGAACCATAAACAAATTCAACGTCATGAGGTCTACAACAATTACTTGTGCACACATATATTCAATAAAAAATCAGTCAATTAAAAGAAACACACAAATGATGGACAATATGGATTTTTTCTCATTGATGTAATGGCTAATATTCTTGAGAAAATAGGGTAACCATAAGGGTTTCTTGCAGGAAAAGCATCTTCCTAAGAAACCATCAGAGATAAAATCATGAATTGATTCATAAATACCTCCCTAAAAAAACCCAATGGCCTCATGGATTAAATATCTTCTATGTATAAACCGTAAATTACCCCATCTGAAATAATCTCAAAGCATGACAGGAAAAACAAAGATCGGACCTCAACACATACCTTTCATTGTTATGCATGAGTTTCCCTCAACAGGGATTTGATACCCTGAAGGAAAATTTGTTTGTTGATTGTTTTCAATTGAATCTTAATAGTTACTTAAATTTTGTTGGTTGAACCTGGAGAAATTGGTTGACAAAAAATAGGAAAGCAACCAATGAGACTAAAGGAAAGGAAGAGGAATAATGCCTAGTCCTCAAATGAAAAAATTGCATCTTTTTACATAGTAAATTGCATGCATTTGACCTTCAACCTTGGACAACCACGAGGAGGGATACCATGCCCTTCTAAATATGTGACTATTCCTTCCTAACAGTGATCATGATTTTTCAACAAAATTTGTAGCCATGAATGAGTATATATAAGGGTAAGGGAAAAGAAAATGCACGTCGAAAGGAAGGGAAAATGAATTGAGGGGAGGGAAATAATTTTTTTTATTTTAGAAAGGTATTTTTTATTGTCTTAATTTAAGACAATTAGAAAATTAAAAATATAATTCATACATAAAATATATATTTAAGACCAAATTAATATTTTGTCTTGAATTAATGTCTTAAATCCCCCTTATATGTAGTAGTGCCAAAAGCAATAATTGTTATTTCTATTTCACATTATTAAGATGGTCGAGTATATTAGCAAGTGAAGATAGAAGTGAATCAATCTTCATTTTTAGGGAAAAATATTCTTTTTTTTAGGGAAAAATCTTCATTTTCAGTAGACTTGACCATTACATTTCTACAATCCATGTAAATTGAATCTAATTGCTTCTAATATAAATAACTACTTGATCTTACATTTTTAAGGCACTACTTCTACAAATAATTACTTTTATAGACATTATGCTTCTACAGTCCATGTAAATTGAATCTAATTGCTTCTCGAAATAACTATTTGACCTTTTGAATGTAAATGTTAATTTTTTATAAAATATGTGAAGGCCTTAAGACTGCACTGAGAGGCAATGCCTTCCACGCAATAGGTATTTTTGGTGCACCAAGCAACCTAGGTGGCCAAATGGCCCACTTAGGTAGGGGTCCCATGAGGGGAGCTTAAGCTCTATGGATTATGATCAAATTAAAAAGAAAAAAGAATAGAGGAGTAATAGTCATTTATTTAGTCATTTTTATTTGTATGATATTAGTCATTTATTTAGTCATTTAATTGTGATTTTACCTTATGACCAAATTAGTCACTTATAAATAACCAAATTAGTCATTATTTGCAAAATTCTACTAGTGTTAGTCATGTGACTAAATTTTTTAGTCTTGTAGTCATTTATTTTCCAAATTCTACTAGTACAAAATCAATGCAACTACCTTAAAATAAGACAAAAGGTACAATTCTAGAAGAAAAAATAGTTCTAGAAGTTGTTTTAGAAGATACTCCTCTAATATGCATAATAGGAAAAAATTGGGTGACTTCATGACTTTCTTAGTTATGTATCTTCACCTATATTGTAACGATACTTTTGAAGGCCAAAGAAAACCTAGAATTTTCCTAAAAAAAATTAGATGATAAGAATATTCCTCATTTGTCCATCTTGCACCCTTAGAAAAAATGATTAAATATGCTTCTAGTTTTATTAACTTATCCATTGCATCATTAAAATTATCCATTTCTACAATTATCATTTCTAAAAATTGAATCTAGGAGAGGAGACACATTATTTTTGAATTTAGACCTCCATGATTTATATGCCTTGACCTCTCTATCCTTTGACACAAATTTAGGCATTATACCCTACTCTAGCTCTTTAAAATATTCCAAGGATTTCTCCATAGCTAGTTAAAAGATATCATGGATAATCATATTATAATTGTAGACACCTAAATTTGGACACTTAATTTATCCAAATTTATCCCCTTTCATCTAAACATCCCTTTATCCACATTAATTAATTAATATCACTATTATTTAATTAATCCCTCTAAAGCTCTTCTAATCCCTAAGGTATCTAGTTATATAATTAAATACCTTCCCCTTTTCATCAAATGAATTAAATAAATATCATATTTATTTAATTCCTCATATGTCACATCCTCCATCATTTTTATCTTATCCTAATCCATCTTCTAATCTCATCATTAGGATGTGCACATGCCTAATCCTTGATTAGGAGGTGTCACATCCTCCAACTTTTGCAAGTTGGCCTCTAATCTTTCTTAGCCACCTAACCTTCCTCTAACCCCTCATCAACTTGTCTAATCACCCTCTTTAGTTAACTCTTCCCATCCCCCAAAGAATTTTTAATTCCTTTTATCTTCCCAAAGTCCTTTGAGGAATTTTTAATTCCACTCTCATCTTTCAAGGAATATTAAATTCTTTTCTCTTCCCCATGTCCTTTATGACATGTGTCCTTAGTCAACCTTATTAAAGGCTTTCTCTTTTTGGACAAGGCACTCCACTTCCCCATGTGAATTTTTAATTCACATTTAATCCCCCAATGCACTCAAAGGAATTTTTTATTCTTTCCCTTCTCCCCATGAGGATATTTGAAGAATTTTTAATTCCTCACATATCCTCTCACCCACATAGGGACAAACACCTCCTTTATGAGGAGATCTTGTCCAATCCCAAAGTACTTTGTACCCCCCTCCATGTCATGTACTATCCTTCCACCTCATGTCCACTTCACCTTTTATGGCTATATCACATGCCACATGTCAAGATGTGGGGGCTTGTGAACTCTCATCTCACCTTGGCCCTACATCTTGATCATTGTTGGGATCAATCTCAACCATCTATTTCTCAAGGGAATTCTCAAAATTCCTATAAATACCCCATTTTTTTTCTCATTTGGGGAGATCATTTTGCTAGCCAAATTCTTGCAATTTTATTTCTCAATCTACACTTAGTCATTTGCATCCATTTTTTCCAACTATCTTGCATCTCACACTTCACATCTTACATCTACTTGCCATCAAGGAGCATACATCTCATCTACAATCAAAGGGCCAACCAAAGGACAACTCTACAAAGTAAAAGGTTCCATTTTTATGTTGTTGAGTTCATCATTTTCCCAATCTTGAGGTGTAGGGTGTCTTTAATTGTTATTTGCTCTCTTGTGTTTGCATCTTATTTTCTAACAAGCAATTTCGCCCTATCACATTTCTAATCCTTCATCCCTAATTTTTATCATCTTTTTCCCTTCCTAATCATTCAAAGGAATGACTGGGGCATCTTTCCCAATCTAACCATCTTCTTCTAGGTTCTATGTTTTAATATTCTTTGAAATGATGCTACTTTGTAACACCATTTCAAAGAGGGGCAAAATGTAGACACCTAAATTTGGACACTTAATTTATCCAAATTTATCCTCTTTCATCTAAACATCCCTTTATCCGCATTAATTAAGTAATATCACTATTATTTAATTAATCCCTCTAAAGCTCTTCTAATCCCTAAGGTATCTAGTTATATAATTAAATACCTTCCCCTTTTCATCAAATGAATTAAATAAATATCACATTTATTTAATTTCTCATATGTCACATCCTCCATCATTTTTATCTTATCCTAATTCATCTTCTAATCTCATCATTAGGATGTGCACATGCCTAATCCTTTATTAGAAGGTGTCACATCCTCCAACTTTTGCAAGTTGGCCTCTAATCTTTCTTAGCCACCTAACCTTCCTCTAACCCCTCATCAACTTGTCTAATCACCCTCTTTAGTCAACTTTTCCCATCCCCCAAGGAATTTTTAATTCCTTTTGTCTTCCCAAAGTCCTTTGAGGAATTTTTAATTTCACTCTCATCTTTCAAGGAATATTAAATCCCTTTTCTCTTCCACATGTCCTTTATAGCATATGTCCTTAGTCAACCTTATTAAAGGCTTTCTCTTTTTGGACAAGGCACTCCACTTCCCCATGTGAATTTTTAATTCACATTTAATCCCCCAATGCACTCAAGGGAATTCTTTATTCTTTCCCTTCTCCCCATGAGGATATTTGAGGAATTTTTAATTCCTCACAAGTCCTCTCACCCACATAGGGACAAACACTTCCTTTATGAGGAGATCTTGACCAATCCCAAAGTATTTTGTACCCCCCTCCATGTCATGTACTATCCTTCAACCTCATGTCCACTTCACCTTTTAGGGCTATATCACATGCCACATGTCAAGATGTGGGGGCTTGTGAACTCTCATCTCACCTTGGCCCTACATCTTGATAATTGTTGGGATCAATCTCAACCGTCCATTTCTCAAGGGAATTCTCAAAATTCGTATAAATACCCCATTTTTTCTCTCATTTGGGGGAGATCATTTTACTAGCCAAACTCTTGCAATTTTATTTTTCAATCTACACGGCCATTTGCATCCATTTTGTCCAACTATCTTGCATCTACTTGCCATCAAGGAGCATACATCTCATCTACAATCAAAGGGTCAACCAAAGGACAACTCTACAAGGTAAAAGGTTCCATTTTTATGTTGTTGAGTTCATCATTTGCCCAATCTTGAGGTGTAGGGTGTCTTTAGTTGTTATTTTCTCTCTGGCATGCCCGGTGGGACCCACAAATGGGTCTTTTTCTTTCACGTTTGCTATTTTTTTGCATTTTCGCAGGTTCAGGTTACAGATTGGCGGACCTGACCTCATGTTGTGGCGGACCTGACCACATGCTGTGGCAGACCTGACCTCATGCTGTGGAGGATTTTCCTTGACAAACAGCCATATATGCCCCGCCATTTACACATTGTAAGTCTGTTTTCCTTCGTTCGAGCACCAATCTTCTCAATTTTTCATCCTCTTTCCAACGACATATAACACTTCATACTTTTGAGAAACTTTTTCTCCGGTGGCGGACCTGACCCGAGTGGCGGACTTGACCTCATATTGTGGCGGACCTAACCTTCTACTCTTTCTTCCCGGGGCTGCCATTTCCACACCGTTTATCCGATTGACCCCATTCAAAAATAGTTCTCAATTTTTCATAGTCTTTCCAATGATATATAGCACTTCATACTTTTGAGAAGTTGGATGGGGCACCGTTTTCTTCTCCGGTGGCGGACCTGACCTCCGGAAGGTGAAATTTCAAGTTTTTACCAATTGTTCTTTAGTACATTAGGCACATAGTTTAATTAGAGGGGTCAACAAACCTTGTTTAGTGTGCTTGTGGAAGGCTATTTGACGTATCCAATCCCCTTACGCCATTTGGCGATCTTGGGTGACAAGAAATCATAGCTTTCCAAGTCCTTTGAGTCACCCTATTTTCATTTTCTTAGTGGGACCTGCTTGGGGATTTCATCACCCCAAGGGATGATTCCAACCACGTGTACCAGTGGGGTATATAAAGGGGGGAGAGCGAAAGTTGTACCTCAATCCAACCACGTTGTAATTGGCGAAGCGTCGGGATGACATGAAGAGTTGGTCCGAGCCTTTAGTATCTCGCTAAGGTTCCCGACTTACGCTTGTAATGGGTTGGTGTTCACGGTTTGGGCCTCACGTACTGGGTGTATATTGAAGACTCCTTAACAACCATGTTTATCCTAGAGTAGAATACTTTGTTGGCCATACCTGTTTCTACTAATCTTAGGGTTGTGTTGTCTGAATTGTCTTTCTTGTGCAAAACCAGTCATTTTCAGTTTAGCCAAATCTTTTTATCGATGTTTGCTATATTTTGGGTCCTTTGCCTTACTCATCCATCAAGAAATCAAGCTTAAACTTATCCCTTGGCGGACCTGACCTCATGCTATGGCAGACCTGACCACATGCTATGGTGGACCTGACCTCATGCTGTGGTGGATTTTCCTTGACAGACAGCCATATATGCCCCACCATTTACACACTATAAGTCCTTTTTCCTCTGCTCAAGCACCAATCTTCTCAATTTTTTGTGCTCTTTCCAACGAAATATAACACTTCATACTTTTGAGCAACTTTTTCTCTGGTGGCGAACCTAACCTCATGCTCTTTCTTCCCGGGGCCGCCATTTCCACACCATTTATCCAATTGACCCCGTTCAAAAACATTTCTTCTCATTTTTTCGTGCTCTTTCCAACGACATATAACACTTCATACTTTTGAGAAATTTTTTTTCTAGTGGCGAACATGACCTCCGGTGGTAGACCTAACCTCCTGATGGTGGACCTGACCTCTCTGATGGTGGACTTGACCTTTCGGTGGCGGACCTGAGCTCTCCTGTGGTAGACCTGACCTCCGATGGTGGACTTGACCTTCTGGTGTCGAACTTGACCTTCCAGTGGTGGACCTGACCTTCGATGGCAAACTTGACCTCTCCGGTGGTGGACTTGACCTTCTGGTGGTGACCCTGACCTTCGGTGGCAGACCTGACCTCTTCGGTGGCAAACTTGACCTTCCAGTGGCGGACCTGACCTTCGATGGCGGACCTGACCTCTCTGGTGGCGGACTTGACCTTCCAGTGGTGGACTTGACCTTCTGGTGGTGGACCTGACCTCCGGTGGCAGACCTGACCTCTTTGGTGGCGGACCTGACCTTATGCTGTGGCGGACCTGACCTTCTGCTCTTTCTTCCTGGGGCCGCCATTTCCACACTATTTGTCCGATTGACTCCGTTCAAAGGTAGTTCTTCTCATTTTTTCGTGCTCTTTCCGATGATATATACCACTTTATACTTTTGAGAAGTTGGACAGGGCACCTTTTCCTTCCCCATCTACCTCCTCGAGGGGGTATACCTTACCATTCTCTCCGTTTACTCATTCTGAGTAAACTCTCATCCATTTAGCACATCCTTTCATCATTCTGAACTCTGGTTCCATCATTCTGATCATCCGTTTACTCATTCCAAGTAAATGTTCATCCATTTAACACATCCTTTCATCATTCTGAACTCTTGTTCTGTCGTTTCGCTCATCCATTTACTCATTCTGAGTAAAATCTCATCCGTTTACAACATCCTTTCATCATTTTGAACTCTCGTTCTATCATTTCACTCATCTGGTTACTTGTTCTGAGTAAACTCTCATCCATTTAACACATCCTTTCATCATTTTGAGCTATCATTTTGATCATTCGTTTACTCGTTCTGAGCAATCTATCATCCATTTTGAGCCTTCATTCATCTTCTTGTTTTGAGAATCTCTCATCTATTGTGAGCAGTCATTTGCTTGTTCCGCGTAGTCGTTCACCTATTTCTATCAATCATCTAGTGGTTTTGAGTAATCATTTATTCATCCATTTCTATCATCCATTTCTCCAATCAAATCATCATTTTCCCCATCCAAATCCCCTGAACTTTGTCTCAGGTTATTATCCAAATTGACCTAAGTGTCTGATCTGATCGTCCTCATCAACATTTACTTAGGATTGTCATCTATCCTAAGTTAATCATCATTGGCCCAATCAATTCACCTTTAATCTCAAGGTGGATTCGGTGCTGCAATCATCCATTTATCCTTTAATCTGATCAATCAGTATCCTAAGTCATCTAAGATAATCTTTGAATGGGATTTTTAGTCTCTTTCGTCATCCATCAGTTGATCTTATCAATCAATAATCGGTCGATCTTATCTAATCCAATCCAATCCAATCCAATCCAATCGCATTCCTATCTAATCAGATTCGATCCTATCCAATCACATGCAACCCAATCAATCTACTTCCATCTTGAAGTAGATTCGGTGTCGCAATCATCCTTTGATAATCAAATCTTATCATCATAATCAATCTGATCGCATCATCCAATCATCTTAATCTGAGATTTAGTCCAACCCTGATCTAAGCTTGACCAAAATCCCGATCTGAGCTTGTCCTAAATCCCGATTTGGGCTTTTGTCCATTTCCATCCAAAATCTTTATCCATCCTCTTTATCCTTTCACCATCATGAATCCTTATCCTCCATCAATATTGGTCAAGGGAAACCCTAATTATGTTGACAACGATAACGAAAGTCTTGTCGATCGAGAAGAATGTAAAATAGATCCCCTTGACACTATCATTGCTAGTAAGCTTTCTCCACCCACTTTCCAAAATCCAATCACCCCCTTGAGTTATCTCGTTATGTCTTCATCCATGCCTAATCATGTTGCTTATGCTACCTTTGACAAGGGATATCCATCATATCCATCATACCCTTCATCTACATCATCCTCTTATCCAACACCCGCATCCTCTTATCCTAGTTGACCATCTCAATACCCCTATCTTAATCCCCCATCCACATCCTCCTATCTAAATCCTTCATCCGCATATACCCACTACCCTAATCTTCCATGCCAATCTTCTCACTCTAATCCTACATTCGTACCTTCGTATCCTAATCCAACATCCACATCAACTTATCCTAATCCGACATCTGTAATTCAATATCTCCATCCACCACCTCAATCTTCCCATTCTAATCTACCATCCCCATACCCGTACTACAATCCACCACCCGCATCCTCATGTCCTAATTCACCATTTCTTAACCCTTCATCTAATCTTAATCCCCCATATATTCCAAGTTTTACATCCAATCCCATTCCCCCATCTATTCCAAGTCTTGCATCCAATCCCATTCCCCCATCTATTCCAAGTCTTGTTCCCCCATCTAATCCTAGTCCACCAATCCATAATCCTTCATCCACTCCTACCATGCCATCTTAGCCTAGAGCATTCAAGTTCTTCACTCCAGAAGTTCTCCAAGGACTTATAACAAAGAAGACATCTCCCACTCCACACCTTGAAGTTATGGAATCATGCCATCCCAACCCATCATCCACGATCATTAGAGATGAAACCCTTCTCCACTGAACACCTATCATTGATGGTACCACCCCTAGCACCACTCAAACCATCAAACCCATCACATCCCCTACCATCACATCCTCTGAATCCACTGAGCCCCCATCCCTACCTCTCCTCTGAATCTATCTGAATCCCCCCCCCATCTCCTACCATCACATCCTCTGAATCCGTTGAACATCCACCTCCTACTCCAAGAGTCATCGAACCCATCGACGACACCCAAATCCATTCTGATGACTGCATTGAATCCTCCATCCTTCCATCTCCCCAACTTGAAGAGTCTCTCCAACACTCTGTCATCCTTCCATCCACACAAGATGCGTCATGCCAAGAGTCTAATCCAAAGCATGCCAACATATCCCCTTCTCCAGATCAAGATCCTACCATCCTATCTAGTTCACCTCAAGATCACAGTCCCCCATCCATTCCACCCCATGATCCCCTTGTCTCCACTGCTCCATCTTCATCGCATGAGCCCGCTACCAAAAATCTAGATCCTATCATATCCCCTGATCCCTCTCCCAATACCACCCATCCAAATGCTGCTATCCCATCATCTCCCTCTCATGATCCCCCATCATCACCTAAAACTGCTATCCCCACACCGCTTGCATATCCCCTTGGTTCTCTCACATTCTTCCATTGTGGCCTCCTTGTAGAAGAAAAACATAGTGTATTTACCACCCATCATCCTCCACTTAATAATGGACTCACATCATGTTTTCAGAATAACACAAATCCTATCATGGATCGCATGTTCAAGAAAATGAACTATCAAGGAAAAGGTCTAGGTCTTCATGAGCAAGGTATTTTAGAGCCCATCCAAGTCAAAGAACAAATTTGCATGCAAGGTCTTGGATCTATTTCCCAAGACTCACAATCTAAAGATGTTGGTACAACCTCTAGACGTCCTCAACGAGCCTTTTCCAAAAGAACTTTTGGCTCTCCCCATCACTCCGCCAGATCATATGCTACCATCCCTCCTCCTCTATCATATCACCTCAAAACAACTATCCATATTCCTCCTTCATCTACTCCATCCATTTTGGGTCCTTACATCCCTCCATCCACCATCTCCCGTCCTTCATCTACTCTATCCATCTTGGGTCCGTATATCCCAAGATCACCTCCTCCATCTCATCCTTTCACCCATCCAACACCTATAAATGTCATCCATCATAAACATCCCTCTCGCATACCCCATAATCAGGATCAACAAAGGAACATACCTACACATCCCCCATCTACACGTAATCCCCATACTCCTACCTCCATTGCTCCACATCGTCCATCCCCTCACACCCATCCCATTGATAATAAATGCACTTTGGACACTAACATAAAAATGCATAAATCCAAACATCCACATGAATCTAAAGCTCCCCATGTCCCCTCTATACGACATGTTGAAGAGAAGAAAAATCTAAATCTAAATCAAATCCGTAGACCACAAAGGCCCACCAAAGAAAAAATCAAAACAATGTGGATCCCAAAGAAAAAAGATGCAGTGCCATCAAATGAAAAATCTGTAAGAACATCCAAAGTTGCTAATCCAAAATCTAACCATACCCACCTTTCATCTCCTAAGTCTGTTTTGGGTCCCTATGTCCCGAAATTCACTATTCCATCTCCATTATCCCCACATTCTCCATCCATTAGTCCTCTTATCTTTTCACATCCATCACCACATGTGCCAATGTTGGTCCTGAACTCACCACCCCATCACACATCCACCCCATCATTCTATCCATACCCTTTCCAACATCCCATTCATTACCCCACATATCTCCCCCATCAAATCCCTCTAATTCATCCTTTTGCATAATCCATTTCTCCTAATAAGGTTGTACCAACATCCAACAGTTAGTTTGAACATGAGCTCTTAATACCTCATATAGAACTTGATGCTTGAGTCTTTCATCCATATCCTTATTGCATGTCTTCTAAATCCACTTATTTGCCTCCCTATCCTTATCCATCTCCTTCTGCATGCTATGCAAAAAGTCCAAAAATCAAAAATAAAAATAAAAGTAAAAATAAAAATAAAATAAAATTGTAAGGAGAAATAATTTGTCCAATGGTGAAAACTTGGTAAATAAGCGCCTTGGATAAGTACCATGATGAAAACCTGGCAAACAGGTGTTGTGCGTAAATCCCCATCTACACTTGGGGGCAGTTTCCTACTATGCATTCCCTCCATCCACTATGCTTCCTGCTATGCTTCCAGCTATGCACCCGTCTTCTTGCTATACGTCACCTTCATTCATCCCCTCCATCCTGCCTATCTTACGCATCTTGATTGGAATATCTCATTTATCCCAATCCTTCCATCCTCCTTGTGATCTTGATAGCAATAGGGGAAAACATATAAGCATGCTTTGGACACCTCTTAGCATACATTCCCCTCATCCACACACTATCTTAATCCTCATTCGCACTCATCTATCTTCCTTATCCACCCATCATGCTACCTTCCATCTCCCTTGCTTATCCATGCATCCTATCTTCATCCATCTCACTCTTTTATCCTCCCATCCATTTGTATTGCATCCCTCATGCCTCCTTGCACATGACATATCTAGAGTGGGGGCATCTATCTTCCTTTGTGATATAGTCCTTGGAGATATCATTCATTCCATCAAAGTAATCCCTTCCATTTCCCTATCCTTATCTCCTTATCAATATATCCATCTCCCCATCCTTATCTTCCCATCCCTCCACACAATCCTTATATCCATCTCCCCATCCTTATCTTCCTATCCTTCCATCATGGCATCCATTTTCATCTATCCAACCAGTCTTTTTCATCTCCAAATCCTTATCTTCCTATCCATCAATCCAACGAATCCTTTTCATCTCCCAATCCTCATCTCTTTCTCATCATCCCATCTTATAATCCCTTGTCATTGGTGTCTCTCCATCATATCATCCTCCCAATTCATCTTTTGATGATTTGGATAACTATCCCATCCATGAGCTTTGTGTCGTCCCCATCCTTTGATCTAATCCCACAGGTATATCTTGTCCCATCGTGTCAGTCCAATCATTTTATCCCCTTATCTAGGGTTATCTCATCATCTTTTATCCACCACTTGTCTTTGACCTTTCGTTGAACTACGTTGCCCCTGCGCTTTCACGTAGGCAAGGTCAATCATTTGATCTACCCTCAGGGTTCCATCATCGATCTTCATTGTCCACTTTGTCCCTTTATCGCCTATCATCAATCTTTCTACTTTGTCCATCTGATCCTTTATCATCTATCATCAATCTTCGTATCTTGTTCCTATTTGTCTATCCTGTCTTTATCATCCATCAAGGTCTCCTATCTTGTGCCATGTCTCTCATGTCGCGTCGTCAAGTTATGCCCTTATCTAGCTAGATCTTAACAAATGAGATTCACTTGTATCATCAAATCCAATCAGTTCTGAATATCCTGCGTCATATCAATCTTTTAATTTAGTATCCATCATCGGTCTCAACAGGATGCATCCTTCCTAACATACCTCATCAATCCCATCCATCCCCTTGATTGATCCTATGGCAAAGGACGTTTGAAATTGATTGCGATCTTTCAATGCTTTTGGCTTTTGTTTATCATTTGAGCTCCCTATCATCACTTGTCATCGTCACCTTGATCCATCATACCATGGTGTGCTTTGACTTGTCAACATAGGGGTGTATCTTGATCTTTTCTTTGTCTTCTCGGTTGTCCCATGTAGTACCCACCAAGATCCCTGAGGTCTTCTGTTATGTTGGGGCATCCTTTTGTGCTTGTGGTTATCCCAACACCTGGCCTGACCAAGGTCACCATGACTTTGGGGTGTTGGGATAGCCTTCTTGTTTGTTATGTTTGTTTTATGCATTAGACACTAATCCTCCTTGGTTCTTCATACCTTGGCATCGTGTGTCTTATGCTATAGCAACAATCAGTGCTCCAACGATGGCAAATTGAATTTGGATTTCATTTCCTCTTCATCCTCTCATCTATCAAAATCCCCCCCATCCATTCATCCTTCATCACGCTCCCCTCCCAATCTTCCATCACATTGCATCATCTTCTTCAACTCCCCTTGCATCATCTCATCCATTTCGAGAGCACATCCATGTTCTCTTGACCCCACATGTCCTCTCGAGGGGGCATCCTTCATCCCTAATTTTCATCATCTTTTTCCAGTCCTAATCATTCAAAGGAATGACTGGGTCATCTTTCCCAATCTAGCCATCTTCTTCTAGGTTCTATGTTTTAATATTCTTTGAAATTATGCTACTTTGTAACACCATCTCAATAATAAAATGCACTTGAGTTTCCAAAAATAGCTGACAGTTCACTTGGAGCATTAGCATCAAAATTGTCCCTATCAATCATTTTTCCAATTAGTTGTATCGTTGGGCTCCAAACATCTTGGAGGTATTGGAGACTTTTAATTTCTTGGCTAGTTTATAAGACAACCTAAAGGATAGATAATTCTCATATTTAATTATCTTAAGGGGTTGGCCAATGAATAAGAAAAGGACTTAAGAAATTATCTCCTCTACACTTTAGGCTCTATAGAACCTAGGAGGGTGATCCTAAACAATATCACTTAAGATTACTTGCCATTGTCTTCATATATTGTTTTAAATATATATATTTTCTCTCTCTCACACACATTAATCAATAATTGGCTTCAAGATTTCTAGATAAATTGTGTGCATATTTTTACATCAACGTTTCAGATCATACTCAATGATCCATCATCAGGATCATATTTCTCTCTTTCTAGTTTTCATCTTGATGATGGATCATGGAGTATGATCTGAAATGTTGATGTAAAAATATGCACACAATTTATCCAAAAATATTGAATCCAACTATTATGGACTATGGAAACAAAATTGTATTAATTAAGAATTACACATAAACACATTCAATTAGCCAAATTCTTGGAGTTTATACATTTCTGATCTAAGAACATACAAATAATATTATGCAATAAATTATTGCTTTAAAGTAAATTTGTTCATTTAAGATTGGTTGATCAAGAATATTATAACCATAAATTATGCTTCAGGCTGGTGCTTAGACCTAGGTCACGGAGTCAAGGGAAACATAATTATAAATTATTATAACATAGTTGATTCTATAATCTAATTTTAATGGTGATGCATTAAATTACCATCCCTTGGAATTTTGCAAAAAAATATTCTTACAAATCCCTGTAAATACCTAAAGCATTAAAAATTTCTTATAAAGTATATTTAATTTACTACTTGAGTAAAAGTTATAAAAGAAACATTCATACATAGGAAAGACTACAAAGATGAACAAAATATATCCTTTATAAAATTTATTCATAAATGTTCAAGATAAGTACATGTAGGAGATAATTTTCTTGTAAAATTTGTCATTATATTGGTTCTAAATGCTAATATTGTTATACAAAATTACCAATCACATTCACATACTCTATTATGTAGACATAATTCGGACATATATAGACCGAAATACAGAAATTTGCTCTACTTACAAAATTTCAATATCCTTATACAATGGCCCTAAATTCCCTTTTACAACAAGGGATGGAACAAGCCTCGGGCCAAAGGATAGATGTCACTTTTTCATTTGACAATCTTGTCCCAAAATAAGACAAAAAGACAAAACCCTCAAAGGAAGACAAAAAGGAAGTTCCAAGTGAAGACAAAAGTTACTCCAACTAAAGGAGATGCCCATTGATGATGTAATGATGGAAGAGAGAATGATCATACTTTGAGGCTTCATCTCTTGAATTGAATGAACATTATTCCATTGATGCTAAGTAGAACAAAAAAGGAAAAAAAGAATATCCCACCCTCCAAATGCATAAAGAAAGAAAGAATATTCAAGTGCCAAGTCATTGAAATAATTTTACTTGTATAGAAAAAAGGCTTACAACTCTAGAAACTAATTGTACTTCTCATCCCAAGACTCATTGTATTTTTGATGCCCATTGATAAGCAAGAAGTAAATCACGGTGTGATATGTATCTATGATATTTGGATAAAATTGAATCAACTTCTTTCTAAAATTCTTCCATAAGCTAATTGGTGTCCAACAATATATCCATACAACTCCTTAGAAGCACCACATCAATCATGTTATCATCACAAATGAAAAAATCCAAGGTAGGAGTTATTGCTTCAAACTATGATTCTCATTGTTCAAAATCCTTAACTTCTGCATCTTCTTTCCTTATATCAAACATATTTTTGATGTCACGGCTATCAAACTACTCCAGCCTTGTTTTTTCTTTCTCCATTAGTTGATCCATCATTCCCTACATTTCTCCTACCAATTTTTCCATTTTGTAACTTGGAAAAATATTCTCTGGCGGGTTAGTCTCATTTGTAGATCCCTTTTACATTCCTTGCAAAGAATGTATCCTAGGGATCCATTTGTTCATTAATGCTTTTGTCTTTTCCTTGTCATCTACAATCCTTCTTTATTTCCACCACCAATTGGGAGTAGTCCTTATGGAAACTCTCTATCTTCCTTAAAATTTTGGACATCAAATGTCTCAAAATACTTGGCATGCAATGATAAATGCTCTCATGTTGGTCACTTTGAAAGTTCATCACTAGCTCCTCCAATACACTATTTTTTTCCCTAAGCTCTTCATTCTCCTTACTTAAGTCTGATTGTGGTGGAACTGAAGAAGAGCTTGGTATCAATGCACTAGAGTTTACCACTAATGGACTTGATGGAGGATATGTTTTCATTTTTTGCATTTGAATTTCGATTACCTTTAGCCTGTTATATTCAACAATAAGTGCTAGGTGATCCCACAATAATTTATCATATTTGGCTTGGAGAGCCTTTGTAGTAGCTTTAATAAATCTAGTAGTACCAACTGCCAATGTTCTAGCCTCAATAGTAGAATTCTCATAGAATCTCTTTATCACCAATCCACCCTCTAAATATTGATCTAGCTATATAACAAGAAGCTTATCTGTGTTAGGAGAAAGGGCCCAAATAGGAAAGTTTTCCCATTTAGGGTTGAACCCTAACCTTGATAGTACTACAATAGTTTGATTCTCAGAGGAGAAAATATCTTGATCCTACCTCCTTATTGTATCCAATGCAATGGCTAAAGCTATCTCCCACTCAAGAAGAAGCAAAACCCCACTTTATCTTACCATTCTTCTTCCTTCTTCTGGGGTAATATTTCTAACATTCATCCTCATTTATACAAGAAACTTCTTTGAAACTTCCTTATACTATTCTTGAGGAACATTAGCCTTCTCTTGCTATATCCTTGCAACATATTCATATTTCCTAGATCTTAAGAAAAACTCTAAAAATTCTTGAGTTGTTACAAAATTATTATCATCCATGAATGTCTAGTAGGCCAAATCTCTTATATCATTTGTATTATCCCTTCGCCTAATAATTTTTGCACCAAGCCTATTTTGCGGAAACCTTACTTCATGATTCCTCTGTGGGGAAGGTATTTCATTATTTACCTCCTCATTAGTGACCTCAATGTTGCAAGTATGATCATGCTTGGTGGTGTTGTCATTAATGTTGTCATTGATGTCAACATAGTACAATATGTTGTAGATTGTGCATGTATAGTCGAGATGTTGTTGAAATGTTGTCAATACATGGAGCTATCCTTATGATGTTGTAGATGTGCTGGAATGATGGGTTACCAAGTGTTTTTGAAAAAATTAATAAAGAATGAAGTTAGATTTATGTATGTGTTCAGAATGTGCTCCACATTTCTCCTGTGTTGATCCTATGCTTGTGTGGATTTGAAGGTTTTTGTTGGTAATCTGATGGTGATATCTCCTGATTTTTTGCTTCTAGTTTGATGATAGGTGAAAGTCGTGTTCACCGGTGTGTGAATTGTTTTGGCAGAATTGGCTTTCTATGGATAGGGAGAATTTTTTTTCTTTGCATTCCTTCAATTTTTTGTTTCAAGTCTTATAGATCTAGAATATTTCTTGTAATGGTGTTCTCTATGTTTTGGTAGAGATATTCAAGGTTTGGTGCTCCAGAAGTTGAGTTTCAAATTTTTTGAGTGAGTTTGCATAGTCTGGTTGGACTGTTGGAAAGATTTTTGTGTTTGAAGGTTGTTACACCTATTACAGATGTAACTTGAAGTATCTAAGATGTGTTCTTGTGCATGATGAAGTGTGTTACGTCATTTTTGTGTTATCTTGGAAAGCGTGTACTTCAATATTCATTTGTGTTTTCATTAGGTTTGGTCGACCTGGTGTTTACACTTCATATGAAGAATTAAAATTTAATTAAGGAAGCATGTGGTTGATTCAAGATGTTGCTTTTGGTCTTGGTTAAGTGTTTAATTGGTCCACTCTCATTCCTTTCCACTACAGGAATGTTGAGCTACCAACCTAATTTGAATTTATGAAATGAAGTGTATGTGGCTGACCTTAGAGAAAGTTTCTAAGGTTGAAGATGGTATAAATGCAATTCAAGATGGAAAGGTTTAGATGATGCAAAGTAATGAAGAAAGCCACAAGTGAAGAGCAGAGTTATGTGAAAGTAAGTTGAGGCAGCAATATTTCATTGTGTAAGATTCTTGAAGGCAGTGAGCTGAAGGTTTCTGCAATCTTCTAATCAAGGTTGCAGATTTGTGTAAATTGATGTGGTGGATCTTTTTGTTATCTTTTGTATTAGTAGGTAGTGAGCCTCCCTATTGGATAGTGATTCCTTTCTATAGGAAGTGATCCTTTGTATTCGAGTAGTGAACCCTTGGCAGTGAGCATTTGTATTTGGTTTTTCTATCACTTTATATTGTGAGTTAATCCTCACTATGGTTTTTCCCTTATTGGGTTTTCCACGTTAAATCCAGTGTTCATTGTGTTGATTCTGATTTTTGTTATCTACATTTCATGTTCATACTTAATAATAGAATAATGTGATTGTGAAATTTATAAGTGTTGAAGTTTTGTGTTTGAATTTGGTGACAATTGATTCACCCCCCATCTTAGTTGTCCTATTCCTTTTAACAATTGGTATCAGAGCTTTGGTTCCTTGGTGTAGAGCTTAACCACTTAAGGAAGATCTGATGGCGCATAAGTTGGTGATCCCTCTATTTGATGGATCTAATTACAATGACTAGAAATTGTAGATGAGAGGATACATTATCTCTCTTGGTTACAAGACCTAGAAGGCTATTGAGATGAAGTATATTGCTCTGGCGAGTGGTCCTACTACTGCAGATGAGGTTTCTTCTTATAAGGAGAATGAAAAAGCGAGGTATGCTCTTTTCAGTGCTCTATCTAAAACTGAACGAACTAAGCTTATTTCTTTGGGAATTTCTCATGAAGTCTGGAATAATTTTGAAGAACTGTATGAAGGAAGCGAAAGAGTAAAGTTGACAAAGAAGTTGATGACAAAGCACGGATATAAAAATTTTAAAATGGAAGAAGGTGAAGATTTTGCAAGCTATTTCCAGAGGGTTGAACTTGCAGAAAATGAAGTTAGGAATCAATGGGGAAATCTAACTGATGAAGATATAATTGAGAAAATCCTAATAACCCTACCTGAGTGTTATAGTGATAAGATCTCAATTATTGAAGAAATGTATGATCATTTGGCACCTTGACAACATTTGAGATGAGAAAGTTTGGAAAGAAATAAGAAAAGACATAATTTTTTTTTAAAGCAACAAAGACTAAGGATGATCCAGATAATGATGGTTCTGATGAGTTGGAAGTGAATTTTACCAGGAAGTTGAAGAAAGACACCGATAAGTATAAAGGTATATTTCCCTTTAAATGTTTTAGTTGTGGTAATATTTGTCATTATGCTTCAAGATGTCCAAATAGAGTTGTACATAAGAAGAACAAGGATTATAAAGATAAAGTTAGAAAGGATAAGAAATACAAGAAGCTATATTATGTTAAAGAAGAAGCTGGAATCTCTGATGATGAATCTGATTATGAGGGTGATGATAGTGAATGCTTGTTTTTAGCCTTGGAGAATAAATTTTTGTTTGCTAACCCTAGAAAATGTGCAAGAAAGAATGTTTTAGAGAACAAAAAGAATGAGATGAAAGGTACTTTGGTCATCACCTTTCATGCTAGACAGGATGAAGACTACTAGATGATTGACAGTGGATGCTCTAATCACATGAGTGGAGATAAAAGTAAGTTTACTAAACTTGAAAAGTATGATGGTGGTTTGGTCATGTTTGGTGATGATTTAGGAGAAAATATTGTTGGGAAAGGTACAATTATCTTTGATGGAATACACAACACTAATAATGTATATTATGTAAAGGGTTTAAGGAATAACCTTTTGAGTATTGGATAGATGAGTAGCAATGGTTTTAAACTTGTGTTTTAGAATAATACCCGCAAGATTAGAAAAGGATCCAGAGATATGGTTGATGCAGGAAGGAGAACTCATGGAAACATCTATCAACTTAAGGGTGTTGATGGTCAGTGCCTTGTATCTCAATTCAATGAAATTTGGTTGTGGCACCGAAGAATGGGACATGTAAACTTTGATAATTTGGTTAGAATCAGTTCAAAAGATGTTGTATGAGGTTTTCCTAGAATCATAAAGCCTACTAATACTATTTGCAAAAGTTGTTAGTTAGGGAAATTGTGCGAACCCCAACCTTGGTACCTGCAAAACAACAAGAATAAACAAGTTAGACAAGAGATTGCAAGAAAAAACAAGGATTCCCCATGAAATCCATTTACAACATTCAAACTACAAAGAAAATATTAAAGAACATAATGGAAATGATAAAACAAAGATTGAATCCTAATTAGATGTGCAAACTCATGATCCCATGGGGGAATTGGTGTCAATTTGATGTAAAAATTGGCCCTTTCCCAATTCCTATGATGCACTATTGATGTGTTGAAGATGATTGATCCACTTTGTTGGTGAAGAATGAAAACTCCAAGCCAAAATCTGCAAAAACCTAGCTATGACTCAATGATAATGGATGAAATTCAAGAGATATTTGAGCATGGTAACTTTGCCTAGATTATGGATGATGAAATGAGGATATGAGCTCTTTATTTATAGAGTTCCAAGATGGATGAATGTAAAAATTTGAGCAATGTGGGACTAACATTCATCCAATGGTATGATGCCACTTGTCAATCTATGAATGGATGAAGGATGTGCAAGATTTGGGGTTTGTGCCAATAAATGCATAATTTTGAATTTCAAATTTGTTGAAATGACATGTAAGAGGGAAGGGAAAATGAAATAAATGCCACATGGCTCAAGGAAAAGGACATGTAAGATGAATTTATTGCCTTGTTGGATGTACATGTTGACTTGGAATTTTTGAATTCAAATTGAGAGAATATTCCAAAAGATGCCTTGTGAGGAAAATAGAGATTTAATAAATGAATTAAATCTATTTTCATGTGCAACTTGCATTATCTAGAGGATGGGACATGAGATGAGATTAAATTAATCAAGGGTTAATTAATTTAATGAGAGAGGTTAGATGATGTGACCTTTTGACTCAAATTTATGGATTTATTTAAATCAAATAAGAGAGGAAAATGACAAGAGATTAATTAAATAAGGATTTTGATTTATTTAATTAAAAGAGATGGTGTTAGATTAAATCAAATAAGGTTTTAATTTATTTAATTTAATGGATAGACTTTAGAGATTTAATCAAATAAATTGATAATTTAATTAAATAACGATAATTAGATCAGATGGATTGATTTAATTAACAAAAGGGATTGACTTAATTAGATAAAATGATTTATTTAATTAAAAGAGAACTATTGATGAATTTAATCAGATAGGGGAATTTGATTAAATGGTTAGACTGAGGGATGATTTAGGAAGAAATGATGTTAGTAAGTTAGGATCAGATGCACAATGTCAATCAGTATATTTTACATGTCTACATTTTTCCCCTCTTTGAAGCAATGCACTCGTTGCGTTTGTTCAAAGAATAAATGATCTCGATCAAAGCCAATTTTTTTTATATTTAAAAACTTGCCCCACTACTGCATGGAGAGAGAAAACATGCCATTATAATGCCCCCTCGAGAAATCAGATGAAAATTTTAATTGTTTTGGGTGATCTCGCGAAAAAAGATGACAAAGTACCCAATAGCTTTGAAAGGGCTCTGGGAGGCTAAAAACATGTCTAAATGCAATAAAACAATGAAAACAAGCCTCAACTAGATGAAAATAGGTTCGGGGGTCCAAAACCCTAGTAGGATAGCCATTCAGGGTTAAAAAACCCTAATTTTTAAGCTTAAAAGGGGCCCGAGGGGTCACTTTCAAGTCATTTTCACACACCTCCACTAGCAACCTTGAGATTTGAGCTATGAATCTCTGACAATATGGCACAATGACAACTTCCCCTACACATCACTCATCGAGTTTGTATCTACCAGTGGCCACTTGGCATCGGGGCATCGGTATGTGACCCTTACCCAAGCTTCATCTTTTCATTTAATGCTTTAATTAATGCTTTAAGGGGCGGCTTAGCTGCAGCGGTGCTATATAGCACTGCTCAACATTCAAATTGTGCCACGTGGTGCTGTTTTGCACCACAGCGGTGCAAATCAAAGTTTACAAACTCCAACGCTAAGCTCAAGTTTGGTGGGCTGGTTTGATAAAGTGCGACATGGTGTCGCTGAATTCACCCACACTATGATGCTGGAGGGAAAGTGCGCCACAGAGGTGCCATATAGCTCTTTTTAGGGTCTAGCATTGGAGTTTGATTAAAATCAAACTGTGACACCATCACAAACTGCGCCATTGGGGAAGTTTTTGGAGCATTCAACCATAATTTTTTTCAAAATTTTTAACACGTTGACCTTGCTTGATGCAGGACGCGGCGAGGCAGCTCTACTCTTGGGAGCACAGGTCGTGAGATTTGGCTAGTGTCTTGTGAGACCTGAGCGACAGGGACCAGGAATGAGTCAGGGTTGTGGGATTCTGGCACATTGCGTATGCAGTGCCCTGGCACAATCACTTAGGGATGTTGTTAGCGCTGGCTGAGAGGTGGCACAACAAGACATCCTCATTTTATCTCCCCACTGGCAAGGCTACCGTCACTTTAGAGGATGTCTGGCGTATTCTACGATTATTGATTCATGGTCGACGAGCAATCTTTGATAGGGATGAGGGGCACAAGGCCTGTTGCAGAGTCCTCGCCACACGGAACATCATCTTCTGTGAGGCACAGATAGAGCTAGAGCGATACAGGGTCATAGAACCTCCCTACCACTGGGCAATTATAGCTATCATTTCGAGTCTTGTTGCCCCAGACAAACGAGGGAAATACTTTAGTCTCGATTGGGGGTATTACTGGGAGTGGATGGTCTGAGATAGGTTGGTTCATTTCGCATGGGAGCCTGTTCTTCTAGCTTCACTTTATATGGACCTCCATGAGTACATCTACATGGACGGAAGAGCACTGGGGGCTGGGGTGATTTTACTTCATGTCTGGGCATGGGAGTACATTTCTGTGCTATGTCCATGTGTCTTTCTAGTTCTGATGGGGGCAGACGATGACCTCGTGGCACGATATAGAGGCAGTGTATCCTTTACACACATTGGTGAGCACGAGATCCCCTATTAGACGTGGGTCTTAGATGAGATGCTAGTTTTCACTTAGTGACCATACCTTGGTCGGCCTAGATGGGCTAATGATGCGGATCAACTATTTTATTGCCGCTAGGACTGGTACATGTAGGGACGGGAGCATACTATGATTGAGAGGTACCTGTTTGGGCACATACAATGTCAGTTTGGAGAGCTGCAGGATCGGCCTGATGACGACTATGTAGCCATCTTCGCTCGCGGCATGACACAGGTGTTATGGGGATAGTACATTCCTGCCTCAGAGGCAGTCAACAGTTTCTGGCAGCTAGTAGCCTGACCATGGGCTTATGATCAGGGTTTAGCATATCCAGGCACCACTCAGGCCTATAGGGACTAGTTCTGACCTCCACTTCAGTTGACCATTCTAGGTGAGGACCCAGATGTGCGAAGAGTTAGGGGTTGAGGGGGAGGGAAAGGATGGAGAGCTGAGGTTTGACGAGATCTACTAGTTGTTCCCCTAGTCTAGCCAGGGCATGGAGACGTACACATGCAAGACCAGTAGCAGGAGCCACCACGAGATGAGGATCAGCCTCAGGTGTAGCCACAGGTGTAGCCATAGGGATAGATAGATGCTCAAGATGCATTGATTGCACAGTTACAGGCTTAGATCCAGGCCATGACTACTAAGAGAGATCAGGCAAGGGCTGAGAGAGAGCAGCCCAGAGCTGAGAGAGATCAAGCTATACAACAGAGATAGGGTGCAGAGTTACAGACAGCCACTAAGCCAGGCCACTGACAATAGATAGAGAGCATGACAGCCTCCTCCTTCCAGGGTACAGTGTCTGTTCGATCCTATAGGGATGCTATCCAAGAGGCAGAGTATTATCGGTGGTCCTATCATGAGGTCGTACCCAGAGCAGAGTGGTTCCCAAAGTAATCAGAGTAGGCTAGCCATAGACCAGTAGAGGGTCACGGTGACAGGGGCGAGGGCAACATTCATAGGGATAGAGCTTGATCGAGATGATATATACTTTGTGTGCCTTATGGGCTCATTTTTGATAGCCTGATGGGCATTTTGTACCAATTGACATATATATACAGTGATCTGATTTATTCTTTGTACTCTGATAGTGACATTATTGATGATATATATATGAGTCGATTATGATTTTGATGTGATGCACTGTGCTCTCTTTTATGCATGGATGGTTTATTCCTATATGCTTTGTAATGATGTCTTTATGGATGCATTTATTTCTAATGATTCATGTGTTATGATTATCACTAACAGATCTATATTATGTTAACCTATGATATGCAAATGTGACGAAGTATTTATGATAATGCAAATATGATGGTCTGATATGTGAAATGATATGCTCTATGGTGCACATGCGAAATGATATGTAAATTATGCTTATGAAATGTTAATGAATGGATGCATATATGAGTTTTTTGTAATGAATTTTATACGTCTATGCCTATGTGGAATGATTTATGCAATGGATGATGAAATATGAAATGTATGGCCGTAATATGCTGCAAATGAAATGGTGTTAATGCATAATGAGATGGTTTTATGAGATGCTTAGAATAACAAATGTTATTATCCTAAAAGTAATAAATGATGATGTATGTGATGCAATGATATGTTAATGCGTAATGTAATGTGAACGTGAAGTGGTGAGATGATGTCAGTAATGTTATGCAAGTATGTATGCCCAATGAATTAAATGTGTATATACCTATTTTTTATGATTATGCAAAAATGATTATGAAATGCTTCCGTAGATGATATGCAATGATTTATATGATAGATGGTAATATGAAATGGTTATGAGATGCAAATGAGTGTTTATGCAATGATTGACATAATGCCATGTGATGCAGTGTAATGGGTGAAATGCAATGACATGGATGCACCTGTCTATGAAGAATGTTTATGATAACCTATTTATATGATGATAAAAATGCAATGCGTATGTTTCCTATATGATATGTTTATGTGATATGCTAATGATTTGTGGATGCAAGATTGATGATGATGATGGTGATGATGAAAAACTATCATAGTACCTTGCTAGTGTGGTTAGTAAGAAAAGAAGAAGTCATTTCAACAAGACACAAGATGATCCAAATGCAAATGATGATGATGATGATTACTTGCCGAGGAATTGGGATTTTCAAAGGGCCAAATTTTCTTATGTTTGATAACACATGTGGTATGATGCATCAAGGTAAAGAAAACTAGGATGGCGTTGTACCCAGTGAGATGAACTTTGACTTGAAAAGCAGATAGGAGTATTCTTGTTCACACCTGACATACGGAAACCTTGCTAGGATGCACTTCAAAAAATTTAGATACCTCAGACCAAAACACGAAAAGGTAAACCTATCCATGCAATATTCAACAAGTTGCCCTAGACCTCTTCCATACATATCTAACAAAGAAAGTATTCGTCGAGGTTATATTACAAGAACGTCTAACAAGCATAGAAAACAAAAGATAATGATCGTTGTCCCCTTCCTATTTCTCTAAATCCTCTGTTTTGGGATATCATCAAGATGTCCTTGGGATGAGCGCAAATAAGATAAGTCAAAATATAAAGACCAAGTAAACAAAAGAATTGATACTCTTCAATACCGCTAACAGAAAGAGGATGTGTTTTCTAAGGATGATAACCAAAACTTATTGCCAAAAGATAATTTCCATTGTAGGAAGGATACATCCTAGGACATGTTAGTGGATGGCAGCACGTCATTTCACTTATCCAAAGTGTTCTAAGGGATGATTGATATGGAACTAATTGGATGATGAGTTACCAATACAAAGAGATGACCAACTTGCTTACGCACTATCTTAATACTTAAGACTTGATGTTTGGAGTTTTACTTTTAATCTGCTAGACTTGTTTCTAACTGTTTCACCGAAGGTTGAGGATGACAATCAGTTTATTATGAGTGTTGTTATTGTGGGTGCAAGTGAGATGAGATGGATGGATTTTTTCAAAATTTTGGATGTTTTTGATGTTTTGCAATGTTTTGAGGCTGTTTTTGGTATTTTTTGAGATTTTTCAAATGTTTTGATTTTTTGATTTTCTAATGTTTTTGGGATTTTCTAAGATTTTGACCAAAAGACTAACCTAAAGACCTATCCCAGGGGTCTCGAGGGCTCATCAACAGATGAGCCTTTCCTACGTTATATATGCAGAGACCACGTAGTTCAAAAAGATGACCTAACTGATTTACAGATGATGATATACATGATGAGATGTTAGTTTATTATGATGGACTCCTAAAGGACCGAACTAACTGTCTTGGGGGATGATCAAAGATCAACCTTGCCTACGTTCAAGCTTAGAGACAACAGAGTTCGACAAGACAACTCTGTTTTTGGCTTTTGATAATTTTTTGACCTATATTTGGATTTTGATATGTTTTGATATTTTTGGGTTTTGTGTTTTTTCAATGTTTTTGGATTTTCTGATTTGAGGAACTTTTAAGAATATACGCAAATCCGATTTGATGAGAACGTGCCCCTAGCATGATGTAATAGACTACTCCAATAAAGGCAGGAAAAACTTACCTTAAGGATGGACTGAGTAGTACCACGAGGGATCATGATACAAACACAGGACCAAGCTATGGTGCGGATGTGAGTGGATGAGTGATGGATAAAGACCTGAATTCAATGGATGATGGAAGTGAAATGGAGGAATGATGCCAAACAAGCTGTAAAGATCCTAGTGGATGGAAAGTGCTTATTTACGCAAGGTGCCTGTTTGCCATCTTTTCACCAAGGTACTTGCTCAAAGTGCCACCAAAGTGATTTTCACTAGAGGATGATTTTTTTCTTTATTAGTTTTTGATCCTTTTTTTGATTTTTTTTTGATTTTTTGCTTTTTTATTTTTTTGTTGTCACCAAGATGCCCGTTTGCCAGGTTTTCACGAAGGTAACCATTTTTTCAGGACATTTTCTAATTTTTTTTTGGATTTTATGGTTCTATACTTTGAAAGATTTAGGCATAAAACTTTTTGAGATGGGAGCTATTCATGGGCTCTTGCAGAGGTTCCCCTTCGGGTGTTGATAACTAATATGCCCCTGATTTGTAACTTGTTGTGATGACAAATGGTCCCAGCCAATTGGGTTTGAACTTTCCTTTGCTACTTGGGTTTGGGACATTCTTTTGATTCTCTTTTAAGACCAGTTATTTGACTTGGAACATCCTGCTTCTAATTTTCTTATTGTAGCTTCTTTTGAGTCTATTCTGATAGACTTGCAAATGATTCAAAGCATCTATATGTCTCTCATCTAGTAGCTCTAGCTCATTTAGTCTTGATACTCGGTAATTTTCATCTGTGATGAGGTTTTGCAGTGATATCCTAAGGGATCAGAGCTCGATCTCAATGGGGAGTACTGCTTCTAATCTATAGACCAAGGAGAAGGGGGTGGTGCCAGTGGGTGTGCGGATGTTGGTTTGATAAGCCCAGAGGGTGAGATTAAGCTGCAGATGCCAGTCACGACCTGCGTCATTGATTGTTTTCTTGATGATTTTTAGAATGGTTTTGTTTGTAGCTTCTGATTGACCATTTCCCTGGGGATAGTACGGGGTGGAGAAGCGATGCTGGATTTTGAATTTTTCACATAAGTCATGAACATCCTAATTTTTGAATGGTGTCCCATTATCTGAGATAATGGCTTATGGGACACCATAGTGGCAAATGAGATAGTTCAAGATAAACTTTGAAATCTACTTCCCAGTTATGTACGTCATGGGTATGGCTTCCACCCACTTATTAAAGTATTTAGTTGTGGTTATGATGAATTTGTGGCTATTAGACAAGGTAGGTGTGATTTTCCCAATGAGATCAAGTCCCCACTGTGAGAAGGGCCACAGTGTGATGATAGCGTGAAGCTCTTGAGCTGGAGCATGGATGAGGTCCCCATGCTACTGACATTGGAGACACCTTCTAGCATGATCATGTGCTTCTCTTTCCATTGCGGGCCAATAATATCCCATCCTCAGCAGTTTCTTGGCTATCGTCATTCCACTCGAGTGCGAACCACAGATACCATTGTGTACTTTAGTTAGAGTGGTTAATGCCTAGTCCTCAGTGTTTAAATAGCATAGTAGGGTACCTTCTATGCTTCTACGGTATAGGGTATCACCTAGGATGACAAATCTAGATGCCTTTTTAATAAAGGTTTGTTTTAGGTTTGATGGTAGTTCAGCGAGTATGACTCCTATTCGAAGATATGTGTAGATGTCATGATACCAAGGGTCACTAGGACCAACAATTTCGCACATGAATTCTGATTCTGGTACCTCGAATGCGGGAATGAGAAGCTTCTCAATGAAGAATTCATACTTTGGAATGTTGTGAGGGATGTCTAATAGGGATCCAATTGTTGCCATGGCATTTACTGCTCTGTTGTTGGTTCTAGGAATCTGCTCAAATGTTATTTCAATGAAAGATTCTTTCAGAGTCCACCAATTTCTTGTATGGAGTGAGCTTATCATCCTTGGTCTGATATTCATTATTGACTTGATTTATGATCAACTGAGAGTCTTTGTACACTTTGAGAGCTATGATGTTCCATTACACTGCTATCCTGAGACCTATAGTCAAAGCCTCATATTCCACGATGTTGTTGGTGCAAGGAAATGCCAGTTTGTATGACCTTGGTATGCAATCCCCTTGTGGGTTGATGAAGAAGACACCAACTCTTGATCTGTGTCATGTGTATGAGCCATCAAAGTATAGTTTCCACTGGTCAGCTACATTGAGGTTGAAAATAGATTCATCTGGAAACTCTGAGATAAGAGGATTCTTAGAATAAATAGGTGCTTCTTCTAGTTGATCTACAATAACTTGTCCCTTAATTTCTTTCTGCTCTACATACTCGATGTCATACTCTGGCAGTATCATCACCCATTTTTCCATTCTTCCTATGAGCATTTCCTTTGATAAGAGATACTTGAGGGGGTCAATTTTTGCGATGAGCTTTATCTTGTGTGCCAACATGTAATGTATAAATTTTTGTGATGCAAACACTACTGTGAGGCATGCTTTCTCGATGAATGAGTAATTTAGCTCATAACTTACCATTGTTCTACTAATATAGTAGATAGCCCTTTCCGTTTTGTTTTCATCATGCTGAGCTAGGAGAGCTGCAAGGGCTGCTGTTGTTGCTGATACATATAAGATCAATGGATTTCTTGGGATGGGTGGCATTAAGACTAGTGGTGTCAGTAGATATTCCTTGATTTTGTTGAATGCATCTTCGCATTTTGTATCCCACTTGTATGCTACCCCCTTGTGGAGTAGGTGAGAATATGGGTTCTACTTGTCTGCCAGTTGTGCTATGAATCGTTGGATGGATTGAAGTCGGCCTTGGAGGCCTCTCAATTGTTTTAATGTCTTTGGTGCTTCCATCTCAAGGATTGCTTTCACCTTTGTTGGATCCACCTTGATACCCCTCATGGACACTATGTATCCTAGAAATTTACCTGATTGTATGCCAAAGAAGCATTTCTTGGGATTTAGCCTGACTTTGTACTCTTCCAGCCTGTCAAAATTAGCACCTAAGGTTGCTATGTGATCTTTTCTCTTTCTAGACTTAGCTAGGATATCGTCACCATAGTCTTCAACCGTTTTATGGATCATGTCATGGAATATCAACATCATGGCCCATTGATATGTTGCTCCTACGTTCTTTAGGTTGAATGGCATCATGTTCCAGTAGTAAGTCCCCCATGGACAAGTGAATGCTATCTTATGTTGATCTTCTTTTGCTATCATGATCTGGTTGTATCCTGAAAATCCATCCATTAGTTATAGCATCTCATGTCCTATTTTCATGTCTACATTCATGTTGATGTTAGGAAGTGGGAAATCATCCTTTGGAAATGCCTTGTTCAAATATTTGAAGTCTGTGCAGATTCTAATGGCTCCATCAGGTTTTGAAATAGGTACAAAATTTGACACCCATTCTGGATAATCGATTGGTCAGATGAATCATGCATCTAACAACTTTTTGAGCTCCATTTTGACCAATAAGGTGATTTGAGGATGCATTTTTTGAAGCTTTTGTTTGACTAGTTTTGCTTCTGGATACACTGCTAAGTGATGAACCACAGTCTCTGGATCAAGCCCTGGCATGTCAGCATAACTCCATTCAAATTTTATTTGCCTTTCCTTTAGAAATGCCACTAGGAGTTCTTTCTCTTCTGAAAGTAGTGATTCTACATAGAACGTGATATGTGGGGCCTCCTCTGTTCCTAGGTTGACCAGATTGCATTTTTCAGCCAAGATTGTTGACTTTTCCTAATGAATAGCTCCTAAAGGAAAATTGAATCCTTCATCCTCGGGCACCTCAGAGAGGTTTTCACCATTGGATACGTCCTTTCTTTTTACTTTTTTTTTGTCAGAGAGTGCCACAGTGTGGTTTTCACTCAAGGACTTAGATATGATTCTTAGTTTCTCACTTTTGTGACTGAAGGATGCAATCATTTCCCCATAATAGGCATGTGTGTCCAACTCCATTATAAACCCTACCTTGTGATCCCCTTCTGGAATGTTGTCCTGTAATCCCATGAATTTTAAGAATGCCTCATCGTTTTCGAATGTATCGAGAACTAGTGGTCCTCGTTGGTCGTAGTTGATGAGTTGGGGATATACTAAGCGGATCTCATGATTTTGATGGTTTGTTTCGAAGGAGAGGGTGCTAATCTTGCAAAGGGCGGTATCCTCAAATAACCTAGGTAGATTGGTCATGGTATCCTCATCATCGCTACTAATATAGGCCGTAGTTATAAAGTTATGTATGTCTCTACCTGTGGATATTGGTGAGCGTACTTCTGCTGCTATTGGCTGAGGAGAAATATTAACCATTCTAACCAGAGGACTTTGTCCACATATGGTTATACTCAAAGGGGTACATCCAAGGCTAATATTTGTTATGGGTCGTGTCTCTAACATGATAGGTATTATGAAGCCATTGTCATTTTGTCCTAGTCTTTGATTTCTGTCGTAGCCCATTGTGAGCATCATTTGTAGGCCTTTGCTTGTCTCATCCATTGGTAATTCAGGTGTCGATCTTTCATCTTGATATAACATGTGAGATGGATCTAATTCAATAACCTCCTAGTCAAGGTCTCCCCATCTTGTGAATTCAGGATAGTCTTCAGGAGACGTTTGTGATGTGGAAGCTTGGTTTTCTTCTGGACATCCCCGTGATCTAGGAGATTGTGGTAACTCTCCTATCACAAAAGCATTGTTAGGGAGCATGTAGCTTCCACAACCATCCTCTTGGATAATGAGCTTGATGTTAGAGATGGTGGGAATGGTGGGAGTGGCGGGTGTCTCTATCACAGAAGTGGACACGAGAGTGGTGAGGTCGATGTATGGTGTGTGGATGGGACCTCATCATTTTTTGGCACTTGGGGGATTTTGTAATATTTTGCTTCAACATTTTTTCAATATGAAAATGGTTCGAGGTCTCCATGGAAAGTAACCTCTTGTCCATTATGTGTAAATTTCACACATTGGTGGAAGGTTGATGCTACAACTTTCATCGCATGGATCCATGGGCATCCCAGGAGGATATTATATGTCAAGTCAAGGTTCAAGACCTAACAAGTGATTTCCATGAGAGTTGGCCCTATTTGAATAGAGAGTTTAATCGTGCCTTGAGACAATCTTTCTTGGTCATCATAAGCTCTTATCATGATGCCCTTTCCTTTGTTGATGGAATCTTCTAATATTTTCAACTGCTTGATGAGGCCTAGGGAACATATGTTCAAGCCCGTACCTCCATCCACCAAGAACCTTTTGATTTTTCTCTTGTGTACAATGTCTTCCAAGTGAAGTGCATGGTTGTGAGATGGTTGGGCGAGGAAATCTTGGTCAGAAAATGTAAGGAGATTAGGCGCTATGATATTTCTAACCATAGCTTGGAATTGCTCCACATCGAGATCTGCAGGGATGGTAGATGAGGCTAATGCTTCCTTAAGGATTTTCCTATGGGAAGATGAGATTTTTAACAACTCCATGATGGAGATGTGTGCTGGTGTTCCCTTGAGTTGATCTAAGACATTGTAGCCATTAGGAACGGATCTAGATGTAGGGACTCTATTTGGTTGGGATGATCCTATGATGGTGACTCCACAATCTTCGGCATGGGTGCCCTTGATGGTGATGACCATGTAGTCTTCATTTAGGGAGGCAACGGTAGTTTTATACACATGATTTACATTGCCCTTCCCTTTATCATTTTTATTTCCTTTGTTGCCATGATTCGACATCAGATTCGTATATATCTTAAGATCCTAATTTCCTGTAGGTTGTTCCACATTTATGATTTTTTTAACGATGAGATCTTGGATGATGTTTTTGAGTCTCATGCAACTATTTTTGGTATGGCCTTTGATTTTATGAAATTCACAAAGTTGATTCTTGTTATACCAAGGAGGTTTGACATTGGGTTCTTGGTAATTCTCAAATGTAGGAGGCTTGATGAGTTTTTCTTTGATCAACTTTTTCATTATGTCCTCAAGTGGTTCCTCCAAAGTGGTGTATTTTCGTTTGGGATAACTTTTGCATTGGGGTGGTCCCCTTTGGTCATTGAGATTATTGATGGCTGGATGGTTGTTGGGTTGGTGTGTTATGTGATGAGTATTTTGGTGTATTTTGGTGAGGACCACTAATGACCACCTTGGCATCGACGACACCATCATTAGTAATTTTTTTGTTTCTTGCCCACGTACGAGGTTTATTGTTGTAATTGGATGGTGGGAAATTGTTTTTTTGTTCATGGCATGATGTTGACCCTAATTTCTTGGAATGTTCTAATGCCTGAAGGTAAGCGAGAGAACCATTCTATAGCGTATCCTGCCAAGCTCCTAGGAAATAGCCGCATTAGATAAGTATCATCATATGCAACCTCCATGCAATTAACTTGGAATTCCCTAATGTGATCTTCAGGGTTTCCCATCCCTTGATATTTGTCAAATTTGGGGATTTCAAATCCCTTGGGGAATGGTTTCATTATTAAACTCATATCAAATGGATAGGGACACAAGTTGCTTGGTGTTTTGGTTGTTCGCCCTGATTGAAGGTTGAGCACTTGTTGTGAGAGCAACCTAAGTTGTGTCGTCACATCATTTTGCAGTTCAGGGGGCGGGATGAAAGTGTTTTGGGGTATTTCAATTGTGGGTTGGATGGGTGGGTTGGTCAGTGCATTGTTCGATGGTATCTATATGTTTTGGCAAGCGAGGTAGGCTTCCACCTACTTTTTTATGAACAACACTTGTTGTTGATCTTGTTGTTGTGCTTGTTACTATTCCAACAATGCTTGTTGTTGTTCTAACAATGCTTGTTGTTGTGCTCCCAATTCTGTTGCTTCTTGTTGCTCTTGATATTGCTTTAATGCTTGTTGATATGCTTGAATTTGCACTAATTGTCTTTGTGCATGAAGTTGTGCTTGATATTGGACTTGTTGTGCCTGATATTGAGCTTGCACTTGTGTTGTTTGTGCTTGTGATGCTTGTTGTTGCAATAGAAGTTGTGATTGAGTGGCCTTTTGTACTTGTAATGCTTGTGCTGCTTGTGCAGTCTGAGCGGCTTGTTGTTTTTGTTGTTGCAATAAAACTTGGGCTTGCATAGCTTGTTGCGCTTGTACTGTGGCTTGAGTAGCTTGTTGAGTAGCTAGTTGTTTGGATTTTTGTTTATGAACTTGTTGGTATCCTCTTTGGAAATCAGCTTGCAATGTTGTGTTGTATTGAATTGATGTGGTGGAAGTTGGTGGTGCTGGAGGTGGTGGTGGATTTTGAATGGTGTTTGTGGTGAGTGATAATGTCATGTTGATATTTTGAGTGGTGGATGGTGGTATTGGTGTGGTGGTTGGTCCTATGCTTTGCGATGTTAGAAGGGTGTTTGATGGTGTTGTAATTGCTTGTGCATTTGTTGTTTGTTGTTGCGATATCAACAAAAAAATTTGAGTGTTTGGTGTAATGCTTTGATTAATGGTTGGGATATAGGTTTGATTGATACTTGGTAGGGGAGGAAGACCTAAACCAAGGAGTGGTGCGGATGATGAGGGCAATTATGGAAGTGGTGGAAACATAAGGGGTGTGAGTTGTTGCGAGAATGTTGTGGTGTCAAATATGCCCCTTGGTCCGAACATATCTCCCTCTTCTTGTGAATTTGTGTGAAGAGGTGTTTGAGGTGTTGCATGAAAAAATAATGATGATGGATCATGATGGAAGATGAGACGAACATTTTTGTGTAATGGGTTTTGGGTTATATTTTGTTCCAAGGTGTTGTTTGCATCCAAGTTTTTATTATTAACAAGGGGGTGTGCTTGAAGAGCATTGATGAATGTGTTTCCCTTGTTGACATTAGGTTGGGTTGGAGAAAATATGTTGTGATTTGTGGAATGTTTTGCGTGATGTTTTGGGATGGGGGTTTAGATGAAATGGGAATGGTGGATGAGATTGGAGGAAAAGATGTCTCCACTATAGTACTCACATCAAAAACTAAAGGTAACTTGGCACCTTGTTTTGCTAGCTCAAGCATGTATAACAAAGGGTTGAGCCTCATCATGATACTGATGATTCTATGGTTGTATGGATTTTGGAGCCTTTCAGTCATTTCCTCGTGAGACATTCCAAAGGTAAGGTCATCTCCTTGGTATTCTTCTTGTAGATTTTTTGATGATGAGAGGGTCAAAGGATTACTTGATTCGGCGGGATTCATTTATGCGTTTGTCTAGCTAAGATCGCTTGAAGCGGGTGTTTTTTTTTTGGCTTCCATACTCTTCTTGTATTGAGATCTATTTAGAACCATAAAACAAGGATCAATTTCTGAGAATATGGGAGATGAATCTCTTAATTCTATGGATCGATCTTTATTTTATGCTCAAAGTAGAAATTTTTTAGGATGCCTTGAGGATCAAAGGTGATGATATGATGATGATGTTAGGGATGGATGATATGGATGTTTTTGGCTTTTGATAAATCTTGAATGAGATACTGGGCTTTTAGGACTTGCGGATTTTGATTTTGATTTGTTTTTGGATTTGGGATTTTGTCCTTGATTTTAATTTTAATTTGCTTTTTATTTTTGAACAAAAAGACCCTGAGATGTTTGATGATGATCTAAGGGATAGCTTTGTTCAATGGATGATGATTTAAATATGTGCAAGGAGAAGGATGCATCTACCCACACCTATTCAAACAAGATGATTGTTTCACTAAGTATATGAAGAAGGATTCATCTACATATACTAAGCTAGAAAAGATGATTTTGATAACTTTGACTAAGCATATGCAAAAGGATGCATCTACACATACCTAACCAAAGGTGTTTTTGATAATGTTTTCAAGGATTAAATCTCAAGGATTTTGATGATTTTAATTTTTCCCAAAAAAGCTTAGCATTTAAGGATGGTTTTCAAGATTTTCCAAAAGGTGATGATGAGATGATTTTGTTTTGAAGTTTTGGAGGATGGATGAAAAATATTTTGATTTGTTTTGATCCTAAGATGAACCTAAAAAAGACACTTTTTTTGCCTACACCTCAGTATTGAAGAGCATGTAAATGCTTCCTAAAGACCTTTGTAACCAATAAATGATTTCATTTGAACATTCATTTTTGGATTTCCAACCAATGATTTTTCCTTTGGGGTTGTGAGTCTTCAAAACATATGAAAGTTCATTTTGCTTAGCTTTGCTTAATGTTTTTATTTTACCAAAAACACTTTCTTTGATTAGGTTTTCAAACTAAGATGTCCAATGTCTTAATTTCTTCAAACCCCACAAGATATGTTATGTGGAAATTCAATGAACTTAAGGCAAGTGTTTTCCTATTGTTTACTTAAGGAGACAAATTGAGATATAATCCAATGTTTAGAAACCTCTAAGGATGTGAATCCCAAGGGAAAGCAATAACATATGGATTGAGCCAATTGTATTTGTCTTCAAAAGGCTTTGAATTTTGGATGAGGTTCAAGTGTTTGTTTCCATGGTGTTTTTGATCAAGCAATGCATTTTGTAACCCAAAAATAAGTACAATCCTATGGATGTGTAAGACAATATTTGTTGGATTCCCACTTGGACAAGTCCAGCTATGCTTATCTTTAATGAATGATTAGATGCTTGACCCCACTAGATCCCCTCCACGACACTCACTTATACAGGGCAGCCAAGCATCAACACCCATGAAACTCCCATAGCATGTTTTCCATTTCTACTAGAAGACCGTAAAAGTGTTGGGTGGCTTTAGAATGACCGTTCTTGCACCAAAAAATAGTTTAAAGGATTTTGGAAAATTCTAGCACATGGGTTTTAATAAGGACATTCTGTTCGTGGAGATTGACCCATATGGCAAGAGTCCCCTTTCAAATCCATCTTTTTGGAATCAACCGCATGATATTGGTGTTTCTTCCAATATCCACATTTATATCTCGATTGGAAATAATCTTGGCTTTAGAGTGTTACCGATTGAGTCATTCCCTTGGGTGAGTACTTTTTCCCCAAGGCAGACCCTCTAGGATAAACAAAAGTGAATGAAGAACAATATTCATAACTTGATCAATCCTTGTTGGCAACAAGGAGAGAGAATATACACAACAATTCCCCCATTCACACTCACACAAGATTTTTTTCAATTTTAAACCCAAATCAAAGTGTGGAGGTGATTGCTTTGTCTCACCCTAAAGTCATGAAAAAGGCCTTTTGATTCTCAAGATCGCTATAAAGCGCGAGAGAAGTGCATACGTCCTTTTTCAGTGGCTTTAGTTTAAGTAAACCCTCACGAAAAACAAAGTTACACTTGTTCTTTTTAAATCCACAAAGCAAAATGTGAGTTCGTTTTAGAGCACCAAAACACAAGTGAGAGATACTTTGTTCAATTGTTAACCCAAGAAAAAAAATCTAATAAGTTGTGATCCTAAAGTTCGTCTTAGCCTTTGCAAGAAGAAATTGAAAGATTCTTTTTAAATCCAAATGGAAATTAGTGTCCTAAAGAAGAAATGCCAAAAATTTCTTAACAAAGTGTTAAGCAAACACTAAAGTGTTTAAAAACACTTTGATTTAGTGAAACATCCTCCTCATGCTTCCTCCTTTCTCCAATTTTGATTTCTAACCTACAAGGAAGAAAAACCAGTCAGATCCTAGAAAATACAGAAATTAAAGAGCTAAAAACAGAAGACACATTAATCATAAATCAAAAGCATGTGCTAAAATTAGATTTTCCCTTTTTACTGTCTTCCAATGTCATAACTCGCAACTGCATTGTAGTTTGATTTTTGAGTGGTGCCCTCACAATGCCGCTTACCAGTCAATGTCACTCTATGTCGGGATAGAGAGCTCAACTGCGTCGCACTTTTTGCCCAACATCGCAGTTTCCTTCTAGCATCGTAGTTTTTTTTTAATTTTGAAAATTCGTGCAAGTCAACGAGTCTAGCAGCGGAGTTTGAAATTCAAATATTTTGGTGGGAGGAGTCCAACATCGCATTTTTAATTTTGAGTGGTGCCATATAGCGACGCTAAGTTCCCAGCATTGGAATTTTCTGTGTGAGTGAAAATGCAGAAATTTTAAGAAAAGATGAGAAAGAATGATTTCCAGCCCTGCTTCTAGCGCCAAATGTGCGAACCCCAACCTTGGTACCTGTAAAACAAAAAGAATAAAAAAGTTAGACAAGAGATTGCAATCCAAAACAAGGATTCCCCATGAAATCCATTTACAACATTCAAACTACAAAGAAAATATTAAAGAACACAATGGAAATGATAAAACAAAGATTGAAACCTAATTAGATGTGCAAACTCATGATCCCATGGGGGAATTAGTGCCAATTTGATGTGAAAATTGGCCCTTTCCCAATTCCTATGATGCAAGCTTGATGTGTTGAAGATGATTGATCCACTTTGTTGGTGAAGAATGAAAACTCCAAGCCAAAATCTGCAAAAGCCTAGCTATGACTCAATGATAATGGATGAAAGTCAAGAGATATTTGAGCATGGTAACTTTGCCTAGATTGTGGATGATGAAATGAGGATATGAGCTCTTTATTTATAGAGTTACAAGATGGATGAATGTAAAAATTTGAGCAATGTGGGACTAACATTCATCCAATGGTATGATGCCACTTGTCAATCTATGAATGGATGAAGGATGTGCAAGATTTGGGGTTTGTGCCAATAAATGCATAATTTTGAATTTCAAATTTGTTGAAATGACATGTAAGAGGGAAGGGAAAATGCAATAAATGCAACTTGGCTCAAGGAAAAGGACATGTAAGATGAATTTATTGCCTTGTTGGATGTACATGTTGACTTGGAATTTTTGAATTCAAATTGAGAGAATATTCCAAAAGATGCCTTGTGAGGAAAATAGAGATTTAATAAATGAATTAAATCTATTTTCATGTGCAACTTGCATTATCTAGAGGATGGGACATGAGATGAGATTAAATTAATCAAGGGGTTAATTAATTTAATGAGAGATTAGATGATGTGACCTATTTGACTCAAATTTATGGATTTATTTAAATCAAATAAGAGAGGAAAATGACAAGAGATTAATTAAATAAGGATTTTGATTTATTTAATTAAAAGAGATGGTGTTAGATTAAATCAAATAAGGTTTTAATTTATTTAATTTAATGGATAGACTTTAGAGATTTAATCAAATAAATTGATTATTTAATTAAATAGGGATAATTAGATCAGATGGATTGATTTAATTAACAAAAGGGATTGACTTAATTAGATAAAATGATTTATTTAATTAAGAGAGGACTATTGATGAATTTAATCAAATAGGGGAATTTAATTAAATGGTTAGACCAAGGGATGATTTAGGAAGAAACGATGTTAGTAAGTCAGGATCAGATGCACAATGTCAATCAATATATTTTACATGTCTACAGAAATAAACAAGATGCAGTTTTAAGGGAAAAGAGCAATCTACTACCAGAATATTGGAATTAATTCATATAGACCTTTGTGGTATGACTTAGAATAGGAAGCGTAAATGGTGATAGGTATTTAATGCTCCTTATTGATGATTATTCTTGAATGAAATGGGTTTCTTTTCTTGGAGAGAAGACTCTGGCTCTAGATAGGTTTAAAGTGTTCAAAGCAAGAGTGGAAAATGAAGTAAACCTACAAATCAAATGTTTGAGATCTAAGAGAGGTGGAGAATTCACTTCTAGTGAATTTAATTCATTTTGTGAAGAACATGGCATAAAAGACAATTTTTTTCTTTGAGAATCCCTCAGTAGAATGGGGTGGTTGAGAGAAAAAACTAGATGGTACAAGAAGTTGCAAGAACCATGATGAAAGAATCAAATGTTCTTGATGTGTACTGGAGAGAGGAAATACACACTGTTGTTTATGTTCTTAATAGAGTTCATATTAGAGGAAACAACACAAAGAATCCTTTTGATTTATGGAATTGTAATACTCCTACTATAAAGTACTTTAAGGTATTTGGAAGCAGATGTTACATGAAAAGAGATGATGAAAATCTTGAGAATTTTGATGCTAGATGTTATGAAGGAATTTTTCTTGGGTAATCAACTACTAGCAAAGCATATAGATTCTTCAATAAAAGATTGAGGAAGATTGTTGAGAGTTCTAATGTGAAAGTTGATGAGGACATGCATAGACCTATTGAGATAAGTGAAGTTGAACCTAATGATCCTATTAGTGCACCAGTACTTGAAGAGAATAAGGAAGAGGAGAAGAACAGACTAAAGAAGAAGAAGAAGAAAATGAACTGGAACCTATTTTTAAGACTCCTAAGTATGTCCAAAAGAATCATCCAGAGGAATAAATAATTGGAGATAAGAGTGAAGGTGTGAAGACTAGAAGTAAAATAGCAGCTGAGGTAAATCTATGTTTACTTTCTAAAATAGAACCTAATTTTTTGTGTGAAGCATGTGAAGATGAAAGTTGGGTTAGAGATATGAAAGAAGAGTTGTAGCAAATAGAGAAGAATCAAACATGGGAATTGGTTCCTAGACCTGTGAATAAGAATGTAATTGGTTCAAAATGGGTGTTCGGGAATAAGTTGAATGAAAATGGTGAAGTTATAAGAAACAAAGCAAGAATTGCATGCAATGGATGGTCACAAGTTGAAGGCATAGACTTTGAAGAGACATTTTCCCCTATAGCTAGAATGGAAGCTATTAGGATATTTTTGGAATTTTCTGCCCATAAGGACTTCAAGGTATATTAGATGGATGTCAAGTCAGCGTTCCTAGATGGTGAATTAGAGGAAGAAGTATATACAAAACAACCTAAAATATTTTAGTTATCAGACAAACCAGATATTTTTTGTAAGTTGAAGAAGGCATTGTATGGAATGAAACAAGCTCCTAGAGCATGGTACACAAGATTGGATAGATACCTAACACAACAAGGAATTAGAAAATTCTCTACGGACAACAATCTTTACTTCAAAATGCAAGATAACAAAATGTTGATAGTGGTAGTATATGTTGATGACATCATTTTTGGAGGAAAGGAAGGTACGTGTAAAAGATTTGCGGAAGAAATGCAAAAAGAATTTGAAATTTCCATGATTGGTGAGTTGAATTTCTTTCTTGGTCTTCAAGTAAATCAAACTGATAAGGGGATATTTATTTCACAATTGAAATATGTGAAAGAGCTGTTGAACAAGTTTGGAATGGATGACTCAAAATCAATTAATACTCCTATGGTGATCAGATGTAAGCTGAGTAAAGATGATGAATCTACTAAAGTTGATTAGAGAAAATATAGATCTATGCTTGGTGGGTTGTTGAATCTTATTGCTACTAGACCATATCTTGCATGCACTATGTTTAGTTGCCATATTTTAAGTAGAACCTAAAGAGGCACATGCTACAACTATAAAGAGGATATTCAGATATCCTAAAGGTACATCAAATTATGGCTTATGGTATCCTAAGGGTGCTAATTTCACTTTGAGTGCTTATACCGATGTAGATTGGGGTAGTTGTGTGGATGACAAGAAGAGTACTCGTGAAGGTGCTTTCTTTCTTGGCAGAAGATTGGTTTCATCGTTGAGTAAGAAATAGGACTTGGTATCTTTATCCACTGCAGAAGCATAATATATTGTTGCAGCATCCTGCTGCACACAGGTTTTGTGGATGAAGTAAACTCTAAGACATTGGAATGATATGTGATGATCTTATTCCTATTTTCTGTGACAATACAAGTGCTATAAACATTTCAAAGAATCTGGTAATGCATTCAAGAAAAAAACATATATCTATCAAGTATCATTTCCTGAGAGAGAAGGTGTTGGAGAACAAAGTCCGGCTGGCTTATGTGACAACAAAGGAACAGATTGCATATATATTTACTAAGGCTCTTACTGAAGGATACTTTTGAGTATCTTAAGGAGAGGTTGGGGGTCATTTGGCCCTCTGAACTAGGTGCACATGGAGGTGCATCGGTCTAGTGAATTCTGATGAGGGCCACACTGCCCAAAACCCACATAAATCACAACAATAGATAACAACACAAAAGGTGCGAGAAAAAAGAATGATTCACTTTCAATTATTTTTTAGAAAATGAAATTACAGATTCAAAGCTTACATGCTACAACATCATGGGCTTGATTTATTACAACAAAATCAACTCTGAAAGGAAAATCTACTATTTGGAGCCACAATCTGCACTATCATGGCCACCTTCCACAACCCCCACTTAACCCTTTTTATTTTCCCCAATAACCGCCCTAGAATGTTCTAGAAAGTACAAATCTCCCCTTTTTTATTCTAGTGCCAAAAGTCTCGCCGTTTGATTTCTAGCCAAGGAAGAATTTTTTTTAAGAAATTCACTTTTTAGAGGACCAACTTCGGGAGGCCATAACTTTTGATCTAGATGTCCAATTTTCTATTATTGCATATCATTGGAAAGCTCTCGATGAGCTCTAAAACACTTAAACACACTATAGGTCAGTTCAGCCACCTTTTGAGCTGTTTCAAGGCCTCCAAAGTTTTATATCTCAATTTGAAGCTGCATTGGAGAAATTTCTTGGGATAGAAACTTTAATTTCTCCCAAACCATGCACGGAATTGAGGTGATTATTTCGCAACCAAAATTTTTTTCAGCTCTGCTCCTTGGGGTAAATTTTCACATCCATACAAACCCGTTTAGGTTTACTTACTAAAAATACTAAGTGCTTGTTTTTGTTATTTTTTATTCCTAGCAGTATTATATCCCCTAAGTGCCATCATGGGACTCAAAACAACTAAATAAAATAGAGAAAACAAATTCTTTGGGTGATGCATGATTGCCCTACACTGCTAGATGCTCTTACATCAGACACCCAAGGTAATTTGAAAAGTTACATTGTCACTTCTCAAGAGTTAGAGGGAAACCAAGATGGTTAACCTCAGCCTCAGATAGCCCATGATGAATCTTTAGTAGGCCTTCCTCTCCATTTCACCAAGTACGCTGCATATTTCCTATTTCTTGTGCTTCTACTCACACAGCTATCCAAGATTTCCTCTATCTCTTCCTTCTCTGAAGTAGGTGCTGGAATTTTCAATTGTTCATTTATCAGACTCTCCTCTATACCACCTACATGATACTCTGTCAAATCAGCAATGTTGAACACATGAGAAATTTTTATTCTGCTAGGAAACTCTACCACATAAGCATTTCTTGAATCATGCTTCTTTAGGATCTTGTATGGTGCAAACTTCATCTTTAACTTGTTGTATGTACCAACTAGAAACCTTTCCTTTTGATAATGAACCATGACTTCATCTCCTACCTGGAACTCCTTATACCTCCTTTTCTGATATGCTTGAGCCTTATATTGTGAGTTCATCTTATTGATATGTCTCTTCACCTCTTCATGCAAATTATTTAGGTGCTCAGCAAAATATTTAGCCTCAACACTACTCTTCTCCCCCTTATCCATCTTTCTTAGTTCAGAAGCAGTTCTTGGACTACTCCCATATACAATCTAGAATGGTGATTTACCAGTGCTCCTATTGACAAAATTATTGTAAGAAATTTTTTCCTATGGTATAATCAAATCCCATCCCTTGGGCTTATCTCCAACTAAGCATCTTAGCAGGTTTCCCAAACTCCTATTCACCACCTTTGTTTGTCCATCAGTCTATGGATGGTGTGTAGAACTAAACTTCAAATCTGTCTTCAGCTTCTTCCATAATGTCCTCCAGAAATAACCAACAAATTTGGTATCTTTTTCTAAGACCATACTCTTTAGGAGACCATGTAGTCTCACCACCTCTTTGAAAAACAACATTGCAACATGGACAACATCACTGGTCTTATGACATTGAATGAAATGTACCATTTTTGAAAATCTATCCACCACCACAAATATGGAATCATGCCCTCTCTGTGTCCTTGGCAATCCAACAAAATTGATGCTAATATCCTCCCATGGCCTCTCAAGTACAAGTAATGGCTGATACAACCCAGTATTATGACTTGTTCCTTTCGCCATCTGACATACTCTACAACTTTGTACAAACTTATTCACATCTTGTTGTAACTATGGTCAATAATAATTCTCACTGACAAGAGCAATGGTCTTATCTCGACCAAAATTTCCAGCCAATCCTCCACTATGCTTCTCCTTGATTAGATTACCTCTCATAGAACTCCTTTGAATGCACAATTGGCTTCCTCTAAACAACATCCTATCTTGGATTAAGAAATCCAACCATCTTATCCTATCTAATGTAACAGGTTCCAAATAGGTCTTCCAAGCTTTTGCAAAGTTTGGATCTTCTAGATACAAACTCTTGAGTTCATTGTACCCAACAACCTCTATATTCATTTCTATCAACAAATTTTTCCTTCTACTCAAGGCATTCGCAACTCTGTTTGACCTTACACTCTTGTGCTTAAAAAAAAAGGTATAACTCTACAAAAACTCAACCCATTTTAAGTGTCTTTGATTCAACTTTCCTTGACTATTGAGATACTACAAAGCCTACTGATCAGTATACAAAAAAAATTCTTTTGGAAACAAATAGTGCCTTCATTTCTTCAAAGCTTGAACTATAGCATAAAAATCTTGATCATAGACAAAATATTTCTTCTTAGCATCATTTAACTTCTCACTAAAATAGGAAATAGGCTTACCTTCTTGACTCAAAACAACTCCTATGGCAGTGCCACTAGCATCACAATCTACCTGAAAAAACCTTATTGAAATCTAGAAGTGCCAAAACAGGTTGCTCTGTAACTTTCTTCTTTAACATATGAAAACTTTTGGCTACTCCTGTAATCCACTTAAACTCTTTTCTATCCCCTCTCATTGCTTTAGTTATAGGTGCACAAATACTACTAAAATTCTTAGTAAACTTTCTGTAAAAACTTGCTAGACCATGAAATGATCTTACGCTTGTAACATTCCTCAAGGTAGGCCATTCAATGATAGCTTTCACTTTCTCTGGATCCATTTTAAGACCCTCTACTAAGACAACAAATCCCAAATACACCAACTCTCTCTTCAGAAAACTACATTTCTTCAAAGTAATCAACAAATTCTCCTCCCTTAGCATCTCAAAAACTTTCGAGATATGCATCAAGTGCTCCTCCAATGTCTTACTAAAAATAAGAATATCATCCAAATAAACAATAACAAGTTTTCCCAAAAAAAAATTTAATACCTCATTCATAAGCCGCATAAATGTGCTCGTTGCATTGGTTAGCCCAAAAGGAATGAATAACCACTCGCCCAAGCACTCCTTAGTTATAAAGGTTGTCTTCCATTCATCTCCTTCTCTAATATGGATCTGGTGATATCCGCTCTTCAAATCTATCTTTGTGAATTACTCAGCTCCACTCAAACAATCTACAATGTCATCCATTTTTGGCAAGGGAAATCTATACTTGATGGTGATCTTGTTGATGGCTCTAGAGTTTTTACACACCTACCATTCCCCATCCTTGTTTGGTGCGAGTATTGCAAGTACTGCACATGGACTCAAACTCTCCCTAATCAATAATTTCCACAACACTTGCACTTGTTTTTTCAACTCTTCACTCTCTATAGGAGTCATACGATGAGCTACCTTAGTTGGAAAACTAGCTCTAGGAATCAAGTCCATCTAATGACTATTATTTCTTACTGGAGGAAAACCTTTAGGTACATTATCAGAAACAATAGCTTGAAAATCATTCAAAAAATATGAAACCTCTATAGGTACCTCAATAGTATCTTCTTTGTCAACTCTAGGGCTCAATGCAAAACACATATGCTCATGCTTCATACCTTCTAGGAACTTTCTTCCATCAACCAAATTTTTTTTGCATTACTACATACCTTTCCTTCTACCTCTTTCAAGGGCTTCAACTTATGATGAACCCCATCCTTTTTCAAAGAATAGGTTTTGGCATGTCTATCATGTACTGCTCGTTGATCAAACTGCCACGGTTTGCCTAACAACATATGAAAAAAATCCATAGGAATAATATCACATGATACCTCATCATGGTAATTTCCAATCTTGAACTTTACCAGACATTGTTCATTTACCAAGGCTTTATGGTCCTTCTACAACCAAGAAATCTGGTATGGGTTCAGATTCCTTCTTCTTTCCAACCATAATTTACTAACCATTTCTTTTGAAACAAGGTTATTAGTACTACCTCCATCAATAATAACATTGAAAACTTTACCTTCACACTTACATCTGTTGTGAGACAAATTCTTCCTTTGAGTTGGTTCCTTCTCTTCATTTAGAAAGGCTCTTTTGGTAACAAGAACCTCCCCTGTTTCTACATCCTCAGAATGTGAAGACTCGGGATCTTCATCTACATGTGCAACTCGTACATTACCCGTAGGTCTTCTATTTATCCTTCCTTGATGTTGAGGACACTCACAGGCTATATGTCCTTCTCCACATTGGAAACAAGTTCTGCAAAAACCTCCTCTTCCCTTTCCTCATTTAGATCTTCCCCTTCCTCTTTGGTCTCCATTATTCTGATCACGAGGATGGTAGGTGTTATCTCCTTTCTGGTTCTGGCTGCTACTGGAGCCTTCAGCCTTATTTTGATCTTTATTTTGACATCTATAAGACCATCCACTCCTCCATGGCCTCCACCTCATTGCTTGTTCTCAAACCTCTTGTTCAGTTGTTCTTCAACCTTTAGAGAAAACTGATAAGCATCTTCAATGGTGGTCATTCTTACGAGTGCCTATTATTGTTGTATGCTTGGCTTCAACCCATTAATATAATGAGAAACTTTCTCCTTATTCACCTCAAAATTTCCTATCCAAATCAGGACCTTGTGAAATTCCTGTGTATTATTTCACCGTCCTTTTCCCTTGCCTCAAGCTTTGCATCTTCTTGAGCAACTCCAATTCATAATAGACTGGAATAAATTGTTTCTTCAATTTTGACACCATTCTTTCCCTTCTGGAAATTTTATCTTTCCCTTGTCTTCCTCTTTCTAACTGGACCTCTTTCCACTATATACTGGCATGACCTTTCAATTTCATCTTTGCAAACCTCACTATGTGAGGATCTTCAATCTCCTCAAACTCAAAAAATTCCTCCCTATCATTGATCCAATCAATCAATTCTTCAAGATTCAGATTTCCACTAAAAGTTGAAACCTCCATTTTAGGTCTCTTCCCAATGCTCGAGATTGCTTGCAGCAATCTTCTTTCTCCAGGATCCATTGGATCCTACTCTTCCTCTTCCATTTCCTCTTTTGTTTCATCTTCACTATCATCTTTGTCTCATTGCACATCTCTTCTTTGAACCTCTTGTTGCAAGGTTTCTAATTTCCTTCTAAGGGCTTTGACTTCATCTCTAGGTGGACCTCCTCCACCCCGGCCTCCACCTCTACCATGTTGGGCACATCTTGGAGGCATCTTGAATTCAACCCACACTCACAGGTCTTACTACAGCTACCTCACATTCAATGCTTTGTTACAGGATCAAGAACCCCCGCTCTGATACCACTTGATGAGGGCCACACCACCCAAAACCCACATAAATCACAACAACAGATAACAACACAGAAGATGCGAGGAAAAAGAATGATTCACTTTCAATTATTTTCAAAAAATGAAATTATAGATTCAAATCTTACATGCTACAACCTCATGGGTTTGATTTATTACAACAAAATCAACTCTGAAAAGAAAATATACTATTTAGAGCCACAATCTACACTATCCGGGCCACCTTCTATAACCCCCCACTTAACCCTTTTCATTTTCCCCAATAACCACCCTAGAATGTTCTAGAAAGTAAAAATTTCCCCTTTTTGTTCTGGCGCCAAAAGTCCCACCATTTGATTTCTAGCCTAGGAAGAATGTTTTTTAAGAAATTCACTTTTTAGAGGACCAACTTTGTGGGGACATAAATTTTGATCCAGGTGTCCAATTTTCTATTATTTCATATCATTGGAGAGCTCTTGACGAGCTCTACAACATGCACACTTACCATAGGTTGGTTCAGCCACCTTTTGAGCTATTTCGGGGCCTCCAAAGTTTTATATCTAAATTTGAAGCTGCATTGGAGAAATTTCCCAGGATGGAAACTTTGATTTCTCCCAAACCATGCAAGGTATTGAGGTGATTCTTTTGTGACCAGAAATGTTTTTCAGCTCTGCTCCTTGGGGTAAATTTTCACATCCATACGATCTCGTTTAGGCTAACTTACTAAAAATAGTAAGTGCTTGTTTTTCACTATTTTTTATGCTTGGTAGTCTTATATCCCCTAAGTGCCATCATGGGACTCAAAGCAACTAAAGAAAATAAAGAAAACATTTTTTTGGGTGATGCAAGATTTCCCTACATCTTTGGATGCTCCTGCATCAAATTCATAGATTCTTCATTTGTCTGGACTGATGAATGGGTCTATTCAGCAAGAGGGGTAGAAAATTTTTCATTGTTGCAGTATGAGTTGAATGGGTGCACTCTGAAGGGGGAGTAATCAAAGCTTTTTATCTTTTCCATTGATGTCAAAGGGGGAGAGAGAATCATGTGAAATATAGTAGAAAAGAAAGAGGTGTTCTAGAATATTTTGTAAGTGTTTAAAAGAGAATGTGGTCTTTGATGGTTTTTCACATAATGTGTTGCCATCAATGACAAAGGGGGATATTGTTGCAAGTATGAGCATGTTTGGTGGTGTTGTCATTAATGTTGTCATTTATGTCAACACAGTTCAATATGTTGCAAATTGTGCATGTATAGTTGAGATGTTGTTGAGTTGTAGTGAGTACATGGAGCTATCTTTATGATGTTGCAGATGTGCTAAAATGATGGGTTACCAAGTGCTTTTGAGAAAATTAATAAAGAATGAAGTCAGCATTATGTATGTGTTTAGAATGTTCTCTGGAATGTGCTTTGTGTTTCTCCTGTGTTGATCCTATGCTTGTTAGCCTTTATATTCGGGCAGCGAGGCCTTGGCAGTGAGCCTTTGTATTCAATTTTTCTATCACTTTATATTGTGAGTTAATCCTCATCATGGATTTTCCTTAATTAGGTTTACACATAAAATCATGTGTTCATTGTTTTGATTCTACTTTTTGTTATTTGCATTTCATGGTCATACTTAATAATAGAATAGTGTGATTGTGAAATTGATAAGTGTTGAATTTGGTGACAATTGATTCATTCCCCACTCTCAATTGTCCTGCATCTTTTAACACTCAATACCACCATCCTCCTCTAGATCAATAGGGTAATAAACCAACTATGGTTGGTCAATCCTTATTATTTTTGGGGGCTACTCCCTCAGAGATGAACCAAGATTAAATAATTTGGATGGGATGGGGGTGCTTATTATGGAGATGGCAGCAATTGTACTTGAGGGGCTAAAGGTGGAGCTGGTGCATCAAGGGGAGATTGTTGGGATGACTCCCTTACTACAACCCCCTTAGGCTTTCTCTTAAATGCATAAGAAAATGGGTCAAGCATAGGTGGCTAATATGAAGGGCTTTCTTCTATGGTAGAATCCTTCCCAACTATTCTTTCAATGTTCCAAAAGATTGTTTGGATCCTTGCAATTGGGTTGGTTATCTTTGTATAGGCTCCTTGATAGTTCTCAATTTTCTTACCCTTTTCTTGCTTAGCTTTCCTGAAAGTTGTCCACTTGACTTTAATCTCATTCACCTCTTTGTCATATTCACAATTTGTGATGACATCTTCGTTGAAGTATACCTTGTGCAAATATTGTGACCTTTTAATACTTACTCTCAATCAATGAATATATCCCTCACGCTCAAATTTTCTTATCATTTCATGAGCCATTTTATAATTTTTCAATACAGGGTATAGCTTATCAAACCCCTCCCTATTCATGCCAAAGTCAACAAATATTTTCAAATAAGGAAAGAATGAACCCTTTTTCTATCCACCCAAGTGAAACTTATCAGTCTCACTTAATTTCCATATAATTTCCAAGAATGCAATTGTAAGAGGCACATATCTTGGAAAGATCTAGGGTTCAATAGGGTATGCATATACCCTTATCACAATGCAATCTAAATGGAATTAGAAATCTCCCTAGTTATGTTGTATCCCCAACTCAAGCTTCCTTTACATTGGCCTTAAAAAATCTAAGATCTCCTTTTGCAACCAAACCTTTGGGAATCCCAATAGTGATAGCACCTTCCTTGTAAAATGGTTCTAAAAGATGAAAAAATTTCTTCTTCACAATTTCTATCACATACATGTGTCCAAAATTGGACTAAGATATAATTTCCTTGATCATCATCATGATGAATCTATAATGCATGACTCCATTCCCCTTTTCCAACATACAAGAACATATGGCATAGCAGGGAGTACCATCTCAATGTAACCATATCGCTTCTATTTTATACCTCCAATAGTTGTTTGTGAATGTAATTTGTAACAAAATTTTCATAGCCAAATTCATCATTTACCAAAAGATTCTAAATATCAGTTGCCATGTACATGAAGTGAATTGGAATCATCTATGTCTTTTCACTCCCCAAGACTTGGTACAAAGCATAATATGTTCTAGTGAAATAATCTTCAAAAGTATCCAATTTGAATGGTTCTACTTCATTAGGAGGAATCCTAGTATATTTTCTATCAAAACCCTTGGTCCTTTTCTTAGGCAACCCAAAATCTTTGAAATTGCTTCTATCCTGTTGATACTTTTGCTTGAAAGTGGCAAATTCAATTGGTTTGCATGTAGTTAGGTTTAGTTTGAATACATCAAAAATAAATACTTTATCAATATTAACTAGAATACCATCACCTATAGCCCTAATTTCCCTTATATTTTGATCATAATTCATTGCCATGGCCTTGAGAAAATCCACATCTATAAACACATTGGGCACAACCAATTTTCCCAAGTCACATGTCCATACATTCGAAATCAGGACCTTTGAATTTCTCTTCCCATACCAATGGAAAAATATCTCCCAGCCACTCATGTTAATCTCCACATCTTTGCATTCAAATGTATTTTCTACTAGACCACCCTCAACACCAAGACCATAGACCTTGATTTTCTTTGAAGACGAGCCTACTAGTTGTGCAATTAAGTCTTCATATAGGATTCTTTTTGGAGAAGAAGAGGAAGGTTGGCTTCTTGGTGGGCTCATGTTTTAGACTTAATTCAAAAACTTGGGTTTTTAGCAACAGTTTCTTAGGATTTATTAAAAAATTCAGGCAACAACTAGGGAAATTCTATAACAATTCATTAAAAAATTATGTACCCTAACCTACTTTTGATTCCAAAACCCAATTCAGTGCAATTGATAACGCTATGATAGTAAATTGAGTGATTTTTTTTTGCTACAAATATACTTACTTTTTTTCACTTTCAAAAACCCTAACTATTGTGAAGTGCTTTCAAACATTGTAAATTCTTCTCACTAAATGCTCAAAATGCTAAGTGAACTATTTAATTAGTAGGATTTTATCTTTTATGGAGGAAAATCCATTTTTATCACAATTGAAAGCCATCTTTTCCAATATTATTTTCAGCTTGCATGAGCCAGAGCACACAACTACAAATTTTTTGAGTTTGAATCTCGTTCATTGATCCTCAAGCAAGAAATATGATCATATGGTTGCTATCAATATAACTAGTTTGAATATATTTGATGTGCATTGAAAAGATATCTAGCCATAGGATCTCTCCATGTGGTATTACCTTTACAACTTAGCACAAGATACACCATCAAGAAAAATAGTCGCCTTCGGCCATGTGGTAGTTTCTCTCACTTTCACAACCTCATAATCAAATCACTGGAAAGAACTTGTGGAATTGAAGAATGCTTTAAGATTGAACACATGGCATAAAATTCTCATGCTTTAAAACCTTGTTTTTATATGACTTTCCAAGATTAATGAAGAATCAACATGTGTCCCTCCGACAACTCTAAAACTTGATGTATGTCCCTTTTCCATGCTTTCGTAACCTTATATAAGCCTTCATTGAAATTTCTCATGGAATGGTAGAAATCCAATAAAATGTCACCATGTGGTGCCCTCAGGATGTAGCTGGTAGAATACTATCAATGTTATGCCACATGGTACTCTTTCGTGTTTTTGCAAGGCGCTTATGGTTATGACTTAAGGAGCTCCACAAAATAGAAAAATTCCTTAAAACTTGCCATGTGGAAGTGGTGGGGCCTCTGAGACCATACCCTTCTATGATCCTATTGATTTTATATGTCTTTGATGGTTTTTTTCCAATATCGTATGTGCCTCTATGTTTGGATACTATAAATGAGTTTATGAGTGATGGTCATTCTTGTACAACAATGTTCATATGCTTGACTATTCTTGGATAAGGTTAACTGAATAATTCTATCTATCTAATGGTTATCATGATTTCCCTGTGATAACTAGATGTATTCTTTTGATTGATTATGCAAGTATGTGTTAAACAAGGTGTTTAGTCATGAAGGTTTAATTGTTATTTAGTTGTGTTAATGTCAGAATGCTCTGTAAGAAAATGTCAAAATCGGGGCATAGGCCTCACGGTGGGCGCCAAATGTAGATAGGGAGATAATCAATCAGATTTAGATCATTAAAAACAATAAAATGACTAAACTCTATCAAGCACAATAGAGTACGAAATAACAAGGAAATGACAATACGAAGCACAAATGCAAACCAATCTCCATGCCAACTCGATTTATCTCCATTGCTCTTCTCCACCTACACAAGGATGCAAGATTTCGAAGGGTTGACAATAGAGGAGGAATGTTGATTGCTCACTATTGCAGCATAACGACTTGATATGATGACAAATGGAGAAAGATAGAAATGGATGAAAGATGGAGGAATGATTTTGGCAGAATGAGGATGTCTGAAGAAGATCCACCCAAATGGCCTGTGAACGGTTTGATTTATAGATTTTTGATTTGGACAAAGATAAGATTTGACAAGATTCAATAAGGATTTGATTTTTGACAAAAGAGGAAATATGACGAGATGAGATAAGATTTCAAAAAGATAGAAAGATTTTGATTCTCTTTTAAAGGAAATAAATCCTGAAAAAGATGAGAAGGATAATTGATGAATTATCTAATTAAATAAATTAATTAGATGCACCTGAGTTCAGTTTTGGAAAGAAAGCGAGAAGATCTTCTTAGGATTTTATTAATTAAATAAAATTTGGATTCATTTAATTAACGTTGAATTTATGATTTCATCAATTAAATAATATAAATTATTTAATTAACATTAGAAGAATGAATAGAAATGATTTAATTAATTAAATAATATAAATTATTTAATTAACATTAGTGAAATGGATGGATTATGAATATGAATTTAATTAAATAAATAAAATTTATTTAATTAAATAGATGATGACATGGGTACCTAGGGCAAAGTTTGCTACAAGATGCCTAAATGATGTAATGTCGAGACAGGTGTTGTAAGAGGACAATTTTTTGATGTCTACATTTTTCCCCTCTTTGAGATGATGTTCGAGATGATGAGATTTGTGTCAAGTAACATCATTTCAAAGAAGTTAAGGTATGGATAGAGGAAAATGGATAATGATATAAAGATAGGATGATGGAATGATGATGCCCCCTCGAGAGGATAGGCGGGTTGAACAAACACGGGTAGGCTCTCGAAATGAAATAATAGGGAGGGATAAGATGAATGATGCAAGATAGAAAGTGGATGAAGGAGATGAATGATACATTATTCTGCAATGAAAGTGAGCAATCATGATATTTGATGTAGCATTAGACATTATGCACCAATATATAAGGACCAAGGTGATGATGTGTCTCATGCCCCAGTGTAATACAACCTTGTCTAGACGTATGAGGAAATAGACTTAGAGCATTAAAGTCCTAATGCACAAAAGGTATGATGTGACCTTAGATGCAAAGGATAGTGCAAAAAAGCTAATCCAACATACACAAGATATGAATATTAGCTAGAATGATACGGATTTGATACAAGTGCAAGATAAAATGATAACACACACAAGCAAGCAAGCAAGCATGCACAAATGATACAAAAACAAACAAGGTATTGCCTCTATCAAGCTATAAACCGTTGATTAATTGATTTGATTGATTGATGATGATAGTGTTGTCATTGTGGGGAGTGACATGTCCCTAGAGCAACACAAGGATGATGATAATTGATTGATTGATTGATTAGGTTTACAACAAGATAAGGATCAAGACCAAAGGATGTGATTGGATAATTTGACAAGATTGATCAACTTGATTGGTATGGATTAAGGATTGAATTGCATTTGGATATTTTCTTGGAATGATTGAAGATGATTTGATGTATGGATGAATGGATTTGATGAAGATGATTGATTTGGTTGTCTAGTTGGATGATTGGATTGAGGTGATGGATTAAGTAGATAAAATTGCAAGAATTAATTGGATGGATTGATTTTATTGCTTGGATTTTTGTTGGGTATTTGATTTTTTTGTATTTTTGACATTTTATGATTTTTTTGGATTTTTGAAATGTTTTTATTTTTTTGGACTTTTGAAATGTTTTTTTTTTTTTGAACTTTTGAAATGTTTTGAGGTGTCAAAGGATGAAAATTTGAGTAGCCTTTGTGCTAGATACCAATGACAAGGGGAAAACCAAGTCTAGGTGCAAGGGTGGGTGATGGGATAAGGGATAAAAGACTCATGATATATGGATGGATGGAAAGGATAAGTCACAGTGAATGGAATGGATGTATGCATCATAAGAGAGCAAGGATGTGATTTCCAAAGAATATGTTGCATAGGAATAATATGCCCCATTCTAGGTACAAGACTTGGGATTTTTTCATGACAAATCTTATGACAAAAGGATAATGATAGGCTTGTTTGGAAGGATGAGGTATGTCAAGAGATAACCAAAAAATATGTTTCAACATTTGGCCCTATATCTTCATCAAGATCAAAAGGATAAGGGTGGATGAATGGACTCAATATGAAAGGTATGTATGATGGCTAAAGATGGTAGGTAGGATGGAAATGATATGACATGAATGATAGGTTGGATAGATGAGACATTGTGCCCCTCAAGTGTAAGTGACATAGAAAATCAACCTACACATGATGCCTATTTGCTAGGTTTTCATCATGGTACTTATCCAAGGCACCTGTTTACCAGGTTTCCATCGTTGGACGAAGGGATTTCTCTTTACTTTCTTTTTTTTATTTTTATTTTTTTTTTTTAAAACTTTTTTTTGAATTTTTTGAATTTTTTGACTTTTTGACTAGGAGAAGGGGAATATGGATAGGAGGGACTCAAGTGTCTAGTTCCGTGAAAGGTGATAGTCCCACTAGATGGATGCCATTGCATAAACCATGTCAAATGTCATTATGCTCATAGATGTTGGTAAGAAATGATATGAAAGGGAGATGGAGTAGGTAGATGATGGATTATGATGTAGATTATGGAGGAAAATAGTGGACTATGATATGGATTATGTAGGGAAGATGATAGGGATTATATGGGAATTGTGAAAAAGATGAATGGGGAGGCTTAGCCAAAAGCATGGACCATAGGAATATGGTGGGGGAGATATGTAGGATAATGAGTGAAGGATGAGGAGATGGAGGTATGTGGAATTGTTGGGAAATGGAAGGGAACCATGACCAATTGTTACACACATTGTAATAAACATTTGAGCTTTTGATGTGGATGGGGTGTAGGAAGCAATGGAGATGTTTGCTTAGGAGGTGGTGGATGAAGTGTTTTAAGTACCCACATAGACTTAGTGTTTTTATGAATTTTGTTTGGCTTATGGGACTTATGAATTTGAGACTTTTAAATGGAATGAAAATGTGGGGTGGAAGTGGATGGTTGGGATTTTCATAATGTAGATGCCTCATTTGACTTGCTTTCCTTTTTCTTAGGTACCTAAACCAGTTTAGTTTTGGCCTTTACTTTTGGAGGTATGGGCTTATATATCCTTTTAGATGTACTTGGGTTTGATATTTTGCAATTGTATGCTAAGGCATTAGGACCATTAGAATTTTTGACTTTATGTGTAGAGGCATCCAAATTTTTAGTTTGGAATCCCTTGGGTTTGGTGGAATGAGTGGAAGCTTTATGTTTATACATTGTGTGCATTGATTGGTCATGATTAAGATGTTTAGAGGATTTATGGATAAATGGATAAGAGGATTGAATGGGGATATTAGGTGTTGGGAGAAGTGGAGGTAAAGTGGATGGAGGGATATTAGGAGTTGGAAGCAATGGTGGCAAGGTGGATCGAGGGATATTAGGATTTGGAAGCAATGGTGGTAGATTTGATGGTGGAAGGTGTATGGTCACATGCTTTAAACATTTGTAAGATGATGGAGGGGGGATGGAAACATATGTTTTAGGGATACGATAGGCTTTATGATGGAAAGTGGACTTAGGATGCATGGAAGTACCAACATCTTTAGGTTGTTGTCCTTGGGGTGTAGGTACAAGGCCATAAGAGTGTGGAGGGACTTTGACATGTATAGGCTCCAAAATATCTTGTTCATGAAGGTCTAGACCTTTACCTTGGTGGTTCATGTTTTGGAGTGTGCAATGGACAATGGGAATAGGTGTAGGTGGAACACTAGACATGAGTTCCTTATTGGATGGAGAAAATGATGCAAGGGAAGATAATGGTTTTTGTTGTTCTAAGGAGGAACATTCATGAATGAGGGTGGAAAGACCAATAGGATAGGATGGAGGACTTGCAATGGGGTCCATAGTGGGTGATGGAGGATCATTAGGATCTTGATGAGCATTGTGATCACTTAGATCCAATGTATTTGTTTGATCTTCTATGTGTGTTGGGGAGGCATATGTCTCATCATGGGAAGTGGATGTTTGTGTATCATGGATGGGTGAGGTGGAAAGCTCTTGACCATGGAATGCATAAAGTTGGCTAAGAGGATCATCATGGTATTCTTGATCATAAAAGGGGTCTTCATAAAAAATGGAAGATTGATCATGAATAGTATTAAGTATGGTATGAATGGAATCATTAGGAGGGTCTTGATATTTATGTGGATGATGGGGTAATATTTCCTCATGTTTAGGATTTTTCTCTTGACATACCTCATGAATTATTTGAATGGAGGTGGAAGGGGATTTCTCATGGAGAGACTTGTCATGTTCTTGATGGTCAACAACATAGGAGCATGATAGAGGGTGACTTGGACTTATGAGGGGAGACTCTGGAATTGGCTCAAGGGGTCGTGGATGACATGGTTGGCTTGAAGGACTTGGCATGATGTTTGAGGACTCTTTTGTATGTTCAAGTATATGTGTTGAATGGCATGGCGACAGTTGATTCCTTGCTTGTATCCCTTGGGTCACACCCCTTGGAGGTGTAGGGGTGGAAGGTGTTGGCTTAGGGTTTTGATTTTGATTGGATGATGGTATGATAAAGTTATAGGGTGCATGTGCTAGATTGGTATTCCCCTTGTCAATGGTTGCATTAGAACATGAGGAAGTTTGGCCTTGTTGCAAGGTAGAACTTAAAGTCACATGTGTTTGTCGTGATGTGGTTTGATAGGTTGATGTGGCAATGACATGCGAAGAAGTGGATAGATTAGATTGGTATGAGGTGGAAGGGTGATAATGAATGGATAGGGGATGACATTGTGGTTGCTGGATTTGACAAGTGGCAATGAATTGATTGGCTTGAGCTAGGAGGTGTTGGATTTTAGGTGATTTAATTTGTTGAAAATTTTGGAAGAGGGTTTGAAGGAATTGTATGGTTTGGTGGTCTAGGGGTTGGGGTGTTTGGTGAAGTGTTTGAAGGAGGTTTCAAAGTTAGGATGCTAGGAATTTGTGTTCGAATGTGGGCATGGTGTCACACATGTGTGTAAGCTCTTGCACATCGATTTGTTCCTCAAAGTATGTAACATCGTTTATGTAATTATTAGCGGTGGTAGGAGAAGCCCCTCAAAGTCCGATTTTATGGTATGGTTTTGTTTCATGATGTGAACTAGAGAAACAGACTCCTTGAATTATGACTTCAAGCTTAGGTTTTGTCTCATGATTTGGCCTAGAGGGATAGCCACCTTGGATTATGATTTTGGGCTTATGATTTGGATTGGGCCTGTTTATGATTATGACCATTTTGACAAGTGGTGACTAGGACTTTGTTGGTGATGGTGATGATGTGGAATGATTAGATTGGATGACTTGGATTGATTAGGATGAAATGGATAGGATGTGACTAAGAAGAATGATTAGGATGAAAGTTATTGGATATGAATGTGTTGGAAAAATGTGAAGTGACTTGTCTTTATGTGTTTGGTGTCTAGCTTGATTTGGAAATGTTTAAATGAATGATCACACATGTACACACATAAATCACTCACGCAAGACACATAAGCAAGTTTGAATTTTGAAATATGGCGAATGTAATGATGATTATTAAACAAGCACACATGGAAGACACATCAACAAGCCCTATGACTAGTCAAGTGGGGTATGGCCAATTAGGTCTCAAGCTAGGTTACACAAGGCTGACTAAGGATAATTTGAAAGAAAAATCCTGCCAATAAGCTAGGAGAAAGCGGTAACCCACCCTTCACCTTCACTTCCCAAAGGTATAAAGTTCTTTGGGGCTTAGCTCAAAGTGACAAGATTTCAACTCCCAAACAAGCGTGTCTTTAGATTCACACTTTGATTGAGGTCATCCCCAGGGGTGATGAAACCCCCTAGCAGGCCTCCTATGAAGCATTTGACAAAAGCAAACCAAGTGAGGTGTTTGTGATCACACACACACTTGATTCACACTCACAATTATTAATTGACCCTTAGAAAATTGAAATGTTTGTAAAACAATTCAAGCACTTGTTCTTTTTAACCCCAAATCAAGATTTGTTATTGAAGACAAAATTTGTTTTAAGCCCAATGTCAAATATGTGATCAATCAAGATTCATTTTATGCCCCAAATTGAAATGTGTGACAAGCAATGATTAATGAGAAATGAAAGATTAGAATGTAGGTACCTGATTATTTTCGCCTTCCAATTTGATGTGTGTGACTAATGCCAACGTTGTTCCTACTCCTAAATACCCTGAATGTCACCAACACAAGAAAAAAAAAACACAAACTTGCAAGCCAATGTGAGGTTAGGCCAAAAACATGCAATATGTTAAAAATTGAAAATTAAAAATCTAAATTAATTTAAAAAGTTAAAAATCTAAATTAAATGAGAAATCTAAATTACAAATCTAAAAATCTAATTAAAAATCTAAAAAAAAAATCTAATTAAAATATAAAAGAAAAAGAAAAAACCTAACTAAATGCTAATTTAAAATTCCAAAAATCTAAAAAAATCTAACTAAAGCCTAATTTAAAAAAATCCAAAAATCTAAAAAAAAAAAAAATCTAACTAAAGCCTAATTTAAAAATCCAAAAAAAAAATCTAATTAAATTCTAATTAAAAATCTAAAAAAAATCTAATTAAATTCTAATTAAAAATCTAAAAGCTAAATTAATTAAAAATCTAAGATCTACACTAAATTAGAAAAAACTAAAAAAAATTAAATCTAAATTCATCTCTAACTCTAAATTAATATAAATTAGTAAAATTAACATTAATGAAAACTAAAGTGAATGGAAATGGAAGGGAAAGAAAACTTGTGAAAGCTAAAAAATGTAATAAAGCTAATGCTTTTAAGAAGAATGTCTAAAGTTGTGTTGCCTCATGGAATGTATTCATTGTAGTTCCCATAAAAATGGGAGTGTTGAATCGCCTTAAAACCATAAAATAAGACTTTTGACTATCTCTTCCAAGCAACGCAACTCCTTGCTTGTTGAATAAAGAATCCCAACAACAGCCGTTCCACTATGATGCCCATGTCCTACACTGGCAATGAAGAGACCTACAAACAAGGCATGTACTTTGACTCGAATGTAAGGATTATTCCACACCCATGCACACAGAGCCGATCAAAGATGCAGATCTTAATTTATTTTGATGGGACAGATAACAAGTGCGTAGATGGAAGCACAGATGATGCCAAAAACTGTGAAGTATAAATGCATGTTACCACCAATAAGGTCTTGGGCGTCATTGACAGTGATGATGTAGGCAATGTGGAAGAACTCGTACGCGCTAGCAATGAATGCAAGGACAGTCATAGATCTTGTGAGATGACAAGCGAGCGATGTGAAAGGTTGGAAGAGTAAATGGACAATGGTGGTGGATGAGCTGAAAGATTAGCAAGTAGTGTTGAGCTCAATAGGTGGTGACCGGGCAACGACCACCAAGATTGTGAGGCCTATGAGCAAGGTATGGAGCATATACAAAGAATTGACAAAGAATGGAGAATATCCAGAGGTCAACAAAGGTTAGTCACCACAACGATTCACTCTCAGAAGTGGACAAAATGAGCGCTAGCAAATTTTTTTAAAAAAAGAAAAAAATGCAAATTTTTGCAACAAAAATTTGCAAAGCTAATGATTAGATCCTTGGAGCATGTTCACTTCAGGTTCACCAAATGTTAATGTCAGAATGCTCTGCAAGAAAATATCAAATTCGGGGCATAGGCCCCATGGTGGGCACCAAATGTATATAGGGAATAATCAATCAAATTTAGAGCATTTAAAACAATAAAATGACTAAACTCTATCAAGCACAATAGAGTATGAAATAACAAGGAATTCAAAATACAAAGCACAAATGCAAACCAATATCCGTGCTAACTCGATTTATCTCCATTGCTCTTCTCCACCTGCATAAGGATGCAATATTTCGAAGGGTTGACAATAGAGGAGGAATGTTGATTGCTCACTATTGCAGTGTAACGACTTGATATGATGACAAATGGAGAATGATAGAAATGGATGAAAGATGGAGGAATGATTTAGGCAGAATGAAGATGTTTGAAGAAGATCCACCCAAATGGCCTGTGAATGGTTTGATTTATAGATGTTTGATTTGGACAGAGATAAGATTTGACAAGATTCAATAAGGATTTGATTTTTGACAAAAGAGGAAATATGATGAGATGAGATAAGATTTCAAAAAGATAGAAAGATTTTGATTCTCTTTTAAAGGAAATACATCCTGAAAAATATAAGAAGGATAATTGATGAATTATCTAATTAAATAAATTAATTAGATGCACATGAGTTCAGTTTTGGAAAGAAAGTGAGAAGATATTTTTAGGATTTTATTAATTAAATAAAATTTGGATTTATTTAATTAACGTTGAATTTATGATTTCATTAATTAAATAATATAAATTATTTAATTAACATTAGAAGAATGAATAGAAATGATTTAACTTAATTAACATTAGTGAAATGGATGGATTATGAATATGAATTTAATTAAATAAATAAAATTTATTTAATTAAATAGATGATGACATGGGTACCTAGGGCAAAGTGTGCTACAAGATGCCTAAATGATGTAATGTCGAGACAGGTGTTGTAAGAGGACAATTTTTTGATGTCTACAAGTTGCTAGTAGTAGCACTATGTATCTCAAATGTTTTAAGTTATAGGGGTTTTTGAGATGATGCATATTTATTTTCTCATGGATGGTGTTTGGATATATTTATGGATGTTATATTTTTCAATTTCATATGATATCCTTTAATGAGATCATGTTGATAGATTTACTTGTGAATGATGAATTATACATGTTGCTAATTGATTTTGATAAAATAATATTGGTTCTGATGGATTTATATTCTAGATATTGTACTAACACTTTGTTTACTATATAGGTGGACTATAATGCCAATAGATTATGGGATCATCTAGCCACTTTATGTCTTCTAGTGTGGTGTCAGACCTAGGATTGCATCTAGTCATGAGGTCTATTGATTTTTAAAGTGTTTTTTAAGTGATTTTAAGAGGTCTATGTTGTGTTTTATGTTTGGGAAATTAGCTTAGGTCTAGGATATATGGTTTAGAAGGTTATTTTTGTCATTTATAACTTTTTGAAAGGTGTTTAAACCCTCTCTTTTTCCCCACTTACAAAAGTGACGAAAATGTGAGCTATTTCGGTGGTTGATTTAGTTTAGTAGGAAGTTACTCCTTCCTTCTCTTTAACACTCTTCTTTCATGAAGTGGAAGGGGAGTTACTCATTTTTTCTTCTCGTGATTTTGTCATCTTGTTTTTTGAGTTATTGGGGAGAGAGAGAGAGAAAGAGAGAAAGAGAGAGTGTTTGAGTGTTGGGAAGACGAGGAGAGAAAGGTGAAGGAATGGAGGAGGAGAATTCTCATCCAAGGATTCTACCATTAGTGGGATAGTGTGATTGGAGTAGGATGCCTTTCTTTCTTTGTTGATTAAATGTAATGTACAAAATGTGCTTGTTCTTGGGGATTTGTTGGGGTTTTGTGAATATGTGCTTTATTTTGTGTTGTGTGTTGTTTCCTTTATGTTTTATAAGGGATTTGACCCCTCTTGCAAAGAGGCTAATTTTTTTCCTCCATATGCAAGGGGTTGAGTGGGTGTGGCTCCCACCAAGGGGTTTTCTTTCAAAGTATGAGTACCCATGTTTATTCAAGGATATGAGTATCCCATATGTACATACATATTGGTCTGGTTTAGATAGAAAAGTGGTGTGTTGTTGGTGCATTTTGGTGTATGGATTTTTGATGTGGAAACTTGTTTTGGGATATAATGATACATACATATATTTTCCCCTTAATTGGTAGAGTCCCTATTCCCCATATGTGGAATTCCTTTTTGGAAATCTAGTGTGTTAGAAGTGTAGGCCAAATATGTGCATATGTGTATTGTGTTGAAAATGGTTACCCAAGTGACTTAATTTTCCCTATGCTCGAGGGTGGATTGTCTAACAACCCTACAGATGGGTGGAGAGCCCATTCGATTGTTGTTCTTTTTCCTTATGTTGTATTTTCTAGTTTATGAATGCAGATTGAAGAAGTTTCTTGGAGTTGAACAAGTCTTTTGAAAAGAAGAACATGTGTTGTGTTTTGGATTCAAGAAAGGACATTATTTTTTTCACCTTACAATTTTGTATAGTGAATTTCTATATGGATCATTTGGAAAATTAAAATGTTGCATTTGAAAGTAAGTGTATAGAAGAATGAAACTATGTATCCATTGGGAAAAAAGAGAAAGAATAGTTTACTTTGTTATGCAAGATAGTTAAAATTTTGTACATTGTTCTAATAGTTGTTTCACAAATATCTTTTTAAAAGATAAGAGAATTTTTCTTTCTTATTTGTAATCAGTATGAAAACACAAATTTTGATTTTATAAAGGCATGTAGTAATGATAAATATTGCAGATCGAAAAACCTATTATAATTGAAGTTGAAAGAAGAAAAAGTTTTACTAAGGAAAAAAAATTAGGTTCACATTTAATGTAAAAAACTAGTAGAATAGTTGAGGTATCCACGTCTACATAGATTTTCAAATTCTTATGCTATATAGGTTTTAACAAATTCAAGTAAAAGACATATAAACATTTTAACATAAATTATTAGGATGGGAATTTAGAAACAATATTTAAATAAATGAAAATTATGAGAAGATATAAAATAATAGAAATATGAGAATCAACAAATCATAGACAGAAACACAAGTGAGAATAAAATGTATATAAATGTTTTAAAACACAAGTAATTAGCATGGGTTTAGAATTATATTAAAATTCCTGAAAACTAAACTTACACATGTAGAAATAAAATGCAGATGATCTGCTGATAAGAAATTTTAAATCTGAAAAAATCAGATTGAAACAAATTAAAAGAGATTTAAAAAAAAAATTAAGGCAGATAGAATTTCATTGTCATTTCTTTTAAATTTTCAGCATCTTAAAATTATTTAGACCTGTAGCCTTAGGTGCTGGGAGATATAATTGATTGAAATTTCAACTTGGTTACATATTATCAATAGTATAAAATAAATTTCATAATTATAAAAAGGCATAAATGAAACCAAATACCATAGAAAATGTTCAACACATGATTCCTTTAACACTCGGCATAAAAAATTTGAAGTGGCAGGCATTAGAAATGTTAGTCGATTAGTTTGAACAGAAAACTAGAGTAATTTATAGATCATAGAAAAATGAATAAATGTAAACAATTACATAGGATAAAATATTAGTGTTAATTGGAAAATGAATTAATATTTGATACAAATTCATGAATGTAAATTATCTCAGGAAATTTTCCATATGCAACTCTTTATTTCAATCAACTTGAAAACAAGATTAAACTAAAAACTTATAATTTGAATAGAAACTATATAAAACTAGCAGTTGTGTGCAGTGATATGCAATGATGAGCCGATAAGCGGAGGGGAAGTCCAAATGGCAGGGATTCATTTAGTAGTTGTGAATATAACTATGCAATATTATGGTTTTCATGTGGTGGCGATGGTTGCAATAACCATTGCCATCTAAAACTTAGAAAAACAATAAAATAGTTTATGTTATTTGCAATTTGGCATTGTTGAGTGTTGTTCAAACTATGAGCAACCACTATGGTGAGCTTTTTTGCACATAACACACATATGAAAGTGGATGTAGACAATATTCATATGTATGATAGGCTATATATCAAGTGTAATATTAACCATTGATCTTAGCTTTGATTATGGAGTGGTCAAAATAATTGTCCTTTATGAAATCAAACATTGGCACTTGGGTGCTATCAGCTAAAACAAATAATAGCAATGACTGTGAATGTAATTAAAAATGCTAGACAACAAAATCCAACTATACGGCACCGAAAACAACATAAACTATTTTATTAGGTCGCAACCATTGCCAGTACATGAAAACCATAAATGGAGTAACATTTTTGAAGCTAGAAAACAACATTCGACAATGGATTATGGAAGATAACATAAATTATAATTGTTTCATTTCTTTGAAACCACCATCAACACACAAAAACCATAAATGAACTATAGGGAAACCATATATGGAACAATATTGGTGACAACTACAAGGAGATAACAATCATTTATCATTTAACAATAGTTTATGTTGTTTTCGATAAGCCACTATTGGGAATGGATGCAAAGGAATTAAACAATTTATGTTATTTCTAATAAGGAATTTTTTATTGTTGTTGTGTAAGTGTTACTAAAGCCAAAGAACAACAATCAACAATGGCCTATTATTTATGGTTTTCATGTAGTGGAGATGGTGACTATTTTAGGGAATAATTATTGTGTCAGTATTACAAATAAAACACTTCATTATGCCATCATTTGCACATAACCATCATAATACCTGTGTAACACTTTATAATGTGTTTCGATCACATGTGTTAATCAAACACTAACACCTTTGTCAGTCTCCATGATTTTTACCTTATTCTTTAGAATGCTTAGAAGTCTATGCACTTTGACTTGTAAGAATAATAATTTAAATGTTCCCTTGAAAATGATAAAATAATCATCAAGTGATATACACCATGACCTGTATAATAAGCACCTCCCTTATGTTTATGCAAGGAGATAAACAATCATTTATCATTTAACAATAGTTTTAGTTGTTTTCGATAAGCTAGTGTTGGGAATGGTTGCAAAGGAATTAAATAGTTTATGTTATTTCTAATAAGGAATTATTGATTTTTAATGAAATAGTATTGCTAAAGCCATAAAACAATAATCAACAATGGATTATGCAAAATAGCACAAACTGTTTCTGCAAGCCACACAAAAATTGTCAACAATGCCTTATTGAGAACAACATAAACTATTTTATTGCTTTGCAACCATTTCCACTAGACAGAAACCATAAATGGAATAATTTATTTGAGGCCACAAAACAACAATCAACAATGCCTTATGGAAAATAGCATAAACTGTTTTATTGCCTTGCAACCATGGCCACCACAAGTATATCTATGCATCAAAAGTATGCACTGTAGATACATGCAGTTGCAAAGAAAAATCTATACTGATATATAAGTACCTAAAGATAGATGCACCTTTTTACTTATTATATCTTTCAATGTCAAAAAGGAATTCTTAGAATAATAGGATGTATATTAACTATAATATGAAACATTGATCTAACCATTGAACACAGTGGTAGATAATAGATTTGCAAAAAACCGTTTATACAAGATTTTGAAAATAGTAAGTCCAACTGTTATCAACACTATGATCTATGATTCTTCTATTTTGTGTTTTTTTCTGTCTCTAATAGTTTTATTTTCTTTTTGGAGTGGTTTGAGAAAGAAGGAAGTTGAAAGAAAGAAAGTGGGAAGAGGTGTATTTGGAAAACCCCTTTAAAGGAAGGGGGAAGAGGTACATTTGGAAAAAACCCTTTTATAGAGGATTTTGAAAATAGTATTTCAAAAACAGTTAATGATATTTTTCATACAACATTGTTGATTGTTGTTCTATAGCAAGACCATACATTATTGACCACAATGATCAATGGTGAAACCAATGTCCTTATTACACCTAATATAGAGCCTACCATTCTAACATTTCCTTTTTGAGGCTCAAAGAAATAATATCTAAAACCTATATATCAGTATAGATTCTATTTTATCATTCTAAGAATTTTGTTGTGAGGCTCAAAGAAATAATAACTAAAAAGTTGTATCTTTTTTTAATACAACTATGCACAGGAGAATATTTTGAAGTTATTTGAAATCCCAAAAAATATTCCATGATAATCGAGAACAACTATAGTCAATGTTATAAATGAAGAGCAACATTTCTAGTAAATGGAATTGTGAAGCATTTAACAAATATAAATAGCCCATATTGGAAATCATTGGTTGAAGGATGCTTCTTTGATGGTATGATAATTATCATTATGACCATTGTAGTATTCTTCTTATCACTGAATTTTTTTGACTTGAGTATGTTCTACAAAAATCAAAGGAAATTGTGTAGTTTAGTGTGATGAATATGTGTCATTGTTAGTCAATATCTAAATTAGGAAACATAAATAATTCTATAATTTATAACAAATAATATGTAATTGATGCAAGGAAAGGTGATATTAGACTCAAACAAATAGATTTCCACTTATCTTCAAGGTCACAAACCCAATCTAGGGTATCTTCCTTCAACAACCCACCTACTTGTGTGTAGGTCACTTGACACACTTATCCTACTATAACTCTCTCAAATAAAGTCTTTAGGGACTTGTCTCAAACACATTCAAAAACCCAATTTACTACCATTTAACATATCAACCCTTGCCATGGGTTTTTTGGGAACATCCTACCAAATTTTTCCCTTCAACGCTATTTCTAGGCCTAATTAGGCCTCTTTTCCAAAGGAGGGCCTTGATTTTCTTCACAATAAACTTGAAACTCTTCACAAAAACCTTCAACCAATCACCAAACTTACAATTTCATCATTGGTTTTCATAGATCACACCAATTTTTCATAGATCACACCCTTAAAATGATACAAGTTAGTAACATTGAAAATAGGAGAAATGGAAACTCCTTGGGGTAGCTCAATCTCATAGGCATTCTGACCAAATTTATGCACTATTCTACAAGGACCTATCTTCTTCATCATCAGTTTAGTGTATTTTCTATTTGCAAGTCTTTCTTTCCTGAGTTGTGCAAGTACTAAATCACCAACTTTGTATTGAACATCTTTTCTTCTCAAATCTACCTTCTCCTTTTATTTCTCTACACTCTTCTTCAAGTTCTACCTTACCTGACCATGAATGTCTTTCATAGAAATTGCAAAGTATTCTCCTATTGCACTCCTCTTCTCCATGTCTCTAAGATCTCTAAGCTCATAAATTCCTCTAGGACTCCTTCCATAGACCACTTGAAAAGGAATCTTCCCTATACTTCTATTTATGGAGTCATTGTATGCATACTTTTCTTGAGGAAGAACAACATCCCATGACTCACCATGTTCCTTGGTCAGACATCTCAAAAAATTTCCAAGAGACCTATTAACCACCTCAGTTTGGCCATCCATTTGTGGATGGTATTTTGAACTGAATTGAAACTTAGTACCCAACTTTTTCCACAAGGTCCTCCAAAAATGACCAATAAATTTTGAATCTCTATCAGACACAATGCTTAAGGGAAGTCCATGTGATGAGGGCACAACCCGAGACTTAGAAAATAACCCAAAAACAAGAGAATAATTTTATTAATCAGAAAATGGAGCTTCTTACATATAGAGGATCTCAAATCCCCAAGTTCTACAACACATGCAAGTTAAAGAAAGTTACAGAATCGCCCTTTTGCAATATGCGAGCTTGTCCCCAAAAAGTTACCCAAAAATTAGAAACCCACCCATAAATAGAGCTCCTCTTTAGTTTGGAGCCAAAACAACATTCAAATTTGAGTTTAGGCGGTTTGGTGCCAAAAATTACAACTTGAAGTTCAAATTTCAAAAGAACATTTGCAATTGTATTTTCTAGAAAGTGCGCCAACTTCCCGAGGCCATAACTTTTGATTTGAGACTCCGATTCGCAAACCGTTTGAACCGTTGGAAAGGTCTCGAAGTCAATTACGCGCTTAAAATTTGCTACACTAATTTTAGCAAGTTTTGAGGCCAATCCGGGAACTCTAAGTGCCTCAAATCTAACTCAGAAGATTTTCAGGTGTAAATCTGGGAAACTAAAACTGTAATATCTTTCAACCCAGGAATAGAAAATAAAAACCATAAATTGGAAATTTCATTATGATGAAAAGGGTATCCAAAAACGTAAAAATATCTAAAAACCAAGAAACTTGAAATTTAACTATTTTTGGGTGATGCAAGATTGCCCTTACACTGGATGCTCCTGCATCAGACACCCAGGGTAATTTGAGAAGTGACTCCATCATGTCTTAGATGGTGGAGGAAAACCCAAACGGTCGACCTCTTCCTTAGGCAACTAGGATGAATCTTCAATAGGCCTTCCTTTCCATTTCACTAGATATTCTTCATACTGCCTGTTCCCGGTGCACCTTCCCACACGACTATCCAGGATTTCTTCAATCTCCTCCTTTTTTGAAGTAGGTGCTGGAATCCCACACTATTCCATTGTTGGTACTTCCTCTATGTCACCTTCATGATACTCTGTCAAATTTGAAATGTTGAATAAAGGGGAAATGTTGAATCCATCCAGCAACTCTACCTCATATGCATTCCCTGAATCATGCCTCTTCAAAATTTTATAGGGACCGAACTTCTTCATTTTCAATTTGTTATATGTTCCCACTGGAAACCTTTCTTTCCTCAAGTGGACCATCACTTCATCACCAATCTGAAACTTCTTATACCTCCTCTTCTAATCTGCCTTAGCCTTATACTGCATATTCATCTTGTTAATATGTTCTCTTACCTTTTAATGTATATCCTTGATGTGTTCTGCAAAATCTTCAGCTTCAGCACTTATTTTCTTCTCTTGATCCATCTTCCTCAATTCTAGAGCTGTTCTGGGGCTACCTCCATACACAATCTGGAATGGTGATCTACCAGTGCTTCTGTTAACAAAATTGTTGTAAGAAAATTCTGCCTGGGGTAAGATCAAGTCCCATCCCTTGGGTTTATCTCCTACTAAGCATCTCAGTAGGTTACCCAGACTCCTGTTAACAACCTCTATCTGCCCATCTATTTGTGGATGGTGTGCAGAACTGAACTTCAACTTTGTTTTCAGCTTCTTCCACAAAGTCCTCCAAAAGTACTGCACAAATTTGGTGTCACGATTTGAAACAATACTCTTTGGAAGACCATGTAGTCTCACCACCTCTTTGAAGAACAAGTCATCAATGTGGACTGCATCATGGGTCTTCTGACATGGAATGAAATGTGCCATCTTTGAAAACCTATCAACCACCACAAAGACTGAGTCATTCCCTCATTGTGTCCTTGGAAAACCAAGAACAAAGTCCATACGTATATCCTCCCACGGCCTCTCTAGTACAAGTAAGGGCTGATATAAGCCTGTATTCTGACTCACTCCTTTAGCCATCTAGCATACCCTGCAACTTTGTACAAACTTTTCACATCTTATGACAACTGAGGCCAATAATAATGCTCACTAATAATGGCAATGGTCTTATCCCGACCAAAATTTCCTGCCATTCCTCCACTATGCTTCTCCTTTATTAGGTTCTCTCTCATGGAACTCCTTGGAATACACAATTGACTTCCCTTAAATAACATGCCATCCTGGATTATGAAATCCAGCCACCTTGTCCTATCCACTGTAACAAGTTCCTTGCAAACTTTCCAATCCTCTACAAAATAAGGATCTTCTGCGTACAGTGTCTTAAGTTCATTGAACCCAACCACTTCAATCTGCATCTTTGTCATCAATGTATGCCTCCTACTTAAGGCATCTACAACCCTATTTGACTTACCACTCCTATGTTTCAAAATAAAGGTATAACTCTACAAAAAATCTACCCATTTCATATGCCTCTGATTTAATTTTCCTTGACTATTTAGGTACTGCAAGGCCTGATGATCAGTATATAGAACAAATTCCTTTGGCAACAAATAATGTCTCCATTTCTTTAATGCTTGAACTATTGCATAAAATTCTTGATCATATACAGAATACTTTCTCTTGGCATCATTTAACTTTTCTTTGAAATAGGCAATGGGCTTACCTTCTTGGCTCAACACTGCTCCAATGGCACAACCACTGGCATTGCAATCCACCTAAAGCACCTTGTTGAAATCTGGGAGGGCTAGAATAGGTTGCTCTGTCACCTTTTTCTTCAACAGTTCAAAACTTTTTGTCACTCCACTACTCCACTTGAATTCTTTTCTATCCCCTCTCATTCTTTCAGTCAGGGGTCCACAAATACTACTGAAGTTTCTAATGAACTTTCTATAAAAACTAGCCAAACCATGGAAAGATCTCACCTCGGTAGCAGTTCTTGGGGTAGGCCATTCCAAAATAGCCTTCACCTTCTCTGAGTCCATCTTGAGACCTTCTACTAAGACTACAAACCCCAACTACACTAACTCCCTCTTCACAAAACTGCACTTCTTCAGATTAATCAACAGTTTCTCTTCTCTTAACTTCTCAAAGGCTCTCTGAATATGCATCAGATGCTCATCCAACGTCTTACTAAAAATCAAAAATATCATATAAATACACAATAACAAAACTTCCTAGAAATTCTTTTAGTACCTCATTCATGAGCCACATGAATGTGCTCGGTGCATTGGTTAGCCCAAAAGGCATGATTAACCACTCGTACAGGCCCTCTTTGGTCTTGAAGGCAGCCTTCCATTCATCTCCCTCTCGAATACGGATCTAGTGATATCCACTCTTCAGATCAATCTTTGTGAAGTACTAAGCTCCACTCAAATAGTCCATCAGGTCATCCATCCTTGGCAGGGGAAATTTGTACTTGATTGTTATCTTGTTTATAGCTTGGGAATCTGTACACATCCTCCACTCCCTATCCTTCTTTGGTGCTAGTACTGCAGGTACTGCACATGGACTCAAACTCTCCCGTATCAAACCCTTTCAACAACTCTTGAACTTGTTTGTTCAACTCCTCATTTTCTGCTGGAGTCATTATATGGGCTGCTTTATTTGGAAAATTGGCTCCAGGAATCAAGTCAACTGATGACTGATCTTCCTTATTGGTGGTAAACCCTGCACATTATCAGAAACAATATCCTGTAACTCATCCAACATCCCGAAACTTCTTCTGGAACCTTCTCACTATCCTCCTTACTCACTCTAGGAATCAATGCATAACACACATGCTCATGCTTCATACCTTCTAAAATTTTTCTTCCATCTACATAACAAATTCTAGCACTACTGCATACCCTTTCTTCAATCTCCTTCAAGGGTTTCAGCTTGTGACGAATCCCATCCTTTGTCAAGGAATAAGTGTTTGCATGGCCATCATGTATAGCTTGCCTATCAAATGCCACGACATCCCCAACAACATGTGACATGCATCCATGGGGATGATATCACAGAGTACCTCATCATGGTAGCTCCTAATCTTGAACTTTACTAGGCACTGTTCATTGACCAAAACTTTGTGGTCTTTCTACAACTAGGCAATCTGATATGGATGTGGGTGCCTTTCCCTCTTCAGCTTCAACTTTGTGACCATCTCTTCTGACACTAGATTATCAGTGCTCCCACCGTCAATAATGACAACACAACATTTTCCTTCACACTTGCACTTTGTGCAAAAAAAATTCTTCCTCTATTCTAGTTCCTTTTCCTCAGTCACCAAGGCTCTCCTAATCACTAGTGCTTCTCCCCTTTTAGCATCATCTGAATGTTCAGATTGGGCCTCCTCATCTGCATGTGCAACCCTTCCATGACCTTTTGGCCTTTTATCGCCTTCCTTGGTGTTGTGGACATTCATAGGCTCGATGCCCTTCTTCACCACAGGAAACATGTTCCTTTGAAACCACCTCTTCCAGATCCTTGTCCATATCTCCCTCATCCTCTACCTCTTTGATCACCCTTTGTTTTGATCATGAGGGCGGTAGAAGTTATCATTCCTTTGGCTTCGGCTGGTACCCACATCTCACTTTTCTTTTCATCATCATTTCAGCTTCTGAAGGTCTTCCACGCCCCTTCCACTTTGACCTCCTCATCCTTTTTGCTTGCCATCAAATCTTTTGTTCAGCTTCTCTTCCACCTTCAGAGCAAACTGATACACATCCTCAATGGTGGTCATTCTGACTAGGCTTAACTCCTCTTGAATGCTCGGTTGTAACCCATTAAGGTATCGAGCTACCTTCTCCTTATTGGCCTCTGTGTGGCCTGTTCTGATGATTATCTTGTGAAATTATTCAATATATTCTTTCACAGATCTACTTCCTTGCTTCAACCCTTGCAATTTCTTCAACATATCTAACTCGTAGTCCACTAGTATGAACTTCTTCTTCAGTTTCTCTACCATGCGATCCCATCTGGTGATATTTCCTTTTCCTCTTTGATTTCTTTCCAACTGGATGTCTTTCCACCAAATACTAGCATGGCCCTTCAACTTCATTTTTGCAAACTTAACCCGATCTGGGTCCTCTATTTCCTCATACTCAAAATATTCTTCTAGCTCGTTGATCCCGTCGATCAACTCTTCCGGTTCAGACTTCGGAATAACCGGGGACTTCTGCTCTGGGTGTTTTCCCGATCTTCAAAATGGCCCTTATTAGCCACATTTGGTCTTGATCAATTGCTTCTTCTTCCTCTTCTACATCCGAACCTTCTTCCTCTCCTTCATCCTCACTTTCCTCCCTTGGGTTTAACCCTCTTCTCAACTGCTCTTGTAACGCATCAATCTGTCTCTAGAGGGCTACCAGTGCATCTCTTCCACCAGCATTTCTACCACCTTGACCACCTCTGGCACCACCATGCCTACCAGGCATCACTCTTGGAGGCATCTTTCTTGACCTCGACCCACAACCACGGTCCTGGTGCGAACTACCTCACGATCGGCGATCTATCCACATGCTCAAGAAAACCTTGCTCTGATACCACTTGATGAGGGCACAACCCGAGACTTAGAAAACAACCCACAAACAAGAGAATAATTTTATTAATCAGAAAATGGAGCTTCTTACATTCAGAAGATCTAAAATCCCCAAGTTCTACAACACATGCAAGTTACAGAAAGCTACAGAATCGCCCTTTCGCAATATGCGAGCTTGTCCCCAAAAAGTTACCCAAAAAATCAAAAACCCGCCCATAAATAGAGCTTCTCTTTAGTTTGGAGCCAAAACAACATTCAAATTTGAGTTTAGGTGGTTTGGCGCCAAAAATTACAACTAGAAGTTCAAATTTCAAAAGAACATTTGCAATTGTATCTTCTAGAAAGTGTGCCAACTTGTTGGGGCCATAACTTTTGATCCGGGACTCTGATTCGTGAACCATTTGAACCGTTGGAAAGGTCTTGAAGTCAATAACGCACTTGAAATCCGCTACACCAATTTTGGCAAGTTTCAAGGCCGATCCGAGAACTCTAAGTGCCTCAAATCTAACTCGAAAGATTTTCAGGTGCAAATCTGGGAAACTAAAACTGCAATATCTTTCAACCCAGGAATAGAAAATAAAAACCATAAATTGAGAATTTCATTATGACAAAAAGGGTATCCAAAAACATAAAAACATCTAAAAACCAAGAAACTTGAAATTTAACTATTTTTGGGTGATGCAAGATTGCCTTTACACCACTGGATACTCCTGCATCACCATGTATCCTCACAATTTCTTTGAAAAACAAACTAGAAATGTGAGTTGCATCATTAGTGATTTTACATGCAATAAAATGTGTCATCTTACTAAATCTATCTACAACCACAAAGATAGTATCATTCCCCTTTTGTGTTTTACACAGACCTAAAACAAAGTCCATACTTATAGACTCCCATGGATGGTTAGGAATAGGTAAAGATTGATGCAAACCAGCATTGGAGCTTGTCCCTTTTTCCCTTTGAAAGATTCCACGTCCTTATACAAACCTTTTAACATCAACATCCATCTTAGGCCAGTAGTAGAACCTCTTAACCTGCTCCAAAGTTTTTTCAATTCCAAAGTGTCCACCCAAGCTTCCACTATGCTTTTCCCTTACCAAATTTTCTCTCATGGAGCACTTAGGCACACACAACTGAGCCCCCTTGAATAAAAATCTATTTTGAAACACATAATCTTCATATTCACTATGAAAATTACCTTGAAACTGACTACAAACAAAATAGGCTTCTTTGAAATCATCATCTTGCTCATACATACCTTTGAGTGAATCTATTCCAATGCTTTGAAGTTGTATATCCTACACCAACATATTCCTTCTACTTAGGGCATTAGCAACATTTTTTTCTTGTCCTTTCTTGTGTTTGATTGAAAAGGTATAGGCCTGCAAGTACTCCATCCACTTCATGTTCTTCTGATTCAATTTTTCTTGCATGTTCAATTAACTTAATGCATGGTTGTCAATAAATACCACAAACTCCTTTGGAAAGAGATAATGTCTCCATTTCTTGAGAGATTGAACCATAGCATAAAGTTCAAGGTCATAGGTGGAGTACCTTCCCTTAGCATCATTTATCTTTTCACTAAAGAAGGCTATTGTTTTACCATCTTGGCACAAAACTACCCCTATATCAAACCCGCTTGCATCACATTCCACAATGAAGACTTTATCAAAATCAAGGAGTGTGAGGGTAGGAATTTTTGCCTCTCTTGACTTCAGGTATTCAAAGCTCTTATCTACATTTTCATTCCAACAAAATTGATTCTTCTCCCCTCCTTTGATGGTATCAATCATTGGTGCACATTTATGACTAAATTTCTTGATGAACTTTCTATAGAAGCCGACTAGTCCATGAAAACTCCTAACTTCTCCAATTGAAGTAGGTGTTTTCCAACTAAGTATGGCCTCAACTTTTGCAGGATCCATCCTCAAAGTCCCTTCTGATATCACAAACCCAAGGTAGACAAGTTCCCTCTTCATAAACTCACACTTTTTGAGGTTGATCATTAACCTTTCCTCATTGAGCTTGTTCAAAACTTTATCAAGGTGATCCAAGTGGGTTTCTTTTTTCTTGCTATACACAAAGATGTCATCTAAGTAAACTACTAAAAATCTTCCTATGAAGCTCTTCAACACCTCATTCATTAATCTCATGAATGTACTAGGAGTGTTTGACAATCCAAATGGAATCACTTGTCATTCATATAAGCCTTCATTAGTCTTAAAGGAAGTCTTCCACTCATCACCTTCCCTTATTCTAATCTGATGGTAGTCACTTTTTAATTCTATATTTTAAAAGTACCTAGCACTATCCAAACTATCCATTAAATCTTCCATCCTAGGTATAGGAAATCGATACCTTATGGTGATCTTATTTATTGCTCTGGAGTCAGTGCAAAGTCTCCAATCTCCATCCTTCTTAGTGGCCAATACTATTGGTATAGCATGGGGACTTAAACTGTCCCTTATCAGACCTTTATCTAGTAGCTCTTGAACTTGTTTCCTAATCTCCTCATTATGTTGAGGGGTCATCTTGTATGCTACCTTATTTGGCAGACTTGCACCCGGTATCAAGTCAATATGATGACTTGCTTCCCTGATACGTGACAATGCATTAGGCAGCTTTCTTGTCCCTATATGTTCATACTTATCTAACAAGGTTTGCACTTCACTAGGAATGTCTATTTGATTTGTTGCTGCATCAAACATGCGCTTTCCTACAATTGTAAACCCAACTTCTTCCTTCTCCAAGTCTTTCAAGAACACCTTTTCCTTGACAACCATCACACTGGTACCTTCATGGACTGTATTGTCATCATCTTGCAGAGGCTCCAAGTTGATTGAAACACCATCCTTCTCTTATATTCATTCTTGTAACCATCATGTTGATCCTTTCGGTCATATTTCCAAGGCCTACCAAGGAGTAGGTGGCACACATCCATGGGCACAATGTCACAAATAATTTTTTCTTTATAAGGTCCAATGTAGAACTCTACCCAAGCCTGCTCATTCACAAGCACCTACTGCCCCTTGTTGAGCCATGAAATATTGTATGGATTTGGGTGAGGTATTCTTTTCATCTTATGTTTCTCTACCATTTCCAAAGACACAATGTTATCTGTTGAACTAGAGTAAATGATGACTTTACATGCCTTTCCTTAGGTCTTACATGTTGTCTGAAATAGAGCTTTCCTTTGAGGGGGTTCCTTGGTGGTTGGAAATTTTTAATCAATGTTCTTCTAATCATCAAAGCCTCTCCCACTTCTGGTGTACCATAGAGAGATGGTGAGTTCGCACTTTCTTCATCTTCTTCATGAACAAGATGTGTCCTTTCTCCACTATGAGAACTTGTACCTTGTTTCTCTGGGAACTTCCAAGTAGGATGTTCATATTGATTATAGTTATAACACCTTCTAGAGAAGGTATTAGACCCCCTTCCTTGTCCATTAAATCTGCCCCTGCCTCATAGCCTTCTACCTCTGAAATCTCCTCTTGTTTCTCCATTAGATTCTTGACTTGTGTTTTGTTCATTTGGTCCTCTTTGAGAACCTCTTCCACCAATGTTACCTTTGGCCCTAAAACTCTTTCCTCTACCCATTTATTTCTTTTCCCACCTCCTCCTAATCTTCTCTTCAGCCTTAATGGCTATTTAAAATCACTCCTCCATGGTCCTAGGAGTGGCAAGGCTGATTTCATCATGTATTGCATACCTCAAGCCATTCAAGTATCTAGCCACCTTTTATTTTTCATTTTCAACATGGATTAACCTTATGCTAATTTTATTAAATTATTGAGTGTAGGTTGCCACATCCAAATCTTTTTGCTTAAAATTTTGTAGTCTCCTAAACACTTGTACTTGATAATCATCAAGTAAGAATTGTATCTTTATCTTTGCCACCATCTTGTCCCAAGAATTGATCTTCGACTTGCCCATCTTTACCCTCTCCTCTTGGGTATAATTCCAACATTTAAGTGTTGGTCCCTTCAACTTGGTTTTGGAAAACTTGACCTTCTTATCTTTAGCTATCACTTTGAACTCAAAATAATTATCTAAGGCATTGGCGCAAGAGCACCCAAAGCACACATTTTACAAAAATTCATCCTTGCCAGAAGGCATTAGGAAACTAGGGGGTATTTGAGTCATTTCATGTTGAAGAAGGCCTTTGATCCCATTAATAATGTAATTAGGGGTTTTTAATGTTGTTTAGTGAAAAAGAATGCAAAGTTTGCATAATGATGTAATAGATGTCATAATTGTCAAAATAATGCAAGATTAAGCAATGCAATGGTATAGGTGGTTCGATGAGTAGTTATAGGACTTTCATGGTTGGTTTTTGGTTGAAAATTTGTATTTAAGGCCTCTTGAAGGCTCTTGCAAGGGTTGTTGGATCATCCTTAGTTGAATAAATCAATAAAAACCTGGTTTATTTCAATAAATTTGTGTTTTCCTTCTTTTCTTCCTATGTATGGGTCCGTACAACAAGGATTGGTTCTCAAATGCTCTAAATTTGTTATTGCATGTTTTTGGATTCCATTCTAATATATTCTTGAAGAATCTCATTGTGTATAAAACAAATTAGGGGAAGAAGTCTGCAAACAGGTTGAAAATAGAGCATAGGGGTTTGAGGGAAAATATGAGCCAAAAAGACCATTCCACCCTTTTTTAATTGTTGTACTTGGGTGGAATGGGCCTTGTTAGGTTAGGATTAGTGATAGGAAGTTTTAAATAGAGTTGAGAGATCTTTTGGAGGAAGAAACCATGCTGCCCCATGTCAAAACTTAGTTTGGTGCCTTAGTAACAAGGCTAGAGTAGGCCAAAAGTGGACAGTGGCCTTGAAGTGGGTAGAAACCCTTGAAAAAAGAGTGAACAAGTTTCATTGAGGATGTATTGAAGGACTGAGTAGTTTATAAGGGTTTGAGGAGAGGAGAACTTAGAAAACCTATTGGAAAAGGGTGAAAAAAGAGTGAAAATTGGTAGAACTACAAAGGAAGTGTATAGTAAACATGAAGGAAGTCTAGTACAGTGTTTTTTGAGCATGTAAAAATGGATTGATGAAGGATTTAAGTGGTTTTAGGTCTGAGAGGGGATTGGGCATAGGACTTTTAATAAGACCTAGTTGAAAAGGTGGAAAATGAGGGTTTAAGGGAAAAGGGTCTAAATAAGAGTGTTAGGCCCTAAAATTTTGGAAATATTGAGTTTTTTAAGGTTTTTTAACACTATTTTTGGGTTTGGGAGTCTAGTGTGAAGATCTAAGGGTGGTCTCTTTGGAAAAATGGCCTAATTTGAGGCCTAGAACAATGAAAATTCTAAATTTGAGGGATTTGGTCTGAAGAAGTTGTACCTAATTTTCTAATATGTTATGCATCTCTGAAATGGTTATCTAAATCCATGAATGGTTCCTAAGGTTTTTTGGAAAGATCTGGACAAAAGGCTAAAAAACCAGGTTTCCACTACTACAAGGGAAACATGGTCAATTGATGAGTTTTGATGAATTCAATGAATCTGACTTGAAGATTGTTTTCAAATGATCTAATTTGTCATTAGATGCATGTTGAAGGATTTGTAAGGGCCCTGGTGAATATCTGTAGTTTTTTTGCAGTATTGAAGGGTTGAGAACCTTGAGGGTGAGTTGATGCCTAGCAAGTTGAAAACTTTGTAAAGAAGAGTTCTTTGTTTTAAGGTTGATATTTCCATTGTTGTCAGTAATCTTCACCTTGGCTCTGCATCAGGAATCTATCAATTCAATTACTTCCTCAACATCTATTTTTCCACCATACATAGGTAGCTCCATTTTCACATCTTGTGTCTCTCCTTTCATATCCTTGAGCACTTGAAGAAATTTCCTCTCTTCAGGATCCATCTATCCTTGGGATCCTCCTGGGGTGTTCCCCTCTTCACCCTCTTCCTCATCTTTAGAGTCACTCTCCTCTACAAGACCTTTGTCTCTCCTATCTCTCTTCTCTAGTGCTTCCATCCCAGCTACCATGGCTTCTTGAGACTCTCTTAGGGCTCTCAATTCTATAGCAACAACAACTAAATTTCCTTTTGGAGGCATCTCCAATACTTTTCCTTAGAAATTTTCAACTTTCCTTCTTCCAAATCCCAAATCCCTTGCATATGATCACAACCTAGGATTTGATACCACTTAATGCAAGGCAAGGTGATATTAGACTTAAACAAATAGATTCCCACTTGTCTTCAAGGTCACAAACCCAATCTAGGGTATCTTCCTTCAATAACCCACCTACTTGCTTGTAGGTCACCTGACACACTTATCCAACTATAAATCTCTCAAAGAAGGTCTTTAGGGACTTGTCTCAAACACATTTAAAAGCCCAATTTACTACCATTTATCATATCAAACCCTTTCCATGGGTTGTTTTAGAACATCATACCAAATTCTGCCCTTCAACACTATTTCTAGGTCTAACTAGGCCTCTTTTCCAAACGAGGTCCTTGATTTTATCCACAACAAACTTGAAACTCTTCACAAACACCTTCAACCAATCACCAAACTTACAATTTCATCATTTTTTTCATAGAACACACCAAATTTCTGTTGTCCTACTTCGAAACCAACAAATTCAAGCCTAGAATTCAAACTACCTAGGCTAGGGCACATGCAAATAATCTCTAAAAAATATCACCCTACCTTACAACCCTAAAAATCCTAAAACTTACACCTAAGAGGCTCATTCCACCAACTTACAAATTTATCGTACGATCAAATGGCCTAAAAAATATCACCCTACCTTACAACCCTAAAAATCCTAAAACTTACACCTAAGAGGCTCATTCCACCAACTTACAAATTTATTATATGATGGAATGGCCTAAAATTCCATATTTTGCGCCAAAACCCTATAAACCCTAAACAATAGAGTAACCTTCAGAAATTTGGCTCTAACTTCTATAAATTTTAATGAAATTCACTCCAATAAGAGTCAAAATAAATCTTATAAAATTCTCCAACCAATCATACAAGTTTCACATTGATTGTTGTCTGTATGGAGCTGTACAAGTTTAGAAATTACATAGAAAACATAGAAAATCACCTTAAAATAGAGCAATATTGTATTATTACTTCAAAAATTCATCAAGCCAACCTACCTCAATGATATGAGAGGCCTTTTAAACATTTTTAGACATCATACCAATGGTCTACAATAGAATTTTGAAGAAATGACCGTTCATGTTCCAACTACCAACAAAATTGTCAAGAATGCACTATGCAACTTTTACAAAATTGCAACATTATTAGAAACTTTTAATCACCACAAACCTAGGACCCCTAATGACATTTTTTACATCACAATGTGTTCAAATTTACCTTATTACATGATAAAATGAATCCAACCTATCCTAAACTCCATAATGCATTGACAAACCAAAAATTGCAAAGGTGCTCCTGCACCAATCGTGCACCTACAATAGAAGAGATCAAATAAATAAGATGCAAACATACCTTTTGCATGCAGCGGGATGCATTATCTTTACAATTAAAAGTCCCATATAATTTTGTTCTGATACTTGTGGATTTTGTAGAGTTGAAATTAGTCTTATACATTATTAAAAGTATATACAGTTGTATCATTTATGACAAAGAATTTAAAATACAGCTGTGAAAAAAGAGATGGAATAAATTACATATAACCTTACGTTGTATATAATTGGAGTATAGTTGCAGCTTGTATACCATGTAAAATATGCCATCATGAAGCTATTTATCATTTTGGAGATCTTTAGTTATAGTTGAGAACGTTTGCAATCTAAAATGGTTACAATCAGATATAGTTACAAGCAGATGGTTCGAAGGCAAGAGCACTAGTAGTGGCATCATTGACTGAAGATCGTAGAAAATTTGGGTTGTGTGGGTACAAGAAGCCTAAAAAATGGGTTGAGACGTTTTAGTATGATCTATACAAGAATTGCAAAATTAAATATAAATGTTATATGCTCAACCAAAGAAGAGGAAGCAATTCAGGTTTGTGATTGGAGGAGTGGAGAAGCATAATGCAACAATTAAATAGCAACTTCTCTTAGTAATCACCATAGAAGAAATACTCTAGCTAGCTTGGTGACAGTGGTTGGAACTACACTATGGAGGGAACGACAAGGAAGTAGTGAGTCAAGCTACATATGGAATTGAACAATTAGAAATGGTGGAAATTTTATATGCATTGAAATGAAAAGGGAAGGGCGAAGTGATATAGTTACTGAGAAGAACAAAAACATTTCATCATGATGGAAATGCACACAACTATTGTAGGCGATCCTATTCTTTGATTCAGAGTGCACTGTATTTGTTGGTATGTTATCTAGAGTATCTATCAAGAGAGAAAGGTGGATCTATGTGTATTTCTGCAATTGATTTTTCATGGGAAAGAGCTATGAATGTTAGTCCTTGTCTTTCTTTAGTTCTAATATCTATTGTAGCTTTCTCCAATTTCAAGCCTTAAGATTTATGTATTGTTATTGCCCAATCCATTTTTTGGAAGAATGAAGAACAATGGCTAACTATACAATCTTGTATTTTCACTAATGTCACCATGTTATACAAGTTGTGACTGCAAGACTAAGTCAATGTTTGATCCAGTATTTTGGTAAAGTATCTGAACTGGTATAGATTTTACAACCTCTAGTATTTTGGTCCATAATGATTTGTAGTTGATAGTTTCTACTTGTAGTTTTGGGAAATAGTCTATCGATATTGAAAGCATGTACATTCAGAATATCTCATGCTCTAGTGCTCATCTGATGTATTGGTATCATTCTATTGATTTCATTTTTCTATTAAGCCTATCTCTGGCTGACTTAATGGATAATTGGTGATATGGTGAATTAATTTTTGCATGGATATATGTGCAACCTATCTTAGGTCTATGCTGACACGATAAACTATGCTACACATTTTTATTTATTATCTGGAAATATTTTGTGAATACCTGAAGCTGACAATTTGTGTTTTTGGTAAATAGGAGTTGTATCTAATTAGGCCGACTAATTAATGCTTGTGGATGGATCAAGTATATATATTGGATAGTTTTTGAAAATTGAAGATAGATGATGCAGTTGTGAATGTGATTATGAAGAAGTGCGAATATGATGAAGTATGTCAAGTCAGTTTACCAAGCTTAATTGGAACTCTATCAACACTTGTTAGGTGCACTCTCATCAGTTCATTTCAGCTATGAAGCCAATTTTGTTTTGTAATCCTTTTGTAGGTAGTGAGCCTCCTTGTGTAAGCAATGAGCTTTTGTATCTAGACAATGAGTCCTATTTTGGGCAATGAGCCTTATATATTTAGTTTTGGAATTACTTTATATTGTGAGTTAATTCTCACCATGTTTCCTCCCTTATTGGGTTTTCCACATAAGATCTAGTGTTCATTGTGTTGATTTTTCTTTCTGTCATCTACATTTCATGTTCATACTTTATAACAGAATAGTGTGGTTGTGAAGTTAATAAGTGTTTGGAGTTTTATGTTGGAATCTAGTGACAACTGATTCACCCACCCTCTTAGTTATCTTTCACCTTTTAACAATTCGTATCAGAGCTTTGGTTCCTTGGTGTAGAGTTTAACCACTTGAGGAGGATCTTGAAGGTTGATCAAATGGATGATAAAGAAGAACTCCATACTGCACTTGAAGATCTTGATAAGGCTGAAAATGAAAATAGAGACTTGAAAGAAAATCTAGATGAAGAAAATGAAAGTATCTAGAAACTGAAAGAGTAGCTGAAGAAATTCAAGGAAAGACATAGAGAAGTGAGTGAGCAACAAAAATAAGAGATCATTAGATTGAAAGTTCTTGTAGAAGAAAAGAAGAGAATTGAAGAATGTTTGAATAAAATGGTGCAGAACAAGTCTAATGAATGCACTAGACTTGAATGGGAGGTAGTAAACTTGAAAGTAGAATTGGAGAAAGTGAAACTCTGTGAGAATAATTTCATTTCTAGCTCTGACAAGCTTGAAGAACTGCTTGTGGGATAGAAATCAAATAAATACAAAGGTGGATTAGGAAATGAATCAGGTGAAAGCTCAAAGGACAATCAAAAGACTAAAGAAAAAGGGAAGAAAAAAGGAAATTCAAGAAAATTTGCAAGGAAATCACCTGTGAGATAGCCTAATGCACAAAGATATCCCTCTTTCAATGGTGTCTATTTTTCATGCAACAAATTTGGTCATAGGGCAATAGAATGCAGGAGTAAGATGAATTAGTTTTTTGGCTCCTTCTCTAGAAAAAAAATTCCATGTAAGAAGTTTGGACATAAAGCCACTTAATGCATATACTAGGTAAAAAATAATCAGTCAAGTGATGATGAATAGATTTAATGGAGGTAGAATGAATCAATCCTTTAATGGCTACTGCTATACCTGTAACAAATTTCAATACAAAGAAAATCAATTTAGATCAAGGATTAATGGAGGTCAGACTAATCAGAAAATTGTTGTCTGCTATAATTGTAACAAACATGGACATATCTAAAAAGTTTGCAAAAGTAAAAAGGGTAAGTAGTTTGTGTTGGTGTAATTAATTATTAATTACACTTTGCATAAGTTTACTTAGGATTTATTTAATTCCTAAGTTATAGGTTTTATCCTTATCTTGTTGAGCTATCTTGTTGCTCAATATAAGATTAGGTTTTTGCATCTTTGCTTTTATAAAGCAAATTATCTCTTGTAATTATTTGTACTTCGAATATATCAATTTGCACATCTTTTGCAAATCTCTGCTTTTTCATTTTTCTCTTCTGTGGAAGGTGATTTTTTTGGTTTGCAATCAGATCTTGCTTTCTAACATGGTATTAGAGCCTCGATTTCTAGCCCCTTCTCAACTTTTTTTGAGGAACACATTGCAGAGCTCATTCGAGGTCCCTCAAGGGTTTCATTCCTTGAGCATCATTATGTAGTGTCTTGGATCATATCAGGGTTTTTCGTTGGATTCAAAGCATTGGAAAAAGTCAAAAATGACTTTTATTTTATTCATTTTCATCACCATTTGTCAGATCTGTGAGGGTTGTAAGCTTGGTGATTTTTCTGATAGATCTGGGGATGCATGATTTTCAAAGCACTTTGGGCCTAAACGGACCTCGCCGTTGGATTTGCAGCACCCAAAAACCCCTATTTTCATATAAATTTTGTTCAATTTGGGCAAATTTGTCTGGAGAGGCAAAAATAAATTTCCAGGGAGGTCGTACGACCTCCCCAGCTCGCGTCCTGAGGCACATTTTTTGAGGAAAATTCAAAAAAACTCAAAAAAAAAGAATTTTTTTAAAAACTTTTGCCGCCGCCCGTTATGAAGGGATCTGCCACCCAGCGGCCGCTGGTGGCTCCCCCATAAATCTTCGTCAAACCTTTCTGCCAGCCCACAGCCGCGTAAGATCTAGCCGCCAGGTCCTATGGGCAACCAAGCACCCAAATCCAGCCCCCGCCAGGACCTTAAGTCAGATGTTTCCATTTTCACTCCAGGAAGCATATCTTTTGACTTGCTTATCCATTTTTCATGATTTTCATGGCGTTGGAAAGCTGGTTTTAGCCTTTATTCATATCTGAGGTCATTTACAGAATATGTGTACCTTATTTAATGCATGCATTCATTTTTGTTTCATGTGCTAGGTTTTCATTTTCGCTTATGTTTTTGTAGTTTTACATTCTCTCCTTCTACAATCATTGGGTATTGTAATAGCGAAGTGATATAAAGTTCCATTAAGGGGGGTTCTTACATCCATTATATGTATTGGTGACAACTTGCATGAGTTTGTCTGGTTTCCTGTTATTTCCTTAGCTTCTTTCTTGCTTAGCTAGACACATCGTTGGTTTGCTTTGGTTCACACTTCAGTTGGGATTTTATGGTTCTTGATCCACATTGGTTAAGATATTTCTCATTTGAAGGTCATGTTTTTATGGTTAATGTTCCAGAATCTTGATGGTACTCATCCTATGGGCAGTTTTAGTTTCAGTTTTGCATTAGCTTTGAGAGACACAACTTCCAGATTTGTCATCACTATGGGTCCTTTCATCCTTTCATCTATTGTTGCTTATAGATTCCAGGGTTGATCCAGTATGTGAGTTTCCAGTGTTCCTTGGCATTGGGTCTGCTATTGCATTTGTGATTCCAATATGGTATTTTGTAAATAGAACTATCTTTCCTTGCTTGTCAAATTTGGGGTTCCAGTGTTGCTTCATCATAGTTCTTCCAGTGCTTCTTCGCAGCAGTTCATCTCTCTGAGGGGGGGTTTTCCCTTTCTCTCTCTTTGCATTTGTACATGAGTACCTGATCAGGCCTTGTTGTCGGGACTCATATTTGAATAATAATCTGCTTCTCCCTAAGTTGCACTTATGGGGGGGTGTTGGTGTAATTAATTATTAATTACACTTTGCATAAGTTTACTTAGGCTTTATTTAATTCCTAAGTTATAGGTTTTATCCTTATCTTGTTGAGCTATCTTGATGCTCAAGATAAGATTAGGTTTTTGCATCTTTTCTTTTATAAAGCAAATTATCTCTTGTAATTATTTGTACTTCGAATATATCAATTTGCACATCTTTTGCAAATCTCTGCTTTTTCATTTTTCTCTTCTGTGGAAGGTGATTTTTCTAGTTTGCAATTAGATCTTGGCTTCTAACAGTTTGATCCAGTAGAGCAGAATGAACTAGTAAAGAAAATTGAAAAATAAGAAGTGAAGAAAGAGATGAACAAGATATGGAGGAAGAAAGAAGAAGAGCCAAAGATGAAAAATGTGTCTATCCCCTCATCTGTTAAGGAAAATTCCTCTAGGAGTTAGACCTAGCATGGTCTAGGGAGCATCAATAGAAAATTGTACAAACCCCTAGATAAATGGTTTGTGAGATGTTGGCATGAGGATACATTGTAAGGAATGAACATACAAATGTTTTGGAAAATAAATCAGAAGAAAACATAATTGCATGTTTTTTTGTTAATTGATTTAGGGTTTACAGTTCTCAGAAATAAGGTTTTTATTAGCTTTTTGAAGTCTACAACATTTAATGATAATTAGGGAAAACTGATGATGTATAAAGTAAAATTTGTAAATCTCTTTGATCACTTTTGCACTTGAAAAGTTTGAAAGGAATCTTGGAGTGATCTTTAAGTGATTTGAAGAAGTTTTAAGGAATTATAATGAACAATCAAGAATTATTTCTCTATTTACGAAGGGGAAGAAGGGAAAAGGAAGAAGTTTCAATTGAATGATAATGAATTCAGGAGACATAATCATGAAAGGATAGAGTATAGTGTGGAAACATTCCACTAAAGTTGAAAGGTGTTGAATTGGAAGAATTTGATCATAGGAAAATGAAGGAAATGGAACTAGGGCTAAAGACAAATGAATTATAGAGCATTAAAACTCTAGGTATGGATTTATGGGAAGAATTTCCCTAGTTTGTAGATAAAGAATTCATCTTGTTCTTGTTAATTCAATTCAAGAATGGCAGCATTATGTTGGACAAACCCTACCTAATCATGAAGGAAGTGATCAAAGTGATTATTGTTTTATACAATGTTGGGTACCTCCCTGTGAAGAAAATCGTGAAATAAAAAGATGTGGAGGAACTTACTAGAATTTACAAAGACCCTCAAACTCTGTTGATAGACACTCTTGCGGATTCCACTCTAAGGTATGTTGTGTACAACATTTCCTATAAAACCTATTTCATAAATCATGAAGGTTCGACTTCAACTATTGATGTATATCTTGCACACATGATGGTTAAGGAAAACAAGGAGTTTGATTTGTGTATCCTATTACTAGAAAAAAAAATTGATAATGCCCGAATGTCATTAGTTGAGGGCTATCCTTTTCAGTTTATATCTTTTCTTGTATGTTTGGCATTTTACTTTTTGAGCTCGCTACTGGGAAGAGAGAATGTTGAATGAAAATCTAGTATTCCCATTGGAAAAAAAGTTTACAAATATTTGGAATCATTGGTGGATAATGTATGTGTTTGCAGAACCTATTTTGCATCCCCGAAGATGAATATGTGCTCTAGTATGTCAATACCTAGTCAGTTTGAAGTGGGTTCATCCTTCGGTAAGAAAGAGTTAGAAGTTATCATTGGTGAGTCCCCTTCAGAATCTAAAAGAAGGAAAACTTTTGTAACAAATATTTTGGAAGACAAGAAGAATGAAGAAGAATTTCTATATGGATCTAATGCATTTGATCTAGAGGATATATGGATGATGCTAGACAAAGGTGAAATGAAGAAGATTGGTGAAATGTGGAATGCATGTTCTTCGATTGGGAGACTTAAAATTGATGATTTACTGGTTGATTATTTTCTCAATAGATGTATCTTAGTTTCAAATGTGTCTAATTCTTTTCTAGATGATCTAGTAGAGATTATTGAAGAGAGAACATTGTTTGGAGGACCTAAAGGTCATAATTTCAAAGCTATGGTTGAAAGAAGATGTACCAAATCCAAACAAGTGTTATCTAAACATATGAATGAGACAAGAGAATGCATCAAAAAAATATCTAACATCTACAGGTATTGTCTCTAATGGCCGATAGTTGTTGACAATTTCAAAATAAAAATTGAAGCCATTGAATCTAAGATGAATAGTATTGGAAAAAAATTTGATTTCTTTAAAGACAAGGATGGAAAACAAAGAACAAGAATTGGTGAATTGCATGTGGAGTTGCTAATTACTTAGAGGAAAAGACAAGATATGGTTAAAACATTCTGGGTGGTTAAGGAACTTGTTGAGTTTTGGTTGGATCATCTCTCTAAAATACTCTCTAATGTAGAATATTGTGAACGTCAATGTTTGTCTTCAGACCAGACATCCTCTTTTATGTAGTTGTCTTTATTGGATGGTATGAGTTCCAGAATGAATTCAGTTATGCTTTCTTGAAAAAGGATTCTTCCGATCATAAGAGATAGGTACAATAAAATATTTCATGTAAAAAGTGTCATTTTAACTTGAATGTCTAAAATGGGGAGTTGGAATCACTTTTGTATATACCGTATACATACACATCCTATTTTTTGTGGCCCTTTTCCATTGACATCAAAGGGGGAGAGAAGAGTACCTTTAAAGGAGTAAAAAGGAAAATGATGATAAAGGGAAAGAATGTTGTTTTTTTGTAATATTTTAGTAGATGTTGCATCAATAACAAAGGGGGATATTTTTTGGAAGAATGAAGAAGAATGGATAACTATATAGTTTTGTGTTGTCATTGATGTCACCATGTTATACAAGTTGTAACTACAAGACTAAGTCAGTGTTTGATTCGTTATTTTGGTCTAGTATCTGAATTGATATACAATTTACACTCTCTGGTATTTTGGTCCACAATCCTCCACAATTGATAGTTGCTACTTGCGGTTTTGGGAAATAGTCTATGGATATTGAAATCATGTACGTTCAAAATATCTCATGCTCTAGTGCTCATATGGTGTATTGGTATCGTTCTGTTGATTGCATTTTTCTATTAAGCCTATCTCTGGCCGATTTCATGGATAATTGGTGATATGGTGAATTAATTTTTGTGTGGATATATGTGTGACCTATCTTAGGTCTATGCCAACATCATAAAGTGTGATACACATTTTGATTTATTATCTGGAAAGATTTTGTGAATGCCTAAAGTCGACAGTTTGTGCTTTTGGTAAACAAAAGTTGCATCAAATTAGGTCGACCTAATTAATTCTTGCGAATGGATTGAGTATATATATAATAGGTTTTGAAGATTGAAGATAGATGATGTAGTTGTGAATGTTAATGTGAAGAAGTGTGAATATGATGAAGTGTGTCAAGTTAGTTTACCAAGCTTCATTGGAACTATATCAACACTTGTTAGGTGCACTCTCATCAATTCATTTCGACTGTGAAGCCAATTTTATTTTGTAATCCTTTTGTAGGAAGTGAACCTCCTTGTGTAAGAAGTGACCTTTTGTATTTGGATAGTGAGTCCTATTCTGGGCAGTAAGCCCTTTTGGCAGTGAGCCTTATATATTCAATTTTGGATTTACTTTATATTGTGAGTTAATCCTCACCGTGGTTTTTCCCTTATTGGGATTTCCACATAAAATCTGGTGTTCATTGTGTTGATTTTTCTTTCTTTTATCTATATTTCATGTTCATACTTAATAATAGAATAGTGTGGTTGTGAATTTGATAAGTGTTTGGAGTTCTATGTTCAAATCTTGTGACAACTAATTCACCCCCCTCTTAGTTGTCTTGCACCTTTTAACACCATTGTCAAGGGTAGTTGTGTTCAGCTGCCCCGTGTGATCGGGGAAATGGGGATGGATTTTGGGTTGTCTTGATCCCATGTCGGGCCAATGTAGTTTTGGAAGTGCACAACAACATATTGAGGTGGTTGAGGTGGTTTAGAACCCATAGCATATATGATAGACTTGACAATACCCAATGATCCATTGACCAGACCAACTGCCACCCAAAGATTTGTTGTTAAAATTACTTGTTCAATAATTGCAAGTAAGAGCTCTACTTGAAGTTACTCATCATCACCATAATCATGTTTATTTAACTGAGTAGTTTCAGCAATACTAATTACAATGGGAAAATCTAACTATTTAAGCATTTTTGTATTGTGCAAGGTGACCAAGCTTTTTTTTGGAATAAGTGAATAGCTACATCAAACTCTTGGTTTTGTTGAGCTAAAAGCATGGAATTTGTTCAATTCATAAAAATTTTCCAATCAACTTGAGATGCCTAAGAATTTTGAATATTCAAAAGGAGTGTATGGAACTCTTATTGTGCATCAGACTCTCCATGTTGGCGGAAGAATGTGTCGAACATGAAAACAACATTAAAAGTGTGCCAAAGAGGCAAGGTTTTGGAGGGAGAAGCATAGATAGGCCTATCCAAAATAGGTGACAACTATGCAAGGTCACCCACAAGTATAACAAAGGCACCACCAAATGGTTGCATATGTCTACTAGGAAATGCTTGCTACAACCGACTGTCTATTTTAAGTAGCAACTTGGGTCCCAAGAAGCTCATTTCATCAATTAAGATGTACTTAATGTGTTTAAAATCCTCATGAAATATGGTCAATGGTTGTTCTTGCAATGTATTCATATCTCTAATTAGTATCCAAAGATCTGTATGCACTGTAGAGGCACATATATTGTAAGAGGCCACCCCAGTTGGTGCCAAAGCAAGCAAAGGATTCATTCTCCAATTTGGCGATGTATTTAGTGTTCTTCGAATGTTGTCTATAAGAAATGATTTACCTGTACCTATAGTACCTTGAATAATCATATGCAATGGTGATGATGAAGATGGGCCAAGGTGGTGTTGTTTAATGATATTTAGAGCAATATTTTGCTTAGGAGATAGCTGATGACAAAGTGCAAGTGTAGCAAGTGGGAAAAGACTATCTTTAGTTGTATGAAATTTACTTGTTGAGATGAACTCTACAAAAACTCTATGTAGACTATCAGGAACATCATGTGTGTCCCACTATGATTTAAACCAAAGCCTCACCTACCTAATAGTTGCAATTGTTCCAAGAACACACTGTTTGTAGCAACAAGGTGAGAAAGCAATTCCCATTCATATTCATATATGGGAGGCAGAGACTGGGTGATGTTGGTATCACTATCACCTTCTTCTTGATTGGTGGGGGGAGCAATAACTCTATTGACATGCCAAGGGTGATAGCTAGCAACATGAAATAACCTTCAGTTTTGTGTTATACTATCTTTGGTGAGGCCTATATCTGCTTCAAAATTTTGGAAAGGCTTGTATAGGAGCAATTCTAACAAGAAAAATGTTTCAAAGGTATCACAATGCTTAGGAGAGGTAGACTTGAATAGTGGGTAAAAAATGATCACAGTAGGGTGTGGTCACAATCACCGGGCCCCTCCTTTGCAAATTTTCCAATGTGTATACAATTGTGCAAATTGAATAAATGATATAGTGTCCATATCAGTTGGTCTTTGCATGTAATAGTGAATATAAATACTTGCAATCTCTTCACCATTATCATTTGTTTTCAAACAGTGGAGGGTTTTCCTACTCACGTTCAAAGATAGGAAATTTTGGCTTGACATGACAAGGGGAAACTTTTGCAGCATGCGGCATGTTTCTTGTGCACCAATGTCACGATTTTCAACCAAGTTCATCATGAAATTTTGATAGGCTAGAAATGCTTTATCCCCAAATGATTTTGTATTTACAAGCCTCTACAAGATATCAATATAACTTTTAGACCTTTTTTAGACTTTGATGCATATTTGGAAATGTAGTTTAGCACAATTTGTCTTGACAAGACTAGCTGGAAATCAACATTTTCTCACTAGATTGCAAGAATCTCAGGGTTATGGATATTACGGCACTCATCATTTCTCATTAGCTTGTAGGATTTGTTTGATTCATTTTCAATTGCCAATGCCAATGATGGTTGTGCATTCCATGGAGCTTTGTAGTGACATTGTAATTGTTGGCCTTTTTTCCTAAGACATGTGTACTAAGTACATTTGGTATGCCTTTGCACCATGTTCACCAACTATTCGTAATCCACAATTGGGTCCATTCAAGGAATTTGTGTAGTGGCAAGCAAACATGGGTCCTCCAAGGAAGAGTGGATGACTCATCATATTAGTTTTTTTGGGGAACAAGGATTCCATGCTAAAACATAGCAATCAAAGAAGCTTTTTTCCTATTGAACTTTGTGTGGGCTAGACCATTCAAGCATGTCCATATTCGGGACTCCTGGAAGCCACAAGAAACCATGGACATGTGTTGATCCATGGTGCTACCACTCATACCTATACCTGTAATCCTTTGTATGGAAAATCCTCTCAAGGACCTCACGAAAAATTGTGAGCCACAAGTGCATGTACAAGGTCGTTACATGCGGGTTCTAGAGAACATTGTCTATGAAGCATCTTCGAGAGTATGGAATATGTTGTTGAGCACTAGGATCAAGGACCTTGTACAAATCAGACCATTTTGTGTATGCAGAGCTTAGAGTAAAAAAAAAAAGGTTGGTGTCCCAAGCTGGTGGATCATTGCAGTGAGCTCTTGTTGACACTTTCCCCAATATGAGTGCGTCCCTCACAAGGATGCACGAAAGTGAATGAGCTAGTTTGTAATCTTGGTGTTCAGTGCATTCTAAAATCAATTTTCATAGTGCAACGACAGACTTTGGGATCCTCTCGTCCAAGTTTTCTTTCATGAAAACGGAAGCTAATTGTTGGCTTCGATGTCTCATTATTAAATTATAAGGGTAATATCTAAATTTGACATGCCTCCCAAATCTATTATCATATTATCTCATCAAGTGCAATGCATATTCATGTAAGTGAATCTGTATGCTTCTCAACTATAGGGGCATCACTGTTCCAATGGGGAACATGTTGGCCCACAGTTGTCATTTCACCAAAAGATCAACCTGTTAATGCCTGATACAACTACCAGAGTTAACAGATCCATGGGAGGTGGTTAGTCCATGTCACAAATCTCGAGGGGAGTGTTGACCATCTTCCAAAAAACTCCCCCTCAGCATTACCCGAGGGGATTCAAACCCGACACCTTTGGATATCATACCAATTGTTGGCCCACAGTTGTCTTTGCACCAAAAGATTGACCTATTAATGCCTAATACAACTACCAAAGTTAAATAATCCATGGGAGGCAGTTAGCCCATGTCACGAATCCTAAGGGGAGCATTGACCATCTACCAACAGAACAATATTGGAAAAGCCTTGATTAATAACCCTTATGTATTGTATTCATTGATAGGGTTAGAATTTATCTTAGGCCAAGGAAAATTATCTTGACTAATTTATTCAATCTGCAAGGCTTCTCTGATTGCCTGCAATTCTTGGGGAGGGTTGGGAAACAATGGAATAAATGATGATGAGTCCTCAAGCTCAACTTCCTAATCAGCAACAATTTTAGAAGTTGCTACTAGTTCAACTATGTTCTATACTGGTTCTTTCATTTTGTGCAAAAGATTGGAGATCTCAGTACTTGTAGTAGGCAACAAATTTAAAGCATCACAATCAATTGCATCATCACTATAGTTGGATCATTTTCAATTTTGTATATCAATGCAGCCACGACATTATGTTTTTCAACATAGCAATCATAGTTCATTCCCTAAATGCCAGTTCTTTGAATAATCACCACTTCAATATCATGTAGGTGACGTGGCAAAAAAGTTGCAATGGCCATGATGTCTTGAGGGAAGCTTATAGTATGGCCACTGTATTTGTATTGGCCTCCTCTAGCATGGGTCACTTGCAAAACTGGAGCAACTGTAGCTATAAGCATTTCTTCAACATGAGTTAGCTTTGCAAGGACAAAAGGTTGTGGTCATGGGTCCATCTTGTTCATTGAACTAAATCAGTGGATGCCCTTTTCAATGGCACAACACTGGAAAATGGTGTCCGAGTTGGATGCTCGCACTTTCATGCCAATATACCTTTCCTTGCAAATACTACAAACTTTCAAATGGGACAAAGCATCAATGGACCAATGGAAGGATTGCATTGCAATGCAAAAAGTATCTCCAAACATACTTTTAAAATGGTCATGGGCTGATGATGTGGATGACAAGACATGCCCGACAATGTTGTATTGAGATCCACAAATGGTCATGGGCTGATGATGTGGATGACAAGACATACCCGACAATGTTGTATTGAGATCCACAACTACCCATTGTCGAGGCTCCTTCATTGGGAAGGTTATGTGCAAGCTATGAAGGGTCATGTGTTTCTAACAAGCTCAACAACAATTGTGGTGCGGCCTCTTGATTAGGTGGGGCCAAGGAAGGATGAACTATGGAAGCTCTTTGTTCCAAGTATTTGGCGCAACGACTTGCACAGATCTAGTCTCTATGCTACACATAATAGATTTGGTTTCTTTGGAATTTTGCTGCCTTTTTTTGGTCCACACTTGATGTGGGACTGGAACTTGAACAAGGTTGAGGAGCCTACAACCATACTATGAGGAAAACAATAAAGTGCTTGTAAACACCAACTCAAAGAACAATGGTATAGCTAAAGAGATTCAACCAACTCAAAAAATCACAATTGTTTAGTAGCATAATGGATGAAATAAAACCAAGAGAAGAAGTTCTAAACATAAGTGAATATGGGTGTGATGGACATGAAGTAAGGAAAGAAGAAGTTACAAAGATTTATGGAATGACTATATTATTACATTGTTCCAAGAATTCCTATGGAATGACTATATTATTACATGTATGGTTTGCATGTAGTGGCAATGGTTTCAATAACACCTACTATCTAAAACTTAGAAAAGCAATAAAATAGTTCATGTTACTTTCAATTAGGCATTGTTGACTATTGTTCTATACCATCAACTACTATAAGGACTATGAGCAACCACTGTGGCAATGTTTTTTGCACATAACACACATAGATATCCACACCCAAACTTTTCAATACATGTAAGCAAATATATATATATATAAGTGTAAATGTAGATATTTATCTATGCTGGGTGCATCTAATTTCATATACACACATATGTGTAGACAATTTTTCTATGCATATATATGTAAGCAAGAGATATCTAAAGATGCATGGAAGGCATTGAGTTCAAGTATATACACTTACTACACAAAATCTCAATATATATACATGCATATGAAGTTAGATGCAGAGAACATACATATTTACCCATATGTAAACTTGTTAATACATGATAGTACATATATATACCTGCATGTAATTATAAATATAGCAGCATAGAGAAATAGATCTATATTTGCATACAAGCACACATACATCAAAAGGTATAAAACATAGATATAGCTATTTCTAAGTGATATATATATATATATACTTACATGTAGGAACAAGTTTAAATGTAGACATACATGTATGTTGTGTGCAACTTATGTTAGATATAATTATATTTGCAGAATTTTTTTTGTATGTGTATATCCAAGCAATAGATATCTAGATATGTGCACATATTATTTTTTGGTACAAATGTATATGGATGCCACAAATGCCTTAAATTATCAACGGTACTTGTGAAGATAACTATACAATATTATGGTTTGCATGTAGTGGCGATGGTTGCAATAATACCTACCATCTAAAACTTAGCAAATCAATAAAACAATTTACATTATTTTCAATTAGGAATTGTTGACTGTTATTATATAGCATCAACTACTATGAGGAGTGTGAGCAACCACTATGGCAAGGTTTTTTGCACATAACACACATAGATATCCACACCCAAACTTGTCAATACATGTAAGCACATACATATGCACATATAAGCAAAAATAAATAGATACATATCTGCATACAAGTACACATACATTAAAAGGTATAAAACAAACATCTAACTTTAGATATACATATATTTGCAGATTTTTTTCTATGTGTGTGTATACCCAATCAATAAATATCTAGATATGTGCACATTTTTTTTTTATAGATGTATATCCATGCTATAGATGGCTTAAATGATCAACAATACTTTTCAATATAACTATACAATATACAAATTATTAATTCTCATAATGATACAAGAAAAAATATGTTTTGTTAGGCTGAATTTTAATAACCTGGACTCAAGCAAAAAAACAAAAGTATTGCACAATCGATAGAGAACAGTCACCATTGAACATTATATAGGAAATATGGTAACAAGAATGAAATTATGTAGCTCTAATAAAATCAAAGAAAACCATATGTGACATGGTTTTATGAATGGAGAGCCAACACCAATATATTCAACATTCAAACACCATCAGAAGATGAAAATCACACACATGAGATTGAAATAAGTATGGGTTGAAGGGAACAAACATTATAGCTGAGAAGCATATGATATCCAAATGCAATATGACTTTATGAATGGACATGTAAAAGTAGGATATAGAACATTTAAGCAGCATCAGAAGATTATAAAGCACATATATGAGATGAGCAGCAACATTCAAAAGAATATAGGAAAATTGGCATAAATACTCATATATGTGACAAAGAAAACATATGTATATGCACACTACATATTCCTTAAATGATCGATGATACTTGTGAAGATAACTACACAATATATAGATTATCAATGCTCATAATGATACAATGAACAATATTGCACACATTTGTATTAGCATGTTGTATGTGCTCATGAAATTAAATTGCATGCATATATGGTTATGTATATTCATATGTAGATGTATATATGCATACAACCATGTCCACAAGTATACATAAGAACATCTATAAATACTGATACATGTGTTGAATAGAGTGACATAAGTTTATAACCAAACAAAATGAGGAGACAAAATGAGGAGCATACACTAAAAGGGGAACAAAACTATAAGTGATGTAAATGATACAAAACAAAAGAAGTGTAACTATTTTTGTTAAACATTATAAATTATAATGCATTGTCTCAATTAATAACTAGTTCTAAAAGAAACAAAGTAACATGAACATAAATCAAATGTGTTTTGGTGTGAGAGGATGACAAAAAAGGGAAAAGAAAACAGATGTCCAACCAACCCAAGCTATGAAAAGTTTAGCTATTGATTATCTCTAAAGAGACTTTCCCAACAGAGGATATTGCTGATAAATCTGAGAGAAACAACTTGCACTCATCTTCAAAGTTAATTCTTAAAACTTTAACTATTGTTGTTTTAAGTCTTGTTTCTAAATTATAGGTCTATTTTTTTAATAAGAACAGTGAATACAAAAGAATTGTAGTTGACACCATTGATGACAGATTAAGCAGTCATTGCAATAGAAGACCCATATTGCAACATATATAGCTCTTCTGCTAACATGTGCAATAAGCTTGTTGTAGCCTCATCAAAAGTAGCAACCCAAATCTCACCTATGTGGTCTTCCATCTTTAGTTGCAACAACTATCGAAAGTCACAAACAAGAATGGTTGTTTGGCATTTAGGGAAGTACCAAATATTATTGGTAGACTCTTCACACTTTTTCTTGCATTTTCTTTCATTGGTCTGCAAGGGACATGCAGCATAACAAAATGCATCAATTTTAATATATTTCATTGTTTCCTTGATAGTAGCCTACAAAGTTTTTGGAAAGGAAAAACAATGGTCCAAGATATATCTAACAGTGACTTTTCCATTGGCCAAAAAAACCTTTTGAGGTACTGGTTGTGAGGGTTCAATGGTAGGGGGCTCAACATGTCCTCGTTACATCAAGGTATGTGCTTCTGGTATGCTAGGTTTTATGTATAGAGCAGTCCCTATAGATGTATTTACAATAGATCCATTGAAATATCCAACATGACCATTTCTAATATCAAGTATGAAAAAAGAACCAGGAGTGCACAACCTTTCCAACCCATCACTTTTTGCTTCCCAATTTCTACCCCACAAATTAACGTCAATGTCAGATGATGACAAATCATTAAGTTTCACTGTTCTTTGAATTATTTCAGTTTGATCCTTTCTTTCAACAATTGATACCTTTCCTACATGCACCACAACCCCAATAATATCAATCAAAGTGTTATTGCTGCAGTTCACAATTTCATTTATTGGGTTGAATTTAAATTATATTTTTGGCACAAAGGTCTCATCATCACAACACTTCAATATCAAGTTTTGATCTAAAATAATTTCTATGTGGCTGTTCAACTTACTAGATTTCTTATCCACCTATTTGACTAAGCCTTTTCACACACAATAAGTGTGTCCCACCTAAACCCTATCATAATGCAATTCTGCTATGTAATTAAAGCAAGTGATTCATATTTATGTTCCCTCATTATCAATAATTTCAAAGCTGAATACTTGGCCCTCACATCCTTGTTTATGGTAATGGTACATATCCCTTTTAGTTGTCACTCGACCTTTTATTTTCCATCTAGTTTGATAAATATTCAAGCCTTTAATAGCATTGACATTTGCAAGAGCACTATGTTCTATTGGGGATGTATGAATCCCAAATTTTGAGGCTTGTTTGGATGGGAAAGGTGACTCTAATGACATCATTTGTTCTTCTTGATCTTTAAAATCCATTTTAGTTGTCATCCAACCTTTTAGTGTCCATCTAGTTTGGTAAATATTGAAGCCTTTAATACGATTGATACTGCAGGAGCACTATGTTCTATTGGGGATGTATGAATCCCAAATTTTGAGGCTCATTTGGATGGGAAGGTGAATCTAATGACATATTTTGTTCTTCATATGTTCCAATCAAATCACAATCTGACATTTTGATATCCCAGGATAGTATAAAAGTTTCCCTAGAACTAGACCAAGATCAAATATTAAAAAAGGAGGACCCACAAATGGAAAAGCATACAACAACAAGACCAAGCAGTACAAAACAATAGCCAACCTTGATTCTCGTAGGTTCCTACACATAGTTTTTCAAGCACAAGATGGAACCTATTTTCAACGTCCTTGCAAACAAAAGATCATTATATCTTGCAAGAAAAGTGCCTATCTGCATGTGGGCTCCATTAGAGAGAAGAACTTTGTAATAGTCGATCAGGCTTTGATCACCACCTATTTTCTGAAAATACATCAGCTGAAGAACTAGGAATGGAATGACATCTCCAACATTAATAGATCAGATTGCATGCCCGACAATGCTTCCCGTACATTTGAATCCTACAAGGTAGTTTTGCTCAGCTAAACCAAAGTAATAAGATGTTGAATACTGTGACAACACTCTAGAAGAAAAAGGTTGGGAAAGAGACAACACGAAATGAATCAATTATTGGGATATGACATGTAGATATATCAATAATTATACATGGTTACAAGATCACAAACCCCTAAGTAAGAAGATAAATTTTCTAGCACTATAATCAATGTTGAGATCAATGTTTAGTGTTGGCTACATCTAATTTCACATAGAAACATATATGTGCATAGGGAAAATAAAATGAAACACACTAAAAGAAGGCTTGCTCTCCACCCTACCATATTGCATCATGGAGCCTCGAGGGCTCTCAACAAACCCTCGAGCAAGATGATAAATTATATAGCACTATAATCAATGTTGAGATCAATCTGTAGCAATTTTTGGATGAAAAAATATAGAGGTCAAATATAAATTGGTTAGACTATATACTACAAGGACTGTTAATTCAAATGAAGCATATTCATAATTTTTTGGATGCATGTGGCAAAGAGTCGATACAATTCTCAACAGCAAAAAATGAAAAAAGAAACAAAATTATGAGACTAGTATTCAAGGGTTGGTCAACAAGCTAGGGAGAACCAGATTCCACTGACATTGTTGGGGTTGCTTTCTTAAAAGTTGAGTGTTGCAATTCCGGCGGCTAACTGTGAGCTTTGTGCCACAACAACATGAGGACCCAATGTTCAATTAAAGTGATGGAGGCTAAAAATGGAATCAATGTTTCATACAACACTTAATATATAGCTTATCATTTCAAGAATGGCCTATTGAGGCTCAAACAAATTACACCTATTTTCCCAAAAGAATAAATGTAGGGAGGATTATGTATGAATATTGTTTGTATCTAGTTATTGCTTCTTATATGTGCCCATGTTTGTTGAACACATTCCTACACATGCATCCAAGTCATACAATGCCTATATATGTACTTGTAAAACAAATTCTATACTGATATATAGGTATCTGAAGTTAGATGCACTTTTTAGTTATTATTTTTTTTGAGCCTCAAAAAGGAATTGTTAGAATGATAAAACAAAAATATATGAATGTTTTATACATTTGATTTCACATACACAGATATTTATTGTCTTTTATTTTATTCTCCCTACATGCATATATCTATGTATGTACCACAAAACAGAAGAATTCATAGTAGCAAACCCATGCAAAAATAAAAAATAAAATGCATTGCATGCTCGATATGAATATTTTTTATCAGAGAAGAATAAAACCACAAAACAGAAGACTTCATAGTAACAAACGCATGAAAAAAAAACAAAATGGGTTGCATTCTAGATATAAATATTGTCCGTATATATGAATGTTTTTTGCATCTAATTTCACATGCATAGATATCTACATGCATAGAAAATAAAATGAAAGACAAAAACAAGGGCTTTCTCTTGACCCTGCGTGGTAACGCTTTGGCCACGAATTTCGTCAGCCTTCCAAATTTGTAAAACTTTCAGTGTGCGGCTCTCAGTCGATCAAGAAAAAGGTGGTGAGTTTAAATGAAATAAATGCATTTGGTACATCGATAGAGAAGGCTGGCAATATTGAATGCTGGTTGGAAAGCCTTGGCATGTCAACATTAATTGATGTATGGTTTCCATATAGTGGTGATGGTTGTAATAACACCTTCCATTTAAAACTTGAGAAAACATATCTAAGCAATAACAAAGTTTGCACAATTTTTGGCAAGGCATTCTTGGGTGTCTTTCTGTGGCTTTACCTACCATGAGAGCTCTGAGCCATGATTGTGACAAAGGTTTTCATTCGTGAGCCACTGTGAAGGTGCAAGTTCAAAAAGCAACAAAGGTTTTGTGAGGGTGGAAGGTTATTTTGCTTTTTTTGCATGGGTTTGTTATTGTGAATTCTTCTATTTTGTGGTTTTTTTCATCTCTAATAGTTTTCTTCTCTCTTTTCTATGGTTTGAGAAAGGAGGAAGCTAAAAGAAAGCAATTGGGAAGAAGGCTTACAGTAGCTAATGCTATAGAACAATAGTCAATTTGCTAAGTTTTAGATGGTAGTTGTTATTGCAACCATTGCCACTACATGGGAACAATAATATTGTATAGTTATCTTCACAAGTACCATTGATCATTTAAGCCATCAGTAGCATGCAAATACATCTATACAAAAAAACATATATGTGCACATATCTAGATATCTATTGCTCGGATATATACATATAGAAAAAAAAATCTGCAAATATAATTATATCTAAAGTAAGCGGGAAGAGGTTTTTTTGGAAAACCCCTTTAAAGCAAGTGGGAAGAGGTGTGTTTGGAAAAAACCTTTTGCAGAGGATTTCAAAAATAGTTGATTTTTTCCTATCTAGCATTTTTCCCTACACTGGACAAAGAAGGCAGCTGAAAGAAAGCAAGCAGGAAGAGGCGCATTTGGAACACCCTTTGTAGAGGATTTCAATCAACAAAAAGCATCTTTTGTTGTATTTCATTTTATTTTCCCTATGTGTAGATATCTATGTATGTGAAATTAGATGCATACAACATTCATATATGCATACAATATTCATATCCAACATGCAACTCCCATTCGGTAAAGTTAATATGGTTGGGTGGAGGGCAAGAATTTTGTTTTATTGTCTTTCAATTTATTTTCCCTATGTGCAGATATGTATGTATGTGAAATTAGATGCAAACAAAATTCATGTGAAGCTCCAAGTCAGAAAAGTTGTTATTCAATACATGGCAAGGTGACAAGACAAAAAAATGAGGTGATGAAGCCAAAAAATTTAAAGTGTTTGGCACGACAATAGAGAAAGCCTAGCATATTAAATGTCAGTTGGCAGGGCTTGGCACGACAACATTATTCCATGCATGGTTTCTATGTAGTGATGGGGGCTGCTATTTGAGCCACAAAAATGAATTCTTAGAATGATAGACTATAAATTAAGTGTAACAAGAAACATCGATCTCACCATAAGTAGGCAGAACATGGAAGAGAGAGAACATCAAAGACTATAGCAGTTGAAGCTAGAAAACAACAGCCAACTATACCTCACCAAAAATAACATAAACTATCTTATTGGGTTGCATCCACTGACAATACATGAAAACCATAAATGGAGTAATATTACTGAAGCTAGAAAACAACATTTAAGAATGGCCTATGGAAGATAACATAAATTGCAACTATTTCATTGCTTTGCAACCATCACTAGCACATGAAAACCATAAATGAACTATAGGGAAACCATACATGGAATAATATTGACATGTTTTAGGAATTCTCAAAACAACAAGCAAAGCTAACAGGGGAACCCTAGTCATAGGGGTAGCTCACAGTGTTGATAGCAACCAAAGTTACATAACAACAGTCAATAATGCCTTATTGGAAATAACATAAACTATTTAATTCCTTTGCAACCATTGCCACTATATGGAAACCACAAATAAAATAGTATTGCTAAAGCCACATAATGACAATCAACAATGACCTATGCAAAATAGCACAAATTGTTTCTGCAAGCCACACAAAAACTATCAACAATGCCTTATTGAGAATAACATAAACTATTTTATTGCTCTGCAAGCATTGCCACTACACAAAAACCATAAATGAAATAATTTATTCAAGGCCACGGAACAACAATCAACAATAACCTATAAAAAATAGCATAAACAGTTTTATTGCCTTGCAACCATCTCCACCACAAGTAAGCCACACACAACATACATATATCTCTACATTTAAACTTTTTCATACATGGAAGTATCTATATATATCACATAGAAATAGCTATATGTTTTTTTTATACCTTTTAGTGTATGTGTGCTTGTATGCAGATATGTATCTATTTCTCTATGCCACTATATTTATAAATACATGCAAGTATATATATGTACTTGCATGTATTAACAAGTTTACATATGCGTAAATATGTATGAAACAATATTGCTTGTATATGGTTTATATTTTTGAGAGGTAAGTGAATTGAAAAGGTTTCATAATTTTCAAATTAATTATAAATATGGTAATTAATAGACATTTTTCATAATGTATGAAATTATGATATTTTCACTAAGATCCAATTGTGTAGTGTATATATAACATCTAACTCCATATCTAATTAAAAAAGAAATAATAAATCTTTGTTGTACATTGTAGTGGTCTCCGTCCATTATGTAAATCCAAAACAAGTAAATCACTATAGAATTAGGGGTAGTGGCTCCAACAACTTGCAATTTAGTGTTTATATGTATACACTCCTAAGCATTTCATATAGATAAAAAAATGTGGAAAACACAGAAGTTCTAAAAATAATTCTTGTTTTAAAAAATGGTAAAAAAATGTGAATAATAAAGGTATGCATATTTACTCTTTGTAAATATGATAAGAAAAATAATAGATAATAGCATGGCTATGCATTATCCCTTCGTGTTGGATGTTCTTCCATTTCAACCCTACAAAGCTACTATTATATCTGCTCAAGAAAATTATAGTCAAGTGATTTCAAACATGAAGTTAAATATATATAGAATGAGCTGCAAAGGAATCCAGTTCAGTAAATATAACTTTAGAAAAATTATGGAAGTAATTTAGTGCTAAGCTAATTTTGGGGTAGATAGGATAGTGGCAATGATAATTGAGAACTATTTTGGCCACAAATATACAAGTACATAAGGAAATTTATTTAGAGTTATAGTGTGTTAAAAAATGCGAGTAAAAATATTAGGTTATCTCAATCATTAGCTATTTATGGGAAACCTTAAGAGGATATAAGTATGGATATGGTATTGGGTTCGTTTATAATATAGGGCACATAATTCTATATTGATTGTAAGTATATATTTTTTAAGATGGCATATTTCATTCTATGTAAAAAGAATAATGATAAGATATATATATAGTCGATCTTTTTTTTAGAGAACCTTTAAGATCAAATGGTTTCCAAGTATTATAATTTTGGATATGGATGCTAATTTTTTGTTAATATAAAAGGGGTTAAATATGTGCCCCTAGCCATACAATTCCCAACAATGAGACTTAAAAGGAAAAGAGAAACAAAAAAAACAACAAAATCAAAATCAAAATCTCTAACAGCTCAAAACAAGAATAACAACAACAAACACAAATTTTATTGAGTGGGGTGTTATGCCTTGCATAACCACCCCATTTTAAATTTGGTTAAAATGGGACCCTCTTTTTCTTTCGCTCTTTGTGTTTTTCCCCCTTTGATTTTGAGGTTTTTCTTTGCCTTGGCATGTGCTTAATATGTTTATCTTGCTTGCCCAAGTGTTTTTCCCAAGTTGAATATTGAAAATATTATGTTTTGGGAGAAGTTCAGGTTATTACCCTGGTTCAGAATTTTTTGGACTATCTGGATTTTCTGGGTTTTCTTCCAAACTCTGGTTTCAATGCTATTGTTCAGGTTTTTGAGCCAATTCGGGATTATTCGCCCTAGTCAGATTTTCCTAGATTGAGCTCGAAGTCTGGCTTAGCCTATTTTGTGCTGAGTTCAGAGATTTCTGGCCTTCGGGAAATTCCACCTGGGCCGAATTTTTCCGGATTCCACTTCGCCGTCAGGTTTCCGAATTTTGGGTCACTGAGACTTACTAGTCACTGCTTGACTCTCTCCGCTTGGGTGGATCTCTCGCTGATGTGTGTTCCCGAATAGTTTCCATGCCTTTCCTTGTTTGTCAATGCCTTAGTTTGATTTGGGTGGGGTTTTACGAAGCCCAGTTCAATTTGACGTGCTCTAAGTTCATAGTTTTGGGTCATCCATAGAATTCTGATCCGGCCGGATTTTTCTAGATTTTGTACCAAGCTTCGAGTGACTTAAGATTGTTCACACAGGAATGATTCTAATGATAAATTCTTATGTTTCCATGCTTATTTTGATGGGTTTCACAATGTTATATGCATTTCTTCTTCATTTGAATGATCTATTGGTAAACCTTATGCCTGCTTCGGAATTGTCCACCCCGGTCAGATTTTCCTAGTTTCCTTCAGTTTTCTGAAGTGCAGAGTTCTAAGTCATCCGTAGAATTTCGTTCAAGCCAAATTTATCTGAATTCTCTACTATGCTTTGTGGAATTTAAGAAATTGGATAAAATTCATGAATGCTTAAACATATCTTGCTTTAGCTTGATGAATTTCACTATTGTATGCTGCTTGTGTTCATTTTGATAATCTATTGTTGATATTGGTGCCTCATCGTGAGAATCCGCCTACTTCAGAATTTTTCAAAATTCTTCCCAGGCTAGTTTTCCCCAGTTAACTTGAAATCATGAACTTCTCAATGTTGATGCTTAATGGCTAATTTAATGGTTTTATCATGATTTTGAGCTAACACTTTGATGAAATGTTGTGAATAATTGGATTCTCACATTGGTGTTTGATGGATGCAGGCTGAGTCTAGCAAGATAGTGGCTAGAAAGGCTAAGAGAGAGATAGAGGGATCCTCCATCTTTGAAGCAGCAAAGAAAAATGAAGCTGGACAAAAAGAGTAGGATTCATGAGGGCAGGATGACGTTAGTCTGGTTTGAGGTTTCATATCTGAATGTGAACTCCTTGCTACGAAGGAATAAGGCTATCATGAGATGCAGTAACTGGACACCAGCTGGATGACGCGGTGACCTATAGCACAATCATTAATGAATATCAAATCCAACAAGAGAGACTGGAACAATACAATGGGGCAGCTCGAGAATGATATTAATGCTATTGAATGGGGAACTAGGGTTTCACCTATGCCACTTACAGATAGCTTGTAGAGGATGTTCTTGGTGACAGAGGCTAGAATGGAGCAAGGTATGGGCGACATGGGGGAAGCAGTTAATGAAAAATGCGTCGAAAGTTGTGCTTCCTCATTGTTTTGCTTTGCCTCTTCTTCTTGCATTCTAGTCTGAGTTATGAGCGAAATCCTGGGCTGATCTGGTCGGTGCCCTTGCATTTAATGTATGTTTGACTTTGTTTTGAACTCTTCTAGGGCTGACTTGTTCTGTGACTGACTTATTTTGTAAACCCTAAACTACGCCGACAAATCTAACATGTTTTATAAATAGGGCATTTCACCTCTTTTGTTGCTATCTTTTTTGGAGCGGCTAGAGATATTGAATCTTTTGTAAGGGTTAGAGATTAGGTTAGAGATTGAATGTTAGAGTGAATTCAGCAGTAGAGTAGAAGTAGAGTAGGAGTTAGAAGTTATTTCTTTTTGAGTAGTCACTGTAATACAAAAGACTCAAATTCTTGCTATCTTTCGGGATTCGATACAACTGAAGACATTGTGTTCTTGGTGAATTCGTTGTGTTGATCTGTCTTTCATGATTCTTCCTATTTATCTTTTGTTAAGAATTTCAACAAGAGGCAGAGGTGATGTATCTTCTAGATTTTCTTAGCATAGATGGAGATAATTTGAAGACATGGTTTTCTATACAATGGTGATCTTGCCAGATTTGTAAATGTTGCTTATCTATTTCATTGATAGTAGGAGCAGCTAGATTTAAACCTTCTTTATATTATGCTCTAGAATGGTATTCATCTTGGGTTAATCATTTGATTTGAAAAGCTTTCAAAGAATGAAATTTTATCTTATGTTTTGTTTGAATGATGATTTGCAATCTACTATTAAAGTTTGCATTGTGAATGAATGAAACTTTGTATAAATTATAGGTTGATTTCATTTTGCAGTTCTAATTTAAGAATTCCTTGGAAGGTAACATGTTTGATTAGTTGAATGAATCAACATTCTTTTCAGTTTAAAAACTTTGATCTATCTTTTTCTATTTCTTTAAAACCCCTAGTTAAAGTAGGTTTAGATAGATGTTTGATCTTGCAACAATCCAGAAGCTCAAAACCAACAGGCCCCTTGAACATTATAGCCATATTGACCACTTTGTAAAACAACAACATTGTGAACTAGCATGAAAGACCTTGTGAGGTGATTAGTTTGATTATTGATTCTCTTTCAAGAGAGGTGAGATATTTTTATACTTTACTTTTATCTTACTTGCATGTTGTGGGTCAATTTGGCACATCAATAGGAAACTGGCACTAGAAGGAGGGAAAAAGAGCAAACTGGATAACATTGGGTCTTTCTCACCAAAGAGGTCCCATAGAGTTCTTCGATCAACTGAAAACACACCACCTTTGATAGAACTCAAACCCCAATGAGACACAAGATTCATAGGGCAACCATTCTACCACCCTTGTCAGCTCCACTCACTCCACCAGGATTTTCAACAATACCCCAGTGGATACTCGTGAATCCACCACCAAATCCACCTCAATTACCATTATAGCTTTTTTATCCCATCAAACACCTAGCTCAACCTCCACCACCGCCACCAATGGCATTTTTTTTTAACAATCCCTCTCCATTGGGGACTATTCCTAGAGGCTTTCATGATATTCCTAAGAATACTGAGAGATTCTCTCCCAAATACATTCATGGTGAATCAGGGAGTTCTAATGAGCACATATAATCTTTTAAGGATGCTTGTACCAGAGCTCAGATAGCTCACCATGATTTGGTTTGTAGGTTTTTCCCCTATTCCTTAGGGGATATGGGGTATAACTGGTACCTAAATCTTCCACAAGGTTCTATTATGAGCTGTACAGATCTGGAGAATTCTTTCATCAATCAGTTCAGAGTTTATGTGGATCCAACCATTTTGTTCCATCAATTTTCTACCATTAGGAAGGAGCCATGTGAATCACTACCCTTGTTCAATACAAGGTTTCAATGAATGTATAGGAGATTGCAGGACCCCTATCTAGTTGCTGTGAATAGTGCCATTTAGGCATATTTTAGAGTTATAGACCCTTTGCTTGGCTTGTTCCTACAAAGAACTTATCAACCAAAAAATATTGATTCTTTGTCTAAAGTTTATCATTTAGCCATCAAGCTGCAATAGCAAACTAGCTCTCAAAAAGGGAACTTGGGAGGAGGTTTTCCTTCTATGGGGTATCAGATGCCTAACCCAACCCTTTTATTGAATACTATCCTAGGGATGTCTCCTTCCCATTATGGACCTATTTCTAAGTTGTAGACTCAATATCCTATTCCATTCTCTGTCAATAGAGCTCCTGACTTCTCTCAACAAGCTCATCACAATCCACATGGTCATCATAATCAAGCTGGAATACCAAATCCTGTCGATCAGCCACCTATTGCAAAGAATTCTAAGGGTGAAAGGATAGTTCAACTCACAAACGAGGTGGAGACACTAAAGAAAACTCTATCTCAAGTCACAAATGACATGGCTCAACTTAAACTAAACCCCTCCCAGAACCAAGGTAATTATGCTAATCATGGTAATTACTCCAATTAGAATAATAATAATCAGGGTAATTATCAAAACAACAACAATCACAGGTAGAGGAATTATCAAGGCCAAAACTTCCCTAACCAAGGCTATCAAAATCAGAATAGAGGATATAACCAAAGGCCTAATAACAACAAACAATGGAACACATGGCCAAATAATGGTGGGGTTTCTCACAATTATCAAGCTAATGAGGATAGGCCACATACTGTAAATGTGGCTAACCTCAATTTTCTGACTAACTGATGTAGGCTGCATGATACTGCAACTCATTCTGAGGTGAACTATCCTGAAATGGAGAAGGTTGTGAAGATGGCATAGGAAGATGCCCAAATGTTCCAAGGGAATTCAAATAAAGGAGGTGGCTCAGTGGATACAGCAATGGCTTATGACCTCTTTGAAGAAGAACCTTCATTCCCAATGTAGAATGAGAATGAACCAGAGGAAGATGCGTATGATGCTCAAGCCTTTCAGACAAAGGGAGGACACTTCCTAAGAAACTAGAATAAGGGTATGTTCACTACATTAGCACCACCTAACCACATGGTGCCTCTGAATCAGAGTGTTGATAACAACCCTCCTCCACCATCCATCTGGTGTTTTCAAATATAATGCAAGTTATAACATAAAATTTGATATTGTTTCTAAGATGTAGAAACATAAAACCTCTTTATCATACTTTGACATCCCAAAATGGTGCCCTTCCCAATGAGATATAGTGCTGAAAGCTTTGGAAGAAGTTGATAAATCAAAAGGGAAAACCAAGGTGGCACCCGCTGCAGACATGAACGCAGCTTTGTTCAGAAATAAGGTAGGGACCCTACCATTTCTTTTAAGTTTGAGAATCTGTGGGAAGAATCTGCATAATTGTCTGCTAGATTCAGGGGCTTCTGGCAATATAATGCCATTTTCTATATGTAGGAAATTGGGATTGAACCCTGTCCAAACAAACAAGAAGGTCATCCAACTTGATAAAATAGAGGTTAATGTAGTTGGAGGATTGAGAAATATACATGTACAAGTAGGGTCTAATCCTAGGACTCAAACCAATATGGATATCCAAGTAGCAGACATTCCTGAGACTTATAGTATGCTTTTGAGCAGAGATCTAATGAAGAGTATAGGGGGATATCTCTCCCTCGACTTTTCACATATGTGGCTACCATGGAAGGGAATTCCTATGCAGATTAGGATTGCAAGTGAACCTCACCTCAAACATATCATCACTGAGTATGAATATCCCAACGAGGTAGCTTATTTTGAAATTGAGATAGGGGTTTATAAAAGAGAGGAAATTATGACTCTCAGTTTTTTATTCTAATGATTTGTCAATGCAAGAATTACCTGATCCCATGATTAGTGTAAACTAGCAGGTATTGATCAGGAAGCTACAATAGGATCAGCTAGTCTTAGGGGAAGATATCAATTTTTGGAGTCTTCTACTCCCAAATTGGTGTAGGGTGCACTACCAAAATCAATCATAATTGACCTACCAACCCTGCATCAGTGTTCTAAATCATGTTTTCCAAACTAAAGAAACTAGCCCAAGTCACCTTGAGACCATTTCATATCACTTCTCATTTGAAGCCAAAAATGCAATAATGTTAACCATGGATAATATACCTTCAGAGGAAGTCCCTCCTCAAATTGAACTTACCCCGGTCATAATACCGGACCAACATAGTTATTTTGAACAACCCCAGGGTTTGTTTAATATCCTTGCACTCACAAGTATACCAAAACCCAAGGGGTTAATCAAAGATATAGGTAATTGTCAGAAAGATATCCTAGGACTACATGATATATCTGAGCGGGAATTGGATATTGCACCTGATGGACCTATTGAACAACCATTCCCAATATTTGATGCAAAAGATCAAGTGGCCCCACCTATGGTTCATCTTATCCAAGCACCCACAACAAGCCCAAAGAGATCAACCCCAACTCATAATCAGCTATGGACCCTCACGTTTTATGGATCCAAATCTAAAATAGGGTGTGGTTCTGGAATTGAGTTAACCATCCCAAAAGGGAAAACATTTTTTTCTTCTGATAGGTTACAGTTTGGATGCACTAACAATATAGCAGAATATGAAGCATTAGCTCAAGGAAAAAAATGTTTTCCCTTTTGGGCTAGTTAACTCATGTTTGATGGATCCAAATCTAAAATAGGGTGTGGTTCTGGAATTGAGTTAACTAGCCCAAAAGGGAAAACATTTTTTTCTTCTGATAGGTTACAGTTTGGATGCATTAACAATATAGCAGACTATGAAGCATTAGCTTGAGGACTGATGTTCGCACATCAGAAGAATGTTACTGCCTTGATGGTTAAAGGAGATTCAAAAGTGATTATCAAGAAAGTACGCAACCAGTACACATGTCACAATAAAAGGCTAGTAGCTTATAGAAATCAGGTGTGGAACCTGATTGAAGACTTTGATACTTTTGGGATTAGTTTAATCCCTAGAGAGGAGAATCAAATAGTTGATTCATTAGTTGTTTCCTCAAGTACCCTGGAGCCCATGCAAGGCTCCAAGCTCACGAGATTCTCAATAGAATTGATATCCACCTCAGCTATCCCTAATAATGTCAGGAACTTTCAAGTCTTCGACGATGATCGACATATCCTTGCTTTTCTAGGAAGCTCAGATGTTTTTGAAGGATAGATCATTGATGAGTCTGACAGGGATCAAGGAGACTGGAACCCCAAAGACTGCTATAGAGAGGGTGTCCTCAATTTAAAAAGTAATAGCATTCCCAAAGGAATGGTGGCCTTAGAGAGAATTTTTTATTCAGATCCAAGGGCTCGGGAAAAGATATCAACTAAAGGTAAGGGAGGTGAATATGAAACTGTTAACTTAGCTGACTCTGGCCTTGAAATGAATTTTTACATAGGGAAAGCTTTCCCTAAAGCAATTAGAGAAGATATAATGAGGAAACTGAAGAAAGATATTGCTGCAATAACTTGGGGGTATGAAGATCTAAAAAAATTTGATACTTCTGTGATAACTCATACTATTCCTTTGAAGCTTGAAGCTAGACCATTTCGGAAAAAATGTCCTGTCAATGCCTTGATTGAACCACTAATCTTTAAGGAAGTTCAAAAATTACTTTCTGCAAGAATAATATTCCCTGTATGACATTCAACATGGGTGGCTAACTTGGTTCCAGTTCATAAGAAGAATGGGGAGATCAGGCTATGTGTAGATTTCAGGAATTCGAAGAGCTTCAGAAAAAGACAACTACCCACTCCCTTCTCTGGATGAAGTCTTGCAAACTATCAATGGGTCTTAAATGATGTCATTCTTGGATGGTTATTCTTGGTACAATCAAGTGATCGTTATTTATGAAGACAGAATGAAGACAACCTTCACTACTAGGTTGGGAACATTTGCTTATAGGAGGATGCCATTTGGTTTGATAAACGCTAGAGCAACCTTTCAGTGTGCAATGGATGTAGGGTTCAAAGATTTGATTGGTAAGTGCATCATCATTTATATAGATGACCTAACAGTATTCTCTAAAGATAGACTAAACGATGTTGCAGACTTGGCTAAAGTTCTTGAAAGATGTATCCAATATGGTGTTTCTCTGAATCTTAAAAAGTGTGTGTTCAGGGTTTCTGAAGGGAAACTTTTGGGACACATAATCTCGGAAAGAGGGATATCAATAGATCCAGACCGAGTTGAATCTATTCTAAAGTCAACCATGCCAGGAGGTAAGAAGGAAATGAGATCTTTCTTCAGAAAGATCAAATTTGTGAGGAAGTTTATCACAGGTTTTACAAAAATTGTTAAACCTTTGAATGAAATGATGAAGAAAGATGCTAGAATAGAATGGAGTAATGAAGCAAAGGCTACTTTTTCTCAGGTTAAGCAATCCATTTTGGAGGTGCTAGTCCTCACCAGTTCTGACTACTTGAAGCCATTTTATACTTATTCTTTTTCTTATGAACACTCATGTGCAACTGTCCTGACACAACGAAGAGAGGAGGGGATGAAAGGCCAATTTCCTTCATGAGCTCTTCATTTAAGAATGTTGAAGTCAAGTACCCACCTCTTGAGAATTTTTTTTTGTGTTGGTTAGAGCTATCAAGAAGTTTAGGCATTATATCCTTCGAAGCCAGATCATTGTTGTGGTTCCTAATGTTGTTGTGAAGTCTCTACTTATGCAGAGTGAGTTGGGAGAATGAAGGGGGAAATGGATGGATATTTTGTAGGAGTTTGATTTGGAGATTCACCCTATGAAACTTTTCTGAGGTCAAGGCCTGTCTAAAACAATGGTAGATGCTGGTAAGAACATTACTTGTCAGCAATAAACAACACAGTCCTTTTCTAATGACTCTTGGTATGCCGATATTATTTATTTCATGCTCAATAATTGGTGCCTAGAGGGAATGAATACAACTCAGAGGAGAGCACTAAGAATGAAAAGCTCCCATTATATGCTCAAAGGAGGATTGTTATACATAAATTTTTTTGAGGGGGTTTATCTACGATGCCTTGATCAACAAGAAGCTAAGCACACAATTGCTGAATTTCATGGGAAACATGGCATGGGTCATGGTTCTATGGATTCTTTAGCACATCAGATCCTCAGATCTGGCTATTATTGGTTATGTGTGTTTAAGGATGCCCACCAACACGTAAGGAAATGTCATATATGTCAAACTTCTGCATCAAGAGATCATCATCCAGCTATGTCATTGCTGCATGTTTATGAGGTAAGGCCATTTGCCCAATGGGCACTTGATTTTATTGGGGTAATTAACCCAAATTCTTCTGCAGGACATAAATTTATTTTGACTGCCATGGATTACTGCACGAGATGGACATAAGCCATACCTTGTAAGAATAGCACAATAGAGGTAGTAATCAAATTCCTCACTGAATGCATCACAACTAGGTTTGGATTACCCTTTGCACTGGTATATGACAATAGCCCTACCTTTTCTTCTGCCAAGTTCATTTCATGGGCTTATGATCATAGGATTGTTTTAAAGTATTCTTCAAATTATTATCCACAAGGAAATGGATTTGCAGAATCAACTAATAAGAATCTCCTAGGAGTAATCAAAAAACTATTAGAGAACAATCCTAGAGACTAGCATACCCAGTTAAGATTTGTGTTATGGGAACATAGGACTAGGATCAAGGTTGCATTGAGGACTTCACCATTTAAGCTAGTGTATGGCCAAGAGCATGTGTTCCCTATTCACTTGCAAATACCTGTCCTAAAATTTATCCAACAATTTTACTCTAGTGATGATAGGATTGAAGTAAGGTTAGCTGGCTTGTTGAAATTAGAAGGGCAGAGAGATGTTGCTTTGCAACAATTCTTTAGGCACTAGGCTATTGTCAAATATTGGTTTGACAAAAGAGCCAAAGTCAAGGCTTTTAGGATATCAGACCTTGTCTTACTGTGGGATAAAGCCAGTGAAAAGAAGGGTGACCACCAAAATTTTGATAAGCTTTGGTTAGGTCCCTATCAAATTGCTGAAATCCTAAGAGAAAATGCTTTATGGCTGAGTAGTTTAATAGGAGAACCTGTTCCATTGCCTGTCAATGGACAATTTCTTAAACATTATTTTGGGTCGTAAAAAGATCTGGTATTTTGTTGGGTTGTATATATGTAAATAATTTGTTGTTCCTTTCGTTTTGTCTTTTCTTTTTTTTATGGGGCCCTTCATTTTATTCAATTGAGTAAGGGGGTTGTTATCTGAGGTATGCTTTGGTTACTAGGAGAGAAGTTGGTTTAGATATTTTCAGGTCTTCTAATTGCATGATTTTGTTCTAAATTCATTGTTTTATGTCCATTGTCAATGAGATTTGTGGAAAGTCATTAAGAACAAGGTGTAAAGTAAGCAATCTTCACTAACTATGATTGAATCTGTCACAAATCATCATAAACATCTCCTTTTGTAATGGTATATTTGTCTTAGGATGATGGTGTTGCAAGAATTGAGTGAAAAATCTGATTCCCTAGATGTTGTTATGAGGTCCATGGTATTTTTCAACCCAGTACAGATATTGGACATCTAACAAATTGAGAAGGAATTGAATGAAGGAACTTCAAAAGAAAAAAGAAAAAAAAAGTGAAAAGAGAACTCAATACTGAATGGGTGATTCCAGTATCTCTACCAGGGCTATGGATTCCTGACTGGCAGTAGAGAAATATTGTGAGAAAACTAGAGGTATCTCTATCGGAGCTATGGAAGCTTGACTGGCAGCAAAGCAATGCCCAGAATATCATTGCACAACAGTTAAAGGGAATCAACTCATGTAGTTCAAATCTTGTGCATAATTGTTCAAAAGATGAGAAAAACTTTGTAAAAGGGTGATGAACCATCAAGCACACACAGATTCAAGGGTAGCCAATGTTGATTTAAATTTGAGATTCTAGCTCAACCTTGTTTACCAAGACTGACCTAACTGGAATTGTGATGTCCATAAACCAGGAGTTTTGGGTAGTTAAATCCCTCAGTTTCCTGAAAATGGTTAAACTATTTTCCTAGCCAAGTCACCAATTGTTATGCCTTGCATAACCACCCCATTTTAAATTTGATTAAAATGGGACCCTCTTTTGCTTTCACTCTTTATGTTTTTCCCCCTTCAATTTTGAGGTTTTTCTTTGCCTTGGCATGTGATTAATATGTTTATCTTGCTTTCCCAAGTGTTTTCCCCAAGTTGAATAGTGAAAATCTTATGTTTTGGGCGAAGTTCAGGTTTTTACCCTAGTTCGAGATTTTTCGATCAGTCCAGATTTTCCCGGTTTTCTTCCAAACTATGGTTTGAATGCCGTTGTGCGGGTTTTTGAGCCAATTCAGGATTGTCCACCCTACTTGGATTTTCTTGGATTAAGCTGGAAGTCTGCTTGACCTGTTTTGCACTGAGTTCGGAGATTTTTGGCTTTTGCAGAATTCCGTCTGGGCCAGATTTTTTTGGATTCTACTTTGCCATCAAGTTTCTAAATTTTGGGTCACTGAGACTTACCAGTCGCTGTGAGTTTGTTGACTCTCTCTGCCTAGGTGGATCTCTCATTGATGTGTGTTCCCGAATGGTTTCCATGCCTTGTCTTGTTTGTCAATGCCTCAGTTTGATTTGAGTGGGGTCTTACGAAGCCTAGTTCAATTTGACATGCTCTAAGTTCAGAGTTTTGGGTCATCCGTGGAATTCCGGTTCAGCCAGCTTTTTCTGGACTTTCTGCCAAGCTTCGAGTGACTTGAGATTGTTGGCACAGGAATGATTCTAATGATAAATTCTTTCCATGCTTATTTTCATGGGTTTCACAATGTTATATGCATTTCTTCTTCATTCGAATGATCTATTGGTAAACCTTATGCCTACTTCGGAATTGTCTGCCCTAGTTGGATTTTCCCAGTTTCCTTTAGTTTTCTAAAGTGTGGAGTTCTAAGTCATCTGTGAAATTCTGGTCAAGCCGGATTTTTCTAAATTCTCTGCAATGCTTTATGGAATTTAAGAAATTGGATAAAATTGATGAATCTAATGGTGAATGCTTAAACATATCTTGCTTTAGCTTGATGAATTTCATTAGTGTATGTTGCTTGTGTTCATTTTGATAATCTATTGTTGATATTGGTGCCTCATCATGAGAATCTTCCTAGTTTAGAATTTTCTAAAATTCCTCCCAGGCTGGTTTTCCCCAGTTAACTTGAAATCCTGAACTTCTCAGTGTTGATTCTTAATGGCTAATTTAATGGTTTTATCATGATTTTGAGCTAACACTTTGATGAAATGTTGTCAATAATTGGATTCTCACATTGGTGTTTGATGGATACAGGTTGAGTCTAGCAAGATAACGGCTGGAAAGGCTAAGAGAGACACAGCGGGATCCTCCATCTCTGAAGCGGCAATGAAAAATGAAGCTGGACAAAAAGAGTAGGATTCCTGAGGGTAGGATGATGTCAGTCTAGTTCAAGGTTTTAGATCTGAATGTAAAAACCCTGCTACAAAGGACTAAGGCTATCATGAGATGTAATAACTAGACACTAGCTAGATGATGTGGTGATCTACAGTGCAATCATTAATGAATATCAAATGCAACAAGAGAGACTAGAACAATACAATGGGGCAGATGGAGAATGATATTAATGCTATTGAATGGTGAACTAGGGTTTCACCTATGCCACTTGTGGACAACTTGCAGAGGACTTTCTTGGTGACGAAGGCCAGAATGGAGCAAGGTATGGGCGACATGGGGGAAGCAGTTAATGCAAAACGCGTTGAAAGTTGTGCTTCCTCATTGTTTCTCTTTGCCTCTTCTTCACGTGTTTTGGTATGACCTATGAGGGAAATCCTAGGCTAATCTAGTCGGTGCCCTTGCATTTAATGCATGTTTGACTTTGTTTTGAACTCTTCTAGGGCTGACTTGTTCTGTGATCGAGTTATTTTGTAAACCCTAAACTGTGCAGACGCATCTGACGCGTTTTATAAATAGGGCATTTCACCTCTTTTGTTGCTATCTTTTTTGGAGCAGCTGGAGATATTGAATCTCTTATAAGGGTTAGAGAGTAAGTTAGAGATTGAATGTTAGAGCGAATTGAGTACTAGAGTAGAAGTAGGGTAGGAATTAGAATTTATTTCTTTCTGAGCAGTCACTGTAATACAAAAGACTCAAATTCTTGCTATCTTTAGGGATTCGATACAACTGAAGACATTGTGTTCTTGGTGAATTTGTTGTGTTGATCTAGCTTGCATGATTCTTACTATTTATCTTTTGTTAAGAAGTTCACTAGGAGGGAGAGGTGATGTATCATCCAGATTTTCTTAGCATAGATGGAGATAATTTGAAGACATGGTTTTCTATACACTGGTGATATTGCCAAATTTGTAAATGTTGCTTATCTGTTTCATTAACAGTAGGAGCAGCCAGATTTAAACCTTCTTTATATTATGCGCTAGAATGGTATTCATCTTGGGTTAATCATTTGATTTGAAAATCTTTCAAGGAATGAAATTTTATCATATGTTTTGTTTGAATGATGATTTGCAATCTACTATTAAAGTTTGCACTATGAATGAATGAAACTTTGTATCAATTATAGGTTAATTTCATTTTGTAGTTCTAGTTTAAGAATTCCTTGGAAGGTAACAAGTCTGATTAGTTGAATGAATCAACATTATTTTTAGTTTAAAAACCTTGATCTATCTTTTTCTATTTCTTTAAAACCCCTGGTTAAAGTAGGTTTAGATAGATGTTTGATCTTGTAACAATCCAGAAGCTCAAAACTAGCAGGCCCCTTGAACATTACAACCATATTGACCACTTCGTGAAATAGCAACATTGTGAACCAACATGAAAGACCTTGGGAGGTGATTAGTTTGATTACTGATTGTCTCTTTCAGGAGAGGTGAGATATTTTTTTTACTTTACTTTTATCTTAACTGCATGTTGTGGGTCAATTTGGTACATCAACATGGGGGATCTAGAAAATTCTCTAAGTCCATAAGTAGAATTTATTTCTTTCAAAAATCTTATGAAGCTTAAATTTAAGATATTTCAAACCTTCCCCATTTTCTTCCTAATATCTTTCCCTTTCTTAATTTTTCTCCTATTCCTTTCGAAGGACTTTAAAGCTACTTGTTGTGAAGTTAACGATTTTCTTATTGAGATTAATGATCTTATTCATACACATTTTTAGTTCCTAGATTTCTCTTTTATTCCCATCTATAGTAGATCCATTTTGATCTTATTTATATGACATATGGAACAAGGAGATCCATACTTTTTATTTATGACCATGGTATCCTTACCCCCATTGGTTTTTTTCATATTATTCAATTTTCTATTGTTCCTTAGTTATTTCCTCTTGGGATTCTTTTCCTTTCATCTTAATTTCAATGTTTTTGGTATCATTTCCTCCCTCCCTATGTAGATTGGTATTTATATTAGCTAAGCTTCCTTCATTCTCGAACCATAGCAAACAACAAAGAAAACTATTAGAGACAAAAAAAACCACAAAGTAGAAGAATGGAAGCGCATAGTGTTGATAGCAACTAGACTTACACAACAATAGTCAATAGTGCCTTATTATAAATAACATAAAATGTTTAATTCCTTTGCAACCATTCCCAATAGTGGCTTATCGAAAACAACATAAAATATTTTATCACCTATCAATTTATTGATAAATGATTGTTATCTCCTTACATAGACATAAGGGAGGTGCTTATTATACAGGTCATGGTGTATATCATTTGATGATTATTTTATCATTTTCAAGGGGAAATTTAAATGATTATTCTTGCAAGTCAAAGTGCATAGACTTTTGAGAATTCTAAAGAATAAGGTAAAAATCATGGATACTAACAAACGTGTAAGCGTTATACATATGCATATCCCAATAATACAAATAAACTTCACATCTATATCAAATCATTGTCTTTATATATCAATTTATCAATCAAGTAATATTTAAGTAAACTCATCCTTGAAACCTAATAACCCAATGGTATAAAATCATGTAATATTAACTTACTAATCTATGAAAATATAATCAAGGATCATTCAAAGTGACAACAACTACATGATAATTATAATTGAATTATATATATTTGCAACATTTGTTAAATATAATCAAAACAATAATCTATTTTCAAAGGGGGTTGAACTAAAGATCTCATGATGTGATGTAATGATACTTACAACATTACTGTCCTAAAATAATTCTTCTAAAACAATCAAATGACACACACACAACCCTCAATTATAACCGAACTCAACCTTCAAGCCCAATATGTGACCAAACAATGAGAACAAAAGTATACGATTGCTCACATGATAATATTGAACTATACATATCCAAGTTAGTAATTAAAGATAATGATGAAAAGGCATACATTCAAACTCTATGAATTAATAGATACCATATCCCAAATATTATGTATAACTAAGAAGCTTCTATTTTATGTTATAGTATTCAAGAGATTCTAATTATATCCTTTGAGACAAATATTGGGATAAATTGGATTGATTTTAGTAGGAAATGAAAATATCTAAATTCTCTTCTCAAGTAATTGTCTCAATATTTTTAAGTATAGAACATTACATAAAAGTTAGTGTATTCTAAGTGAATATTCGAATAACATATGCCTTCATTAACTTATTTACAAATATAGATTGATATAGACTTATTCGTTTAAAATATATATCAAATTGAATTGTAATAACTCAGTGAGAAGTAATCAATTATATCATATTATAAAATTTCACAAATAATTAGATAAAATTCATACTATGAATAATTATTATCAATTAGTTTGAAATCATTTATTCTCTTGAACAATTTTGTTCAAAACTTTTAACATCTTTAAATTAATCTATTATACTAATTAAATGAGGTAAACAATGGTGAATGGCAGCTCACAATGCTGATAGCAGCTAGACTTACAAAACAACAGTCAACAATGCCTTAATAGAAATAACATAAACTGTTTAATTCGTTTGCAACCATTCCCAATAGTGGCTTATCGAAAACAACATAAACTGTTTTATCACCTAACAATTTATTGATAAATGATTGTTATCTCCTTGCATAGACATAAGAGAGGTGCTTATTATACAAGTTGTGGTGTATATCATTTTATGATTATTTTACCATTTTCAAAAGGACATTTAAATGATTATTCTTGCAATTCAAAGTGCATAGACTTTTGAGCTTTCTAAAGAATAAGGTAAAAATCATGGATACCGAAAAAGGTGTAAGTGTTTGATTAACACATGTGATGGACACACATTATAAAGTGTTACATGGGCATTATTATGGATTTGTTCAAATGCTGACATAATGAAGTGTTTTATTTGTAACATTGACACAATAATTATGCCCTAAAATGATCATCATTATCGCTACATGAAAAACATAAACCATAAAATGATAAACCATCGCCGCTACAAAACAACAATCAACAATGTCATATGGAAAATAACATAAACTATTTTTGAAACAATCTTTTCGAAATCCTCTATAAAGGGTTTTTCCAAATGTACCTCTTCTTGCTTGCTTTAAAGGGATTTTCCAAATGTACCTCTTCCTGCTTTCTTTCTTTCAGCTTCCTTCTTTCTTGAACCACTACAAAAGGAAAATAAAACTATTAGAGACAGAAAAAACCACAAAACACAAGAATCACGGATCACAGTGATGATAGCAATTGAGCTTACTATTTTTGAAATCCTCTACAAAGGGTTTTTTCCAGATGTACCTCTTCTCACTTGCTTTAAATGGGTTTTCCAAACACACCTCTTCCCGCTTGCTTTCTTTTAGCTTCCTTCTTTATCGAACAACTACAAAAAGCAAAGAACACTATTAGAGATGAAAAAAACCACAAAATAGATAGCACTTGGACTTATTGTTTTCAAAATCCTCTACAAAGGGTTTTTTCCAAATGTACCTTTTCCCACAAAGAAAACTATTAGAGATGAAAAAACCCACAAAATAGATAGTAGTTGTACTTGCTATTTTCAAAATCCTCTACAAAGGGTTTTTTCCAAATGTACCTCTTCTCGCTTGCTTTAAAGGGGTTTTCCAAATTCACTTCTTCTCGCTTGCTTTCTTTCAACTTCATTCTAGTTTTCTCAAAATCCTCAACTTTTGCTTAAACAAGTCAATGCCTGAGCAAACAAAAAAAATGCAAAACAACCCATAAAACAAAATGCTTATAGGAAACTAGAAAAAAATGTAAAACAAAGTGTAGATACAAATAAATACAGTTTCCTTTTTGCATAATTATACTCGGCCTACAAAGCAACCCGTATTTTCCAAAAGTGTTAAGAGGAAAAACACAGAGAATCCTTATCATCATGAAAGTCCTCCACAAAACTCCAATCATTCCTTAAATCTCTCATAGCAGGTAAACCCAAAGAACGAAACCCAACAATGCCTTATCAAAAATTGGAAAGTGTTATTACAACCATCATCAAACCATCACCACTATACGGAAAGCATACATCAATTAATGTTGAAATGCCAAGTCCTACCAGATGGCATTCAATTTCATTGGCCTTCTCTATCAATGCACTAGGCCAAGCACATTTATTTTTCAATTATTTAATTTTAAACTCACCACCTTTTTTCTGACTGACTGGGAGCCGCATGCTGAAAGTTTAAAAAATAGGGAAGGCTAACGAAATTCGGGGCCTAAGTGTTCCCACAATAAGCCTATTGGCTTAATAAATAATTCTAGTTGCAAATCAGATAGTAGTTAAAAGAAAAGTTGGATTCATGATTAATGCAAAATACAAGAAAATCTTAGATATATTTGTGAAATAAAGTATTCATTAATTAATAAAAGGATGATTAAATGTATGAATTGCAAGTAAATAATCAATAAAATTAAAAATTTAAGGAGAAAATTATAGTTAAATTTAGTTAATGATTTATAGAAGTTTCCTTATTATAATTATGAATCATTCAATAAAAAATTTATAATTTGAAAATAAATAATTAAATGTAAGGTTTTGTAACTATTTATTTATTATTAAAGGATAAAATATAGTGGCAAAAATTTAAAATAAAACTTATCAAGTTGATGAAATTTGAAAATCCATTTTTGGAAAAATAACAATAGGTCAAGATGATGAAAAATCATTATGCATTAGTGTTCATAGGTTCAAAACTTATGTAAAGAAAAATTCAAGTAAATGCCCAATTAGTTGAGTTAATTATCTTTGAATTAAATGGATATAATTTTAAATATTCATCGAAAATATGTCTAGTAATAATAAATAAGACAATTTAGTGTGTATAGAATAATTAAATTTATTGTTTTAGAGAATTCTTGCATTATGAATTAAAACAAATTTCATATGTGTATTGTATTAATCCTCATTCACAAAAAATGTCAAAAAAATTTCAATTGATAAAAGGTTTAGAGTTAATCTTGAATAAAACAATTAGAGTGTGTTTGGTAACCATTTGATGTATCAATAAGGAAACTATGGATTTTTTAGGGTGGAGAATTTTAATCTATTCTAGGAAATAAACTATAGTAAGAATTTACCTTTGAATTGTAACAAAAAACTACTAAGTAAACCCAAATCAATGTATGTTAACTATTAGCTTGATCTCCAAAGTAAGATTAACCTGTCATTTAGGAATTAATAGCATCTAGTTAATCTTATGATATTGGCATTCATAGTGGAGTTAAGAAAACTATTTTCATTTACTTTATGTAAGAAAATTTGTTATATCTTAGTTCCATCATTTGAAAAATCTTTATAGACAAGTCATTATTTGTGGAATAATATTTCTCTCTTAACCATACTAGGAAAAAAAATGTGGATAGAAAAGGGAATTGGTATTTGTTAGTAGTTTTTCATCTCATCAACTTAAAAGGGTAATCAATTTCTATACCCTAGTATACCTAGGAAAGGATTTGAAAACCTCTCAATTTGAAACACCTAGGAAAAAATGTGAACTAGCACTCTTCCTAATATATTTTAAGTGATATAATGACATCATAAACTTGATTATAGATTAAATTTAAAACTTGAATTTACCTTAGTAGTATTAGCAAGGTGAAAAAAATCTAGTAGTTGTGTATGGTTTAGGTTCATTAAATTTTAGGGAATGACAAGGCCTCCAATAAGGTTCCACAATAGCTATTAAAGCTTAACACACCATGTGTCATCATTTCCACGGTTATGTAACCTTCCTTTTTCAATATAAAATTCTCTATGGAACTACAAAATCTAGTAGAACAGTTTCGTCTGTCAACATTTGATTGATTCTACGGGCCTTTTTCTTAATAAAATATTCATGTAGGGAGAAAGCATGAGTAACTTAAAGGCATTAATATTTAGTTATTTAAGAACAACTTTGAGCCACTAGGAGATGAGAGGGTCCAACTTTAATAAAATTTAGGACATAATACTTAGGCTCTTATAAATTATTTCAGCTTGCGAGCTTAGCTGGTAAACTTAGTTATGAAGGGGTATTTCAAACCAATTCTACTTACAACTCCTTGTAAACATTCATAAAATTCAAAATTTTCCTTAAAGCATTTAATACATTACTTGAATGAAAGCTAGAAGAAAAAACTTCACACATAGAAAATGCTATGGAGATGAACAAAATGATCCTTGATCAAATCTTATTCATAAATATCACAACAATTATAAAATATGAGACAATTGGATTGAAAATATAAAAATGTATTATCATTAATTGATGTTAGTACTACCATACAAAACTTATAGACTACAAAAAAATATTATTCTCAAACCAAAAATAGACTCAAAACATAAAGTTTATTACGAATTCTCTATCATACAAAAATTCTCCAAGATCTCGTGCAAATGGCCTTGAATTCCCTGTTATAGAAACAAGGGAGCAAAACAAGCCTCGGGTCAAATTACACATGTCATATTTTCATTTGAGAAACATTTACATAACAAGATACAAGTACAACTGCTTCATGTGGGAATATCCCATATAGGAAAAAATTTCATTGCACTCAATTATAGAAGATCCTTTATCTTTCTAAAAAACACTTGATGTAAAAAGTGGTGGTACACATACACAATCTTTTTTATCTTCACTCTCTTTATCTTCTAAAACATGGGAACAAAAAAGAATGTAGAAAAGGACAAAAGAGGTGGGTACCACCTTAGTTACCAAAGAAAACAACTAGAAATAATTAAAAAGGAGCTTACTCTATTGGTACAGGAGCACCAATCCACTTCTACTGAATTTGATCAAGTTTGTTTTGTGATAGGTTGTCCTAGGGGTTTGATAGGTTGCAGGACCAGATGCCTCTCATTAATCAAGTGTCACAGCTTCCCATAGTGCCTCATCCAAGGTAGCCCATGAACTAGGCACCTCCTGTGCCTCATTACTTGCAACATCAACAACCACAGACCTATGCATAGTCATCACAAGTACCAAAATACCTACAAGGGCCTGAATTCCTACCCGCTCAGCAAAACTAGCTAGTAGCACAACCCATCTTCCTCAAGAATCAAACTCCACAACTAAGGAATGCTGAGAAAGATCGGTTAGAAAAGTTGATGGAGATGATCAAAAAGATGTCCACGGAGATGACTCACCTTCAGAATAAAAAATAATCAACTAAAATCCTCTCAATGTAACATCCAAGCCAATATCAATCAAGACAATAGGGATAACCATGAAGCAGGTAACTCATCAGCACCAAACTATGAGTGAGGGTAGGCCTCCAATCAAAACTTTGAAAGGAGACCCTCACAAAGACAAAATAGGATGTGGAATACAAGGCAAAATAATGGGGGTGTTCCCACTCCTCTTGATCAACTTGCTAATAATGAGAAGACAACCAATGGGGTGTTCCTCACTGAAGCAACCTTGTCTGGATGGTTCTGGATTTAAAAGACAAGTAGGCATTCTAAATTAGACTGCCCTGAGTTCCAAACAGCCACTGATATCTTTTAAGTGGAGGTTCAAAATGCCATTGATAGTGTAAAATGTAGAGATATAGTTACATCTGGGCCATATGACTCTTCTGTGCTCATGGTCAACCAAGCCCCATTTCCATGAAATTAGAGCAATGATCCTGAGAGTGTGGTTGCCTCCCCAAAGAACGAAGAAGCTTTATCCCAACTCTTTACTTCAGTAGATAATGGTCCAATAGACAAAGAGGAACCTCATAAAGATGAAGTGCAAATGTTCCATCAGAAAACCTCTTCATATAACTTAAGAAATAGACAAATAGGAGGATCGTTCACTACCTCCACTCCGCCTAATAACTTTAGCACCCCACCCAACCCCAATGCTAGCAACAACCCAGTCTATCCTTATGTGCCTAAAAAATATTTGTACAACAACAAACAACCCATTCAAATGCAAATCTAGCTAGCTAGCTTGTCCATAGGTAGATCCTTTGAGGCTGAAATTGAGCGAATGGGGGAATACGTTGTTGAAGAGTTCAAAAAAGTAAAAATCAGCCTATCTACCTTTGAGTTGCTTAAGGTTCTTGTAGTTAGGCATTCCTTCTTTAGGGTTATTAATGAGACCCCCTCCTCTAAGACAACACAAGAAACACCTTCCAATAGAGTCACTTTTGAAGAGCCTCAATAGAATCCTATAGTCCAAGAAATCATACGCAAAAAGAAGGATGCCCCTTCCAATCAGCAAGTTGGGAAGCAACCCGCTAAAGATCAGACTCCAGTGAAAACCAAAGAAAATACCAATGAGAAGGATAAGAACCAAATGGCCTAGGCCAATACCCCTATAGGGTTATTCCAAGGAAAGTTGGAAATGCCACCCTTTCTCAAAACAATTAGAATATTTGAGAAGAATTTGCACAATTGTCTGATTGACTCCGGAGCATCAGCCAATGTCAAACCTTTGGTAGTGTCCAAAGCCCTTGGGATTGTCCCTATGCCTTCAAGAAGAAAAGTAACCCAACTAGACAAGACCAAGGTTAACATTGTTGAGGAAATCAATCGTATCCCAATGTAGATTACTGCAGACCCAAGGGTGCAACAAGTTATTGATATCCAGGTTGCGGAAATTCCAAACACCTACGGAATAATCTTGGGGTGAGACTTCACTCATGCATTGAATGGGTATGCCGCAACCAACTTTTCTCACATGTGGCTGCCATGGAAAGGGATGCTAAATCAGATTCGTATAGACTGAGAACCATGCATGAAGTTCATGATCATAGAATACAACAACACCAATGAGGTGTTGTTTGCTAAAATAGAATTTGGTAATTACTACCCCATTACTTATCAGGAAGAAGTGGAGCCTCAAGAAGAAGAGATAACTATAGAGGTCTTCTTGGTACAATGTAGTCCTCTGAACAACTTGGCCTATACGCCTCAAAGCACAGAAATGTTAGTGGAATCGGAAGATGATGAGTCCCATGAAGGTGGTAACTTAGGACTGCTACATGGATTCCAAGACTTCATGGAGAAGTGCATATAAGATCAACTCAGTCTAGGAGAAAGGATGGACTTCCAAGAGCTCTTGCTGCCAAGCTGGTGTAGGGTTCATAATGCTTCCCACTCTAAATTTGAGTGTTGTTTGTGTCAGATGAAAGTGGAGCACATCAAAGGACAAGCCAAATTTCAATACGAGCTTCTTACCAAACATCCTGCTACCAACCATGATAAGCCCATCTCCATTTCGGGGATGATGAGTGTGGGTAAGCAGCCTAGAAGGACTGAAGACCTAATTGGCCCTGAAGTCAAGGAACCTTCCAAGTTCTAGACGCTATGCTTTGATGGATCCAAGTCCAAATAGGGAGTTGGTACTAGATTCAAACTCATCAGCCCCATGGGTAAGACCTACTTTACTACTCATAGACTCCAATTCTATTGTACCAAAAATATAGCAAAGTACGAAGCACTAGTTCATGGTCTCCTAATGACTCTAAGGAAGAATGTCAAAATTTTGCAAGTTTTTGGTGATTCAGAGTTGGTAGTGAAACAATTTAGGAAATTATACTCCTGCCATGATAGAAGACTAGCAAACTACAGGCATAGAGTTTGGGATCTATTAGAGAGCCTAGATTTCTTTAATATCTAGCTGATCCCTCACTCCCAAAACCATACTGCTAATGCCTTGGCTCAAGAAACTAGCACGCTTCAACCAATTTCTTTGTCTAGACTCAAAATATTTACTATTGAGCTGACCTCTACTCCATCTGTGCTAGATAATGTCACCCATTTTCGGGTGTTCAATGATGACAAACACGTCTTGGAATTCATCAGTATTTCTGATGTATTTTCTACCAAAATAATTGATGAAACTAAGCCTAAAGAAGCTAAATTAGATATAGAAGGGGTCATCAATCTAAAAAAAAACACCATTCCAAGAGGTATGGTCCAACTGGAGCATATATTTGACCTGGATCAAATCTAAGACCAAGATTAGTAGGCAAAGAAGAACTCCATCAACAATCAGTGTCACACTCACAACCTCAAGACAATTGAGGAGGTTAAAAATGTGTTTATTACTAAATTTTGCATGTCAGAAGAAAGAAAAGGAATCATCAATTCTTTGCAGAAGTATCATGATGTAGTGGCATGGAGTTATGAAGATTTGAAGACTTATTATACCTCCATCATCATGTACACTATTCCTCTTAGACCAGATATTCGACCATTCCAACAACGATAACATCCCATCAATACACTATTGGAGCCCATCATTTATAAAGAAATGAAAAATTTGTTGTCATGAAGAATTATATTCCTAGTCAGGCACTCCACATGGGTGGCTAATTTGGTCCCAGTTAGGAGGAATAACAAAGAAATCAGATTGTGTGTGGACTTTTACAACCTAAATAGAGCTTCAGAGAAGGACAACTATCCAGTGCCTTCATTGGATGAGGTATTATAGATTTTTAATGGATCACAGATGATGTCCTTCCTTGATGAGTACTCTAGATACAATCAAGTGATGGTGCAATATGAAAATCAACACAAGACAATGTTCACCAACAAGTGGGGAACATTCACATATAGGAGAATGTCGTCTGGACTCTTTAATGTCTGCACCACCTTCCAACATGCAATGGACATAGCTTTAAAAGATCTTATCAGAGAGTGCATAATCATCTACATGGATGATTTGACCATGTTCTCAAAGAAGCGGAGTGATCATGTCTTTGATCTATGCAAATTTTTTCAAAGGTGTAGAGAATTCGGGGTTTCTCTCAATCCGAAGAAATGCATCTTCAAAGTCACTGAAGGAAAGCTCCTTGGGCATGTTATTTCAGATTTAGGAATCTATATAGATCTAGAGCACATTTAGTCCCTTTTGAAAATCCAATTTCCAGGCATCAAGAAAGAGTTGAAATCTTTCTTTGGAAAGATAAATTTCATTCACAAATGTATTACAGGCTTTGCTGAAATCATCAAGCCACTCAATGCAATGTTGAAGCAGGATGCCAAAATTGAATGGACCCCAAAAGCAAAGTAGGCCTTTGAAGAAATTAAGAAAGCTATTGCTAAGGCACCCATGCTCGTTAGCCCTGATTATCTGAAACCATTCTACATTTATTCATTTTCTTCACGTCATTCATGTGCCAACATTTTAACACAGAAAGACGACGAAGGCAACAAGAACCCAATTGCTTTCATGAGTGCTCCCTTAAAGAATGTTGAACTATGATATCATGATGTGGAAAAGAAAGCATATGCTCTTGTTAGAGGAGTTAAGAAGTTCAGACATTAAATCCTATGGAACAAGATGTTTTCCATTGTTCTTGATCCAGCAATAAAATGTTATTGATGCAGAATGAGGTAGGGGAACGAAGAGAAAAGTGGGTCACCTTGCTACAAGAATACGACATGGAAATTCAGCCAATGAAATTAGTAAAAGGACAGACCCTCACCTAAATGATAGCTGAGGCAGTGGCTAAAGCAGCACCCAAGCTTATAGTACAACAACACCAGCTTGAAAACATTTCCCCAAGAGAATGGTACGATGATATCATCTACTACCTGTTGAACATCAACTGCCCACCTCATCTAAAGGGATTTTAGAAGCATGCTCTCCATCTAAAAAGTAGCAGCTACATGCTGCAAGGATCCATACTTTACAAAAGAAATCATGAAGGAGTGTACCTTCGGTGCCTCGAAAAAGAAGAAGTGGAGTGGGTCTTTAAAGAATTTCGTAATAAATTTGGTACCGGTCATGGATCTGGTCTTTCAACCGTACATAAAATCCTACGAGCAGGATACTATTGGACGAATTTTTTCAAGGATACTCATAGCCATTTTTTCACATGCCACATCTTCCAAATCACGGCAACTAGGGAAAGGAATGGCATTGTCCCATTGCAACTATTCTTGGAGGTGAGACCATTCATGCAGTAGGGTCTTGACTTCATCAGTCTCGTAAGCCCGCCATCATCTGTGAGTCATAGGCAATGCACAATAGAGGTAGTTGTGAATTTTCTTGAATGTTTTATTTTAAATCATTTTGGTTTCCCATACGCTTTGATCTATGATAATGGTCCTACCTTTTCCTTACTTAAATTCACTAGTTGGGCCTTTGACTATGGGATTTCCCTTAAGTTTTCATTGAATTACTACCCACAGGGCAATGTCGTGGAAGAATCTACTAACAAGAATCTCATTACGGTGATCAAAAAGCTGCTCAACAAGAATCCTAAGGATTGGCATTCACAACTTCATTTTTCCCTTTGGGTAGATCGCACACACCACAAGGCCTCCCTAGGAGATTCCCCATTCCACCTTTTTTATGGCCTAGAGCCTGTGTTCCCAATTCACCTGAAAATCCCCACCCTCCAATTCATTAATGCCTTTTACAAAGAAGGGGAACAAAGAGAAGCTCGCTTGGCTGAGCTACTACACCTAGAAGAAGTACGTGACCTTGCCATTGAAAATTTTTCCAAACACCAGGGCGTAGTCAAAAGATGGTTCGATCGACAAGCCAAAGACAAGGCCTTTAGAATTGTTGATATAGTCTTATGCTAGGAAAAGTTCCATGAGAAGAAAGGGTAACATGACAAATTTGACAAGCTCTGGCTTGGCCTCTTTCAAATTGCTAAAATCCTCAAAGATAATGCTTTTCGCCTCAAGACATTAACTGGTGAAGATGTCTCGTTGCCCGTCAATGGACAACACCTGAAGCATTACTATCAAGGTTGAGATCTTCTGAGCTGCCCCTATAAATACCTGTATATAGGTTAGTTTAGGTTTTTGTTGGTTTTCTTTTTTTTTCTACTTTGTGTTGCTTTTGTTTTGCTCATTTCCTGGTCGCTTTTGTGTTGTAGAGGTTGTTCTTCATTTCTGCCACGGTGGTCATGCTCAGTTCAATGAACGGTTCACTTTTTTTCCCACTCTTAGTGCTCTTTGGCTAAATATTCACTCTCAACTATTGGCCTCTGATAGTTGTCATGGAATTGTCTCCTCATTTGAACTTTGACTTAGAACCCGACCCTTGGTTGAACCTTCCTTTTACTTTCATCTCAAATCCTACATAAAATGCATACTAATTGTTTCCAAAGAGTTGTACAGTGGTTGTTATGATGGATTAGAAAGCGAAAAAACTTAAGTCTACTCTAGTGACCACTATTATTCCCAAACCCATAGTAAGCTTCAATGCTTACACAGTTGATCAAAAGAAGAAAGTATTAAAAGAAGTATTGAAAGAAAATAAAAGAAAAAGAAAAATGTTGAAATCAAGCAACTATATGGGTTTGTGGATAACTCTACTGAGGCTATAGATGCCTAGCTAGAAGTAGAGCAATGTTCATGGGGTCACAATGACAACTCCGTCGGGGCTATGGATGCCTGACTGGCAGCGGGGCAATGCACAAGTTAGTTTTGGGGTTAGACGATTCTTGTAGCTTGCTCAGTTTGATTAGCTTCCACTTGTCATAGTTTCTAAGGGAAGGGAATGAATTCACTAAATGCACACACTTCTAAGAGGTTTCATGGGTTGATTTAGCTAAGGATCCAGTTCTCCTATTTCACCTTTGGAAACTGGCCCCTAGTCTGTGAAACTAGAGATTTTGTGTTCTGAATGAACATTTATCCTTAGAACACTCAGTAGCATTCCCAGTACAGTCACCATTTGTTGTGCCTATAGCACACATGCCCCATTCAAAATGGGGACCCTCTTTCTCTTCATTTCGTTGAGTCACTTTTTGTCACCACCTCATTTTGTGTGCCCCTTGTTTTGTGTCCTAAGTGGTTAATGAGTCTTAGAGGAATCATTTTTGAAGTGACCATGTTTCTCCATCCTCAAATTCTCAAGGCTTTTAGCCTTCGTGAGGTTCCCTTAGCTATTTTTCTTCATTCTTCGAGGTTGGCATCCTTGGAGCCAGGTGAGTCTGCCCTCGTGAGCTGCCCTATGTGGATTCCCTTGGCTCTGCGGTCATTCCAAATGGCCATAATTTGATGCCCTTCCACCCCATTGAACCTGCATTCCCTAACACCATTTCCATTTTCATTTTCATCTACCAGTTGTTCAAAAGTGAGTCATAGCCTTCTGCAAACACCATCATAATACCCGCTAAGTGCATTTGTTGATTCAGGACCTTTGCTAGCTGTCTGATCATTTACCTTCATCGGGTCTTAAAGTTTAGTTTTTCGCCGTGTGCCCTATTTCAATTTTTGATCGATTTCTATATAAAATTGCTGAATTTGAAGGAATAAAACTTGGAAATCAACTAGAGTGAACCTAGGTGAACAAAACCCATGACATGAAATCTTAATAAACTTCAAAAATCACCCCATGTCTCGCATGCGGAAATTGAGGTCCCTGCAGCCATTCTTCAACTAGGGCCTTTGTCCCCTATGGGCCTGCACCCCCACCATCATTTTCGTCGTCTTTTTAAATGCTTAAAACTTGAAATGGCGATCCCCTCTTTCGGGTCCACCTGCACGGGAGAACACCCCTACTCAACTGCCCCAGACTTAAATTCACAAACTCAAACAAAGAGCCATCAACCCTCTTGGGTGCCCAGGTGTGAGTTTTCACCTAAAAAATGCCTTTTAGCTTTGTCATTTCAAATGGCTATTCAATCACAGCCTCCCAATGGTTGGGTCCCGCCCTTGTCATTTCCCATCGAACTTGACCACTCTAAATGCTTAAGTCTCAATTCATTATAGGTTGCTCCCTGCGGACCTCCGCTTGCACATTTTCGTCTTGGCCTTGCCATTTAAAATGGCTTTCACGACCATCTCCCACCATCCACCCATGCCTTTTGACCTATGCACTTTTGCAAGATTTGAATTTCAATGATGAAGCATCCACCTTATCTCATGACCGTGGCGGTTGTACAGTTTCCCCTGCAAACCCGTAGCCTCCCAATCTGATCCCTGTGGTAATGTGGTGACCCCATGGTCCCGCAAGTATCTTCTTCCCTCCCTATGATAGCATAGTGACCCTGCAGTCTCGTAGGTGTCTTCTTTCCTCCCTACAATAGCACGATCACCCCGCAGTATTGTAGGTGTCTTCTTTTCTTCCTGCAGTAGTGCAGTTTATGCGTTCTCTTGGCAGAATTTTTGGCATGAATATTTTGTATGGGCATTTAATATTTCAAGGACAATGTTCAATATGCTTAGGACAGTTTTTTAGATGATTAAATCTGGGAAAATATCAATTCTTTATTATTGTATTAATTGTTGGAAATAATTGAAACTCCATCCTCCAAAGTCGTGGGTCCCACATGGTAGAACACCGCCTATGGACCGTCATCTTCCTAGTGCCATTTCAACGGCCAAGCCCCAAATAGCCAAGCAACCTATTGCGCCTGCATGCTTGAAAGATGAACTAAACACTTCGAAATCCTCAAAATGACTTTGACCCACATGCCAAAATGGGTCTGCCTCCCTAGTGGAATCCACCTTATGACTAAATCTTGATGCGGGTGGGGACTTGTGGGCCATCATGCCCTGATTGTCATCCCTCATACAACTACCTCCAAAATGTCCATCAGCCCAACGAAGTCCACACCCCCAGGCCTGAATTGTTGTAACTCCCTCCTATGAAAGGTTAATGTCAATCTAGAAGAGATGTTAGGATTCCCTAGTGATGAATTATCTAATGTAACATTTCTTTGCAAGATTTTGGCTAACTATCCCATTGTTTTATAATTGAATGTGCTTACCTCTCTCTCACATGGAGGATATATGGGACGAGGTGCAGGACCTTTGGAGGTGGCCGTGGAGAAAGACAAGGGAAAGAAGTCAGCCAAAGCACCTAGAGGAAAAGAATACAAAGATTGGATGAATTAAAAATTCCAAGGGGATCCCCTTAACTCCAAGGTCACCACAGATTGGAAGGAGATCTCAAATACTAATCTGGGACACGTAGATATTGATGAATTCAAGCAAAGGGTCAGAATCAACCATACAATAGAAAATTCTAGAAAGATTAGAAGCAGTGGGTTGGCCAAGGCTATCAGTTTCCCACCTACTCTCCTTGCCCCTGACCTTGTGATGGCCTACAAAGAGGCATATCAAGAGGACATGAAAATAATTGTGGACTGAGACAGAAATGTATTAGCTGACCTATCCACCAAATCAATAGGGAAGGATTTTCATATCCCTACATTCGACAAAATGGAGGAAGCATCCAAAGATGATGCCAAGGAGATGTGGGATGTAGACCCCCTCAAGTGCAAAAATATCATCAATTAGTACTCGTTAAAAGAAAAGAGGGGCAGTGCAGCTAAAGTACCCCAAGAGTTCTTTTGCAGTGACTTCTACGAGGATTACCATGACTTGGTAACCCTATTGAGCAGAGTTATGGGCCTTCTGAATGCTTCCTACTTCTAGGAATTGATGTTATACTTTGTGGAAGAGATCCTCTGAAGGAAAACCAAGTTCTACTAGGCAGGAATAATTAGTAATTGCTTGCATGAGCAATTTGTGGCTATGAAGAAGACTTCATGATTTTACATGACATCTTACTTGGTCTATTCACTGGCTGACCGAATGCAGTACAAAGGCTTTTTTAGGGTTTCAAATGAGGCTCCAGCCACAGAATTAAAGGTCTATGATAGGTACCCTCAGCTCCAATATAGAAATTTCAAGGACTACTACAGAGTTAATGATGACTTCATTGGCCATGTTATTAGATTGCTTGGGGGTGACTTCAAAAGAAGGGTATCACATAGCGCTAATGATTTCCTCCACTAGTTCAACTTATTCTTCATACAATTTCCAAAGTTTACCTATATTCGAGCTGAAGGTTTCTCAGAGAAACCATACAAGCTGCCCCAGTATCCAAATGTTCGGTTGATACTACTAGAGCTCTCTCAACAGCTACAACATGCACATGGCCTCTTAAGAAACAAGCATAAGGTAGGGATTCCCTATCCCCTCTCCTTCAACCAAGGAATGTATGAAATCCACACATCCTAGTGTGCAAACCATTCAGATAAAGAACTTGTGGAATATAACCTATATTTCCACACTGCCCAACTGTGGATGGACCCCTATGACAAACTAAGAAATATGGTTAGACTGGAACACACCCATATACATGATGTTGAGGACTTTTGGGAAAAATGCAAGGATGAGAAAGAAGTGTGAATAAGGCACTACATGCGCATGACGACGTATTTTTTAAGAGGTTCAACTTGTTCCCTATGCCAAACCAAATAGTGAAAGATGAAAATACAGTAAATGATCCTAGATACAGTGCAGCTACCAATATCCCATTATTGTTAATCGACTAGAGTGAAGAAGAGGTCAATGACCTTGATATTTTGACGAATCCAATCGAGGCTAGAACCAAAGAGTGGATCGATGGGCAAATCACCCAATTGAAGCTACAAGGAGTCACCTTGACATATGGGGAGCTTGTGGAAGAGTCGGGAAGAGAGGAGGATAGTGGGACATATGCTGCCCCATCTGGAGAAACTTCAAGATCTCCTCTCGCCACTAGGTTCAAAAAGAGAAAAGAGATGGTTGAAAGGAAGCCTAAACCCAAGGTGTATTCAAGGAAAGCCTTGGAGGGTGAACCTTCCAAGAAGTCAAAAACATTGGACAATTTCAAAAAAATTCCCACCATTCAGGAGGACCCACTCCATGAGGGAGAAGGACTAGAGGCCAAACAACCAAAGTCCCCACCTGATGCCTCTACTCTCATAGTCACTGGTACTACTAACATTTCTACCACTACTGCCCCACTGCCTACTTCTCAAGCAATGGTTGCCACCTCTTTTCCTATAGTGGATATCTCAGTCCACCTTGCTTCCACCCCACCCACTGCACAAGTCATGGTTATAGACTCCTCTGCCACTACCTCTTTGCTCTCCTCTTCCTCCATGTCTTCGTCAAAATCCCTTCCATTGACTACAAAATTTATGCCAATGCCTACTCTATCACTCTTGGAAGCCTTCGCCCACCACATGCAGAATATCCCAATGGAACTATCTAGGGTATTAATGAACTTGACAATACAAGTTGTGTTGGCACAAATAGTTGCAAACCTCCCTATCCCTCCTCCAACCGAACCACTCGAAATGAGAGAAATCATGCAAATATTAGAGGAGTTGGAGAGGAAAGAAAGAGAATCAACAAAAGAGATGGAAGAAGAAGCGGGTGACTACCATGAGCATCCTGAGTACCAGTACCTAGTAATTAATAAAGTGGTGCATGAAGGAGAGGAGGAAGAGACATGGTCATCTGAGGAAGACACTAAGGAGTTGGGTATCAAATATATTATAGAAACCTTTGACCCAGAGCTCAGGGAGGAGTTGAATTAGCAAATCAAGAATGTTGGAGAAAAAATAGAGAGCTCACCTTCTGATGAAGAAAAGAACACTAAACCACCAACCGGGGAAAAAAATAAAAGTCCCAAGCATGATAAGGAGATTGCTCTATCAAAAGTGAAATAAGGTCTCAAGCACACTGAAGAGGTGTCACCTCAACATGAAGAAGAGGAAAAGAAAGAAGAAGATAAACCCAAGGAAGAGACTGAAGCCCAAAAGAGCCTGGAAATGGAATATCATGAAGAACATGGGCATGACCAAGAAGAAGAGAAAATAACTGAAGGGGAGGACAGCCCCAAAGAACATGTAGCTATTCAATCCCCGAAAAAGGAAATAGTATTCATTCGAGATTCTAATGAAGAAGAAGGAGAAAGGATAGAACAATAGGCTTCAGGAAACAAAGAAATTGAATTCCAACACACTCACAAAGAAAAAGGTGATCATGAATCACCAAAAGAAGAATCTCAAATGCCTGAGTGGCTTGAGAAACAATTGGAGAAGAAAAGCCCATCTCTGAGGAACCCAAAGGAAAGGCTGGAGGCCATCTTAGCTCGAGCCCAAATAAGAACAATGAAGGAAAAGAGGCCAAAGGTCAAATCTCATCTGACAATGGATGCATCAGGATCTAGAATAGTGCAGATAGCCACCCCAATTGTGGGAGAAGAAGGGGTAAGTTATAATATTTCTACCCTTGATCGAGGAATAGCCACAAGAGAGCAGAAAATTCATCACCTCCAAGGGTTCATTGCCACTATTTTAAACCAGATGCATAAGGATCAGAATTCCAAGGAGTTAAAAGCATAGGTGGTAGGTCTAACAACTTACATTTAGCAGTGGTTATCAGTTGAAGAGCTCCCCATGTCCTCAACACCATCACAATTATTGTCCAAGGATCACATTGATAAGTTAGAGAAAAGAAATAATTGGACAAAGGCCACAAAGGATTGGTTCTAGGAGGTCCTCTATATTGGAAACATGGGCATAGGCCATACTGTCAGGACAACAAACATGTTCCTAGAGGTGCAAAAGATACTCAAAGGAATAAGGAAATTTTGCACTAACTTCCCAGAGCTATACAAAATCACGTATCCTAAGCTTGAGGCTATTCTCAAGATACTTGATAAATCCTGGGAGGAGTTTTCTCTGGTAGAGGGTGACCATTGGCTCATGGAGACATGGAAGCTAAGCCTAGATCATAGAAAAGAAGTGTTGGAGTGATTTCTTCATGAAGTGGAGCTTGATCTTGATTGGGTCAAAGAAATCAAGACAAACTGTGGAGAATATCTGAGATTGATGATAGATCTTGATGTGCCCCCCAACGAGTTGGACCCGGAGAAATGTAGCCATACTTCCACAAGAAAATGGAGAATGGGACCGCAAATGCACTGATGCCATATTTCATGGGTTTTTCTACACGGGCCTTCACTCAATCTGAGCAGGTAGTAAAGAACATGCATAAATGTGACAAAGACTGGGATGAGATTACAAGTAAATCAAGGAAACTAAATTTCCAAGTGATCTAGTCCAATATATTGGAATGGAATAAGCTCTAGGCATTGATCACGAAGTTTGTGGAATACACCGCCATCAAGAAAAGTGAAGGAAATCTCGTAATTGATGATGAGTTCCTCACCAAGTAGCTATAGTAAAAGGAAATCAGCTACAAGACAAAAGAGCTACAATTCTTTTCACTAGAGGACAAAATATGCTAAATGACAAGAATGTAATTTTAAATTGTAATATATTTGGGGGTACGTGAAACCCTAGTTTGTAGTGAATCTTGGCCACACAATGAGATTAAATCTTGGGAATTCACTTTTCCTTTTGAGCACTATAAATAGGGGGTTTCCTCTCATTTTCAAGAGAGATTTTAGTTGTTGTAATGACATGTTGCTGGAATTTTAATAGAAATTCATCGACTATGGTGGATTCTTGAGTTCCTTTGCATGTTTCATGATTCTTCTTCTCTTAGTTAGTGAATTTGAGTAGATTAACTTTTTTGTTCTATATGTTTTAGCTTGCTTTAGTAGAATAGTTAATGTTGTGCATTGATACTAAAGAATTCTATTGTGTGTTGGTAACTTTTCTTGTCCATACTTTTTGTTTTTTATTGATGTTAAATAGCTACATAAAGTTAGTCTGGGCATAAATTGAAAGCTGCACAAAATTTCTATCTTTTATTCATGCTAATGATGAATGAATGGTTGAAATATATAGTCCTTAGAATCTTGCATTAGTTTCATGGGACTGTGAAGCAATCTGGTTAAGTGGAACTTAGTTTTAGGAAGGTTGTCCATAGTAGGGTCCTCCATTATCACTGTTCATTGCTAGTTTCAGGTCTAGGAACTTCCTCTCTTCCTTTCCCTTTTTCATTTTTGTTTAATAGTGACTTTGAACAAGATTCATTGCACATTGTAAAGCCAAATTTGAAGCTGAAATAGGAGTTCTATACTATTGTTTGAACCTACAGCGATCATGTATAAAATTTCCCATCTTAAGAACTCCCTTGGAAGATCTGAGTCTCCTCCAACTTAACTTTGTAAGTCTTCCCTATGATTACTAACAAAATCACATAAAAACAACTGAGACATTCCAAGCATGTCATGACCTAACACCCAAGAGACCTTGGGGTGATTTTCAGGAAATTGTTGTTGGAGATTTCCTTTCAAGAGAGGTAGTGTGCCTATGCACTGCCTGTATTGAGAAGGTGCTAAAACACCCATCAACAGTAAATATGACTGAACAACACTTTTGGGGGATGAAAGTAAGATAGCAAATGACCTAAAATCTGTGACCTAAGACATAATTCATGTAGATGCAACATACCTCTAACAGAAATAGTCAACTTTATGCAAATTGGATGAATGGAAGACACTTAAAAATTACCTCAAAATCTGTTGCAGAGTGTTCAGATAGAGTTGCAAAACACTCCCTTGTCCAAAAATGGTGAATGGGTCTTGAGACAACTTTTTGAGCTAAATTTTTAGGAGCCTCTAAAGACATATCTAAGATACAATTTCCCACTAGTTTCATGTGAAAATAACGAAAAATGAGTTTGGGATTTGAGTTTTTGTGAGATGACAACTTTTCTTGCAACTTTGACAACTTTTATAACTTTTTCAATTTTTCATTTTTGATATCTTCAACTTTTCTTCAACCTATGAACCTGCAAATCACACACACAAGAGAGAAATTTTTTATTTTTGGTGAATGGGTGTTTGCCTTGGTCAAACCTTGTTTTGGTAATTAAACCTTGAAATGAAATTAAATAGCATGAAAGGAGTGATGAATGGACAACTCAATGTTGCGACTCACCAAACATGTGAATAAACCTTTGAAGGATTGAAAACTTGATGTTTCTCTTACATGAAATGGCTTCAACAGATGTGGATCTTGATGCTTTAAATATCACTTGAATACTTGAATTTGATTTTTGAAGCCTACATCACAATGTTAGCTCCAAAAACATGCATTAATGAACATAAATTTGACATGATGCTTGAGATCTTAAATGCTGCAACAAATCATGAAGAAATCTACCCTTGAATGCTCTTGATAATAATTTTTGCTCTTGTTAAGTTCACCTCTTGCTAAATGTTTCGAATTGATAAAATAACCTTGTATTTATAGAAATTTATCCTTAATTTTCTGAAATTAAAGCATTACAAGCCAACATTTGAAATTTAAATTTGGGATGACATAAATACCACCAAAACATGATTTAAAAATGGGTTCAAGGTCTTAGAGAGGAATCATTCACCCAGGGGCGAATGGGTCCCGGGTCTCTATACCTGGAACACACATTGATCAATGTAAAGTGTTATGTATTGGAATTAATTGTTTTTTAATTAGCAAAAGGAAAAATCCTATAAATTATATTAATACTTATAAATAGTTACAACATCTAGTATAATGTAGTTGAAAGTGACCAACGAAACTCTTACAATTGCTATCTATCCTCCCTCTCCTATATGCCACTACAAATTTACTGTTCTTTAGACTACCTAGAACCAAAAAATAAAAGCTATAACCATATATGGATTACATTAGCACATGTATAAGTGAAAAAAATGATTACATTCCCCTACAAGGACCCTTGACTGAGTTTACCCCCTGATCCTCTTACACTGTAACAATCTTGTTAGGTATATTACCTTTCCCTCTTATCACTCTGAGATGTGCTACCACCTCTCTTAATTCTAACCCTTGAGGACAAGTGTGAGATGTCAGGAAAGAAATTCCATGAAATTTTTTCATGAATTTGAACACTGTCTCTCTACCTCCTTAAATACTTGTTGTGGTTGCACCTTCTCTATACATCTTGAGAATGGCAGTTCCCACTGAACCATATTTGGCTATCAGTGGGACAAACTTCAAACTCTCACCAAAATATTTGAGTCATTCTGATAAGTGTGATACCTACCAAGACTAACAACCATCAGAGTATTGGTGAGACCCATGGCCATGTCTCACCGAACACTCATCGTCACATCGATACAAGCACCTCATAGCACACCATCAACCAAGTGCATTGCCACATTAGAGAGACAACATATTTCCTTCCACCGATATGAACAAGTCCTATCGAAGTCCACTTTACCGATCAAATGGTTCACTATGTATTGTCATATCGATGAGACAAAAAAATGACTTTCACTAATATGATGATGTCATATCAATAAATATCGTACCATTCAGTGTGGCCCCCACTCCCAAGTCAGCAATAGCTATCGCTCCCCATCTATCAGCTCGGGTCTCACCATAGTCATCAATCCATCACCAAGACACAGTGGAGAGTTCCACCAAAGTCCCTATGAAAAATAAATATAGGCATATCGTTCTATCGTTGAGACTATCATAAGGGTTCTGCTGACAGAATAGTTTTCCACCGATGAGATAGTAATGTCACTTTATCGTTGAGACAAAGCATGCAATCTCATCAATAGATCCAGGTCACACCAAACCAAAAGTATATCGAGTTTTCAGGGAGACAAATAAGAAGGTCCTGCCAATAAGATAAATACTCACCAATTGAACATAATTCTAGAACTTTCGAATAGAATATGGCCCCCACTACCAAGTCAGCACCAACTACCACTCCCCATTTGTCACCTCGAGTCTCACCATAGTCATTGATCCATCATCGAGACACGGTGGAGAGTTCCAAAAAAGTCCCTGAGTCACACTGATATAGGCATATCATTCTATCATTGAGGCTGTTGAAAGGGTTCTACCGATAGAGCAATGTTCCATAGATAGGATAACAATAATGCTCTATCATTGAGAAAAATCATGCAGTCTTGCCAATAGATCTAGATCACACCAAACCAAAAGTATATTGGGCTATCAATGAGAAAAATAAGGTCCTTCCGACAAGACTAACACCTGCCAATAGAACATAATTCTAAAAATTTTGTAGAGAATGCTCAACAGTCTTCGATGTCAATATACCTAGAAAATAGAGCAACATGTTAACATAAAGCCTTCACTTTCCACTAACAATAACTCCCATGCCTTACGGTCTAGCTCTTCCCATTCCCTTGTACCATCTCCATCTCAACTGCTACCAATTACTAAATGCTTGCATGCCAAATTTAATTCCAATTTTTAACATGGGCGAACCTTACTAACTTTAGTAGGCATATTCTCTAATTAATCATTTTACTTATCCACATTCATAGATTCTTGTACAACTATATATTGAGACTTCTATACCTCACAACCCAAGTTAGCCAATTTATCTGCCAAATTGTTTCCCTCTCGATAGGTATGTGAGAATATGTATGATTGAAATTTGTCTAATAGGTCCCATACTTTTTGTAAACTATAATTTAGATTCCAACTATGGATCTTTCTACCTTTGCAAGCATTTACTATAATCAACGAGTCTCCTTCCACGTGGATCCTTGATATACCCAGATTTAACGCCACCTCTAGCCCTAATAGGACAGCCTGGGCTTTAGCAACATTATTGGTGCCTATTAGCACTTTGTATGAACATGGTACAACAACATTTCCTACTAAATCATGTATGCATATGTCTTCCCCTAAAGCTCCTATATTCCCTCTTGACGCACCATCAAAATTCAATTTTAAGTAACCAAAATGTGGGGGTTTCCTTTTGATTTCTTTTCTATCCACCTTATGTTTAATGCTTTGATGAAGAGTCCCTAAGAGATGGTAGTACTCTATTTTTCCAATATTTCAAAATTAAATCATCCTAGCATGTGTAGAGTGAAGATGTTTTCTTGTACTTCAACACATGTGCATTTACTACCTCTGAAACTACATTCTCAACTTTTACTTTAATGATCTCAAGAGAAGATGATTTTTTTTTAAATATTCACAAATAACACTCCCACCATAAGTTCCATATTATTGTAGATGGAATGACCTTCCAGATAGATGCAACAAAGGAAGTTTTATATAACACTAGCCAACTCTAAAAGATATCCCAAAGGGAATTTGGCAAAGGAATCTTCAAATTTAATTTACTCTTTAAAAATGTCCAACATTCCTGTGCAAAATTACATTGTACAAGCAAGTGGTCAATTGTTTCTAATTCTACATCACATTATGGACATTTAAAGGGATCCAAAATCTTCAATTTTGTTAGACAATCACTCATTAGAATCCTCTTCCTCAATGCCAACCATGCAAAACTCCCCGCTTTTGGAAGAATTTTGTTATTCCAACAAAAAGTATAAGCTATTTGTGAAACTAACTATTCCCTTTCTTGGGTTAAAGCTCTATAACCTTGTTGGACTAAATAAATACCCTCTTTTGATAGAGCCCACAAAATCCTATCAAACCTCCCCGAAAGATACACATTTCTACTTTTCAATACTTCATGAAGAGGAAAAAATTGAGTTGATGAGATAGAAGAAGTAGAGCTTGTTTTACAAATCACTTTCCTTGCTAAACCTTGTGTTGACTTGACATAGTCTAAAAAATTTGGCCCCAATTCATTTATTAATACTTCCCTTAATTGCTACAACTCTGGAATGTCCTATAAAGGAGGCTTACCCTACTAAGAATCTTCCCAAAATTTTACATTTTTGCCATTATGAATTTCCCAAGTAATATAAGAAGTAACAATGGGCCTACATTATATTAAGAAATTCCATATAGCTGATCCTTTTGGGGGGTTTGACATAGAAAGAATTCTTAAATGACTGAAATTGTTTAAATATTTAGCTTGCATTATCTTACACCATTTTTCCTTCGATTTTGTGTACATTTGTTAGGCTAATTTAGCCCTGAATGCCTTGTTTCTGATTGCAATGTTGTGTATTCCTACTCCACCTTGCATTTTATCCCTTTCCATGCTATCAAAAGAGATTAAGGGAAATTTCTTTTGATCATTCATGTTTCCCTTCCAAAGAAAGTTTTTGATAATTCTCTCGATTTCTAAAAGGATTAATTTTGGTGCTTTGAGTACCGCCAAAAAATATTTAGGGATAGCAATAAGAACATATTTTATTAAGAGAATCCTACCTGACAATAAGAACCATCTTTCCTTCCACATTAGAATTTTGGATTTCAATATTTCTATCACTTTCCCCCATAAGCTACCTTGTTTGCACCCTTGAACAAAGGAATGCTCAAATATGTTCTTGGTAATTCTTCTTGTTTAAACCCCAATACTTTAACTATCCTTTCCTTCACAGCTACCTTCATGTTAAGAAATAATATTTTGGATTTAGCTACATTTATTTTCTAACTTGAAGCTGAACAATACTTGTCTAACACTTGCTTGATTTGAATAGCTTCATCTACTATTGATTTTCAAAAACATAATGTATCATTTGCATAAAGAGAATGCATCACTGAAATATTTGTGTTAGGGATAATAACTCCTCTCCAAATTCTTTGGTATTGCTTTTGAATGATTTCCCTACTGAGCGCCTCTACCATTATCATTACACCATTTTCCAACAGACGTCCGTTGGTCATTCGACAAATCTTTGTCAGAAAATCAACGAAATGACAAAAATATTTCCGTTGCTATTTTTTCATTGCAAGGCCAATGAAAAATTAAATGTCAAAATAACGACTCAGATTTGTCGGTCATCGGCATCATAAAATGGCCCAGATGTTCATCAGAATATTGATGAAAACTTTGTGTATCCACCGAAAAATTACACCAGAAATTCGTCACCATTTTGAAAAAATGGGCTAGGAGTAGCATCGAAACAACACCAGAAGTTCATCACCATTTTGATGAAATGGGCAAGGAGTAGCATCAAAACAACACCAGAAGTTCATTTCCATTTCGACGAAATGGGCAAGGAGTAGCATTGAAACAACACCAAAAGTTCATCGCTATTTCGACAAAATGGGAAAGGAGGAGAGTCAAAACAACACAAAAAGTTCATTGAAACTGCGACGAAATCAGCAAGGAGTTATGATGAAGCCTTCGTCGCAACTATAGGAACTTCGTCGGACCTTTTCGGTGATTCTTCGGTGGTGTTCGTCGAAATTGCGATGAAACAATGCAATTTTTTTTTTAAAAAATATTCGTTGAAATATACCATCATAGAGACTGATGACTGATTCAGGGTATAAAGAATCATTTTTTTCCACCATAGTGAAAATTTAGCACTTTATTTCATCTTTGCATATTGGTTTGATGCTTCAAATGATGCATTTCTTATATTGAAAAGTGCATTACCTTATTGAGCTTCTCATTGTTTTGAGAATAGTTTATTATTCTCTACTTAACAGGGCCAACCACGTGACAGTGGAAGCTCATTTGGCCCCTCCCCCCCCTCACATCACTCTCAATTCCCCATACCCAATCATATAACATTAATCATTCATTCATCCATTAATAACATATAACATTCATTCATTAACATATAATATTCATTCTTTCAGTTTTTACATATTATCAAAAATATGGTTGTCATGATATGATTACAATCACTTTTTTTTTTTTTTCTTTTTTAAAGCTACATAAATCTGAAGTGGAGAATCATTTTCTAAATCAATATTTGTCCCCCCTTTAGTTTTTCTTCCCTCTGCTCATGATCTTAATGTACGCCTAGTCATCTTCTCATGGCGTGGACGCCGCTGCAAGGGGGGGTCTGCTGCAATAAGAAAGAAATGTTAAACTAATATGTTTTTTATTATTGTTACAAGTATTTCATTAATTAAAATAACATTAGAGTGGTTCTCTTTACCTGATGGGTCCACATCATGTTCTTGAATTTTTTTTATAGACTCATGCTCAACATGTTGAACACCCTCTAAATCCTGATCTGCAGTTGAAACATGAAAGGTTACATTAATTAATACAACAATTGAAATTAAATATGTTTAAGAGAAAATGAGAGTGGTCCTCTTTACCTGATGGGGCCACATCATGTTCCCGATCTTCTCTAGCCTGATCATGCTCAACACGTTGATCGCACTCTACATGCTCTAAAGTTGAAACACAAAAGGTTACATTAATTAATACACCAATTGCAATTAAATATGTTTAAAAGAACTTTAGAGTGGTCCTCTTTACCTGATAGGGCCACATCATGTGCATGATCTTCTCTAGCCTGATCATGCTCAACATGTTGATCACGCTCTACATGCTCTAAAGCACTAGGATGCACACCATGACCTTCATCTACACGTTGTGATCCACCCTCACCAGGATGCATTCCAATGTCATGTGTAGTATTATCATTGCTTGAATGTTTAAAACAAATAGGCATGCAATTACTGTATGGTGGAAATTAATATTGAATAGATTGCACAAATATTCAATTTTAAATAAACTTTATTGAGTTTATTTACCTATGTGTCAGATGTAGTGGAAGGCTGTGTTTTCCCAGTCAAGACTCTTAGGCGTTCAGCCATGGCTCCATAGCCTTGCTTGAAGGTAATCTTTAGGTCATCTTTTGTGGGAACTCTATTGAATTCAGAGCCCTACATTTTTGCATAAGATCATGAATTTTGCTTCTATGGTGTGATAAAACCAAAATTGTTTTCAATTTATTATTTGGATACTATATTTCATTTATTGATACTTAAATTCGTGTGACTAATTTCATATAACCACTAGAGCCAAGTTTGTGCTGCCCATGTTTTTCTAGTCTTTCCTTTGTTGCCTTCGATGTGTCAGGCAGCCTATGAAAAGTTTGAAATATATGTTAGATTATGTAAAAAGAAAGAGTAATTAGTATATAATTACATTATTGATAGTATCACATACCTTCCTTGGCCCGATGGTGTCTTAACTTTTTTATTTTCAGCCTTCTCCTTTCCATCTAATACCAAGTCCTTCCACTCCCTCTCCAGAATCATGGGGGGACACTCATACTTTTTGTTCTTCTCTAAATGTGACCTATTGATTCACCCCATACTTTAGACGGTACCGACTTTTGAAGCACCTTGTTTTAGTTGAATGTTTTATCAGCTTGAACAGCACAGCCTAAATAGTTGTGAGCTCATCTCTTGCTTTTAAATCTTGATTTTGGGCATTCCAGGTGTGCGTGTTGTGGGCTGAAAATCCCAATGTATCACTTAGATGTTTATAAAAACCATCATTTCTGCAAAATGATCATGGGATCAATAGTCTAAAAAGAGTGATCAATAAGTAAATTTCAATTGGATTATATATAATAATAATTAAAAACATTTTAAAGTACCTAGGACTATATATCTTTTATCAGAACGAAATCCTCGGTCACCACAAGTGTGACCGGAAATGTTCCCATACTAGTAATACGGGAAGATCTGGGAAATGTTGCTAAAACATCACCAGTACTAGTGGCCTCTACATCCCCAAGTACATGTCTTGACGCATGTTCTGGTATGTGTTCACTACCAGAGGGTGAATTAACAAATGCCTACATGGTATGTGTTGCCGACATTTCAGATGACAATATAGGCACAAATGATGGGGTTAGATGATGTGATGTATGCATAAGAAGATTAGGATGGACACTTGTACCAACCCTTACTCCTCAGGCAGCACTTGCAGTACCCTAATCATGGCCAAGAGCATCATGAGGAGGCAAATAACCCTGTAAAAACAACACATATTTTAGTTCATGACATAAAAGAGTACAAAATATAAAACCATGAATGAACTTATGTTATAATTAAAGACCTCATGATACCTTGCTTGCAAGTTTTATAATCTCTCAGTCAATATTTTAACCCTCTCTCTTATCTCATTTGTTTGAGGCACTATGAACATCAACTTAACCATTTCTTGATTGCATTTTTTTTTATCTTCTTTATCATATCGAGAGGGTTTGTTGAATAAGCGATGTCATCATCACAAAATATTGACTGCACCTCACTATGGATGCTCTCCTCTACTACTAGTGCCTTTCCCCGATCAGTTGACTACAACAATAATAATAAAAAAATTATCGAAATTAACCCAAAAACCTTATGAAAAAAACATAATAATAAAACATTTTGTTCGTATGTAATTTGTACAATTACAATGAGGTAAACCTATCGGGTAGAAGCACCTGAAGATACATCGCGATCTGTGCTCTGGGCTAGAGCCTTCTCCATATGATCAATGTCCCCTTGTGATAAAAATTAAATATAAAAAAACATTACTGAAATGAAACCAATAGACTTACAACAAAAACATAAGAATAAAATGGTATATTGTAGTCATTAATTGGAGGTTGGGTAAAATGGTACATAGTACGTACCACCTCCATAGTAACTTTGTTTGTAACTAAGTGATTCAAATTGTAATCAATTAGCAACTCCTCCCTTGCAGTTATTGATTTTATCTCACATACGAATACACAGTTTCCCTCGTGTGCCTCGAATATGCAACTGGGTTGCTTATTTGTTGACCCAGGTCATGTACTATTTATAAACCTTGCAATATTCCCTGATGCTTTTGGCCTTCCGTCAATGTACATAGCCACTCCTTTATTTTGATCTTTATCTTTTAGTTGTATATAATTTGTTGATAGTGCATACCTATGCATACTTAATGTATATCGAACCAATTTCATCCAATCTTTGTAATTGTAACAGGGTCCAACATACTCCAATTCAGTAACTTTGTCGTAACAGACCTTTATTTCATCCATGCAAAATAGGCCCAAACCATGTAATGATGATGGTGCTATGTGATATATCCTCTAATTGACACAAAAATCAGTGTTTATTGGAGTTCCTTAGGTTCCATTGTTTCCATGAATGTTTGTACCTCAAAGCATACCCTCACGATGTCACACATGCTCTCATCATCATAGAGCCATGACCCCAACTAGTGAAAAAAAAATTCCATCGTTCTGAGAAATTTTCTTCAATCTTGCATTCTAGTTGATCTCCCTCTTTTAGACATACTACATGTCTCACTTTTCCTCTTCTCTTCACAATTTCCTAAACAGGGAAGACAAATCTGAAAAATATACCTATTTGGTGGTACTTTTTTTGCACTCATAAGGATGTTGGATGAAGTTCTTTCATGTTGATGTGATCCCAAGGTGAAATTATGATTAATCTATCATTTCATCGCTAGAATTTCATAGGTTATAAGGTAATCAAGTTTTGATAGATTGCAAGCTATTTTTACTACCATCCAAATGTGTCCATCACAAATCAAATCTACTTAACGTTTTAACTCCCAAACTTTGTAACAAGTGTTAAATGTAACTATGGTCCACCAATTACACAACCAAGGCCTCAAATATATTCTCTAATTGTAATCAAAGGACTTTTGCTCTTCATTCAAGTAAATAAACTTGAAGGGAAACACCACCAAGTGGTTTATTGGACACCTACATGACTAAAAATAGTAGCAAATTTACATTTAATTTCCATATGTCTAAGTGGTTAACGGGGAGGGAGTGTGTACTAGGCCTGGTTAAGTCATCATAAGTTTACGCTTTGGCAATAAATTTTTTTTAAGTCATTAAATCTTCCTATGTCTAATTGCTAGGAGACTTTAGGTATGTTTTAAGGTAGGATGATTGATGAAAGAGCCCAAAGACTAGCCTTTCTCCATGGTATCCAGGTACACATAGTAGTGGTCTTCTCTTATATGGTTGGACATGATTTAAAGAACTTAGCTAGGAATTATTCATTTAACCTAAGGTTTTCTCATAATGCCATCATTGGAAAAGTATGATCAAAATTATTCTATTATGAAGAATTGGTCTATGTGCCTCTATTAATCACTATAAATTTTTGTAAGGATAAAATAACTAATTGCATCAGGTAGGAGAGAATCAACTTTTAGTTCTTCAAAGATTATATTCCTCTATTCATAATTTTTAAGGGTTGTGTGTGGAGGAGGTCATCACTACCAAGAAGGGAGGAGACCTTTCCTTGTATTCTTTTATAATTTTCACTATTCTTATTTATTTTACACTTACATTTACAAATACACATACATATGCATTTACTATTTTCATTTATTTCTCATGTAGTTTAATAGTTTGATCGATTTCATAGTATATGTGTTGAAGACTTTAGAATTTCAATTACATTAATTTATGGATATGTTGTATCTATAACACTACAAAACCATATGCTCTTTGCATTTACACCTACATTTAGAAATACACATTTATATACATAGATATACATTTCTTTAATGATATGTTGCATTTATTGTTCTAAGAGAGCATCCAGTAATTGCATTTATATTTACATTTAAAAATACATATACATACATATATACATACATACATACATACATATATGTGTGTGTGTGTGTATCATTTATATTCAGTGTTCAGAAACAACCCATTAGGTCTGCACATGGATAAAAATTCATAAAATTAGATCTCCCATACATGTTTTGTTGAAACCTACCTCTCATTTCACATGCTTTTCTTCACAAAACTATTGAGGACAACAGTTATACCTTCTTTATTTCCCATCCTACACCCTATTCATGCATCCTACAATTACAACAATATCCATGGGGCCTCTTACACAAGCTATAGTAATCACAAAAAGTGTAAGAGCCCCTTTATATCATGTTTCGACTACAAAACCCTCAAAAATAGGGTAACTTTCAGTTATGATTTGTTGTTGAGCTATATGGACAAAATAATTAGCACCAACTCATTCTTGGAGTCTTTTGAAAGAGAAGCAAATCAGGTGGTAGTTAAGTACAAACCTTATAGTGCCAAGGTGAATGATGTGATCAATTTTGATTGGCCAACTGATGAAGAGTACCATAAATAGGTAAATGTATATTTAA